>CM048833.1:0-600000 GCA_026585945.1 Candidozyma vulturna | reverse complement strand
TCGCTCTACAACTACAATTAGGAGACCGTCGTTTTAAAAAAGAGGGTTATTGTGTGCATTAAAATTAAACAGTAGTATTACTCTCGCTTTCTTATTTGTTGAATTGTGTTCTGGAGGTTTGAAACGTGCTGACCACATGTGGGCTTTGTGGCTTCCGGGGTACCGAGTGTATCGAGGCGAGACTCGAGGCCTTGACAAACCAGACCTTCATGACGTAAATGAGGCCTGTCAAGCCAGATCAGGTTTGTTTACCAATAGGAGTCGGGTTTTTTGAACAGAGGCGTTGACGTGAAGCGTGCTTTCAAATGGTTGCAAAATGGGGTGATCTGGGGAGGGGGGTCTAGAGGAGTCTTACAAAGGCGTAGAAAGAGAAATGCATTTCTAATTGAGTTTCGTCTCGATCTACGCCTCCGATTTCTGGATCTCGCTCCAAAGCAAATCTCTAGGAGACGTTTTTGTGGAGTGGGCCTTGGCGAATCACAGAAGCGGAATTGTCAGCTACAAGGGCTCCTAGACGGGCTCGTACGCTGTAGGGCGTCCATCAAGTTTGGTCTATTGTTGGACATTTTTTCATTGTGTGTCCACCGTGTTGGTTCCCCGGAACCCTGCCATTTTTGGGTCCACAGCAAGAATCTCCCAACCAGGCAAACAAAACGAAAAATTCTCTTTTTGCATGAGCCACGCCGCCATGTACCCGTCAACAGATTCCCAATATTTGTGAAATAAGCTTTGACGTGTTGCTCCTTTGCCACTTTCTACCCAATGGCTGCAAACGATTCTGGATTTCGTGCGATGCCTCAGCAAACGTCCTACTTGCTCAACGCATGGCTCTAGAAAAAACGGCTTCACGTCATCGAACGATATGCTGCGCGGGCGGGCGTGACTCGGAAAGCAAATGAAAAATTGAAGATGGATTTTGTGGAAAAATGGCCAGATCGATGCGTGCGGCGAGAAGGTTTCTATCTGTCAGCGGGTCTGGATTGCCTCATTTGTAATGTCTCATATTGGCTGGTGTCTAGTTTTTCCGGCTGAAGCTTTTCGGTGCATCGATCTGGCAGGAAAGTTTGGAAAATAGCAAACAACCCAAAATTGCCGGTATCTGCGTTTTGAGTTTAAGGTATTTGGCAAGCGGGCTTTTCCGTAGAGGGTGTAGTTTTTTTGCATGGCAAACGGAACCTTGCTCTCGGGCTCGGACTTTCCCGAACATTGGAGTTGTGTGAAGAATGGGGTATTTCCGACTCGGAGCAACTAGAGCTGCAGTGAAGGGTGAAACAAAGCTATGGACTAATTGAAAAGGTTCCTTGCAGATGTGTAAATGGCGGCCATGGTGTAGTACGAACAACCAGCTACACCTTACCACACTTCAATCGCACCATTGGACTCGTGCATTAATGTCAACCCTTGAAGACAATCTTGGTGGCCAGCGCCATTTATATACCCTGTTGCTTTCAATTTTCTTCATTCATCTCAACTGCTCTCTCCACGCCTTGAAGTCTTCCGTCAAGAGCTCACCGTTTCTCAACCTCTTGTTCTCGTCACCCATACACTCATTCAACGAAAACGTCCTCGAGCCGGGATCGTAAACAATCTTGTATGCCTTCAGCTCGTCGTTGGCATCCACACTCTGCGTGAGCCACTCTAGTACAGCACCGTACCATTTAAGCGCATCGACACAGTGGAATTTCTGCACCGTTCCTCTTGGGTACTCACTGTTCTTAATCAACAAAGGAATTTCCTCTGTATTGTAAACCTCCACGTTCTTCAAAAGGTGCTTCTGGTCACGGAATCCATACACTATCTTGGGAATGCCAAGCAAGAAGCACTGTGCCCATGTTCTGAAGAGCTTGCGTTCGAAGTTCACGGCTTTGTGCGGCAGATCCACCATCGCCGATGTCTTCAACTCCACGTAGTGCTTGACAGTTTCGTTTTTGCCGTCCTCCTCGTTTGGAACGTAGTCCCAGACACAATCGACTTCGCCAGCCAAAAGCGTCTTCACCTTGCCGATTCCCGAACGAACCACACTGATATACTGCTCGTAGTTGTTCACCGCCTTCTTACCACGCTTTTCGATCATCGCACGAGAACACTGAGCCCATGGCTTGGGCAATGTCGCAAGTGCTTCAAATTTGTACCCACTGTATTCGCATGTCTCGTTGTACTTTGCCTTTTCAGGATCTGAGGCAGCTAGCTGTTCCTTCTCTGCATCTCTCTGCTTGATCTCGTAGTCGGTATCAGCCTTGATAAAAAGCTGACCATCGTAGCCAATGACGTATAGATGGACGGGTGTCTTCGTGTCGTACGGAAGAGTCAAGAGCTTGGTCATTATGCCTCGGAAAGTGATGATATCGACCTTGGTCTTCTTTCCGGTCTGCTGCTCGTGCTGCTTGATCGCCGTGAGTAGAGAAGCAAAATTGGCAACATTCTGCTCTTCGGGAATCTTCTTAAATTTGTTCACGCCATCTCCGAGATTGAAGTTTCTGTCGACATATGAATCTGGAAAGTAGTAGTAAGAGAGAGCCTCCTCCTTGGCCACGGTATCGTCCGTCTGCCATTGGCCGTCAATATCCCTTGAATACAGGAAAAGCTCTTTGGGAAACTTGAGCGACGATGTATCGGCACGTGTGTCGAGTTTGAACGTCTTGATCATGAGTAGTTTCTATGCGATGATGTTCGCACATACATCAACAGGACATAATCAGGGACCACTTTGATCCACTACCCCAGTAACTTATTTGCATACCGAAATACAATTTTGATTACTTAATCTGGCAAAGCTTTAGCTGGAATTCGAGTCTGATATCTGCAAATGCGTTGGTTCTGGCTCCTATGGATTGTGGCTGCTTATGCTGATACTGAGGCTCCACCTCAAGGTGCTTCAGAGTCCTTAGATCAACCGGCTTCTGTTGAAGAACATGCTGGACTCAATGAGTCACTAGCTATTGACATTGAGGATTCCGCTCACGGAAACTATTCCGACGATTGTCATTTTCTTTCGTTTGAAGAATGGAAGAAACAGAAAGAGCTAGAGGCCCAAGAGGAACCGCCGAAAGTGTCGTCTACAAGCATGGGCAATGCTTTAGAAACTATAAAGGAGGATACCGTGTCGCTGCTGCTTCTTGATGTGGAAGTCGAGGACCAGGGCAAAACGTACAAAGACAAGTTCAATTACGCCTCAGGAGACTGTGCTGCTACTGTGGTGAAAACAAACAGCGATGCCAAAGGAGCACTGGCGATATTGAGCGAGGTCAAGGATCTGTACCTCTTGAATAAGTGTGCCACTCCCAATAAGTTTGTGGTTATTGAACTCTGTCAGGATATCTTGGTGAGCTCGATTGTCATGGCCAATTTCGAGCTTTTCAGCTCCATGTTCAGAAAAGTTCGTTTTTCAGTCTCAGACCAATTTCCTTCCTCAAGCTGGCAAGTCCTTGGCGAGATCGAGGCTCAAAATATCAGAGATACTCAGGTATTCGATATAGAGAACCCGCTCATTTGGGCTCGATACTTGAAAATCGATATTTTGAGCCATTACGGTGATGAATTCTACTGCCCTATATCGGTGGTCAGGGTGCATGGAACCACAATGATGGAGGAGGTCAAAAAGGATAGCTCAAAGCTGGAGCCGGTCTCCGAGCCTGTAGCGTCCTCGGTGAACGTCTTGTTTGAAT
Organism: Candidozyma vulturna; assembly: GCA_026585945.1. Taxonomy (NCBI): domain Eukaryota; kingdom Fungi; phylum Ascomycota; class Pichiomycetes; order Serinales; family Metschnikowiaceae; genus Candidozyma; species Candidozyma vulturna. Next base: position 596,335 of record CM048833.1, on the reverse strand, counting down.
ATACCGATGATGATGAGGGATGCAAAGCACTTTCACCTTATCTTGCACTCAACGAATTTTTGAAAGACATCAATAATGGCACTGGTGAGTATTGTAATATCCCTGCCAACACATCCTCCACTTCAGAGTCCACGTCAACGACCAAGACGACACAGGAGTCCATTTTCAAGAACATTGTCAAGCGACTCTCACTTCTCGAGTCAAATGCCAGTCTTTCGCTTCTATATGTTGAGGAACAAAGCAAGCTTTTATCGGATGCCTTCACAAACTTAGAGAAACGTCATGCTCTCAAGCTCAATAACTTGCTTCTGAAATTCAACCATACTGTGAATGCACAAGTTCAGCACCTTCAGAACTCCTTCGAGCTCACGCATCAACAGTCGAATAGTCTTCTAGAAAGACAGGAGCAGGCTCTTCGAAATGTCCTTGGTGATCTAGTTCGCAGAAACAAGGCATTGGTCTCGGATTTAGGGTTTCAACGGAAAATCATCATTGTTGACACATTGCTCATATTGGTCCTTCTCGTCTACGTCATCATAATACGAGAGTTTGACTTGGGAGATGAAGCACCTAGACGTCCGAAGCGCAGACCAAAGAGAAAATTTACTGTGGCTTCTAAGAAGGCCCTTACAAGATAACCTTAATAACTATTTACAAGAATTGTTGTCTATCTAATATCTCGAATTGAAAGTCCGTTTCGAGTGACGGTCATTTCTGCGTTTGTCAAAGATGCTGTCCAGGTCACGGTCGCCATACCTGTTGCGGTTGCTGAAGCTGTTGCCATCGTATCCTCTGTGTTTGCTGCGACTGTCGAAACGGTTGTAGCTTTTGCTGTTACCTTTGAAACCCTTGCCGCCTCTACGGTCGTTGAACTGACTGTGGGGAATGCCTCCAGGAACATCGAAGGTCTCTTCATATGGGTCTCTGAGACGGAATTGTTTGAAAGTGGTAGCTGTGATCGACAACTTGGCGTTCTCGTCCTGCAACAAACCCTTGGACAAGTGGTGAGCGCTCTTGATCACATCATCCAATCTTAAACGGTACTTTGCAACAACACCGGAAAGGTAGGCAAGATGGGCACGAGTGTACTCATCGACATCCTCCTTTTCAAAAGCGATTTTCTCAAAAGCAGGAGCATCTTCATCCATGGTCTCATAGCGAACCTCGTTAGCGAAGGTGATACCGTACTTTTTGCTCAAGGCATTAGCATAAGGCACCTCGGCCTGCGACAAGTAAAGAGTGGCATTGCCCTTAGAGCCAGCTCTGGCAGTTCTGCCAACTTTGTGTACGTAATCAGCCACCTCACTGCTTGGACAGAGTTGGATCACGTCGGTGACGTTCTTGAAATCCATACCTCTGGCAGCCACGTCAGTTGCAACCAAAAGGCCAGACTTGCAGCTTCTAAATTCAGCGGTAGCCTTGTCTCTTTGGCCCTGGGTCATCTGACCGTGAAGTCTTAATAAAGAAGCATTCTTCTTCTCAATGAGACCGAAACGCTTAGCTTGACGCAAGATGTCATAGGCAAAGTCGGTTCCGTACTTCGTGGGCAAGAACATGATGGCCTTGAAGTTGGGCTTGCTGGAAAAGTTTCTGAAAATGTCGCTGAAAGCAGCAACCATCAGCTCGTACGAATTGTGCGTCTTCACCAATGTTTGGTGGATGTTCTCGTGGGCCTCGGGCTCGTTCTCAGGAACACAGTTGATGTAGCGATATTCGTCGCCCATGGTAGCTCTGGCAAAATCCTCCACTCTTTCATCGACGGTAGCAGAGAAAAGCACCGACTTCATCTTGGTCAGACGGTTCAATGCCTTATGTCTGGCGTCTCTGAGCATACGGTCGATATTCATCAAACTCTCCTCAAAACCAGTCTCCAACAAACGATCGGCTTCGTCGTACACTCTATACTTCAAGTCGGAGAACAAGGCTGCCACACGAGGGTTTCTCAACTCGGCCTCCAAACGGCCTGGGGTGGCAACAAGAACGCCAGGAGCGTATCTGATGCTATCCTTCCTTCCGCCAATGCAGAGCTTGACGTTGATTTTGCTCCAGCTTCTGTCCTGCTTCAAAATCTTGAAGTATTCGTCCTTGATCTGGATGGCCAAGTCTCTGGTTGGGGCAATGATCAAGGTATGAATTTTGCCCATGCCTTCCTTGGACTCGAAGTGGTAGTCTAAGGCGGTCTGAAGCGTAGGAATGACGAAAGCCATGGTCTTACCGGTTCCGGTCTTGGCTCTGCAGACCACACCCTTCTCTTCCAACAAGGTGGGGATGATGGATTTGGACTGGACAGGCGTAAGCAGCGAGTAACCGAGTTTTTTGAAGGAATGAGCGATTTTCTTGTGGAATGCCGGGAATTTCTCGAGGTCCTCCAAGGTTATATCCTTATCGTTGTACTCAAGGAGCTCTGGCGCACTGTACGTTTTGTTGATCATCTCGTACTTTTTGAAACGGCCCATGGTCACCGACAATGCACGGGTGGCAGGAGCAGTAAACGGGCTCCGAAGGGAAGCACAGAGGCTTCGGTGGAGCAGGAGCATTGTGGTAGTAAACGAGTCTGGGAACTAATTTTTCACACCGATGAGCTTGATCTACACACTCCCCAGGGTTTTTGGTAGTGGAGGTTGACGAAATTGGGAATGTTTGGAGTTGAAGAGCTAGGCCGGTTTTGGATAGCTGCTGGAACTCAAGTGGGTCTTTTTGTTGTGTACTTTGTGTGCGTGATGCTCGATGGCGATGAGGCAGAGAATGGTGTAGGAATAGCGATGCAGCGATAACAGAGGAGGGGTGAGGTGACCCGTTGGTAATAGGCAAGTAAAGAGTTGGCAACTTGTTCTATCAGAAAACGGAGTCTGGATTCGAGCAATTTCACTTTTTTATGATAGTTGTTTTTCTCGGTGGTGTTGGTGATATCTACATGTTGGCTGCAAACTGAGCAGCTGAGTACCACGGGAATAAGCAGACAACGAGAATAATTGGTTGTGATGAGGACTCATGCCAATGTGCTCCTTCAACGCTATAAACGGCATGAATGACAATCGGCATGATTAAATTAAACTTAGAGATTCCAGCGATCAGGCATAATCGTGGAATCCAAAGCGGTGCCATACTTACGGGCTCAAATTCCATACCAGTTCTTCAGAATAAAATGAGTGCCGAAGTTGATAGCCTAGAGCGGCGCAGTTATTTTGATCACTGGAACATCGAGTTGAGTTAAACCTGGTTATATTGAAGTGACAGCTTCGGAATCTTTCAAGACATAGCGCACAGCCTCAATTTGTTGATAATGAAAGACATTGCTACAGTCTATCTTATCAGGAAAAGGGCTGATAAAAAGGTCGTATTTCATCCAGAACGGAAGTTACTCTTGTTTCACTTTACATTATACCGAAGCTATTCGTGACACCCCATATGGGTGCAAAGGCGGTAGTGGGGCAGTATGACAGGAACATCACATACCCTTTTTACTAACTCTCAAAGTCAAAAAGAAAGAGCATCAACAATTGCTTACAGTAAGGATATCGGGTCCCTGAAATGTCTAAATCCCTATGACAACTGTGCCTCAGAAACGTCACCCAAACATTCCCTGCACCGTCCTGCGAACTCATGCCAGAAGCTGCTACTCCATACTCACTACTCCATCCTCAGCACCATGAGCCAGTACCAGCCCAATGCCGCTCCCGGCAAATCCTTCATTTCGAAGATCAACTCGAAATTCTCCACCATGGCCATCTCGCTGCACACAGAGAAAGACGGCCTGACGGAAGACGATACTCTTATCCACCACGCCTTTGTCAAGTTCTTTGATGAACAAGGCCAGGGGTACCCGGAATGGCTAGGAACCAAGAACCAGAACGGAGCTCAGCCCTACAGAGGCAGCTACCAGGAGCAGCTGAAGTACCAGCCTGTGCGTGCCAGTTACAACTCCACCCACTCGGCATCTCCAAACTACTCCAACAACAGCGCCAACTACACCGCCACAAACCCCACCACCGCCAGCCAAGCAGGATCCAGACCAACGCTGGGTGGCTACTCCTCCGCGGACGAAAGGCCCGGCTACACAAGAAAACTGAGCTCCAAGTTGCAAGACATGTACCAGAGACTGAGGGCTTCTGCTGGGAGCCAGGGCAGCCCCAGTGCTCCTGGACGGAGCCAGTCGTCGGGTTCGACGCCTAGAAGCACCGCTGCAGGCCAACGGTTGCGCGAGAAGATGATGAACGGGTCCTCTGCCAGGCCCACCTGGGGCCGAGGCAACGAGTAGGGCCCCAATAAGATAAAGGAAGCTGTGGCGCCAATGGGCGGAGTAAGTGGCCGAAACCGTTTTACGGAGTGATCAAAATGTCCCATTTTGCTGCCTACTATGCCACTCGTAGTTATTATGGGTAAGCTTCTGGCAAGGTAACCGAGAGGGATTTATCAAAAACAGTCGCTAGTGGCGGCTCAGGTCCAGGACAGTAATAATTTAAATGCAAACCAACGACAATAAAGCAGATGACCAATGCATCGCCTTACTCACTGCTCTAACCGTAGTCTCTTCTACATTTAATCAGTTCGTTTCGTGTACTCACGTATGTCTATTCGGTGGGGATGCCGTCGTACTCGCCGTAGCCCATGGTCAAGTTGATGTTCTGCAAGCATTGGGTAGCAGCACCCTTGAGCAAGTTGTCTATGGTGGCCACAATAACAACTCTGTTTTCCTGAGAGTTGACAGCAAAACCACCAACAACAACGCCGTGCTTGCCGCTGATATCCTTCACCACTGGAGCCTCGCCAGAAACCTCAATGAGCTTCTCGCCCATAAAACGCTCTTGGTAGATTTGTCTGATGTCTCTTGCTGTCAAGGACTTGGGCTCGATAGGAATGGAAACAGTGGCAGAAATTCCCTGGAACCATTGGGCCACATGAGGAATGAACGCAATGTCAAGGCCAAGCTGCTTGCTCACCTCTTTTTCGTGGATATGGTCGGTCAAAGAGTATGGCACCAAGTTGTCAGTAAGGTAGGTAATGTCGTTCTTCTTGGAAGGCTTGGTTCCGGCACCAGAGTATCCAGAAACACCAAAAACGGTGGGAGTGCCAGAGGCGTACTTGACCAATGGGTTTATGGCAACCTGGGCAGCAGTAGCATAACACCCAGGGTTGGAGATCTTTCTGGCATTAGCAATTTCGCTTCTGTCGATCAATTCAGGCAAACCGTAAACCCACTCGCCGGTGGTGTCGAAACGGTAGTCAGCAGACAAGTCAATGATCTTGGAAGTAGAGCCCTCGACAGATTCCAAAGCTTCCACAAATGGCTTACAAACACCGTTGGGAAGAGCCATTACCCACACATCGATCTCCTTGTTCTTCTCCAATTCTAAAATGTCCTCGGTCTGCAAGTTGGAGTAGACGATGTTGGCCTTGTTGTAGCCCACGAGCTTCTGGCCGTTCAATTCTCTGGAGGAAACGAGAGCCAAGTCCAACTGGGGGTGCTTGTCAATGAGAGAAATCAAGTTCTGACCAACGTAACCTCTGGCGCCGATAAGAGCAACCTTACCTCTCTTGGTGTTGGTGCCCTTGACTCTTGGTGGGTTTGGGTTGGTGGTGGAGTCGGGTGCTCTTCTTCTTGTGCTGGTGTGGAAGGATCTCTTCTGGGTTTTCACAGAAGTGGAAAAAACGGAGTCTGTTTCCGAGGAAATGGCAGCACCTACTCTGTGTGCGTCGAATTGTCTGATGAGCTCAGCAGCCTGATCGGTATCGAGGCCGTACCAGAACAAAAGCTCACCGTTTTTAGCAAAAGAACCGTCAGACTTGGAGAAGTACCAGGCCAAGTTGGCGTCATTCTCGTTCACCACCCAGTACAATGAGCTATAGTCCTTTCTCATGGCGTTGAAAATGTTGTCGGTGACGTTGTTGAGCCAGCCAGTTCTGGACGACAAGAACTTGTCCAACTTAGGAATCACCTCGCCGTTGGCAGAAGGCTGTTCGGTGACAATGGCCAAAACTTCCAAAGGACCGTCGCCATAGGATCTGAATGGAACGTTTTCCAAATGCTTCAAGTAGGAGGCCACAGAGATCTTGCCTGACTTGACCAGAGGGTCTCTCAAGAGAGCTTGGCGCAACAAGTCAGGGTTGGAGAACTCGCTCAACGAGTTTCTGTTGATCAACTTGTAGCCTCTTCTGATCAAAGTACCAGCACCAGAGTCGGTGAACAATTCCTTCTGCAAGTCGTGCACGTCAATGATAGCCACAGAGGAAGATCTGGGCAAGTGCTCCAACAAGTCGTGGATCTCCTTGAGCTTCAACTTTGTACCGTACTTGACCCATGACTGTTTCATCAAGTCGTCGTACTCTTCGTCCAAGTTGATGGCAGAAATCTTCTCGTTGGTTTGGCCGTTGACAAGACCACCCTTTTCGTTCAAGTACACAATCTTCAATGGCTCGAATTGTCTGGCCAATTCAGAAGCCGCAACGTCAGCGTTAACATTCAACAACTGGCCTGAGGGGGTTTCGGCCAAGGAGGTCAAAATGGGCAAGTAGCCAGAGTCAATCGCAGCCTCAACAGGCAGCTTGTTGACAGAGTCGATCTTACCTACCAACTGGTACTTGTCTTTATCCAAGTAGTCAGCACCAAATACACCAGTTGTGATTGGACGAGCGTGGACGCCCATTTCTTCCAAAGCAGTGACAAGTCTCAAGTTCTGCTCCAAAAAGCACTTTCTGACAATCTCCATAGTCTTGGGGTTGGTGACACGAATACCGTCAATGTACTCTGGCTCGACGCCCTCGAACTCCAAAAGCTCGTTGATCTGAGGCCCCGTGCCATGCAAAACAATTGGAAACAAACCAACGTGGTACAAGAATGCCAAACACAGCGCCAACTCAGGAAGCTGTTGTGTGATAATGGCACCTCCAACCTTGATAACAGCAAACTGCTGCAGCGAAACAGACGTAAAGTATTTTAAGTACTGCTCCACCTCGCGCTTGGAACCAATGTTGTTCAACAATTGGATGACGGTGGACCTGGTGGATCCATGAATGGGAGAATGGTGAAAGCTTCTTCCTTGACTTGGAAGCTGTTTGTACACAGCAGGCCGGGGGGACTGGAGCCCCAGCAGCGTCAAGCACTTGGCCATATGGGCCGTTCTTCTCGCCACAGCTGGCTGCCGAAGTAGCAACATGATAAAGAAAAAAATGTGGTGAAGAAGTTCAGCTGGTCAATGTGGAAAAAGCCAAAGTATGATGGTGCACGGGTTTACCGCTAGAGATAAATTTTACCCACCCTTTGGCCAATTAGAGTAACCTGGGCGCTAAGCGCGGTGAGAGATCAGTTGGAGATGCACGATGAGTCAGGCGGGAGATGCAGAGCCACTAAATAAAGAAGAAACACAAGATGCAAATTTGAAAGAAGAGCAGGAAATGGTTCATTAGTGTAAGCTGCAAATATAGTTCAAAATTAGTCAGCGCCAGCGCTGCATGGTCACTTGGGAAGTCCCAAGTCGACATGAATCCAGTTCAAGACTGGATAGTAGAGCTCGTAGAATAAATTGGTAAAGGTCTCGATACGTCTCTGGAGGCCCAACAAATCGCTGGTGAAGTGCCTCACGTTCTTACGGAGCATCATCTCCGTGTGCTCATTGAGCATTGCCTTCTGAATTTTCTCAGTGAAGGCGTCTATAATGTTTGGTTCGCCATCATCAAGCTTGCAAAGCTGTGATGAAATGTAGGAGATCTGGAAATCCGTCATGGCATGCGGCACCTCAAGCCCCGTGGGTCCATTGTGATGCTCTAGATATCTGTGGAGTTCGCTTGCAGCACCTTGTGATAGACCCAAAGCGGTTGAAAGTGTCAGTGCAAGAACAAGGCCTCTAGCTTGATCAAGCATCGTGTGGATATCGTCGTCAAAGTGGAAAAGTAGCTTGCATTCTCGCATACCCGTCATTCTCTCATCGCTGGGGGTCCTGAGGTCTGCAAAGAAGAACCGCATGAATGCTTTGTGGAAGTAGTTTCGTGCCTTGTCAATTCGGGATGCTCCATCAATGACAAGCCCTCTTTCCTTAGCTGCCACAACCAGAAGAGGATCAAAAACGTGTGAAAGCGGTCCTCCATATTCGTACAAGAAGTGGTAGAATTCTGAGAAGCGAAGGTGAGGGAAATCGTTACCCAAGCTCCCTCTGAATGATTCGTTGGACACCAATTGCATGACATTTTCAAAGACGAAGAACTCTTGTGAGGTTGGAAATGTGCAAAGGTTTGCCCATGACGTCTGAGCCGCTATGAACAACTCCTCAATCATCATTCTTGAACGAACAAGGAAATCCTCGTTGGGCTCATCGACAGATCTGGCAAGCTGTGTGGCTTCTGGATTACTCAAGCCCGCGATCTCCACGAGCTGAAGCACAAGAAGCAAGAGAAGCTTCACGTAGTTCTGGGCCAGTCTCTCCGAGTCCTTTTCTACCTTGAGCTCGTAAGATGCACACAACTCCAAGTAGTTGATCTCAGCATGATGGAGAAGAGTGCCCTTGCCAACATGCTTACATAATTCAAAGTAGAAGCAGAACAACCCCTTGAGTCGAGCCACCAAGCGATGGGCCTTCTTCTCAAAAGTCACATCATTCCCACTGACTTCAACCGGATCAACTTCAGAGAAAAACCTCTTCACATCCTGAGCTTCCACGATCTCGCCAGCCCTGTCACAGCTCACAAAACCCGTGCGAATGTTCGCCGGAGTACTTGTGTTCTGCAGCGACATGAGCTCATTCTTAAACTTTGCAAACCACTGAATACGCCAGTTAGTAATCGACGTCATAGGAGGAACGGTAAAGGCGTCTGGGCCAAATTGAAGCGTTTGGGGCTCGTCACATGGCGTCTCTGTATCTGCAGCAAAATTATCATCGTACATGAGCGAGTTACCGGCGTTTTCTCTAAGCGACTTGCAGTATCCCGAGACGCTATTCAAATCCTCGCAGAAGTTTTCCGATAATACGCCAACCAGGGCCCACGGGAGCTCCTGAGGTGATTTGAGAGCCTCTAAGTTTGCTTTCGTGCACTTGAATAGGCGCACTCTGTCCTTGGAACCATCGCCGGTCCGCAAAAGGTCGTATGCCTCTAGAATCCGATGTTGAGTGCTGGCGATCGAAAAGGCCTCATCTGCAATCTCCCGAAGTGCATGCTTGTGGTTGTCTCTGTAAATGGCGAAGAGAAAATGGTAAAAGCGCCAGTAGCGGGCAAACTGGAGACGTCGGAGCGAAAATGGATGAATGTCCTCGTAGGAGAACAGTCTGAGCATGAAGAACATACGGACCGCCAAGTGATAGAGCATGATAGGGAGATGGACAGACGTTGGTGACGCCTTCTTCAAATTGACATTGAAGCCCGGGTGCATGTCGAATGAGCTGCCCAAGGAATCGTGGAAGTCGCCAATCAACGCAATGGAGTAGAGAAACCACTTGTAGCTGTCATCGCCGGAATCTGGCAAGCCTAGACAGTGAAGAAGGTTCTCGATGCAGCCAATGGCAGGCAGCCGCAAGAGCAACACGGCATCGGAAAACAGCACTTCAAACCGGAGGATCTTGTCAAAGTACAAGCGGCATTGTCTGGACTTCAATGCCTTGCGGAGCATGTAGCGCCTGACTGCCCGTGAGATCACCATAAGCAGGGGGTCCAGAACTTCAAGCGTCTCTTCCATGTCTGCCTCTCCCCACAAGGCCAATGCCTCCGTGTCCTGAAGATCGCTGTTCCTCTTTTCGAGAAACAGCCTCAGGATCCTGGCCTTTTCACGGACCAGCTCCAAATGGCGCAGTCGCCGCTCACTGGCCCTCGTCATCAGAAGTAGCATTTCGGCGGAGCTAAGAGCCTCCAAGGCCTGCTGGCGTCGTTTCGTTTCCTGGACTTTCGCAACCACCATCTGATTCCGACGTCGAAGCTGAGCGGTTCTTTCGGCCAAATTGACCAGTTTTCTCCCCAGGCTGAGCAAGAGCAGTCCGCATGTCAAATCGTCTGCTGCAGGTGACCCAGGCCCGTCTTCGTCGTCAGACATGGAATAAGCGATAAGGTGTATGGAGAAAGATAAGAGCAATCGTGCGCATCTATATGTCTGAGGTGGGAGCTCCAGGGTGGATAGGCTGGGAATTTCAGTGAGAGACGACGAAGGGGTTACAGTTGAAAAGGGAAAGTGCAGAAATGGGTGTTTTTTTTTTTGTGATGAAGAGAGCCAGATATGGTAGGCAGGGCAGACAATGGCACTGCCGCAGTGACGTGAGACAGTGCTGTCCTCCCAAGAGGGAAGTCCAGAGGAAGAAGGTTATTCTGCTTTGAGCTCTTTTGAGTGTACTGCAAGAAGAAAAAAAAATTGCTGCTGAAGCTTCAGATAAACACTGTTCAATGTAAATTTGATGGCCACGCCAACTCGTCATTTGTGTGGCTGGCTGGCTGCAAACACCGGTGCAGCTGTCATGTATCTAACAGCCGAGCCTGGGGAAGTGAGACACTGTGGCACAGGTGAGCCAGCGATGGGTCATACTAAAGCTAAATGGGGACTTCGGGTCGATTGGGGAGAATTGAGAATTTCTGAGAAAATAAAAAGTATGGTTCGGTCGATCATGGAATGTATTGATGGGTGAGGCTGTGGTGTTTGTAGTAGCATAGCTGCGTCGCCTTGGTAGCGTAATGAGCACGGATTAATATCGTTTTTGCTTTGAAAATGATCTTTGTTCTTGACGATAACGCTAAGGGTCACAATATGCTTAGTGTAAAACGCAAAACCGGCTTTGCGGCTTAGTCCCGTCGGGCGTTTCCCATTTATCTGTGTCATGGATATATGCGTAATTCCAAGACTCAAGAAAACTAGTCGAAAATCCGACTATTCGATTCCTTTCTTTGGTTCCCGTCTATCCCAGATAGCCGCCCACTGTCTACTAATTCTCTGTTATGTTCAGGCGTTGGTCTATAAATCATGCGGCCGTGAGCGAATGATGGCTGCAAAATCAAACATGGATGCTGGTGCTGGACTCACTTGCGGCGTTTCCAGAGCTTGCCCAAACGATGACTGTGGCTCTGAGTCTGCGTGAGCGCATCCAGCGTGGAAGATGGCCGCAACTGGTCGGCCTCACTGATAACAGGCAGTGTAAGCCCAGAAGAGAGTGCTGACGTCGTTTGCGGATGCGAAGTGTTGACACTCCGTGAGTTGGCAGGAGTGCCAGGGTTTGTGGATTTGAAATGCGAGATGATGCTGGAGAGAGAGAAGTCCGAGCCACTGGAGTCGGACGGCGTGCTGCTGCCGATGTGAGGGAAGAACTTTGGGGTTTTACGTTTCACAACGGGAACAGGCGACACCACCTCGTGCGTGAGATCGGAGATGGATTTGCGAGGTTCCGCCAAGGGACTGGTTGGCAGAATGGTCTTGTTCAACACACGTGGATGTTGTAAAGGAGACGGTGAATGGCACTTCAGGTTTTTCGTTCCTGCCGAGCCGATGCCAAGGGATACTGCTGCTGCAGAGCCGGGTGAAAGAAGACGGCTATTTTGACAACAGCTAGAAGAGTTGCAGAAGAAGCTCGGCTCGTCTGCGGGAGGACTCTGAGGTCTGCTGTGGGCGCGAGATACCGATGCGGAAGTAGCTCTGGAGCTGGATCTGGATTTTTGCTGAGAAAGAAACAGGCCGTAGACGTTTTCTCTGAGAAGCTGGATGATCTCCTGGCGTGCCTCGAGCAACACGGCTGGGTTATGGATGACATCCTGAGTATCCTTCTCTAGGAGCTCTTTCACCGTCAGGTTGGCCAAATTAAGCTGCTGGGGCGAATCTTTTCTGACAAAAGTAGCAATAATGTACGCCCATTGATCAAGAAGTAGAGTGTTGCTGTCGATTTCAGAGTCTAAGTCCAGCTCGGGCTCCAGGTCGGTACTGTCCACATGCTGGTCCTTAAGCTTGTCCCACACATTTTCTGTGGGAAGAACTTCATCAAAGCCGAAATCAAACACGCTGCCTTCTGAAGGCAATTCAGATATCAGCGAAGCTGTGCTACGAGTGGAACTCCTTCTGCTCTTTTTCCGCATCTGCTTTGTAGGAAATGGAAGCGTATCGATGGCCGACGGTAGGCTGCGGTTTAAAAACGATGACGAAGTGACTGCCGAGGGCGAGGTCTGGCCAACCTGGCAGCGGGACTGTGAAAGGTTCTCAGGGAAGATCTTGTCGTAGAAGTACTCATACTTGAAGATCTCCATGAGGAAAGCCAAGTTCTCGTGGCAATGAAGCGAGGTCAAGTACTTGTCGAAGCTGGAGGCGTAGCGGATCCGAGTATCGCATAGGGAGTGGTTTTGGCCGATGGAAAGCTGAAAGCAGTCGTCGAGCAATTCATCCAAGGATGAGGGCTGAAGTCTGGGGGTTGTGGGGGACACCGGGGGCAGGGAAGCCGACGGTGTGGGGGAGGGGTTGAGGACGCCACACTGGCGGGGCAGCGTGGGGGGCAGGGCTTGGTTCATATTGAACTCGCTAGAAAAGAGCGTCTAAAGACTCGAGTGTTTCTTGTAGGAAAGGCAGGGTTGATATGGGCTTTTGAGAGTGACGCGAGACCTGCATGCATGCGGAGGCAGCAGGCAAAAAAAAAACGGTGCGGTAAAAAAAGCAATTTTTTATTTCCACGCGCAATGCATAGAAGCACCACAGGCGGACCCAGCATAGGCACTTTTATTTTCCATCTAGGGCTGCTACAAATTGCCCTAAATTCCCAGGGCTAGTGCGGCGTTATTTTTACATTTAGGGCTAATTCAGCAATTCATCTCGCCGTGCAGATTGCCCGATTAATTTTCTCGAGATCAGGAACAAAGCAAAAAAAAAATTGGCAGCGGCTTTCGATGCCACCTCCGATCTGTGATTAACAAGCGATTAACCAACATGACCTTCCAGAAAACGATCGTGGTCTGGGTATAATTTATTATTTGGCAATCACACCTTTTTCTGGCTTGGCTTGTTGGGCCTATGTGGTCCAATGTGGCTTGTCCGGCTGCATCGGGCTGCTTCCAAGGACCCTAGGGTCCAGCCATGGTGTGAGCAATTCTCGTATTCCTTTTTCTTTTATTTTTTGCCACTTCATATTCCTCGTCCCGCCTCAATCTCGTAATGCGTTTATTCTCATCTTGTGAGGCGTTTCAAGTTAGCTTTCATTCCTCTCTGTCAAAATTGCATGCCTCCATTCCCACGGCTGTATTCTTCCCAGAATGTTGACGGCATCTAAGGCGAGCACGCTCCTGACAGGCCGGCGTAGCTGCATGACCCGCTTAAACATTCCTTTCGATTTTGCAACACATTGGATTCTCAACATTGCACTTAAGCGACAAGCAGGGCAACATTAGGGCTTCCTGACTGCGCTAACAGTTATTAGCGCTAGTCGGAGTCACATCTTGGCGGCATTAGCGAGACATGTATTACTGCACCGATCGTCATGTCGGGTGTGCATGCACCGTCACAAATTGCGCTTTATCGCGTGATACGAAGACGTCGAGCATTGCCCGCTAACCAGCAAAGAATCTTAATGTGCTCGATAGTCATCAAGGTGGGGCAAGCTTCGGAGGGGCAAAACAATATCTTTTTTGGTATTCAGCACCAAAATAAGGTGACATTTTCTTAGACTCCGACCTTTCTGCCCATACGTGGTCTCCGAAGGGGTTCATAGAACACCCGTACACCACAGTCCGAAACGGTGCACCCTGCTTTTTATTTTAAACCCCCGTACATCCAGTGCTCGAGGCACCTGACCTTTCACGTTATGCACGTGATGCAGCACGTGCTATCCCTTATCGCGCCTACTCCCTGAATCCGATAACCTACATCATCCACAGTTTTATCCTGCCTTTTCCATAGCATGCTCAAAAGTTCCATTCGAAGATCCGGTGCTAGAGCGCTACGCGCACAAGGTTTACGACCTTTTGCCGCCACTTCATCCGCTTTCCATTGCGCCCGGACCGCGTACCCGTATCTTCCAGCATCTCCGAAGCACGGATATGCCACTTTCTCCAACGGAACTGAAGACTATGAGATCGATTTGATAACTTTGCGTCGAAAGTCGGCTCCGGAAAACCCCCTGGTGTCTCCATTTCCAACTGTTTTGGATCAGAACTCTCCCATTAACGGAAAGTATGACCCTCAGGTGGTAGATAAGGTCTTGAGCAAGAAGGGTGGTCGGGCTGAGGAGGTTAGTGGAACCCCTGCTACAAGGGCGTTTGTGGCGCAGTACCAAAAGGAATTGGAAATTCTTGAGTCGTTTATCAAGCTTTCCTATGCCAACACCATCCCTGACATCTCCACCCTCACATCTGTGGAGATCTCCAATGTGCTCTACATCTTCCGTGGCTTGTACCGCAAGGGCCATTTGGAACTTGCTGCTGGTGCAAATGCTCGGATGTTGGATGAAATGGTTGACGAGTTTTTGTCATTGCTTTCAGATGCCCCTTCTACTTCCCGGAGTTTGACTACCTCCGTGCATTCACTCTTGAAGAACCCGCCAAAAGAATCAGTGCAAACAGCTTTGTGGAGTAGTGGTATTGGTAATTTCCTTCCGGAATTGAGTGTTTTGACGAAGGAGTACGACTTCAATACGCTTGCTTCTGTGCAGCCTATAGTCGACAAGATTGGCGTCTTGGTTACCGAGTTCTCCCGTTTTCTAGAGGTCAATGGAGCGGCTCATAATTATGATGCTGATTTCTTCCGCGTTTTGATCTACGTTTCTCGTTATAAACACTTGAAGCTGATCTTGTTGGATCTTTTAAGGAAGAATGTCTCTCCCAAAGCATTGCTCAAGCTTGCGAAGAACCCAAGAAGCGCTGATGTTCAGGAAGCTATCAGAGCTGGTAGTACTGAAAATGAGAAGCTCAGCGATTTGATAAGCAACTCGAGCAGAAACATCTTGAACATCGTGTTTGCGAATGTGGGATTGCGCGAGACAGACTTCACTTTTGCAGCAGTCTCGGCAGAGACCGAGAAAAATATTTACAACTCCACTGAAAAGGCACTCTTGGAAAGCTTTATCGAAACTTACTTGCCCTTAGTATGCGGAGGTGTACTTGCAATCGACGCATTTAAGGATCCCAAGTTCGAGAAGGCTCTTATCGCAAAAGAGGCAAGTCCTGTTACGACTTACTTGGTGCTGAAACACTTCTTTGAAAATTACGACTTTTCCCTTGCCACAATCTTAGGTATCACTTCCAACTTTCATATCATCCGTGCTGTGGCACCTCAGTTTGGGCTGCTCAAAGCCGTCTCTTTGGAGCAATTGACGAATGCGATTGACAAGTTGGCGGAGAAATCAAGCCCATTGATCTTGGAGGATGCTGCCAGGGTCCATGAAGCTCTTGTGTCCTTCACTCGACTTTCTAACACAGGCTTTTTAATCCTCGAAAAACTTTTGCTGAACCCGCAGTGGATTGTTGCATGGCAGCGTCATGTCCTTTTCACAGGAACTTCTTACCCAGACGAACCTTTGACTGTTGTTGATCTTAAGGGCGAGATTGCAGCTCTCGAAGAAATCAAGCCAAAGGTCGTTAGTATTGATATCATGCAGATCCTGGGCAAATGTCTCAGTGACTTCAAAAAGGAGCTCGCAGATTTCAAGCAGAAGGACTTGCGGAACTTCAACTATGCCGACATCAGCTTCCAGAAGCTTTTGAAGTACATTAATACCGCTATAGCTCATGCTATCTCTAGAAATGAGCATTCTGTTGGCTCTGCTGTGACTTTAAAAAACGCTGGATTGTATGGTCAGCTTAATGAGCTTTTGGCCGCTAATATCGAGCCCAATAATGCAAAGACCGATTTCTTAGACAAACTTGCGGAAGGCTCAGCTGCACCCGCTAAAAGGGCTACCAACAGATTCCTGAAGAGCTCAAGATCCACAGCTTCGTGAAGGAACTCGAGATTTTGAGGAATGATGAACTCAAGAAGTCATTCAAAAACAGCACTCCAGAAGAAATTGTTGGTTTGGTTGACCGTAGGTGCACTGAATTCTCGCAGAACCTCGACAATCTGAACCCAGCATCTAGAATGTCCAAATCCAACTGGGCTGTTTTCATGAAAATGGGTGGTCGGTTGAAGAGACTTTTTGCTATCAACGATGGTAACACTGAGATCTTGGATGCGGTGATCAACTCTCAATCTGCATTAGACAAGCTTGAAGCTAAACTTGCCCAGAAGAAAGCTCAGCAGGATGCTAAGAAAGCGGCCACCCCAGAGAACACTTTATACGCACCCGGTCCTTACGTTCAGATCCCAGAGAAGTTAGGCTTGCATGATTTTGTGGAGCAGCTTTCATTATTTAGGGATGAGCTTCAGAAGCCCTACAAAGATGCCTCTGCGACCGAGGTGCTTGATTTGATGGAAAAGAGGACCAAAGAGGTCTACAGTGGAACTGATTCGGCCGCTCTGAAAGTCAACACAGATAACTTGGTCTCGTTCATCAAGCTCCACGCCAAATTGAAGAAGCTCTTGGCTTGGAATGGTGGAAACACTGCAATATTGGACACCCTTATCTATTCACAAAAAGTTTTTGACAACTTCGAAGCTAAGATTACTTCGAAGTCTAAACCTGCCACAAAGTTAGCCGATGTCGAGGTTTCGCCGTACAAGCAGATTCCAGATGATGTCTTGCTTGAGGAGTACGCTGAGGAGCTTGAGCAATTGAAAGCTAATCTCGGTTCAAATTTTGGCGATCATACTGCCTATCAAGTCCACAGAGAGTTGGACAAGATGATAAATTCGGAAGAAGACACTGAAAGACGCTTGACCCTTGGAAAACTTCAAAGAAATATCCGAATGCTTTTGAAACACAATGGTGGCCTGACTTTTGCTTTGGATACGGTATTGATCAGCAGAAAAGTGTTTGACAACATGAAGAACAAGATTGCTTCTGCAGAAGCCACTGGAAACAAGTTCATCATGTCTGATTTTCTCGAGAAGACAACCCCATCGAAGCCAAAGAAAAGCATCAAGTACAATGATGCAAACGAGGTGTTGGCTTTGCTCAACAGCAACACTTCTGCAGCGGATGTTGGTGTGGACAACCTTAAGGTTGAGGCGTCGATCCGTGACGCACTAGCTTCTGCTATGAGTCAAGAGGAAAGTAACTTGAAGAAAGAAAACCCCGAGGAGTACGCTGCTATCAACTCTTTGACTGCTCAAAAAATCAGAGATGCTTACACCAACAAGTCCCAGTCGACGAAGCCTATCGATAAGGAGTCTTTGGAAAGTTTCCTCAAGTCGTCAAAGGAAGCCAAAGATATCAATGAGGAGAACAAGTTCCGTGAACAAAATGCCTACGAGTGGAGCAAAAGCAAGTGCCTGAGCAACCGTACCTTGGAGTCTAAAAACTTCTTTAACCCCATGCAAAACTCAAAGGGCGTTGCCATGGAGTACCTTGTGTTAACGCCTACGGGCGAAACAATCTATTCTCGCGAAAATCCTCTTGGAGCAAAACATGTTCCTGAAGACATGGTCGCTGTCTTGGATAAGATCTCTCCATCCGTGCTTGCGAACGTGTCCAAAAGAATCAACAAGCTCCAGAGGAAGAACTGGAGAGTGATTGGTGGAGGCGATAATGACCGTCTTGTGGTTGTGAGCCGGCCATTGGCAGCCAAAGGTGCCAAGGTATGGAAATTGATCCGTACCATTTTCACCACCACCGGCATGGTGTTCGTCGTTATGTTGGGACTCCATGTCTGGTTGGACGACGTTGAGCATGGCACAGCACCCCAGTTGGCATTTCCACCGAGCGAGAACATCGGAGTGATGGAACAGTCTGACGTTGACGAGTACGAGAAGAACCATGCCGTGCAAGAGGAACCAGCCGGTAAAACAACTCTCTGGAAGAGATTGTTCTGGAGCCGGTAGTCCATAGTTAGAATACATTAGTTAGTCATTTCGTCGTCGCCTGCGTTCTTGGTGATCAAGGTGAACTTCCAGGCAGTGCTGGCACCGGCGTTTCCGTTCCAATTCTTGACATTCACCACAGTGTCCTTATCTCTGAGATCAGGCGTACGAAGGCCTGTTTCGAACACGTGTTCGTCGTGTTTTCTCTTCTCCTTGAGAAGCTGCTGCCTGCTGGTCAAGGGTCTACCCGGTCTTCTGCTCTTGTCGATCTCTGCAAGTTCCTCGTCGTCACGAATAACCCACTGTCTGACGATTTCTCTTATTTCGTGTAAATCAAATGTTTCTTGAGGATTCTCCTTGATGCTCTCTTGGATGTGCAAATAGAAGAGAAGCTCGTGGTTCTTCTGCTCCATGTGTCTCTGCTTCTTAGCCTTGATCTTGGCCTCTCTCTCGGTAGCTCTACCGAGCTGCTTGAACTTTCTGCCCTTAGCATGAAGAGTTGCCGAGGATCCAGCGATCTTCTTACTGACTTTGTTGAGTGATTTAGCAAGAGGCATGGTGGTGATGAGCTGAGAATGCAGGCGATGAGGTGCGCAGATGTGTATCAAGATGAGGCTCCCTCAGTGGTTTCGTGGGTTAAAAAAAATGATTATAAAACAAAACGAGAATAATCATGCTCACGAAATTAGTCCTGGCGGCGCTTTATCCAGATTGATTCAGTATAATAAAGGTGTTCAAGTACGACGGTCTCGATGGGCCCAGGTATGCAATGGCTGCAAAATGCGGTGTGACAAAAATGAAGAGGTGACAGCAGTAGGCTCCTAATATAAGTGCAATTTCAGCTTTACTTCCATACTTCAAGATTCAATGACAAACCTTATAAAGATTGAGTGAAGACTACACACACGGGACCATTGGATGATTTTCAGCTTTATTGAAGCTTGTCTGTCCCAATCTTCCATAATGCCAGGAACCTCTGGGCAATTCGTGCCACATTCATATGTGCAATAGCTAATCAATAAAACAATTGCCAATTTTCGTACAGCTCGCAAGTTTAATGAGTAGAGTTTTGCGTGCTCACTTTGACAACTTGCATCAATCTTTCGCAACCAGTCCTCAGAAACACTCTGTGTTGACATAACCCCATAAACCCCAAATATGCAAACACAAAAACTATTACCAGTCTATTGCACATAATCAACAATTGGACTTTCAGAATCACCCCCTTCTCCAGATCCAAACGACTCACTATTACTGATCCTTGTGAACAACCCCTGGGTCATGCACGTCAACCACTACACTTCAACTTCTAAACCACTCCAACGAAACTTTCCCATCTAGCTCAAATTACTTTCATCTTGCTCAATTTGCTTATCTTCACCATCTACCCCGTCAAACTCTCGCCTCCATCATCACATACACCCCCGCTTATGCTCACACGAGTGAGCCAGAGGACCCCACCCTAGACCTCGTGCCACCCTTCAATTGACAATTCAGACTTACAATCCAACTTTACAATTCCAAACTCTCCGATTGACTCATTTTAAAACATCCACCTCTCTCGACCCCTCCACCCACTGGACCCTAACCCGACTATGCTCGTTCTATCCGCGCAAAAATTTTCTCCACAGTCAACTACAACACATCCATCATGGCCAAGTACTCAGAGGAGCAGTTGCTCGAAGCCAAGGAGCTCGCATACACACCCAAGCCGGAGATCTTGGAGGCTTTCAACGACTTGGTGGAGCTGGTGAGGGAACACTTTGCCGCCGAGAAGAGAGCCAGACAGACTAACGGTGACACTTACATTGACGAACGCGGAAACGAACGTTCTTACAACCACTTGAACAGAAGAAGATTGCTGAGACTGGGCCAGCCAAAGCCCAACTTGCGTAAAAAGGCCGCCGAGGTTGTGGATGAGGACGGATGGGCCACTTACACCAAGCCTAAGAAGTCGTTTGGTGACGATGCTACTGACGAGAGAGACAAGTTCAGAGAGCTGTTGAAGGACACGGCGGTGAAGGTGAGACCCAACAACAAGAACTTGGGCTCCTCCAAGGCCGTGGATCCCCGGGACACGATCGCCGACAAACAGACTAATACCTTCAATGCTTTTGAAGCGCTTGGCGACGACGACGAGTAGGAATATGACGCTCATGACAGAATCAGTGTAGGCCTGTTTGGCAAAGAGAATGTAGGAAAGTGGGGCAAGACAGATAAATATATTAAACCACAATGTCCTTGTCCTCCTCACTCAGGAGCGACTTGAGAATCAGTCTCATATCAGCAGCAGGTGCATTCTTTTGAAGCACAGAACGGGGCGTGCTGTTTTGCTGGAACAGGAAACGGTCCTCTGGCGTTTGCCCGTTTACCGTGTTTTTTAGGTCCGACACTTTCGGGAGCAACGAGTACCGGTAGTTGTTCGTGTGCTGTAGGTTGTACAGGTTGTTCAGGTTGATTGTTTCCTGGGCCAGCGAATCTCCATGACCATTGCCCTTGGCATGTCCGTTGGCAAGACCAGAGTGGATAGACGAAATGTCGTTGGCGTTTCCAAGACCATAGCTCAGACCGTTGCCATTGGCCAGGTCAACCTTGTCGCGGGCATCTTGGAAACGGTCGGTTTCCTCCGCCTTGGGTGTCTTGCTATTGGCACGAGAGTCGTGGTCGTAGTGGATCTTGCTCACATCGAGCGACACAGACTTCTGTGGGTTGATGTAGGCGCTCACCGAGGTGGTTGCGAAGAACTCGTAGATCAAGTCTTGGGTTACTCTAGTCTTAAACGTGCCGCCGCTTGAAAAGGCCGTCTGTCTATCGTTGATGTCCTGCGAGAGAGCATCCCATAAGCTCAGCTTGGTAAGGTCGGTACCCAACAAGTCTGCGTATTTCTCGTTGAGGACTTCCACCAGGGATTTCAACAACAGGTAGGCAAATTTGTCCTTCTCGACCTCCACAGAAGAGCCGGTGCCATCAATGAGCTGCCAGTACAGGAACAAGGGAATGAAATTGTGTACGAAGTTGATGCCAGTGACGTTGAGCAACGTCTGCAAAGTCCTTAAAAGCGATTTCGAAACGGAAGGGCTGCTGGGTGATGCGAGGTATTCGTTGGTGTGAACGAGAATGTTGTTGAGGAAGTTTTGCGAATGACTAATGTACTCGTTGTAGTCTGGAATCAAAAAGCGTTCTGGTCCCTCGGTCAGGTTGCTTTCGGAGTAGACAATCTTTGGCAGGGCTTTTCTAGGCGAAGCTTTTCCACCACTCTTGAGAAACTCGATCTCCAAGAATTCATGGAACACCTGCAAGAATTTAGCCTCAAGAGAAGCCTTTTGTTCTATGGAAGCTTCCAGGGCAAACTCTTCGTAGCTCTTGTCAATAGTCAACAATTGCAATCCCAAGTCCCAGTTCTCCAAAGTGGCCTCGTTCCTGGTGATGGAGCTCGACTTGCGAGTCAACAAGTTCATCACCTTGGAGATGTTGTCGAGCAACACGAGAACCAAGTCCTGGACACGGCTCGTCTTATGCGAGTCGGCATGGAGCATTACAGAGTCAACTTGCATTAAGATACCCTCGATCGAGTCCTGGACCTGGTCAAAGTAGTAGATATGGCTGGAAAGGTTGCACACACATTGGGTGTAGATCTTGCTCAAGTCCTTGATCTCAGCAGCATCCAAGTAGTCTGCCAACAGCAAATGCAAGTTTGTCTGCAACGTGAGCAACTGCTGGATCACGTCAGAAATGGAAAGGCCGATCATGTTGAAGTTGGAGGAAACAAGGCCCAAGAGGGACTTTGCCGTATGGGCCAAAACGCGGTAGTTTTTGGAGTTGTCGTCGGTCTTATCAGAAGCAGCGCTTAAGCGGTGTAAGAGCGTCAGCAAAGCGATGAAACGTAACTGGACGGGGATCCACGAGGCGCACATTTCCAAGAAAGTAATGCCCCAGTTGTCAACCTCGGTCTGGGAGGAGTTGGCAAAGTTGAAGTCCACCACTTCGTTGGTGGCCTCGGAGATTTGATTGGAGAGGGAGGTGTTGAAAAGAGCCTTGAGTGCCGCCAAGGCCTCCTCGTTGAGGTCCAGATCGGAAACGGCGTCTGCCTCGAAATGCTCCTCGATCTCACGGGCCTGGGCGGCCGTACGGGCGGTCACGGTCTTGTTCAAGCTGTGCAACTTGTCGTCCTCCACGTTCAAGTTACTGTTTAAGCGAGCAAGCAAGGTGCCCTGGTTAGCGTTGGAAAGCACTGTTTCGGCCAACAAGGGCACGCATTTGGAGACAAACTTGCGCAGCAAGCGGGAGTTGAAGCCCAAGCAGTTGAAGACGTGTTTGGAAGTGGAGAGCGCCACAAGGCGCCATTCGGCCTTGTTGGTGGTGGAGCCGCTCAGCTGCGTGACACCTGTGGTTATGAAGGAATCGGTGAAGCGGGTGAAAGACTCCACAAACAGCTTGTCGCCGGTGAAAAGCCCCCCGTCAAGCTTGGAGCAAAGCACGCCATAAGTCGACACAAGCAGCTTGCACAAGGGCAACTCCTTCACCAGGAGCATGGTGCTCAAAATCGACACCACCTGGGCGGCGAACGCGTTCAAATTGTCGGCACATTTTTCAATCAAGGCCAGCACGATGCCCAAGGTGACCTGCAAGTTGCCCGACTTGGAGCCCTTGACGTCCCGTTTCGTCTTGGCCTCCAAAAAGTCCACCACCTTCACCAACTTGATACGACGAGTCAGCGCATAGTACAAAAGGTAGCTGAGCTCGGAAGGGTTGGGTTTCTTGTCGGTGAGCTTCCCAGGCGGGTAGCACTGGAGAATAAGCTTTTGGTGCTTGTGCTGAGGAACAATACGCATAGCCTTGGGGAAGTAGTCGGCGGAAGTTCCCCAGTTTTTAACGATGGTGTTGGCGGCCGGGGCCTGCAGACAAGCGGGGGTGTACTCGCTCTCACATGGGGCCCCAAACGGGAAACCACGGGCCAGTGACAATAGCCGGAGGGCCCAATAATGGGTGAGTTTTCTCAGGTAAAAATGTGGAAGGACGTGGTTCGAAGCGAGCGGAGCGCCATTGAGGTGCGGGCACGGGAAGAGCTTTTACGGATTAGGAAAGAGGTTGTGGAAGCGAGGTGTGAAGGTGAGGGTCTGAGGGTCTGAGGGTCTGAGGGTCCATGAAAATTGTTGATGTGCCAAGTGAGCATGAGGATGGGCGGGTGGAGATGAAGCCGATGGAGGGATTTTGATCAAAACATGCTGTGTCCAATACCATGCTGTTTTTCATTTTCTACTGTTTCGTTTCTTGGGTACTTTCTGCTGATTGTAGCCCAGGCCGTTCTCCTCACTGCCCCTCAGCTTCTCTTGCTGAGTGGTGGCTTGAAAGAAGGGCTTTTTGTTGGTTCCACGGCAAGTGCAAGCCGTGTCAGCCACTTCCAGAAGAGTCATCAGGAGAAGACTTCTCCTACTCTACTTTCACATCTTTGTATCTTCATCTCTTGGAATCATATGCCTTTCCTTGTGCCTCGTAATCATGAAGATGGCTGCAACTACTGAACCGTCGGCAGACTCAGACAGGAAAAATGCCAGTGACAGAATGCTAGATGGAGGCTTCAAAAATAGATGACGATTTTTCATCTGTCTTGTGTTTCTGCCGTTCATTGGTGGGGTCTGCGGAACCGGCCAAGTGAATCCCCTCCGGGACCCTACACAATTCTACATCTTAGAAGATCGCTATCAAAGGATCGGAAAGATTGAGATTTAGCAACTGGATCGAGATTACGTTTTTTTCTAAAAAGAGCAAGTGGCGGCTCGGTTAGGCGACACGCTTAAGGCCGCCGGCATGGCGTGATTAGAGCCGGTGGAGGTTCGTGGAGAACGTATATGATAGTACAAACAATGCAAAGGAGGGTCAGGGGCAGGTCGGATACATGAAGGTTTCTCCAGAGCCGTAGTCTGTGGCCCGCTGCCGGAGACCCGTTGTAGTGTGGTGGCCGGATGTGACAGTCTATTGTGCCGTTAGTGCCGAGCCGGAGGAGCCTCAGGACAGGCCTCGACGGCACCACGGCTGGTACTTCGCAAAACCCCTAAACGTAATATCTTATCAACACAGCGCCGGCTTCAACCGCCGGGTGCCGACTAGAACCGTCCACCACAGCCGTGGCGTCGCGTTTGCAGCCATCGGTCGCTGCAATGGGGCCTGTCGTCTGCCACGTCACTTCTATCAAAAAACCAACACCCGCATCTTGTCAACCAGCGAACCTGCTCCTGGCTTCCATCGGCTGGCCGTCACGTCCGTGGGGAAAGGTCCAGATACCGTAGCTTCAAGCAGTACGGACACATCATATGGCGGCATCGCAGACAGGTGAATCGAGACGCGGGTTCTACAACCACAGGGTGGTTGTCAAAATAGCCGTTCAATTCGTGAGGCTTGCACTCGCCCAATGCATCTGATCGTAGAGTCCCGTAGGCCTTGCCGCAGTCACAGCAGTACCACTGGCATATCCTAGTGTCGGGCGCCGCCGTTGGCGGTTGAGCATGCGTTCGAAGCTTCACGTTGTTCATGGGACTATATTCAAAAACTGTCTGGGGCACGGTGGAGGAGGAAACGGCGTGGGAATGGGGGAAAGGGTGAGCCCGAGGCGCCGAGGTGGGTAGACAATCGACGGAGCGAGCTCGTGTGTATTCTGCAGCTGTAATCAACGCTGAATCGGGAGGCTCTGGGAACTGAGAGCCTTTTGATGCTGGAATTGCGGTTTCTGTTTCGGGGGCGGTTGTGAGAGGGAGGTATTTGCCTGATGAGCCTGGAGATGCTTGGGAGAAACGGCTGAACTGGTGGCTGGGGTTGATGAGGCTGGAGGGTGACTTTTGTATGGGGGTGGAAAAGCAAGAGGCCGTAGTTTGCTAGAAGGGGTTTCTTGGAACTTTCAAGGGGTGGATTTTTTTACCGTTGAAAACCCCAGCTTCGGCGGCATCGCTGCTTTATACGATCTTTCGGTTGCCCCCGCTGCCATTCTAGACCCGCGAGCAGCGCAAAGCCCAGGCCCACCGGTTATTCCGGCGCACACAAACGAAACAGCAAAAAAAAAATACCATGGCTTAAATAAAGCGGGCTTCCCCATGCACTATGCAAATTCAAACAAAAAAACATCCCTTCACTTCGATCCTTCCCGACAAACGGCCGTTTCGTCCGTCCAGAGCCGTCGTTTTTGGCTGCGAATTTGGTCTAGCCCGCGCGGGACCAAGCGCCCGGCGCGATACCCACAGGCAGGCCGCCTCAGGCAGGGCCCCAACGCCAGAAACAATTGGGCAACAAAAAACGATTTGGTGGTTGGGCCGTTTGCGATTTTCCTGGCACGGTTTCGGAAGATTGGCGTGACGTTCTGCCTAACCAAATAGAAAAAAAAAAAAAAAAAAAGTTGTGGGTCAGTCTAGCTTTCTCGGCCCGGCCTCTTTTTTCTTTTTCCTTGAAGACACCGCCTGACGTGGTTCTCGAAGCTTACTCTTTGTTGGCCATTGTCTCGAGCCTGTCCCTTGGCATCCAAGCACAGAAATCGAGACAAACGCTCCAGCCCTGCTTCTGCGGATATCCCACTTTTCCACCCGCTTCCGAATCATGCGGCCTCCACTTAATTATTATTTTTTTTTATTGCCCTTTCGACACTCTCGCCTTTGACACTTTTCAATTTGCACCATCTTAGGAACCCGTCGGCGATCGGTCGCCAAAAAACTTCGTCAAACAATATCCGGCTTAGAACGGTTACGACCCCCTGCCTCTGCACCCCTGCCGCTCTGGAAACATCCAACCTTCACTGCCCACCCAATTGTCTCTGCAAGCCTCCTGACCCAGATCAGGCGGCGCCTCAGCATCTAGTCGAGCGAATCGTCCTTCCCTCCATTGTCACGAGATTATCGTCTATTTTTCTTCCTTTCAGATGGGCCTCCTTGCATAATCAGCATACTCCGGTTAAGCACATTGTGCTACTCGGCAGCATCCACAAAGTGACCACGATAACACAGCAAAATTTGTGGATCAGCCCCCTTGTTCTAGATAAGCGGGGGTGCTTGAACCTTACTGGCCCAAGTAGCCTGCAATGAGCTTGACGAGGTTTCCGATCCATCTCGTACTCCATCCCTCGGTTGATCTCTCTGTACACTAGAGCCAGTTTCTCCGAAAGCCTAATCTCATTTAGCTCTCAAACCGAGTTGCAGTAGCCAACATCAAGAAAATTATCACCAAAACTCCAAAGCAGTAGTTAAACCTAAAAGTCTCCGCTCAATCTCCTCTCAATCTTGGCTTTTGGGCTTCTTGGTCACTTGAGCCAAATGCTTGATCTCCCGGAAACAGCTTGCTGGCACCATCCCCCGCTCGTCTCCCCTCGTAAGGATTACGCCATTTGCCGAACGAAAAAACTCTAGCCCCTGCTCCTTGCACTTGTCGAGGTCCAAGAAGATCAAAACCGTGCATGTCTTTCTGATCCCCAGCTGGCTCCACTCGGCGTCCGAGGTAAAATGAATGTGGTTGCGTTTCATACGCAGAAGGCCCCCGCTGCTGTTGATAGCCTCTAGTTTGTTGGCAAAGGTTCCATGGTACACGTTCTCAGGCATATTTCCGTACGGAAGCGGCTGGAGATTGTCTTCTGTCACCAGGTCTAGGGAGTGGCCTTGGTTAGCGCAGATGTACTGTTGTCCGTCTGATCGGGTCTCAATGGTAAACCGTTTTTTGTCGTTTTCTGCAACGACCTTCTCGACCTCCTCAGCAGTGGCACGATGTGTTTTGATTCGAGGATGATTGAGGATTGTGGTGAGCTCCACGTACCCACGGGAGTCAATTGGTAGTTTTTCTTTGACTGCGCCGTGTCGGAGAAGGTACAGCAACGCTTTGGATATGAGTACTTCTCTGGGTGCCATAGATGGAGTAGGTGCGGTAGTTGATGTGAAATTCGCAGCCGTTCGTGGTGAATGGGGCTCCAGTGGCAACGGCGCAGGAGAAGGTGAAAAAAGAGGAGGTTTTTGATTTTCGATGAGTCTGGGGAGTTTGAGAGTCTTTTTGTCTTTTTTGGGCTTATCGTGTTGAGTGATTGAAGTGGCTACTGAGGCATCATCAGTGATGTCTGAATCTGTGTCACAAGTGTTGATCACTATGTCTTGAGATGAATGAAATTCAAATAATTTGATACGATTCTTCGGGACTGTTTGAATTAAGAACCGGCCTTTCCATTGGCACTAAAACTGTAACCAAAGAGGTACACAGATACAGATTATCATCTTTCCGTAATGACATCAGCGACTGAAATCTTGATGATCATCCTACAAGTCAGTGGACTGCGGTACTCAGGATAGATTCAATGTCTTTTCATTCCTTCTCCCCACTACTTCAGTTATTTTGTCCAATACCATCACGATTATACTTAGAATCACGAAATAGTGCAACAAGCCAATTGAGTCAGTCCTGTAGGCATATTCCCCTCTCCAGTTCTCTCCACTGCTACAAATCCACTACATCAACACACCTTCCTGAACCCTTTCCTTTTCTATTTACACATTATTTGTTGTCGCTGCAACGTCTAACCTTGGCGCCGGCCAAAGAGCCCATGTTGGCTCGGTTGTTCTGCTTGATGGTAGCGTTGTCGCCCAACTCAGTGTCCTTGTGGAACTTGAGGTAGTAGCGGTCCTTCTCCTGCTCCTCAGCCTGGACGATGTTCTTCACGAGGAACTTGGCCACCTCGTCCAAGTCGTTGATGGCCTTGTTAATCTCATTCTTGTCGGTGAGGTTTCTGTTCTTGTCGTAGCCTTCTCTAATCTTGAGTCTGGAAGCTGCGAGAATCTTAGCATCACCGTTGAAGGCTGTCCGCGTGGCCCGGAGAGCAGAACGGTACACCAGAAGGGCTGATTTGGTCATGTAGCTTGGTGATGAGGTTTGTCTCAGACACTAGTGGCTAGAAAATTGGAATAGTCTATGCAGGTCGGTCTGGTTGATCCGGCTGCTAAGCATGGTAGGTTTTGCAATATCTAAGAAACATGAAATCTGATGGATCTTGAACTCTGATGAATTTTGAACTTTAGCTTTTGCAACTAAGGTGTAGTTTTAGGGCCTTGTTTGGCATTGAATACTTGATCATCTATAAGTGGCTGCGAAATTCAGATTACCCTGATGGAAGCAAAATATATATCTTTTTCCTTGTTTTAAATTACCTCTACGCCGTCATATGTCCTTCGTCTATTAATGCATGATACTCATTACAAAACCAACTTCTCTCTCGAGTAAGCTGGAATCCGCTTGGCCAACTCGATTCCCTCGTCAACACGCAACTTCTGGTTGGTGGTGCCGTTGCTCATGGTCAAAAGAGCATCCAACTCCTCCTTTTGCGTGCCAATCTCGTGGATGTTGTCCACGACAGATGCTTTGATTGTCTTCTTCTTATTCTGTTTCTTGTTGCTGTCAGCCTGCAATGCCTGGTTAACAAGCGTCAAGTTGTAGCTATTGGCACCAAGAGAGTCAACCTTGGCGTCGATAAGAGAACCAAGCTTCTCAATCACTGGAATAGACCAGTTGAAGAGTCCACCAGCATCAATCACGGCTTGCACCAAATCCCAAGAATTCGTGGTGTTGATGTTGATGAACACACCGAGCATACGTTCCAATTTCTTGCTGTAACCGTCGTACTCTGCGGTCAAGATTTCCAGCAACTTCTTGGTAATTTGTGGAAGAGAGAAGTTTCTCACAAGTCTGTCGATCGTGGACTTCAAAAACATGAGGATCAACTGTGCCAGACTGGCATTCTCAGAGTCCTTATCCAACTCGTCCGCCAATTCCGTCAAGTTATTAAGTTCGTTTGTGAGATCCTCAATTGAAAGTGCTGGACATTTCTCAATGGCAGTCTTGAGCAACTCAGGTTCATTGAGCTGGCTGAAAAGCAAAAGAAGACCATTTGCGTATTTCGTAGGGTAAAGAGGGTGACTCAAGAGGTAGGCGACTGCAGTTTCCGGAATAAAAGACTCGTTCTTCACCTGAACGGTTTTATCTCTTTGGTCAACCTGGAATATGAGATCAAGAATACGGTTCAAGAACACAGAATCAATGACTTTGTCAGTGATAGCATGCGAGTAGGATTTGCCGTCCTTCAACTCTTCCTTCTTGAAGAACTTGATCACTGCTTTGCTGAATTCAGTTGGGTCCGTCTGTTCCTTCAAAGACTCAAACACCTCGTTCAACTCTGCTGTATCCTTCTTCACGGCTACCTTCAAATTATTTGACAGAAGAGCAGGGTACACCTTCAACTGTTGTCCATCCTTCTGGAGAGCCTTGCCCAAAGACTCTCTCAAAGTGTTTGTGCCAACCTCAACCTGGATGTAATTGAGCTTGCTGGCTTTTCTCTTTTCGTTGTAGCCCAAGTACAAGGCATATGTAGAGCTCAGTACATCTGAGTCGCCCTTTGTGGGCAATGCAAAGTTGAAATGCAACTTGATCTGGGGATCGTGCTGGAACTTGTCAAGCAACGACTCGTATTTGAAGTTGATCAAGAAGAGTTTTGACAGGGCTGAGATAAGCAACCTCTCAGGAGCAGGGGCGTAAAAGCCGTATTCCTCGTCCTTAAAGTTACTGAGAATTGGCTGCAAAGTCACCAGTTTGATGGTCTTATGCGGCTTCATAAGCGAAGCAGAAGAGACAGACTTGGTGGTCTTGTCAAATGTGTACAATACGCCGTCAGCATAGGTGAAGAGGCACTCGTCAAGACCAGGTCTTTCAAATGTTATACTGTAGATCTCAAACGTCCTGGCGCCATCAAGGCCAACCAATCTGCAAGTGTAACTGTTCGACTTGTTCAGACGAGTGATGTAGAACAAAAGGGAGCTCTTGTGCTGGAACGAATGCTCAGAAATGAATGTGTGGTAAATGACGCTGTGTACTGAAGATCTGGTGGGCACAGGCAAACTGCCCAACGAAGATGCTTTACTTAAGGAGATATGTGATGGATCCTCTGCATCGGCCTCGGCTTCCTGATATTCGAGATGTTCCACTGAGCCGTTTTCGGAAAGCACGTATATGGAGGAGTCTTCGCCAAACATCATTCCCACTGCAGGTGCTTTGACGGGATACTCTGCTGTGCTGGACTCCTCGTTTCCGAACTTTTTGATCAACTTCACCATGTGCTTTCTTCTTTCGCTAAGTCCCACAACATACAAATCGCCCTTCACGTCAATACTGTCCACAAGAGTGCCAGATGACAATGGGAAAGACCAAACGAGTTTCGGCGTGGGTTTTAACACGTAGCTCGAGATTATCAGCTTAGACATACCCAAATGTATGAAATCAGTTTCCTCAAAAGAGAGGCTTTTCTGGCTGTGAGGAAGCACTATGCGCTGGTGGTTGGGCACATCGGCGATTCTGGGTAGCTCGACGAGCGAAAACAGGTCGCTCAATCCGGGGAGCATTGCTGGTTTTATGGATATGGATGAAGCTGAAGAATTGATGGTGGAGTGCAGAGAAAAATCTGCGATGGAGCTGAGCAGAGGTTGTAAGTATGCGGTGCACGGGTGTCACCGGTAGCCACTAGCATGCTATCTAGAGGGTGGTAGAGAACAAAAAGTGTGTTTGAAGGCGAGGGGAGATCCAGTTGTGGCATTGAAGAATATATGCATAAGTTGCATGTTTGGTTTGTTGGCGTGGAAGTTAAGTGGTACTCTGCTATAAGGTTCAGGACCGTTTCGCAGCCATTCAATGCTCTTGTGATCTCTCTACTATGATGGGACTACTTTACACAGTAGATCTTAAGCTACTGGTAATTAATTCCCCGATAAACTCTGCTTGGATGTCTACGGATGGATGTTATGGCTCTCTCAAACGATATTAAATGAGTCTACTATCGAGACTACCTTACCGCTTACAACCGATGGAACATTAGCAATCGAGATGCAAACAAATCAATTGGGGACCCCAATCTCTATTCTATTAGACATGATTCGTGTGCCTCTCGAAGATAATTGTGTGCACCATACGTGGGGGAGTCCTGACACAGCTTCATTCATAGTATCAACGCACATGATAAACATGTATCCAGTCTTCGTCCCATGAGCCCTATGGACTCCAGAGTTTATTGAAACTAGAAGAAAATAGAAAATAGTCACATTTCGGTTCGTTCCTTTATCCTTCAACTCTCCACTCTCACTACCCAAAATGGTGTGTGGGTGCGGCATATGCCTACTACGAGCTACTACTAATTATCCCAGCATGTCTCTACCGTCGACCTGGCGCCAGTTCCAGCTCTTCGACTTTCTTCCCATCAGAGACCCTAATTACCAGCTGGAGTTTCCCCTCTTTTCCGATCCGTCGTTGTCTGCCATCACCTCGTCACAGTCCTTTATCGTTTTCGCTTATCAGAACGCTTACATACGACTTATTGACAAGAAACTGTTGCAGCTGATAAGACTGTTCTGTGCTTATGATTTGGAATACAGAATCACATTCGCTAAGCCATTGCTTCACCTGAACTTGTTGGTAACTTTAGCAGAAGCTCAGGGCATGCCTGCTGTTATAAAGGTGTGGGATCTCAATAAGATTACTCAATTGAGCCCAAGCACAGTCAACGACGACGATGCCATGAAACACAAGTTTGTCACAAAAGTTCTTGTTCACGAGGGGGATAACTCCTACCCTGTCTCGTGTTTTGCTTTCAACGATTCGTTGACATGTGTCGCAATCGGCTATACCAACGGAAAGGTCATTCTTGTCCGGGGCGATATGCTCAGGGATCGAGGGGCGAAGCAGAGAGTTATTTACGAAAGCATTGATCCCATCACGGGTATCCACTTCAATAGATTTGAGGAGATCATCTACGTTACTACGATTTCCAGAGTGCTCACGGTTCTTACCACGGGAAGAAACCAGGGCAAGCCTCATCGTGTTTTATCAAAAAATCAGGGCGTTGACCTTGACTGCTCTGATTTGGAATATCGGTCATCGAAGTTGATCACAGGTAGCACCGAGGATTTGAAGTTCTTCAACCATGTGAGCAGATCTAGCGTCATCAATTTCAATGTTCCCAAAAAGAAGATTCTACGTCTTTTTAAGGACTATCTCTTGATAATTTGTCCAATTGAGGAGACAAGCGATGGTGGGACCTCGAAAACGCTCACCCGTTTGCTTATCTTGGACCTAAAAAACATGCATATTTCTTTCAGCTTGACCATTCCCAACCTGACTATTTCTCATGTGTTTGCCTCGAACAACGATAATAATGTTTTTTTGCTTTCTACAGATGGTGTCTTGTACAAGCTTCATGAAAAGCCAATCAACCAACAATTGGAAACGATCTTACAACGTGAACTTTTTAGCATTGCACTTAACCTCGCTGTCCAAAATCAACTTGACGACTCAACTCTTTTGAGAATCTACCGCCTTTTTGGTGACCATCTTTACGAGAAAGGAGACTTCGATGGCGCGATCGACAAGTATATTCAATGTCTTCAATTCTACAGTAAAGAGTCAAACAAAAGAGACGATGCGGACGAAGACAACATGGATGATTTCATCATTAGTGTTGTGATGGGCTTCAAGCAAGTTTCCAACATACAAAACATGACCAGCTTTTTGGCGGAATTGCACAAATTGGGCTTGGCCGATAGCGACCATGTCACATTGCTAGTTTGTTGTTATTGCAAACTCAAGATGACGAAGGAGATCGATAATTTCATTGCCGAAATCAAACCCGAGGGTGAGAAACAAAGAGACAGCAAGTCCAGGCTTGACTACGACTCTTTGAATTATTCGCTCTTCATTAATCTTTTTAAAGAATGCGGCTATTATCATCAGGTAACCCAACTATTGTTGAAGCTTGATCGACCACATACGATTGTGGACATACAGTTAAATGATCTCGGTCAGCATGAAAAGTGTATCACCTACATCAGGTCCTTACCTGTTGACGAGTTACTTCGAATTCTTATCGACTTCCTGGAGGCACTTCTCAGATACAAACCCATGGAAACGACAGAACTTTTGATCAACGTCTTCACTGGTCAATATAAACCTGACAAGAAGCTGGATTTTTTTGAGAACTCTCATGTCGCAGCAGATGTGGTTGAACAAAAATCCAACCCTGCAATCTCCTCTTACGGAGCTTTTTTGAGCTATCTTGCTGGGTCAACAGCGGAGCAGGCTAATGGAGCAACTGAAGTTGAGATTGAAGAGCCCACCTATTTGCCTCCACGTCCAAGCCTTGTTTTCCACTGCTTTATTGGTCACGAACGCGAGTTTGTTGTGTTTCTTGAAGCTTGTCTTCAAACGTTCGATAAGTATCAGGGCAATGTGAACGACAAGCAGGACTTGCTCATCACGTTGTTCGAAATTTATCTCTCGATGGGCTCAAAAGATCAACAGCAGGCTAGTGATTGGAACGAAAAGGCGAAGACTCTACTCATCGAAAACAAGGATCTCATTGACAAGTCGAAGGCCTTGTTGATCTCGCACATGTACTACTTCGAGGATGGTATCAATATTGTCAATGAGACAAATGAAAACTTTGAGGAATCGCTATTCCGGTCGCGTCAGTTGGAGGGTGATATTCATGGATGTCTTGAAGTTGTTCACAAGCACGGTGAGAACAAACCAAAATTGTACGCACTTATGCTCAAGTTCTTGGGCAAGTCTCAGGAAAAGATTGACGATTTACCGAGGAAAGAATTTCACTTTCTTCTCGAGAAAATCAAGAAGCATAGACTTCTCACGCCTTTGGAAATTGTCAAAGCCCTCAGTCCGAACCCGAATGCTACTATTGGTATGGTCAGAGACTACTTGATTGACCATTTTGAGCAAACCAACAAGCATATCAACAATAACGAGAAGTTGATTTCGTCTTACGAGAAGGAATCCACCAAGAACAGTCTTGCTCTCACTGAACTCACCACCAACCCAGTGGTTGCGAATAATGCAAAATGCAATGGCTGCGAGTTGCATCTCGAGTTCCCTGTGATTTACTTCAAATGCAAACATGCTTATCATCAGCGCTGCTTGAATGAGAATACTTACATTCCAGAGTCTTCGGATAATGGTGACGATGATCCAAAGTGCCCAATTTGTGTCAATGACTTGAGTTCTTTGGAGGCCGCTCGCGAAAGACAGCTTCACATGAAGGAGGAAACTGAAATCTTTGAACAAGAACTCAAAGACGCTGATGACAAGTTTAAGGTCATGTGTGACTACATCGGTAAAGGAATCATGGAGTGAGATTTCGGAGTTTCGCAGATTACCCCATACGGAATGGCTGCGAAAAGTCGAGCAGTAGTCTGAAACAACTCTGAGACATGTCCACGAGATGGCATTGCAGGGGTAGTGAGGAAAAAATATACAAACCTACTTCTCTCATCTATCAATATGAGTTTCCGAGAGCTCTGTAATGACTTTTGTGTTAGTCAGGCAAAGAGTGTGAAGTACCTTGAGAGGGCCGCACAAGAGGTGACTTTACCCAAGGATCCCCCAACATACTACGCCAAGTTACCTTATGATGTGTCGATTTATATCAAAAAAGTAAGCCTGTTTTTATTTGAAGTGGCGAATCGTCAAGACGATCCCAGGCTCCAAGTCTGTGAGGTACTCAATCGGGTGGTACTCAGCAACGAGGATACCCACAACGCAGTTCGAAGAATCTCAGAGGTCATCAAGGCGCCTGATCATGAAATCACACCGCTTGAACAGATTTTCGCTATGGTGATTGAGAATCTCGGTCAAGGCATCTTTGCATTGGCCAAGGGTGCTGGTCGACCAGGTAAGAGTCAGGAAAGTGAAAATTATGAGGCCGGTCTAGCCATGGTGAAATTTTCCCAGATGGTGAATCCCACAAGGCCAAGAAGTGAAGAGCCTAGACATTTCGATCCATGGAACGTTCCGTTGAACAGTGCATGCGATGTACGGATTACTACCACCAAGGCTGGAAAGGAATCACCAAGAATTCATCGAAAAGAGTCCAAAAAGGCTGATATTAGGGTAGCAATTGGACGTCTTCAGCGACTCAGAGAGGCGCCAAATCCAGGCAAAGCAGCTGTCAATCGCCCCGGCCCTTTTTCAGAATTGCAACGTCTCGAAACATCCATTGTGGAGCAGCTCTATGTGGTAATGAATTTTTGTGAAGAACAGCTACGGTTTGCCCATTGGTGGCTGGACTTTCTTGGAGGCCACAAGTACGATTACTGCTATGAACAGTACATCGAAAAATGCCGCTGGCAGGCCCATAACTCTGGAAGTTTTATTCAAAGATTGACTCGGCTACGTCAGCAGGTCGCTATTTTGGTTGGATTTTGCAATAGTGGGCCAATTGGCAAGGCTGAAGTTGACCAATTTATCCAGCTCGTTACGTCTAGTCTAGTGATGGCCTCGGCTGAATGGTACGAGCAGATGGCTATAGGATTCAGTGGGGCGCTGTGGAGCGAGATAGAAAGAGAATATGGTGCTGCTGTGCTAGCCACTGAGCGGTGTTTGTCAATGGAAGCTGACAGTAACGATGGCTGTAAGCGAAAGGCTAATCTGACGAAGAACGATCTGGTATGAAATATTTTCACACTAAAACGACTTTTGCCCCCCTGGCTGGCCGATTTTCTTGAAGGCAACATCCCTGGTTCACAGTCTCGTACCAGTATGCTGTGCTATTGTCTCAGGTGCCGGGCAGCATTGTTAGAGGTGGCCCCACCCAGATCGGGCAAGTGCTCACAGCAAAAAGCGTCTAGCTGTGGCGCCTCAATGGCAGAAAAGAACAGATTGTCAAATCAGGAGACTCCACAAAAGGGGGTTTAACTTTCAAGGCTTTGTGATGGTTAGGCGAGACCATGCGGATGCGCAGCTTGGCGCCACCATTTTGCAACCATTTCGCAGCCCCAGGTTTCAGCCCAGGGATGGAAGGTTTTGAAACCACAGCAAAAGAATTTGGTGAGTTATAAGAATGATCAGTTTTTCATCTGATCGGTCTCGCTTTTTACCGCTTACTTTTGGATCCACCGGGTTTCCAAAAGCCTCGAAGGAGCTCTGCCATCTCCACTAATCCCATTCGATGCCCTGCGGCCCCTCATAACCGCCATACACACCGCATCACAGAAACCACCTGAAAAAGTGCCATCAAAAAACCAAAACAGTTCCAAATCCCAAATCTCGATTTTCCCCGCCTCTCTCCCGATTCCTTCGCTTGTGCCTGACTGCTCCTTCGCTGCTTCTCAGCAAGCAAACAGATAACCGCTGTGTCGGCGCGGCGAGCAACTCTGTCTTGTGACACCATCAGCCTACTCATCCAAACAGCACTGGCCATTGGCCACGTTAACGAGGTCAATTTTCGTGAAAAATAATAAATCCACAATTTTCAAGCCCTTCTTCCTCCAAAACACATAATTTTTCTTTTTTGCCCCCGCCACCCAATGCATATAGATGCCACCTCGCTCACACTTGGTGATGCCGCACCCGCTTGCTCCTGATTTTCCTCGGTGCGATTTTCTCTCCCTTCACCACCACCCTTTTCTTTCCAATGTCTTCTCCACAAGAGTCTTTTGACTTCAACGGCGCCCCCGACGCCCCCCAGACCACCCCTGCTTCCCACCAGACCACTGCCAATCCCTCGTCCTCCAGCCTTTGCAGCTTGCTCACCTGGAAGGACCCTGTCGCCACAGGAAAGGTGTTTGGTGGCCTCTTGCTCGGCCTTGTGCTCCTTAAGGTCAACTTTATCAACTACATCTTCTACGCTGCTTACCTTGGCCTCTTGGTCTCCGCCGCCGCCGAGTACGTGGGCAAATTGGTCACTGGCCAGGGCTTTGTCACCAAGTACACCGCCCACGCTCCATCCTACTCCAAGTTTGTCAATGACTCCATCTTGCCTGCCATTGGCAGATTTGCTACTTGCGCCGAGTCCAAGATTCAGCGTATTGTGTACGCCCAGGACATTGAGTTGACCTTGAAGGCTGCCGGTGTCTCGTACGTCTTGTACTTTGTCACCTCCTACTTGTCCTTGTACACCATTGCCATCGTGTCTGTTGTTTTGGCCTTCACCGTGCCTTTCTTGTACGTCCAGAACAAGGACGAGATTGACGCTGCCGTGGCTCACTACTCCAAGATCGTCAGACAGAAGTCCTCCGAGTTGACCGACCAGGCCCACAAGTCTGTCGCTCCTCACTTGGACACCTTGGCCAAGAAGACCGGACCTGTCGGCGACTTCATCCAGTCCAAGTTCCCCACCAGAACCGCCGGCTCTACCGTTGGCTCCGGCAACGACACCTCCTACCACACCGGCGCCGGCTCCGAGCCTGTTGATGTGGAGAAGCCCCTCGAAGGCGCTGGTTCCGCTGCCTCTGCTCACGCCACCGGCTCTTCTTTCCCATCGGTGCCATCTGGTACTCCATCCGGTGTTGTCGCCGAGGACCCAGAGCCCGTTTCCACCAAGACTGCTGCGTTGTAAGGTGGCCTGCCTCTATCGGTCGCCCCTTCGTCAGCTATCTCTTGCAATTGGCGTTTATTTATGATTTGCTTGCAGCTTCTTGATGCAATTGCTGCTTTTTGTTGTATACGAATGCACTAGCACGGGTATCGATTCAGTCGCAGTCCTCGGGCGTAGGCAATCTCTCGAAACATGCTATGTACTTGTCTCCCTGGTTCCTCGTCACCTTCTGGCCTTCTTCCGTCAGGTTCCACATCAATTGTGCACACTTGTCTTGTTTTTCCCATTCTTTGGTTTTTCTCTCGAACATGGGATGCTCCTCCAAATGCTTCACCATCCATTCGTGCAAATCCTTGACGTCGGTGATTGTGTAGACAATGCCGCCTTCTCTCAACACATAGGCGTACTCTGTGAGAAGCGTATTCGTGATGATTCTGGCCTTGTGCTTTCTCTGCTTGAAGTGTGGATCGGGGAAGCAAAAGAACATCTTCAGCAACTGGCCTTTGTGGAAGAAATTGGGAATAAATTTCATGGCATTGCCTCTCAAGACAGCACAATTCTGGTACTCGTTATTGGCCTGGTTGTTCTCCCTCAAAGCGATGATTCTATCTTCAACGTACTGCGTCACTTGCACTCTAATCTCCATGCCCAAACTCAAAACTTCTGGAAACTCCCTCGCCAACGTTATAAGAAGACCACCGTATCCACAGCCAATATCGGCAATCTCCACATTCTTGGTCATTCTCTGCGTTTCTTCGTCGTAGTAATGCGGGTACAATTTCTTCCAGTCCATGGAGTCAGGGTCCCTTGGGTACTCTAAGCTGTGGTCTGAAAAAGGATTGGAGTGTGCTCGTTGTCTGTAGAATCTCTTTCTGGGCATTTCGGCAACATCGTAATCAGGCCCTTGGTTCTGGTTTTCGAACTTGACCTGGTTCTTCTTAGCAATGTCCCTGGCCTCTTGCTTCTTTTCTCTGTAAGCTCTTTTCTTCGACTCAGCCTCCTGTCGCTCTCGTATCAAGGCATTCTTTTCTTTTTCTGTGGGTTCTGCTGACATGACGGTGGTTTGGTGAAGTAGTAGATTTTCAGCTTTCCGGCACCCAGTGCTGATGAGCATCCCCCATTGTGACTGGTAATGAAGGGAGCAGTTGGGATGGAGGAAGTTGGAGAAATTTATTCACTGGTTGACCTTAGTATTTTTTTTTTTTTTTCTTTTGTTTCCCTTAAGTTTAAGGCCACTTCAATTGAGATCGAATACGATGGTGTTCTAGCTCACTTGGATCCTTGAAGTGGCTGCGAAAATATATCACGGCTGTACATAGTCCAGTGATGGCAAAAAAACGTTTAAAGCTTTCGTATAATTCCATCTTTTCTGTCAGACTTTAACTCATAAATAGATCTTAAGAGGGTCCTGACAGAATATGTCGATCGCACCTTATCTCTATTATATGGTCGTATGGGGAGATCCTGCCATATTCTCACTCAAGACAATACTCAATGTGATCAACTACATCTTTGCTCCTCTGGTTTCGCGTTTTCTATTTACAATGCGGTTACTCCTCGTCTTTCTTCTCCTCGGGATCAAGGTCCTTTCTCCTCTGCTCCAATGTCAAGTACATGTGAGTACCAGCAGACTCTAATGTTCTTACAAGACCAGCTCCGCCCAAAATGGTCAACACACCGGCCAACTGGCCCTGCAACTGCTCCTTGGTAGGCAACTGCTTGAACTGGTCCACATCTGCGACGTTGTACACGTTTCCTTCGATTCTGGCACCAATAAGGAAAAGCTTTTCGTCCTGAGACTTCAAGAGCTTGACTACCTTTTCAACAGTTGGCGGATCACAGTCTTTGATGGTGATGACGGCACTGGGTCCGTTCAAGAGAGGAGCCAATGGGTGCTCAACGTTTTTGTTTTTCAAGGTGTTCTTGTGCAAAGCGGGATCTTCCTCATGGGCAGACCGAAGGTAAACTCTGTACAAAGCGTTCCGTAAGTATGTCATGGTAACACCCAACTTCTTCAACTCGGATCTCACTTTGAGAGTGTCATTCTTGACCAAGTTATTGTGATGCAAATAGAGCACGATTTGGTTGTTGTCATTCAAGTACTTGTAGTAGTCGATCAAGAACGTTTTTCTTGAAAGCGGATGCTTGGTGGTTTTTCTGCTAAGTTGAGCAGCGTCGTAGTCGTCCTTGGGTTGGACCTGAAGAAGTCTAGGCGATAAAGACAAGCTTCTGAATACAAGGGAGGAAAGAGCCGTAGGCGTTGGAACTTTGGGAAGAGCCTGACGAAGGCACCCTAAAAGGGGAAATGACGCAAGTCTCATAGCCAAATGTTAGTCTTTCAAGGCGCTAGCGTTAAAAAGCGATAGATTTTCAGCTCGCTCTTTTTTGTGTATGCACGACTGGTGAG
Organism: Candidozyma vulturna; assembly: GCA_026585945.1. NCBI lineage: Eukaryota > Fungi > Ascomycota > Pichiomycetes > Serinales > Metschnikowiaceae > Candidozyma > Candidozyma vulturna. The sequence goes on along the minus strand of CM048833.1, from coordinate 556,729 downwards.
TAGGTACTTGACTGATTTTTGGAAGAGGAATCGAGAGGATAATTTTGCTTCAAAAAGAGGGTTGTAGACATTTAAAAGCTCCTCGGGGGTCAGGATGGAATTTTCACTTGGCGGCAATTTTCACGAGTACGTGAGGAATAGGCATCTGATCGGTTGTTCCACTGCGAGAACGAAAATTCCACTTGACACCTCCTAATTCTACAAACTTTAATTACACTTAAAATAGTTCCTCTTTTACTCATTAGCTGTTAAAATCTCCAGAAGATTATTCTTTCGTAGTTTCAATCTCATTCGCTAGTTTATTGTCCTGGAGGTTCGTGCAGGGTGTTGATACTGGCGCCTACATATCGATGCTCATCCCATAAGCTATAGTTCTTCCCTCGATTCGCCCGTCGATTGTCGCAACCACACAATTTCTGAATTTATGTCAAAAGCAAGCCTAGAGGATTTCTTAGGCCTGTTGGTCGATGCTGCTCTGGCCGAACCACCAGCCAAAAGAAGTCAACCAGAATCAAAGCTGGATTCTGTTTTCGGGTATGCAACAATAAACATGCTTGAACACAGCGGGCGCATGCTTCAGAAGAACATAAAGCAGATTTTGGAGGCTGCTCCCACGCTCGCTGAATTGGACTCGTTGTCTAGGGATCCCAATGTGGATGACTTTACCAAAGGTGAGATCAAGACAAACAACCTAGTCCGCATGGCTGCAGCTCTCAAAACGAAGTATGCAGCAAAAAGCCTTCCAATTTTTGATCAGATACTTCAGGAGAAAGTTCACGTTCTGAAACAGGAAGTCTCCAAGGCTCCCAAGGGTGAGCTACCACAGGTCAAGCCTGCCTCGGAACACAAGGAAAGAGAGTTCGACAACGTCATCCCTTTGCCCAAAATCGAGAGTCTGGCTCTTCGAGCAAGGGTTTTTCAGCATAAGTCCATGTCGGCCAACAAAACCTACTTGGATGATAAGGAGATCATTAGTCAGCATAACGAGAGACTCGAATTCTTGGGAGACTCCGTCCTCAACACCATGGTGACCAAGATCTTGTACGATAGGTTTCCTTACGCAAAGGAGGGCCAGCTTTCGCAAATGAGATCTACGCTTGTTTGCAACAAAACGTTGGCTGAGTTCTCCCAAGCATACAACTTCCACCTTCTGTTGCGCTGCAATATAGACGAAGAGCAGCTACGCATCGGAAGGCAGAAAGTGTACGCTGATATCTTTGAAGCTTACGTGGGCGCCTTGTCAATGGAGCGTGGCTATGATCTCCTGGAGGTCCAGATGTGGCTCACCTCACTCATGGATAAAATGCTTCGAAAAATGGGCAAGGAGCTCGAGGGTCAATCACCTGTCGACCGTAATGCTAAGGCTGAGCTCTATGCCTTGGTGGGATCCGCTGCTCTGCATCCACAGTATCTCGTTGTCGACAATGGTAACGGAGTTGATTCCCACTTCAAGGTTCAGTGCGTCATGGAAGATGAAGTCTTAGGAGAAGGTGAAGCACCCAATCATCGTGATGCTGGACTTCGGGCCGCAAAAGCAGCACTTCAAAACACTACGTTGATCGAGAAGTTCAGTCGAAAGAGGGCGGAGACCGATCGCTCAGCATCCATGGTCAGCAAGACCCAGTCTAGTGAACTAGATGGCTTCCCGCTCATTGCATCTGAAAGTATACAACCTAACAAGTTTTCAAAAAATGAACTCTACGCATTTGTTGGCAAACAGGTTGGTCTCACTCCAACATATGATATAACTCACACTGAGAATGGGTACAAAGCAGAGTTGAAGGTTAAGGGAAGTGTGCTTAGTGTGGCATATGATGTCTCCAAAAAGAACGCTCAGAGCCGTGCTGCCACTGTGGTGTTGCAAAACAAGAAGGAGCTTGATAAATTCCTTAGATGGGTGGATTGAGTAAATAATCGGATCGCATGAAAAAAAAAATAAAAAAATCAAGAAATAATCGTACAGTGATCAAACGTTCGTCTCTCAGTCTTTTCGTTATTTTCTTCAACAATCAAATATGAGAGACGAACGTTTGATTTTCAGACTAGTTCAGCAGTCACAGTTCACTTTATTGATGTATTTACCACGGTGAGGTCTTTTTGTCCCATGCACAAGATTCAAAAAGGTTCTAGCACCAAATTCAAGCTCATGTAATTTGATGTGCCAATAAAACGTAATTATCACCTAAAATTTTCCACAGAGTTCTCTGCACTGCCAAACTTTTTGTACCAGCTTTTATAGGCTATAAGTTATTGAAAAGCTTATAATAGTTTTTTTAAGTCCCTTTTTGGCCAAAAGTTTACATCCATATATATTAGCCAGCAGTTTACTAACCTCAACAAAGGCAACTTGTCCGAGTGGTTAAGGAGAAAGATTAGAAATCTTTTGGGCTTTGCCCGCGCAGGTTCGAGTCCTGCAGTTGTCGTTATTTTTTCATTTTTATCTTCCATAAGATAGTTTTATGTGAATGTCTGCTTTTTTTTTTTTGAGGTTGTCTAATGGTCTTTGGAAGCTTTCAAAAATCTGAATTGAGAGTCTCCCCGTTTACTTTGTTGTAGCGTAAAAGTGTGCTATCGAGGTGGCTGCGAAATTAGAATCAATTACCATGATACGTCACCCAGCAAGTAGGATATCGGTTTTTACACATTTCCCAGACAATTCCAAAAACTTTGAATCGTGTCAACTAGGATCTCTACATTTATTTGAAATCGTTTGATTTTCTGGCTTCCTTTCGATCATCACTCTAACGAGCTTCACCAATGTTCAAATCAGACGACCCACAAATTCCTTCTTGAAGTTGCAAAATTTAACAGAATCCATTTTACTAAAAGTTATTCAAACAACTCCTCCTTGCCTTCCCTCCCAAATGTGTGTCTTTCTCTCTTCACAAGGTGGACCATAGGTGCGAAAAACATAGGGCATCTCATCGCACTAAAAAAGTCACATCGAAGACCACCTTCTTTGCAATATCCACGATGCAGTTGGCAGTTCACCAAGACGACGCCAATATCCTTCTCCAAGAGAGAAATGTCCTTTCGGACAATATCTTGGACAAGTACAGAACCGCAGGCCACATTGCCCAGACTACCCTCAAGTACTTGATCCAACTCATCAACGACTCCTACCACTTGGGAAAGACCGAAAGACCATACAGCTTGCAGGAGCTCTGTGTTCTCGGAGACTCCATGGCACAGAAGTTGCTTGGCCAGCTGTACAATAACCTGGAAAAGACCAGGGAGAAGGGTTTGGCTCACCCGGTTACCATTGATGTGAACGACTATGTTTCCAATGTCTCGCCAGAGCTTGATTCCCAGCAGCACTACACCTTTCTGGCCGGTGATGCTGTGACCATTTCTACAGGTGCCCACATCGACGGTTACACCGCCTTGGTGTCGCATACCGTTGTGATTTTCCCACCAGGTGTGATGATTGACAACCAGTTGAAGCCCGAGGGTCCACTTTTGGGTCCTAAGGCCGACGCTATTGTTGCCGCCTACGTCGCCACTGAGGCTACCGTGGCCCTTCTTGGCCTTGCATTGATGCCAGAGAAGCTTTCCGCTGTTCCAGGTTTGAACGGTGCTTCTGCTATCACTGGTGCCCACATCAGAGAGCTTGTAGACAGCATAGCCGAGAACTTTGGCTGTGTGGTTGTGCCGGGCTCCAAGGTTCGTAGAGTGAGAAGATTTTTAGCTGGCCAGGCCGAAGGTATTGTTGCCGAAAGAGATTTCAAGGGAACAGTGTGGGGTGAGAGTGATCAGGAGGAGAGGCTTTTGAAAAAGACCACCAACGACACTCTGTTGATTGTTCACGACAAAAAGGAGGCTGCTATGACTACACAATCCTCGCTGGCTGTTCCTACCGACGAGTTCGTCATTGAGGCTGGTGAAGTCTACAACGTTGACATCAAGATGGTTTCTGTCAAGGACCTTGAGAAGGGCGTTATCACCTTGGAGGATGCCGACGACCTCAAGAACGAATTGGCCAAAAAGACCATATTCATCCGTGACTTTGCTGTGACTCATCAGTTGAAGTTGAGATCGGCCAGAAACTTGCTCAACACTGTCGACAAGCTGTTTTCCGTTTACCCATTCAAGTTGACCCACACCTGTGACTCGTTTCCTGTTGACCACGAGTCCGGCAACGCCATCAAACAGTTGGAGGATATCAAGAAGGAGATGAAGACCCACAGATTGGGTCTCAGTGAATTGACAAACAGATATCTCGTGAGAGGCAAGCCAGTCCAGAGAGTCAAGAACGTGCCCTTGCTGAAGATTCTCACGCTGGACAACAAGACCGGAAGACATGGAATTGACGCTACAAAGTTGACTTTGCCCGGCAAGGAAGTGCCATTGCCTTCTTTGGGAGTCAGTGCCATCAAGTTGAAGTCTCTTTTGAAGTTTGGCACCTACGCTGACGCCGTTGCCAGAGAATCCACCACAATTGTATTGAACAATTCTCAGAACAACGTGGTGCGTTTGACAGGAGGAAACAGAGCCTTTACGCCGTCGTGGGTTCACTCACAATACCAGGTGAGTGGAGCCATCCAGCCTACTGTCGAAGCCTTGAGTCAAATGATGCAAGACAGCCGGTTTGGTATCAAGGTGAAGGAGATTCAGCCATACGAGTTGAACAAGGACGTTTTGCATTTGGAGGAGACGATGCAGTTGGACTAGAGTGTACTATAGAAAGCAACGAGCATAAACAGAGACGCGGGCGGAAACGAACGTAGAAGAGAAGCTGTGAAAACGTTGAGGAGGTCTGGGTGGCTCGATAGTGGCTGCACTTGCGTTTTAGACTATGCCTAAGCGGACGCCAAAATGGCTGCGAATCTGAATCTGCAAGGGAGCATAGAGGGTTTTGAGCTAGAATCCGGTGAATGAAGCAAAATCTGGCAGTTGCCGCCTGCAGCAGTCGACTTAAATCAAGATCTTTTCAAAATCGGTTTTGATTTAATGTTTTTGACATGGATACCGCCATGAGCGCGACATTCCCAGGCGCTAACGTGAGGCAATTGGCAGTGCCACGCCAGCATAATAGTGTAGTTGTTGACCAAGCCAGCAAGCCATAATGTCGCGACAGAAAATGTCGCGTGGGCAAGCCAGGAGACTCGAGCGATTCAGGGACCCTGCTTCAAAATCGAAAGTAAAATTAAGAATTATCTTCTTGAAAAGCCTCCAAATGTGCCGTTTCCTTAGTGACCGGGGAAAATAGGCGGTGGTTGCCGCACCCAAGAAAGTCGTTTTGTGGTCCTAATTGAGCGCCTCGCCTGTGGGGCCACCGCCTATCAAGGTTAGATTTTTAGCCTCACTTTGCTCCCTGTCCCTCCTTCACAAAAGACAGGAAAAAATCGTGGGAAAAAGAAACACCTCCAAACTCTCACCAAACGATCCCTTCTTTATTCCACCTTTTGAGTATGTATTGAATTCTAACGTCAGAAACTGAGAGAAAATCCACCAGCCAGGGAAATAATGCCGGCCCAGCTAATCTCACCCCTATTTCTCGGACCGTTGTCGCCCAATGGGTCGATACATCCCAGGAAGAATCGGATACCGTTGAGGCGTTTTTTTCGTGATCCAGCCTGATTCAGGCCGGTTTGAGTCGAGCGGCGTTTTATCCTCGTCGGTTTTCACCCAATCGTGTATTTCTACGTCGAATTGGCGCTCATGCTGTGATTCAGGCTGGGAAGCGAACAACGCCACCGAGCTTGCGGTAAGGACGCGATCGAAATTGAGGAGAAGAGACCCGTGGAATCTCGGGAGTAGTAGGTGAGCGACCAAAAGTGGTTTCTTCCGTGGGAGAGAGAACGGAAGATGGAATTGGTCGCTGGCAAATACGACAGATTGTCTGTGAAGCGACTGCAATAGTCCGCTCGCCAAGAGAGATTCGAGAGGAAGGTTTTGAAATACCCAACGGTTGATGTATAGAAGCAATCTCGCTTCCTAGAAATCTTCTATGGTATGCTTCGGCGAGTTGCCTATCTTGGCTGATTATCGGTGTTGTCGGTGTTCGCGCTTGCGTAGGCAGGGCGTATTAAGAATGACTTCACCCCCGCCCAATCTAAACGTCTGCGAGTTGAATCGCCTACGCTACAGTACACCCCGATATCCCTTCGCCAAGGCTCTGCGGCATCCTCGCCGTGTTGCTCGCCGGACGGGGCTCGGGGTGCATTCTGAGTGTGGAACAGTGCGATTCGATTCACGCAACAGGGCGCACGACGGAAGGAAAAAACCGTACACCCGACACCGCACCACCCAGACACGACCGGCGCCCGCACCTCTCACGTCGATTTTTTTCTGGTGACCTGTTTCTTCATTGTCAACAAACCTACCAACCTTCCCATTCCACGGCCTCCCACCAATCAATTTCTTTTATATCAGTTGTCCTCATTGAACAACGCCCGCTCCCTTGTCTTCAAGAATCCCCCTGCCAGTTTCTGCCGTTGCTGTTTGCCCGGAAACTCGTTACTAACTCCTTCCTAGAATATTGATCCTTGAAAATGCCCGCCTCCCGTGAAGACTCCGTCTACCTCGCCAAGTTGGCCGAACAAGCCGAGCGCTATGAGGAGATGGTTGAAAACATGAAGGCTGTCGCCTCTTCTGGCCAGGAATTGTCCGTTGAGGAGCGTAACCTTTTGTCCGTCGCCTACAAGAACGTCATCGGTGCCCGCCGTGCTTCTTGGAGAATTGTTTCCTCCATTGAGCAGAAAGAAGAAGTTAAGGGCAACGAGCAGCAGGTTTCTTTGATCAGAGAGTACCGTTCTAAAATTGAGGCTGAATTGACCAAGATTTGTGAAGACATCTTGTCCGTTTTGTCCGACCACTTGATCTCCTCCGCCCAGACCGGTGAGTCCAAGGTCTTCTACTACAAGATGAAGGGTGACTACCACCGTTACTTGGCTGAGTTTGCCATCTCCGAGAAGAGAAAGGAGGCTGCTGACTTATCCTTGGAGTCTTACAAGTCTGCCTCCGATGTCGCTGTCACTGAGTTGCCACCAACTCACCCTATCAGATTGGGCTTAGCATTGAACTTCTCCGTTTTCTACTACGAGATTTTGAACTCTCCTGACAGAGCATGCCATTTGGCCAAGCAGGCTTTCGACGATGCCGTTGCTGACTTGGAGACTCTCTCTGAGGACTCATACAAGGACTCCACCTTGATCATGCAGTTGTTGAGAGATAACTTGACCTTGTGGACCGACTTGTCGGAGGCTCCAGCACAGCAGGAGGAACAGGAACAGCAGCCAGCAGAGACTAAGGCTGAAGAAGAGTAGAGAGCTCGTCTTGACGAGGCATGAAGATCCACGCAATTCCGCAAAGTTTTTTTATCCATTCTCCTTTCCTGTTCTTGTTCAGTTCTCTATCTTTGTAACTTATACTTTGTCCTCCGTCCCCCACGTGCTTTACGAGTTTGAGAGCCGGCGGATATCTTGAATGACTGAGAAATGAGCCATTATGGGGATTGTGAATATGAGCCGATGCTAAAATAATAAATGAAGCAAAAAATTAAAATGTAGAAGGAATGTAGTAGGTTGATTGGCAAGTAGCACTGAGGCAATGTAGCATTGAGATGATGCGATTGCTTTCGATCTAAGAATGAGTTCTCAGCTACAAACTGTTGATTGTAACTTATCATTCTTGATGACCGCATGTTTTACGTTACAGTGACGAGAGTTCAAACAATATCACAGGCAGTTCAAAGAGCTCATATAAACAAGTCAAAAAATGGGATTCGCTCTTCTAGTATCTTGATTCTAAATATTTTTTTGTTTTTTCATCGTATACTTTACAATTACTCGAACTTCCTATAATCTACATCATTTTGAAACGCCTTGTAAATCACTCTCGTTAACTCCCTAATTACACTTCTCGTGGCGCAGTGTTGCCGGCTGCGAAAATGTGTCAATCCACATAATCCACATAATCGGAGAATCATCAACTCTTTCTTTTTTAAAGCTTCGTGCCTTCCAGCTTATCGTTTCGATCGCTGAAATTGCAACGAAAATAAAAGTTCTACCACAGAAGGTAAGGCCTATTTCAGTGATCCTTATTCCTAAAGTCACCCTTAGTTTGTTCACCCACAACAGAGATAATTGCCCTGGAACACAAGTGCATACTACTCAGTGATTTCAGTTTCAAGAATCAAATATCAAATTGTAGTCCGCGTCCAACTATCTCCTCCAATGGCTGAATAAAACTAGAGATAGAGGTTCCTGGTGTGTATAGGCGACGCGTGGGAGTGCATCAACGAAAAGTGGAAAAACAGTGTTGTCAAAAACTCAAACAAACAACGCCTATACAAAATGCCTGTTGCCGAGCCCGTGGGAATCTCCAATTTGCCCGACCAGAGGTACAAGATCGTGCTGAACCAGGGCGCCACTTTTACGCTCATGGTGGCTGGTGAAAGCGGTTTGGGAAAAACCACTTTCGTCAACACCCTTTTCCAGACAGCCTTGAAAGACCACGACGACCCCAACGAAAGGCATAACAAATTTACCAGCGCTCACCAGACAGTGGACATTTCTATTGTACGTGCCATTTTGGAGGAGAAAAACTTCAAGATCCGCTTGAACATCATCGACACCCCCGGCTTTGGTAACAACGTCAACAACTTGGACCTGTGGACCCCAATTATCGACTTCATTGATGACCAGCACGAGGCCTACGTGAAACAGGAGAAGCAGCCTCACCGTCACGAAAAGAAGGACTTGCGTGTTCACGCCTGTTTGTACTTCATCCGCCCCACTGGCCACTCATTGAAACCCTTGGACATTGAGATCATGAAGCGTTTGTCGACGCGAGTCAACTTGATCCCCGTGATCGCTAAGGCCGACACATTGGCACCTGCCGAGTTGGAGACCTTCAAGACCAGAATAAGAGACGTCATTGAGGCCCAGGATATCAACATATACACCCCACCAATGGATGTGGACGACCCAGCTAGCGCCGAGCACTCGAAGCAGCTTATTGAGGCCATGCCTTTTGCCATAATCGGCTCCGAGGAGGAGGTCGAAGTCAGTCCCGGCAACTTTGTCAGAGGAAGGAAGTACCCATGGGGTGTTGTGGAGGTGGAGAACGACAAGCACTGCGATTTCAAGAAGTTGCGCTCGTTGTTGTTGAGAACCAACATGTTGGACTTGGTTTTGTCGACGCAGGAGATCCATTTTGAGACTTTCCGCTCGTTGAAATTGAGCAACATGAACGAGGAGAACAAGGGCGAGAACGGTACCTCGTCGAGACAGAAGCCCCGTCGTTTGCATAACCCTAAGTTCAAGGAAGAGGAAGACGCTTTGAAGAAGTTTTTCACCGAGCAGGTGAAGGCCGAGGAGCAGAGATTCAGACAGTGGGAGACAAACATTGTCACGGAGAGAAACAGGTTGAACCAGGATTTGGAGGAGATGCAGGCGAAATTGAAGGGATTAGAGGAACTGGTGAAGAAGTTGCAATTGCTGAAGAAATAGCTTTGGCTGCTATGACGATGGGACACATCAATTTGAGAATGAATATCAATGGAACACAGTGTAGGGCTGGTGAGTATCTTGCTACGATGCGGTCTTTTTAAATTATATTTATTTTTTTCTTATTTTTGTCGTTTTCTGTTTTTTTTTTTCTTCTTTTTCTGTTTTTTATTTTTTTCTTCTTTTTCTGCTTTTTCTTTTTTTAGTGATAGTTTGGGTGGTGAAGGTTCACCGTCTGGGACGAGCGTGGAAGCTCAAGATAGCGTTGTCGATTTCTGCTTGAGAGGGCGCAAACCGAGGCGGCTCATCTCTCTTTGCAATCTCTTGACGCTTCTTCTTGTACTCCTCAGTAAACCAGAAGGGGGTCTTCTTCCTGACAGCCTTGGGGGAAGTAGGCTTAAGAGAAGACTTGGCTGAAGCCTGGGGAGACTTCTTGAGGGACTCCTTGGCTGACTTAGGGGACTCCTTGGTAGTTTGTGGAGCCTCGTCAACAACAAGACTGGCCTTCTTCAAGAAGGGACTCTTCAACTTTTGTACTGTAGCTGAAAGAGTAAGGGTCTTGGTCTTGTTTTGTGGAGCCGGCTGGGGAGCCTTGGGCTTCGACACAATGTTGAGAACGGGTCTCTCCTTACCAAGCATGCTGCGTACTTCGGCACCAACACCATGGTTCCAAGGATTGACCTCAATCTTGTCGTTGATGCAGCCGTTCACCAACAAGAGGGGAAGGTGTTGGTGTGGAGCTGCTGGGGTTGGGGCCTTGCTGGACTTGGGGGGAGTTTGTGAAAGTCTGGCAGCCGGGCCATCAACAGATGTCTTGGAAGAAGACACGCTTTCCTTGGCAGTGAAAACACTCGACTTGGGGGAAAGCTTGGATGAGGTCTGGGGAGAGTCCTTGTGGGTCGAGCTAGAGTGCTTGTGGTCGGCGGAAAGACGAGCCTTCAAAGCGGCAGCAGCCTTTCTGGTAGCCTTGACCTGGAGCATCTGGTACTCCAAATTCTCTAGCTTTCTTCGTTGTGCCGCCTGTTCAGCGTCAAGCTTTCTCTGGTAGGCAGCCTGCTTGTTCTTCAGGGCTTGCTGGTTCTTTTGGTGCACAGCGTGGTTGTACTGCGACCTCAAGCGGTCCAACTGCTTCTCCTTTTCAAGGAGCTTGAGCTTGCGCTTTTCCATCTTGATCTTGTGCTTCGTCTGCTTTTGCACCTCCTTGAGGGCTCTATCCTCCTGGCGGTGCTCTCTGCGGAGCTTGCGGCGGTAGCTCCAGCGAGCGGTGATTCGAGAGACGGCTTGCGAAAAGCGCTTGTTGAGTGGAACCTTGGGCTCTTGAGGTGGGGGTGCCTCTTCAACAAAAGTAGAAGACGGTCTAGTACGGGCCTTGAATTGGGAAACTCCCGGGCCCGTTGGTGCTTCCAGTGCAGCGAACTGCTCTGGCGAAGCGTCAAAGTGTTGAACGAAGTACTCGCGAGGTGTATGCGAGGAGGCCTTATCGGTTGCAACTTCAGCGTCCGAAGTAAGCTTCGTTTCGACATAAGCGGTCTCAAGCGCAGGGGAAGGGCTTCTCTTGACCTCCTGGGTGACACTGGAAGCTCCAAAGTTCCGGCTCACCGAGCGAGGGATGCCGTTGGGAGTCTCTGGAACGTTCGTAGCCCATGGAGTCACATAGCTGTAAGCAGCGATGGTTTTGTAATCCACGGCGTGGACAACAATTGCTGGAGGCTGAGCCTCGGGGGATTGAATGGGGGAAGTGGTGATGGGGTCGACGCTGGCAGCGTCAGTTTCGACTAAGGGCTTCCACTTGAGGGAGCTGTCGTTCATCTTTCTCAACTTGAAAGACTTGAGCTTGAAAGTGGCGTTGAAGGCGTTCATCTTGGCGTTGAAGGCGTCCATTGTGAAATGAGATGTTTTCTTCTTGGAGTTGGTGGTAGAAATCCTATCGGTATTGTGAAATGCTGCGATATCAGCACCTCGGGGTTCTCTTTGTGAAACCGCTGGCTGCGAGGCCTTTAAGACAGCAAGGGCGCGGGCGGTGTCAACTGGCGAAACTGTTGTTTGATTCATTATTTTAGTTCTGTGGTGGTGAAGAAGAAGGAAAAATATGACTTTTCTTGGGGGTTTATATACCCAGACGGGACTGGTCCAGGAGCATTTTGCAACCAACGTGCAGCCTGCATGATGATAAGCTTCGCTACATATCGAGGAAGGTCCGAGACGCTACGCACTGGTGGAGTTTCCAAAGATGATTTCATTTGGTTGCACTTTCCGAAAAAATCTATAGATGAATGACTCGATGCTTTGAGAAGTGACTGGTTTCAAAGCTGGATGCGTGACCAATTGAGGATGGAGGGGATTTCCCAGGGACCCACCTATTCCGCCGCTTTTTCGAATAATGGCAGCAGAATAGAAAGAGTGTCTGGGGCACATGCCTCGGGAGAAAAATACTTCGTATTTCCCTGCCAATATATTCTCTCTCTGTTCTCCTCCTCTCGCATTTCTATATTTGCTCGAGCATGGATGTTCCTTAGATATCGAGACTAAGAAGAAGCCCCTGTTATTAGTGTGTCGTTAGTTCTATCTCGAACCAATGGCAAATAATGATGCTTCTATTGCTCCTTACAGCTTAACAAGTATTCCCAAAATCTTCTTACATATCTAGCGATGGTGATGAAGTCATAGGCCCTCCATAGTCTCTCACTATGCTATAGTGTCACAAAATCGCTTTGAGCAACCTAACGTCCTGATCACTCGGATTCCGAAAGATGAAGCCAAAAATCTCGGAAAGTTTTGCCAAACCTAAACTCATCTGATCCATCCCTCCCCCAACCTCATTCTACTCATTGTGCACCGAAAACGCTTGTGTGGGGTCTCGGCAAATTTCACCACTCCTGCACCAACCTCTACAACTTCATGCCTCAAAGCTAATCCAAACTTCTCCCGCATCTGACCCTTCCTCATAATCAAGAGCATGTCTGCAGTCAGTGGCTCCGAAGCAGGGCCAGCACCAAAGAAGTTCAAAAGAACATACGTGGCTTGCCTCAACTGCCGGGTGAGGAAAGTCAAGTGTGATTTGGGTGATCTACTGCTGCCCAACAGGAAGTGTGCCCGGTGTGAGCGGGAACGCCGAGACTGCGTGTTTGTTGATTCAAAAAAACGAACGGTTGAAAGGTTGCGGATGGGACTGGGCCAAGCACCAAATCATGCAGCAGCTGGAGGCCCTTCTTCACCGAACCTGTCGCTGTCTTCCCCAAGAACTCCGGGAATAGCCGCTCAGGGTTCGGCATCCCAAACGGCTAATAACAACCAGGATCAGGCCAACCCAAAACATTTCAGTACCATGGAGGGTGCCCTTGTGTTTTTGGCGAATGCTGCGGGCAAGATTGCGTCGGCTGACGAGAGGGACAAGATCGATGGCAGGAGCATGTATAACCACCTCCAGGAAACGTCCCAGTTTCCAGTGCTGAGCGAGAGGTCTCAGGTGCCAGGCCAAGCACAAACTCTGACTTTGTCGGGGCTGCCGCAAGTCCATCAAAACTTCCCAATCCACCTGCCTCTGGTGCCCTACTCTCGAAAGTCATCCATGACATCAGATACACCACACCACAGGAACAGCAACTCTGGTCCTGCCCCTCGTTCCGCAAACGCCAACCCCTCCGGCTCTAACTCTGGCCCAAGCTCTAATCCTCCCTCCGCATCAGTCAACATGGGCGCTGCTCAATGGCCATCGTATTTCAGCAGGCCTGAAGATCAGTCACAGCGTCTCACCATGCCACCAGCAGAATCTGAAGCGGACGTGCGTCCACGAGGAACTCTGGATTTGAATGCCATCGTTTATATTGGTGAGGATGGTATCCTCACGGCCTCTGAAGCAGAATACTTGATCAAGATGTTCTTCACAACCATGCACCCTTTCTACCCTCACATACCCAAATTTTTGCATCTGCCCTCGGTTCTAGCGGGGTACCCCATTCTCCTTTGCGCTGTCCTCACGATTTCATCTCGTTATCATGCATTGAATAGCACTACAGCTGACGGAACACCTAAAAACATTGACGTACATGACAGACTATGGCTTTACGTGCAAAGGTTAATTTCGCAAACCGTTTGGGCGGAGGCTTCTACGAGGTCCATTGGAACAGTATTTGCATTTCTTCTTTTCACTGAATGGAACCCTCGTGCTATTCACTGGAGATGGTCGGATTACGCTAACCGAGCAGATGACCCGTGTGATACAGCGATGTCTTCGAATCCGCTATCCTATGCTTCCTCGGTAGCTGCTGCCACCTCCGATGAGCCAGCTGGTCTTGGTGCTATACGTAGATCGTATAGGATGGCGTGGATGCTCATTGGCTCTGCTGTCCGTTTGGCACAAGATACTGGCTTCATGGAAGTGAGTTCAAAAACATTCTTGGCTACACACGTAGCTGAAATGAACAGTGTGATGAACATGAGTCGAAGAAGTATGTTGAGTGCTTCTCTCGCCGATGTCGAGCTCGATCATGGAACTATCTCAGAAGCCGATATGGAATTGAGAGAAGACAACGAGTACAAGGTTCTCAACATGACTGAAAACGAGCAGAAGAAAATCACTGCTGAAAACTTTTTATCCTTCACTGAGCCACAGAAGGCCCATATCGAGTTACTACAAATCATGGCTTTGAGTCACGAATCATTGTATGGTTATAAAGCACCACTTGGGTCTCTTAGTCAGCGTCAGAACCTCGCAGTGCTTAACATAATCAGCCCTATGATCAATAACTGGGCGAGAAAGTACAGACATTTGATGCAGCCACCATCAAACAAATGGCTTCGACAATACAACATTGACGATCCAAGCTCGTGTGATGATGCCACCGCCAGCAAACTAGCTGCTTACATTCAGGCAGAATCTTTTGTTTTTGAGTACAACTATGCAAAGTTATACGTATTCTCATTAGCGCTCAGTCCTACGCCTAAAAACTCTGCTCCAACGGGCGGCAAGGTCAATTTGAAGTTGGATGAGATTTCTCGAAGCGCCAAGTATATTGACCAGGCTTTCACCGCCGCCAATGAGATTCTTCTGATGATTCACAGGGTGCACAAAATTAAGATGCTTCGGTTCATGCCAGTTCGTTGGGTGACTAGGCTTGTCCGTGCCGTGGCTTTTATTGTGAAATGTTATCTCTCAATCACAGCTCACAAATCCTCCTCAAAAGACGAAGAGAGCGGAACGAGCAGTGAGAATCTCGATGCAACTATTCTTTCGCTTTCATTAATTTCGGTGCAAACCATCGTTCACAGCATCCAAAAGGCGGCCATTACTTTGCGAGATTGCTCACCAGACGAGCTTCATCTTTGCACAAGATACTCGAATGTTTTGATGTACTTATGTTCAGAAATGAGGACTAAATTGAAGCAACTGGCGACTGAAGAAGACGCTGACCTTGCTACACAGGATCAAACGAATGAAGCCAAGGAGGAGGACCAGCCCCCTGAACATTCCAATACTTATCAGGAGCAAAGTTATCCACAAAATGCCGCCCTTGTATCAGCGATAACTGATCCACCGCAAGGAGCTGTTCCACCAGGCAACGAGCCTGCCTCCTCAACACAGCCAAGCAGTAGTGGTCTCAACTTCTTAGGCGACAGTGAGCTTGTGGAATGGATAATGAACAATAGAGATGTTGGCCTTGATTTCGTTGGTCCCTGGACCGAGCTCATTGACAAACAGTTGGAGGACCAGCACTTCGATTTCAATGACGGACTTAATTTTGCTAATTCATAACTGCATAATTTTACTACTTAGGTATAGTGGAATGACATATCAACCAGTAATACCGTAGTCAAGGTTCTCGTAATTTGAGTCAACGAAAGTGTGCTTGAGAAACTGCTTCCAGAGCACCTCTAACTTCTTATCTTTCTTTTTGGACTCTATTCCAGTAACTTCTTTGCTGTCCTGTTTCACTGGGGCACCTAGTCTTCTTCCGAGATCAAGCCATTCATTGACGGTGAGGTCTTCCATGTCATACTTATCGGTAGAATATTCAAATTCATACTCAAACTTCTTCTTCCCTTCATTAATTCCCTTCAAGTCGAGGTAGTACTGGACATAACGCTCAGGCGTGAAAAGCTGTTTGTCGTAAGCGGGACCTAACGGCAAATTCTTTGGCATCTTTGGTGGTATGGTTTTGTCCTTTTTGAAAGCGTCAACCTTATCACTAAAGGTTGCGAATTGGTCGTGATAGTCAGCACCATCATCTTTCTCGAGCAAAACATCAATTTCAGTGAAGAACGAGTCCCAAGAGCCAAAGTCATTGGCCTTCACATTGTGCAAGTCCGTGATGTTGTACTCCCAGACTCTCAAACCTGGGTTGAATGTTGGTACAACACTAGCAGTGACATGTGCGACAGCGTATCTTTCCGAAAGCTTACCACACTTCTTGGCACGCTTGATGTCTGCGTACATCGTTTCCCTGACGGTGTTCATATAATTGACCTTATTCTTTGGTACACCAGCCTCAACGTGAATATCTCTTGCAAAGTCAACGAACGCTGGTGCCTTCTCGACTGAGTCATGAGGAATAGAAGAATTGAGTGCATCGTAAACCTTCTCGAGGGTGAATCCATCCTCTTCATCGTCTTCGAATGTGTTGAATTCGCTCTGTCTCATTAACGTTTTGAATTTGGAATCGAAGGAATCATAGGCCATCTTAGCATCCAATGGGACCCAATGATCAATGTTCATGTGGCCGTACAAGCCACCAATGATAACATCCCTGTATTCATGAGTCCACATGATGTACTTACGAAGGCATGAAATGTCGTAGTTCTTTGGTGTGGGAGGAACGTGGCCAGTGAGCCAAACCTTCATTCCTCTTTTCCGCATCTCCTTCAAGACAAAGCCTAACCATTTGAAGATCTTGTAGCCTGGATCCTTCTTTTTGTCACAGCTATCCACGAGTGGATTCGATTTATACAAGTAAAGAGTGTTAATCGAAAGGACAGCCAACTGACCAGGAATGACCTCCTGGAAGAAGTAGGCACCCTTGTTGAATAGATGAAGCTGGGGAGGAGGAACAAATGGTCTCCAAATCTTGTAAAACTCTCTTGTTTGAAGAGTGGGACCCTCAGCGAACAAATTGTGGGGATAAACATCGTTGTTTCCGAGAGAGGGAATGGGCAAGATCTCAAACTTCTCATGCATGATTTTTGAGATCTTCTCATTTGAGTCAAAAATGTCTTTTTCGAATCTAGGATAGTCTCTATCGTTGTCGTGACGAACATTGTCACCAGTCCACACGATGAAGTCAATCTTGTCCTTCAAGTTGTCCTCAATCCAGTCTATGGTGTCGTAGACCAAATCTAAAGGAGCATCGCAGCCGAGAATAGCATCACCGTATTTGCTAGCGTCACCTTTACCGCCATGGCACATTTTGTCAATTGACAGACCAGGCTTGTAGTAAGGGTCCGGATGAAAATCGGTAACATGGAGGAATCTTCCATGTATTGTTCTTTTCTCTCCGGTGAGAGGATTTTTTACCTCAACAGGATCTTTGGGTGTCAATCCGAGTCTTGCCAATTCATCTTTGTCTTCCTCAGAGAGCTTCAATTGGGTGTATTCTAATGGTGACTGACGAGAACGCAGCAACAAGAATAGCCACAGTTCATTGGAAAGAAGTAGCGAAGCGAATGCTCCCAAAATGATCAAAAGCACCACTAGGGACCATCTCAGTGGTTTCTTTTCATTTTGAAGCGAAACCATAGCGATTAACCTGTGTGGGTGGTATGGGATGAGGTCAAGTTGCAACCGAAATTCAGTACAACGACGGTCACGTGCCGCTGAAACTGTTTAACCTTTCGGGATTGCCAGCTGTTGGCTTTCAAGGTGCCATTTGGAGGTATATATCTGCATCACAAGGTGAAGTTTCGTTCCTTTCAAATTTGGCTGCAAAATGTGCTTGCTGGTGTCAAAGTCGAAAAGCACCACGGTGAGTTGACATTTCTGCCAAGAACAGATATCAGAGTGCCATGAATACCCGGAGAGTCGAAACAGTAGTAGTAATAAGCACTCATGATAAAAAAATTCCAGTACAATTGAGGGTAAATAGAAAAGTCGTCTAGACCTTATTCGAATCAGGTGCGCCATAATACTGGAAGCGCAGTGCAAATCAAGCTCGGACAATCGTCAATTATAGGGGTGGCCCAATATGTTCTAGAAGCCATGGTTGTCAGAAGTGTTTAGTTGACTCCGTATTGAGCTGCAAACATGAATTGCTGTTGTTTCGTGGATTCAATCACTACGAGATGCTATGACGTCATTACAACAATTGATGCTTGAGCCATGTTCTGGCAAAATCTTTTCGTAATGTAACAGCTATAGTCTGACTGATTTATAGTTCATGAGTGTTATAAAGCCAATTGAGTACCCAAATCCCGTAAATTACGTCTTGCGACCGTCAGCGATACATGGAAAGCCGCAAATCCATCTATCCCACCAGCTTCAACCGGAATCTCTCATCTTGAACTTCTCCTTCTAATTCTTCGTTCATCTCTTCTAATAAACAGCACTTTTGATAAATTTATACACATTTTGCATTTTTCAGAATCTCTCGATCCATCTCCCTCAGGGTCTAACGGCCTCACAAGTTTAAGTTTGTACGTCAAAACGGCTGCAAACTGCGAAAACCACACAGCCTCAAACAAACTACAAAAAACAACAACCACCACTCAAA
This sequence comes from Candidozyma vulturna, assembly GCA_026585945.1. Lineage (NCBI taxonomy): Eukaryota > Fungi > Ascomycota > Pichiomycetes > Serinales > Metschnikowiaceae > Candidozyma > Candidozyma vulturna. The sequence continues at coordinate 538,578 of CM048833.1, read as the reverse complement.
ACACCATTCAACTACACAATATGAATTGGTCTCTCAGCAACATCCACAAGTAGTCAAATTCCGAAGATCCCCCATTCTCCATCGCTCAGTATGTCAATCAACACACTACGGGAATGACACGCACGCACTGTCTAGTCAACCGAATGTGCATGTATAATTCACCCTTGGTGCCTTTTCTAGCCAGCGGCTCGAACGGAATAGGATATCTTTCACACACAAACGCGACAATATAGCGTGCGTTCCACGCACGTTAATGGCATGCTTAGGTAAACAAACTCCTGCGAAGCGAAAATGCGAGGCCACCTTAAAGTAACTTTGGGCAAGCGAGGTGAAGAACACAATTGGCCTACATTACCCAAAACAGGTAAACTAAGTCTCTGCCACTAATATGCTGTTTTTGAATGCTAAGGAAATTGTCGAATTCCTAGGCATGTGGACATCGATTGTTCACGGTGAACGGGAAAAAATACACGCTTTATTCGCACCCAAGGTATAGCGGCTCTGTACGCCAGAACAAACGCTCAGGCGCGCTTCCAAAGGTAAACAAATAACGAAATTACTTGCATCGGTGCCTGCAATTAATGGTGGATCAGGTAAGATCATAAAACACGACCTTACTTTTTTTGTGTTGTTTGGGAGGCGCTTGTTTATTCACGGTTTTCTTTAAATACTCCCGCTGCCGCTGTCACTGCCCACCTATACCACCTAGCCGCTCATTACTATACGCTCGTTATCATGAAGGTCGAAACCCCAAAGAAACCCTCCTTGCCTTCCATAGACGCCCTCACTAAACAGAGCACTTATTCGCTCCCACCTTTGCTGCTGCTCCTCAATCAGCCAGAAAGGCCCAAGTTACCTTCCATCACTTCCTTGACGCCTTCTACTCCCCGTTTTGTGCTCCCCCCTAGATCCGTGTCTGAAACTGCTGTTTCCAGCTCGGGTCCAGTGTACCAAACATACAATGCCAAAAATCAGCACTTTCTTACACCTTTGGACACTTCCGCTGCGAGCTCAACCCCAGCTCCCGGTCCCAGCTCTGCTGCAAACACATCAATGGATTATGAGGCTGACTCATCCATGAACAGTAGCATCAACGACTCGATGGTCAAGCCAGCCACGAAGAGAAAAGCCTCTTCCACCGTCTCTCCCACAAAGGATTTTGCATTTATCAGTCATTCGCCTGCCACATACCCATCGCAGGAGCCTTCCATAGACAACGCCTCCTTGGCTCGTCGCAAGAGAAGAAGAACCTCTCCACACGAATTGGCCATCTTGAACCTGGAGTTTGAGTTAGGCTCTACGCCAAACAAGATGAGACGCACGGATATCTCCAAGCGTGTTAACATGACCGAGAAGGCCGTGAAGATCTGGTTCCAGAACAAGAGACAGTCGCTTCGCCGCCTCAAGGTCACAGACAAGGAAATCACAGAGTTGCCTCCTACCCCAGACTCCTCTGTACTTGCATCGGCTCCTGCCACCGAATCTGCTCCTACGCCAATTGTGGAGAGCACTCCTATAAAGCCTACCTTGACCAAGTCCCACTCGCAGGAGTTTGTTCACAGAGTCATGGATCAACTGTCCCCAATCAGATCATACTCTACACCTTCATTAGTTCAGAAGCAAACGAAGAAGGAGAAAGGCATGAAAGTGCCATTGCTTTCAAGGATGCTTGCAGCTGAGGATGAGAAGCCCAAGGAGAACGGAAACTTGGTCTTAAATCTCACCAACAAGAAACAGCCCGAGTTCGTGCGCTCCGCTCCTGCCGCATCTACTCAAGTAATGACCTTCAAATTGGCGCCCTCCTCCGCTGGTAATGCCAACACTCCAACATTCATGGCATCAAATAGCTCCAGCAAACCAGCTACCCGTAAACCTTTGGGCCAAGTCGACACTAACATACCCGCTCCAGCAGCGAAGGCAGCCCACGAGTCACAATGCGTTCACAACTTACTATCATTAAAGAGCGGCAACTTTTAAACAAAAGTGTTTTTACATAACGAATTAATGAGTCTAGCAAAAATGAGTAGTCCCTGAGAAAAGATGTTCCAATGAGTAACCATGACATTATAATGAGAACTATAAAGTATACTATACAGATGATGATATGCCGTAAATGAAGTGAGAGCTTATGCCTCCTGAGCCTTGGCCTGAGACTGGGCCATCACACGCTCGGTCCTCTCGGCATCAAACTCGAAGTCAAAGTACAGTTTGTCGTAGTAGTGAACTCTAATGAAACCGTCCTCTCCTCCAGACACATAGCCAACACCATCTGGGTGAACAGCGACAGTGTTCAAAGGACCGAAGTGACCCTTCACTCTGCCAATCTCCTCGGTGAAGATCTTGTGGTAGAATCTAGCCTCGAACTTACCCTGACTCTCTGCTGTGGTGGTGACGTTTCTGGCTTCCTGACCACCACCCAAGATCACAAAGTTCTTCTTGGGGGTGATGGCAGCGGTGTTCATTGGCGCATCAGCCTTGTAAACCTTCATGATCTCGAAGGTGTCCACGTCGATCAAGGTGGCGTTCTTGTCTTTGGATGCTGTGATGAAGTACAGCTTGTCCTCTGGGGCAAACTGGATGTCGGTGATGGAGACGATCTTCTCCTCGTTGTGGATTCCGTGAGCCTTGACTGTTTGAAGAAACTCACCTGTCTTACCATCATACTTACTGACGTAACCGTCTTCGTGACCGGCAATGATGTACTGACCCTCGGCGGACCATCCAGCAACGGTGACCTTGGTGGCATCCTCTCTAGTGTTGATGACGAGACTGGGCTCGGCAGGCTGGTTCAGAAGATCATCCTGGTTGATATTGTAAATAGAAATTGCACCTTTGCTTCCCATGACCTTGTCAGTAACTGCCAAAAGCTTGGTGTTGTCTGGGGAGAAGGCGACTCTTCTCACTGGGGAAGAAGTCTCCCACTTGTAAACGCATTCACCGGTCTCGGCCTTCCACAATCTGATGGTAAGATCGGCACTTCCGGTGGCACACAAGAAAGTCTTACTGTCAACGTCAATCGACCAGATGGTACCCTGATGACCCTCCAAGGTTCCAAGTCTCTCACCGTTGGACAGGTACCAGATGGAGGCGGAAGAATCCTTGGCGACAGAGAAAAGAAGATCACCTTCTCTGTTGAATTTGACCTGCGTCAACGAACGTTCGTGTCCCATCAACTTAATAGGTCTCATGGTTGGAAAGTCGTGGTTGAGTCGATGGTTAGCTATTGAGGCTCAGAAAACTTTTTCAATATGTGGTAGTGCCGCGCTCATATCAAGGGAAGTGAATCTGGGCGATCCTCTACAATAAATCAAGCCTGTAGAATTATATGGTTCTTGGAGAGGAAAAATTGGGACACTTTAATCTTTCTTTAAAAGCATCTCTCATAGAAATAGCATCAGACGAGGAAGTCATACGGACATTGCTCCAACGCTGATGTGTGTGGAGAAAATACGACACATTCACCACTCTTCATGGACGTTAAATATTATGAATTGAACATTTCAAGGGTCTTTTATTTGCTAGATCAACACACATTTTCGATCTTTACATCCTTACCGTCGTGATCACCGTAGTCCAATTTCAACCTTCTGTTAAACAACTCAAGTAACCACTGGAAACACAAACCTGTCACAGCAGCGTCATAGCGGTCCTTAGAGTTCTCGTCTCTGATAAAAGCATGCTGTGCTTCGTTAATTTCGATAAAGGTGAGCTGCGTTGGGTTTTTACGCAATGTCAGTCTGATCAAATCCCCTGCCCTCCAAGGGAACGTGATTATCCTTATCGCCGAATACCATGATCAATTCACCTTTGATCTCCTTTGATCTCTTCAATGAGTCGTCATTCTTGCCTTTACCCAAGGCATGGTTGTGAATGTCAGTTGCAAAAAAGCAAAAAGCAGCGCTGACTCTTGGGTCCAAGGCAGCTCTGAAGGCCAAATGACCACCCAAGCACATACCAGTAGCACCAATCTTACCATTAAAGGTTGGAAGCAGCTGCAAGTACTCAATGGCTAATCTGTTGTCCTCATCGTACAGTGAAACTTCCTTCTCGATCTTGTACTGGTTTCCTTTGTCGGTGCCCTCGGTGTCATAGGCCAATGCTTCATGAGATTCAAAGTTGTGATAAATTGAAGGAGCAACGGCAATGAAACCCTGGCCGGCGATGTCTTTGGCAAATCTGGCAACTGGACCAGTCACCTGATAAATCTCGGAGTAGACAATCACACCTGGGAACCTGGCTTTTGGATAATTAGGAATAACAGGGTGAAATACGAATAAACGCATTGTGGTTCCGTCCGCCGTAGGGACATCATGGTATGTCTCCTTGATTAACATTGTGATTTCAGGTGTAGTTAACTTTGGGTGAGTGCGTGTACACTATTAAATGAGATTTCCAGTCCATGTCTATCAGCCAAATAGTCTAAGTTTGATACGCCAGCCGTTCGTTTTTGAATCAGGATATTCTACAAGAGCTACTGAGCACAAGTGTATTACTACAAATGATCGTGGGACGCACATTGCGGACGCTAGTCATTGGTAGCCGAGTGTCTCTTTCAAAGTCCTACTTCTTCCTCTTTTCCAATTCGGCAGCGGCTTTTCTAGCATCAGCTGGATTGTTAGTTTGCGGAAATAACTCAATTGCTTCATTGATACATACCCTCGGCCTGTTTTCTTCTCATTTTATCTGCGTCACTCTCCATTCTCTTTTTCGGATCGCCTTCCTTCTTCTGACTTTTAGCTAATTCTTGTTGCTTTTTCTGATTCTTGGCTCTGGCCAAGTCTCGCTGGTTTCCTCTAGCCATTGGCGAACTTGTCGAAAAGCTCGAAACTACTTCATGATCCCAAACTTTTTACAGCAAATTGGTGCACGTGACCAACAACGCCCTACAACGAGTAAGACTTTCATTCCTTCCCTATTTTGTTTCCTCTAATTCAAAAACAAGGCTCTTGTCGGCCTTGGGGTCGTAAGGCTTCAACAAAAACTTAGAAAATTTCTTCAAGTTTTCCACGCCTCTGATCTCGGTACCGAGCAAAGGCATCTTCACCAAGTGATAGTCCTCGTACAACTCTCCCATTTGATCCAAGTACTTCTTCTGCATCTTCCAACGAGACTGGCATCTTCTGCAATCGTCCTCTTCGGCAAATAGCAACTGGTTCACAACGATCGAGTTGACGTCCATGTTGTAGCTCATCAACTCTTGAATCATACGCTCGGTCTCATAAAGCGACAAGAACTCCGAAATACACACACAGACAAAAGTCGTCAAGTCGGGATTAGTAAATTGTTCATTGACTTCACTGACGTTTTTCTGCACTTCGTTCAATTTCTCGAAGATGTCTTGCTGTTGCCCAGCACCGCCCCCGAGCATGCTCAACATAGGGCCCAATTTGCCCGATAAGTCCTTGAATTTCGACAACAACTTTTCGAGAGTAGCAGGGAGCTGCAAGAATCTCAATGTATGTCCTGTAGGAGCTGTGTCAAAAATAATGGTCTTATAAGAAATGGTGTCGCTGTCTTCCTTGTCGGAGGCGACTTTTTGGTTCTTGATGTGCTTCAACACTTCCATGAACGACAAGGCTTCATCGATACCTGGAATGGAGCCAGTCATGTCTTTCATCATGCTCTTCAACGGGTCGTTGGGGTCGTTATTGTACTGTTGAGCCTGGTTCTGCAAGTCACTCATGGCGGCCTCGGGGTCGATTTCCATACACGAAAGGTTGGACAAGCCTTCAACCTTTCTGGCGTCCTTGCCAAACTTCTGACAGAAAGCGTCAGATAAATTATGGGCTGGATCAGTCGAGATAAGCAAAAACTGCTCGGTTGGGTTTGCCAACGCTAATTGAACAGCGATCGAGGACGAAGTGGTTGTCTTACCGACACCACCTTTACCACCGACAAAAACCCATTTCAATGTATCTTGGTGCACGATAGACTCCAAAGTCGGTTCTAGCTCGAAATCCATGTTATCTTTGTGGAGAGAGTAGAGTACTAGTGCTTTTTTCGATGAATATGTAAGGCGCGCATGTGTTCCATGTGCTTCCAGGCGGATCAGCATGTTTCTACTTTGGCACTACTTACATAGTATGCGAAAATGACCTGGGCCTTGTAATTGTATAATTTCTCTTAACAATCCAATTGGAGCATAGTTTCGAATTGAAGTATTTCTAGGAGGAGCCGCCCACTGTTGGCTGACCTAGGCTATTTCGTACACTTCATCAACTCCCGGCAACAATTGTGGTTTGTCGTCCATGGGAAAGTCAGTCCAGCCACAAACTCCTGGTTGGTAAAGCTCACTAACACAGGACAAAACGGGCGCTCTCCTGCCCAACAAGGTAAACTCGTCTTCTTCCCATTCCAGCTTTTTAATAAAATTGTATCTATGAAAGTTGACTTTCCACTGGCGGCTGCAAATTCGCAGCTTGATAGTCGCTAGAGAAATGAACGGCCTAACAGGCGCCGTTTTTCCGTTGCAGGCGTGATTCACGTAGATTGAAGCGGTAACACCAAGGCCAGCTGTGAAACCAGAACTGATTCCGAAATACGGAATAGGCATTCCCCCAGAAATCCCTGGAGTGACTTTTGGTGAACCAGCGATGGTGAGACGAACTTCTGTAGTGGCAGGGGCCTCCTCATGACTGAATGCTACGCACTGAGCCAAGGGCATTTTCAAAAACGTTTCTTCTGCTTCGACCTCAATCTTGAACTCCTTGAATCGATACGATGTAAGCTTGGTCAGGTACCAGTCAGTAGCGTCAGGTTGTTTAGGGCCTGTAGGACTGTCATCAAGAACAGACGGATACAATAAGGAGTTTTGCTTCTCACAAACCACCTCAACATAAGGATAGTATCTGATAACTGCTGCCATCTGTTCTCTGCTAAATGACTCGCAATCGGAGATGGTCCAGTGTTTCACACGAGGAGGCGTTTCACTATCATGCTTTACGACTGCTGCTGAAAACCCTTCTAATTTGGAGGGCAGTGAGGTGGTATTCATCCATTCAATTGTAATATAGTTCATTTTCCCACTATTTTCTTCGATTGGAATCAAAGTAGCATTGTTGGTGTGAGTCGGTAAAGCCGACACTGCCAATAAAAGGAAGACGAAAAATAGCATGAGAAGTCAATTGCAGGGGTTTTGGTCTTCATATCGAAAGAGTCATTTTAAAGCTATACACTGGGAAACGGTTATTTTGCAACCGCAGTAATCTCGGATTTATTCTTTCCTCTCTCGATGCGGCTCAATGAAACGCATGACAAGAATTGCTGTAAGTCATGAAACCGAAATCTTTCTCTTTCTGCGAATAATCATTTGCACGTGATTCGGATATTGACACTGAAAACGGCATACAACGAAATTCATGATCCCAGATCAAGGATTCTATTTTGCACCCAGACTGTTCGATGGACCTGTATGGCACAATTGCCTCAGCGATGACAGTCAGTACTTATATACAGGCAAAGTGATCGCAGAAAGCACTCACATTCCAATGAAAGGCATTATGTGCAGATTGGTCGCAAAAAGAACGCAGCCGCTCCGCAAAAAGCACGCATGGACGAATATATAATGAGTCCAATATATCCCTCCTAACCTAACTTCTTATACCACAAATCGATACAATGGCTCCAACTTCTACTTGTCCTTGCTCCACTTGCTCTTGTGCCTCTTGCACCTGCTCTTCCGAGTCTGGCTGCAAATGCTCTAAAAAATAAGCAAGTTTTAAAAAATCTGTCGCCTATAGGTTGACCACAGCTCAGGTTTGCAACAATCCGCTCACACAATACTCGACAGATGGATGTTGCGTTAGTATTTAATAAAATGATTACGAATCCAATATCATGTAGTGCGTATTGACAGCTACGATCCTTCGCTTGCTGATCTAAGGAAGCCGTACCTTATAGGTTTGTCGCCATGACACGCAGGGACTAACTACGGTTCCAACCTCATTTGTAACATTTCTTCAACTTGACTGTCTTACATTCTCAGAATTTCTGTTTTTTTTTTTTTTTCTTCACCGCTCCTTTTCTCTTGAAGCATTTACGCAAGGATTCTGTATCGCTGCGGCGGAAGATTAAATACTGCATATAATGCGATGAGATCCTGTACCGATAAGAGATTTCATATAATGCTTGATAAAAGTGATATCCTAGTGTTGCCTGCGTGGCGTAATGGTTAGCGCATTTGACTTCTAATCAAAAGATTCCGGGTTCGAGTCCCGGCGTGGGTTTGGCTTCTCTTTTTTTGCTTGCATTTCATATCCTATTTTCCAAATCTATTAAACAGACATAAAAGACCTCTCTGTGGTGGTGCCAACCTGGGGCAACGAAGATTATGAGGATTTAGGGTCCATGGGAAAAGGTATTGGTCATAAATCGAAGTAAGTTCAATGCTGCGGTCTTGCAGCAAGGCTGGTTTAAAAGCGGAAATTTGAGTTCATGCTGGAAGTATCACTGTTGAAGAACTCGAAACCTTCATGACTGTCCAATTTCTTGGTAGAGTTCCGCTTCTCAGTTTCAGAGGGTGTCACTGTATCGTTAAATGGAATTGAGCCAGTAGTCTTCCTGGACTCTTCATCGGACGTATCTGAGTAGATATCATCGCTATCTTCCGAGTCACTTGCCACTGGAGTGGTGAAGAAACTTTGCTCTGCGGTAATAATGGCCTTGACCTTAGCAGGGAGAACGTCTGGACGGTAGAATCTAAGGTCCACTCTACCAACGAGGTAAAGAAGGTTGATGATGCTTTCAAAACCACCGTATACAACAACCAAGACTCTGTAGTCACAGACCCAACTTGCATTATAGTTCGTACGGTTTTGGAAGATAGTCACACTTCTGAGCACAGCTCCAATGAAAATAAGAATGGTACAGACTGACACAATGAATAAGGATATGTTGTGTTTCAACTCTCCTCTTTTATTCGTAAGTCCCTCGACCATATTGTAGTGGTGATGTGTGGCTGCAATAACACGAATAGCATGTCTGTGGTTCGAATTACGCTTCATGAAAGTCTCTTCAGCTTCCTGTGCAGCATGCTTTTTAACAAAATAGAATGGACCAAACGATTCGATCCACCATGGCTGATATGTGTATAAGCGCTCATCCTTTCTCGTTGGTTGGAAGAAGTAAGCAAGGCCAAGTAAGGAGATCGAAGTGAGTGAGTAAAGTATAATCAAGACCGAGGAAGCAGCGTTCACCTTTTTCCACAGTTCGTAAGCTGGCACACCCAAAAAGTGAATAAATTGAATAAAAGCTGATGGAATAGTGATACCAATAACGATCAACACAACACCATAAAGTGTGAGCATACAGCCCCAGAAGAGCTTCCTGGAACCACCGACAGGATGTCTCCATGTGAAGATTCTCTGAGCTAAGATCAAGTTAAACGTCACCAAGATGATGGAGGGCAAAATGAGGAAGAGCTCACTTGTCAATGCTGTTGGAACGGCGGGACGATCTTTCACCCACACAATACGGAGGGCAAATCCAAGTACTCTGAGAATGCAGTTGAAGCTCCAGATGATGGATATCCAAAAGTAGTGGCCTCTCGAATAATTAATGAAAAAAATAAATGCATGTGCAAGTGCAAATGAACTAAAGAACGCCACCATGATAGCACTGGGCACAATATCACTTTCCTGTGGGTATCCACCAAAAAGATTATTCTGTGCTGCAAAAGCGAACTTCACAAGCTGTGGCGACATTTCATGTCCGATAAGATTTCTCGTGTATGATATAAGCTCCATGATACCAGTACCGCTGGCCGGGTGATCAAGGAAGTACCTAAAGACCTTGAAGGTGCCTTCGACCATTGTATTTTTGGAAAAGTCGGACGGGTCCGTCGCAAAGCCTCGGGAATCCATTGCGATAAGCTTTTAAGTTTCTTTCTGAAAAAGACCAAGAATGAGAGGGAATAGTCGAATAAATATAGGGAAAGAATGATGAGGCGGATTTACGTTTCAATGGGAATGATCCATTGCGGATATAACAATCAAATGTGAACTTCGCTTTGTTCAATGTGCTAAGCTCCGCTAACAATATGCGCGAAAGTAAGGTGTGTTAAGTCCTAACGGTCGAGCTCACTATGTCCAGTCTTTGCTCGTCTCGTCATATTCAGTCGGCTGAAGCTCAAAAAGGCTTTTTGTTTTTTTGATGAAAAGACCTCGAAAATCTGAGCCCTTGCGGTTGTAAATTGCAAAACTGTGGTAGGTTAAATCTTGTATTCGACTTATGCAATGCTGCCTCGGTTCTGTGTGTAGGGTAAGTCTATTTTCCTAATGGGGAAACCGTTGAGTCTTTCATGTGAAGCATTAGCCAAATTAGGTTTCGACAATAACGGCTATAGTTAATTAAGTCAAAATGAGTCGGAACAAAAAGGTATATTATATTGAAGTATAGGCATTTAGAAGTGAAATACGGAGTCATCTCCATCGGCTTGTTCACGTTTGACATCCTTCTTCTCATCCTGCTTCTCTTGAGGAAAGTGGAAGGATGAGCTATCTGTTGTCTTTCTATCGTCATCAAGATCCTCGACATCATCCGTAGGATATGGAGGCTCCACCTTGTCATAAGACAAAGGCAGATCTGATGAGTAGACCTTAGATGCGGCAGAAACATCAGATTCATGACTCGAACGAGTGTAAATGTCATCCTCATCTTCTTCTGACTCAGATGGATAGAAACTCTGCTCAGCCGTAATGATGGCTCTGACCTCTGGAGGCAAGATGTCTGGTCGGTAGAGTCTCAAGTCGACTCTGCCCACAATATAGATGATGTTCACTAAAGATTCGAACACACCCCATGTAATGTATCCCAAGAGCGGCTCAGCAATAGTGTCTTCGTACCTTTTCCACTTAAACTGGAACAACACGATACATCTAAGAATAGCACCAACCAAAATCAAAGCAGTGGTAGCTGTAATGATAAGCAAAGAAACGTTATGGGTTAAACTTCCTCTTTCATTAGTCAATCCCTCGACCATGTTGAAGTGATGGTGAGTGGCAGCAATGACTCTGATAGCGTGTCTGTGGTTGTGGTTACGCCTCATGAAAGACAATTCAGCTCTTTGAGCTGCTCCTTTCTCAACGAAATAGAATGGGCTGAAAGACTTGATCCACCATGGCTGGTAAGTGTAAAGGTTCTCATCCTTCTTGGTTGGGGGGAAGAGGTAAGACAAACCAAGCAAAGAAACCGAAGTCATAACGTAAAGGACGACAATAACTCCAGACGCCTGGTTAACCTTGGCCCATTTCTCGTAAGCGCTGTAGCTAATAAAATGGAGATATGGCACCAATGATGCAGTGACAATAATCGCGATGAATACGAAGACAAGGAAGTACATCTGCAACATAATGCCCCAGAAAAGCCATCTCGAACCACCGACAGGGTGACGCCAAGTAAACAATCTTTGCGTCAAAATTAAATTTAATGATACGATTAAATATGCGGGCACAATTTGAAGCACAGACCCCGCCAAACCGATGTTGATTTGTAGGATGTCTGTGGCCCAGTAAGCTCTCATTGCGAAAGCTGGAATTTTCATAAGGCAGTAAGCAATGAAGCCAAGAGACACCCAAAAGTAGTGCCCACGGAAGAAATTGATAAGGAAAATTGCCGTGTGAAGTACCAAGAATACGAAAAACACAACAGCAAAAACAGTTGCTGGAGCTATGTCCCACTCAGTTGGGTAACCACCCATCAAAACATTTTGTGTCTCGACATTATACTCAATAAGGATATCGGGTAATTTCGGTCCCATAAGATTCTGACCAATATCAACAATCTTCTTGATACCTGTTCCTGGAGCACCGCCGTTAACACATGCTGATAGGAAATTCATAAGCCCTCCAGGAGCATTATTATCGAACTCCATGACTGTGATAAACTCAACAATATGACTCTTGCAGCTATAGTCTCGGCAACTTAAAGGTTTCGATACCGGTTTTTATGAAAGCAACTGGAGACAGTCGAGTTATAATCCGTTCAGAAATTCGGCTCCTTGCAAAGGGTGTCAGGATAGATGAAGATGTATTGCATCATATATGTATATATATATGTGTTTCTCTAAGTCTCCTCACTGACTATCCCCTCCCATTCATTCCAGAAAAATAGGATGAATTGCTTCGCCCATGCCCAATTTAGGCCATTTGTGGGGAATGCATCCAGGCGAGCTCGTAATGAGGATTGTTTCATGTCGCCGTGCAGACGTCGTGAGGCTTATGCATTACAACTACTCGATTTGGCAAAGAAAGACAGCCCTGCGGCGCGTCCACGATAATTTCGCCAGACCAACCACATTGTAGTAAAATTAAAATCTATAGAGCCGATTCTCAGGGATGAGCCGGCACATTTTTTTTGGCAATTATAACTAACGTAGCTTAGGGAGTCGTGGTATCGTTTAAAAATCTCGTTATGCGTGGGATTGTAATGCTTCCACAGTGAGGATTCTCAGAAATGGAAATCCTCGTCGTCATCTGACTCAAGCTCTTTGGCGTCCTTAACGAATCCCTCCTTTCTTGCACCTGGAGTTAAGTCAAAGCCTTCACTAGATTCAGAATCCGTAATCTCTTCTTCAGAGGAGTAACGCTCGAATTCACTGCTAGCGTCACTCTGCTCAATAGACTGCTGCGCAGTAATGATTGCACGAACCTTGGCAGGTAATATGTCTGGACGGTAGAACCGCAAGTCAACTCTGCCCACGATGTAAAGCACGTTGATAATGACCTCCATCAAGCCCCACAAAATATACATAGCGACCGGTTTACAGAGAGGGCTTTGATCACGAGTGTACCTGTTTTGAAAGCACACAATGAGTCGGCACAAAGAACCAACAAAAATGAAAAGTGTAGTTATAGCAATTAGACCCAAAGAGTAGTTATGGCTCAAATCACCTCTTTGGTTTGTGAGACCCTCGACCATATTGTAGTGATGGTGCGTCGCCGCAATCACACGAATGGCGTGTCTATGATTATGATTACGCTTCATGAAGGTTTCCTCTGCCTCATAGACTGCACCTTTTTTCACAAAGTAGGTTGGTCTGAAGGACTCAATCCACCATGGTTGGTAGGTGTATAAGTTCTCATCCTTTCTCGTCGGTTTAAAGAAGTAGGCAAGACCAATCAAAGAAATGGCGGTAAGCGAGTAAGCCAAAATCAAGACAGCGGAGGCTTGCACAACTTTCAAGTAGGATGCGTAAACGCCCTCCGAAAGAAAGTGAACGTAAGGAATAGCCGCACAAGCAATTGTCATTCCAATAATAGCGAGGACAAAAACATACAATGTTATCATAAAGCTCCAGAACAACTTTCTGGAACCACCGACAGGGTGTCGCCAGGTGAAGATACGCTGCGCCAATATCAAGTTGAACGACACCAACACGATCGAAGGAAGAATCAAAAGAACCTCACTAGCGATACCGGTCGGAACACGAGTGATGTCTCTTCCGAACGGAATTCTCAAACCGAAGCCAAGACACCGGAGAATACAATAGAACACCCAGCCTAAGGACACCCAGAAGAAATGGTGCCTGCTGCAATTGACGATAAAAATCCCCAAATGCATGAACATCAAGACTGCAAATACTGCGACGAAGATGGCACTAGGTACGACATCTGTGTCGGTCGGGTAGCTTCCGATCAAATTGATCTGGTACCCCACTTGATACTTGAGAAATTCCATTGGAAGCTCGCTCCCTAGAAGGTTATGACCCTGACTCGCTAGTTGTTGAATACCAGTTCCTTCAGCCGGCTTATTATTGAGATACCTTAAGAATTGCATCAACCCTGCCGTAGCAGGATTGTAATCGTAATCCGTTGTTGACTGGACAGTCATTGTGAAGCCCTATTGTAGATTTGCGGGGGTATTATGGTGATCTTGGGGTAACAATCGGGCAGCTCCAGATAAAAAGGAGTAAAGAGCTTGGATTTTCAGATGCCTGGGCAGGATATTTAAACAGCATATCACTTTGTTCACGTTGTCTTGAAACTTGCCTATTGGGGCATCTCCCAAGGAAAACTTCCCGATCGAGAAAGGGCTACATCAATGAGTGCGGCACAAAGTCATTTACCTTAAAGAGGAAACTCAGCTGACACTATATGCACAAATCGTGCTTATATGAAGTACCAAACGACAGGTGTTTGGTTTTTGCCTTTGCTCAGCAAGGAATTCAGTAAGAAAGGCCTTTTATAAACCAAAGATGGTAATATACATGTCTTTCGGTCTCAAAATTATAGATGTATGGAATAATATCCCTCGAGGGCTGTCAAATGCCTTTCATCAGAGCTGAACATGCAGTTGACAGATAGCGCCGCGCGGTCCCAATTTTTGAGTCGTTTGACTCGAAACATCAACATAGTGATTTTATTCCGCAGCTACACTTCTTGGAAAGCCTCACTCAATCAAGCCACGGCACCGGTTTTTTTTTTTTTGTCCTGTGTTGTTTTTTGTTAATAAGGCATAATGTTGAGAGCGTTTTGATTTGCCGTTTGGAACAGTCCGTACCTGGCTACAAGATGTAGACTGTTAGCCGTGTTCGCTTAGGAACAAAAAAGACAAAAAGTGGTAAATTTGAGATACGTGGCATTTAAAACCTGCGTCGGACCCAGTATTACTTTCAATCATTTACTCGTGTGCACTTGGTCAAGCCGCACATTTAAATAACAAAGTACAGCGAATCTTCCATGCTACAAGAATTTGACGCATAAGTCTGGAGAAGCAATATTTAACGTGTCACTGGTCCTTCGTCATATCTCGTATCTTCAGGTAAAGCTCTCACCTTGAACATCCTGCAGAAGATGTTACTCGACTACGCGTTCTTAGTCAGTCTACCATATTAGTTGCGCAATGCCTGCCACCAGGATAGACTGTACTGTTGGTCGTCAGGCGTTGAATCCAGCCAAAGGTGAAGCCAAATCCACCAACCCATGCGTGATTTCTTCTTCCATGGGACTACTTCTATTGGATATACAGGGTGAACTAAATCTCCCTTGTAAAGATGAGACCAGTGATAAGCACGATATGGCAACAATTGACGAAATCCACGATGCTGTCAAGTTTGGCAGGCTCATATTTGACGATACCTCGCTGCAAAGAGTGACGTTGTTCATTGGGAATTCGCAGCGTCTACTTGGAAAAATCGAAGATCTCCCGAAGCCGGTGGGAGTGTTACGCGTTTCTACAACGGCGGAATCAGCTTCTGACGATGTTAAGCTAATTGATATTGTCAACAAAAAACTTATATTTAACCAGAGGCCTTTACCAATTATGTGAATTTGAAGCTGGAATTAATTGCATCTAAAATTTGGATTCAGTCCACTGTTTGCTCCAAGCTAACTTATCTTCGTCAAACACTAAGTTATAGAAAATCTTTTGCAAATCAGATTCCGTGAACTTGAGATACTTCTGCATGTAATTGACGACACCTCCATACTTTTCATCAAGTAAGTCAATCGTAGAGAGCATGGCTTCGTAGCGGGAGCTTAAAAGATTTTGCAAACCATCCTTTTCGAGAGTCCATCCTTTACGTCCGCGAGCAACCATGACTTCTAAGTCGTGCAACAGAATTTTAGTCTTGAATTTCTCTAACCCAGCCTCGAAAGCTTTAGCAATCTTGGGATATTCTGGCTTCAATCCGTGGCTCGTCAAGTCGTACTCTCTTGCAATGGTGTGCTTGTCAACGCCTACGAATCTCAAGACCAACATACAAAATACGCCTGTCCTGTCCTTGCCTGCTGTGCAGTGGAAAACGAATGGGTCGTGGGGATGATCACGGATATGCTCAAACATCTTCTGAAAAGAGGCGTATCCCTCCTCAAGCATGTTGTCGTACATGTTCACGTAAGTGTCCCAATGAGTAAGTAGGTTGGCTGTTTTGAGGGCGAGCGCTTGAGGAGAGGCATCTTCGTTTGCAAATACTGGATTGAAGACCCTCTCGATGTTAAGTTCATCCAAATCTTCGATCACACCATCTTTGGCGCACTCTTGGTTAGAACGAAGGTCGTAAACCTTTCTAATTTTCAAATCTCTCAAAGATGATTTTCCTTTGGCAGTCACAAGGTTTGTGTTGGCACATCTATAGATGAAATTTGGGCGAACAATGGCCGATCTCATACCATCGACGGGATAGCGGGGTCTCGTGACTCGCCAGCCACCAATATCTCTGAAGTTTGAAATCCCGTCGATTGTCTTCCACCTTGAAATATCGTTTATCAGCTTAGAGGAAAAGAGAAACCTGATCAGCTCCTGTTCTGGTTGAAGATACCTCATGATGTAGGCGGCAGCCAAGTAGTTGTAGTTGACCAATTTGTTCTTGTTTAAAGGAAGGTTATAGGGATTGATGATATCGGCGTCGTCTTCATCTTCTAATGGTTCAACTCCGTAGAAGTTGTGGTCCGCTCCGGGAATCAACTGAAGCTCGTGGGAATAAAAGCCACGGTTGAGATGATTCGCATAATGAGCGCTATCAACCCTTGGAATAATATCATCTTCCATTCCATAAACACTCAACACTGACCATTTATGCGAAAGGTCTCTTAATTTCGTCAAATCAGGTTTCAGAAGCTCATCAATCTCGTTCTTTGGGATCTTATATTTCTCCCATTTACCATAACGAAGGCCGGTTTGCAATAAGTATTCCCAGCTATTGTCCTCACTGGGATATCTGTCATACACTGTCTTCGACTCAAATCTGGCCGACATGTTGATAAGGTTTGGAACCACAATAGCTCTTTGTGGCTCTTTTGAAAAGATTCTGTCCTGTTCCATGGCCCATAGAAACATGGCCACACTGCCACGAGAATGGCCAATTAAAGCTGCAATCTC
The DNA here is from genome assembly GCA_026585945.1 of Candidozyma vulturna. NCBI lineage: Eukaryota > Fungi > Ascomycota > Pichiomycetes > Serinales > Metschnikowiaceae > Candidozyma > Candidozyma vulturna. The sequence goes on along the minus strand of CM048833.1, from coordinate 521,763 downwards.
GAAATCAATGCCAAGTGTGTTCTTGGATCCATCAACAAGGTAGAGCACTGAATTATGTATGTCGGTGGTGTCGGATTCAAGCGTTCTTCCAAGGGTTGGGTCATCGTAGTCGTCCGAATCTCCGCAACCTCTAAAATCGATTCTGAAAGAATACAAGCCTAGTTCTGCGGCTAATCTATGTGCCACTACCTTCTGGTAGCAGTAGTCACGATGACCTCCCTGGCCATGCAAAAGTAATGCAACACGTTTGGTTGGAGAGGCATATTCATATCTCTCGTCCCCATCGATATCGGCAGCATGAGGAATTGCGAGTGTTCCAGTGACACCTCCTGGAATTTTAACTTTAATTTCACGCGGAGGAACAGTAGTCTCTTTGATCACCAAATCATCATTCAATCCCATTTTTGTTGAAGATTACACCTATCCAGACCGTTGTGCACTATTTATGGTCCGTGTTCATGCAGTATAAATTGCGTTCACTGGGCTCTAAACTCCCAAAAACGGCCCGCACCTGTTTCTGTGCGGGGAGGATATAGCTTTGCCGAGGTCGAATCTAAGGCATGCTAGGCTCTATCTTAGCTTGCAAGAGTTCTGGTGAGCTCTGCAGAGTCTGCTGATTTTCTATTGCATTATGAATCATATGAGTACGTCGATATGGTTCAGGTGTCAATCACTTTGGCACTTCAGAGTATAAGCAATCACATCGAAAGCTGGGCAGCCCTCAGTGGACCATAACCACGATGCTAAGAATAGAATAAAAACTTGAAGGTCTCTTTGAGTCTGAGGATTTCCTTCCAAAGATTAATAGGTGCTGAGAATTTATGAAAATAATTTTCAATCTCAATTTGAACCAGTTAAGTAGTGCCACCCAAATACGCAAGAGGTTGTGAAATAGCTAATCCTGTAGGCCACTAACGTGTTGAGGTGAGGTATGCGTATTGCATATTATTACCGAAAGCTGCTAACGAGTCTTCTGAATTTGACACTGCCTCCACGGTTATGTTGGCTGCTTTTCAAGAAGGCTCATTCGCCCGATGACTGGACTTCTTTCCTTCTTGTGTTCCCTACCTGAGAAAAAAAAATTGCATACTACAGGACACGTGTTCTACATAAGCTACCCCTCTGTATCTTGTTTTCTTTTTCCAACGTTGCGCTATGATCAAGTGTCACCATAACCCTGCTTGTCATTGTCTCTTTGGAAGACTCTTCTATTGATTTGTATATCAACAACGTTCACGTGATGAATAGCACGTGGATTACTAGATTCACGCTGGTTACTGATTATCGCGCTAGAGATAAATGATTCAGCAAATGTCTCGCTTAACTTCTGATAGGGATGCGTACTCAAAGTTAGGGCAATCGATAAGTCAAAAGCATGCCGACGAGCTCTCTGCTCAACTATCCGTCTTTCAATCTGTTGTGGTTAATTTTGCCGTAGACCATAGCAGCAACATAAGATCAAATCCTGAATTCCGATCCAAATTCACCAGCATCTGCCTGCTGATAGGAATTGATGCCTTGGAGCTTCTAATACTATTGGAGCTGCGGCTGAAGAAGAAAGACAATTATTTCTGTGGTCTAGCGATCAAAATTGTGGAGATATGTCACCAGACCCGTGACATCAATGGAGGTCTTATCTCGATGAAGGAACTACGCTCGCGAATGGAAGATTGCAACAGTGTTCCACTCAACGTAGCGGAAGATGATGTCGTGAAAGCACTCAATGTTCTCAATAGTTTGGGTGAGGGATTTGAGTTACTCACAATAAACAAGAAGAGATGGGTAAGACACATCACTTCATCGGGCAAGAACAGCATCTCTTCTGACCAACAAAAGGTTTACGAATTGTGTGAGTTTATGGGAGGTTTCATTACTGTGCGGCTACTACGTGATAACTATGGCTGGGATAAAGTTCGCCTGATAACTGTGATAGATGAGATGATCATGAACGGATTTTTATGGATAGACTCGCGGGGTGCTAATGAGACACAATACTGGGAACCATCATGGATATCCAAATAACCTTCATTGTTCGATTTTTCGTTTCTTCTTCTCAAGAAATTTCGCATTCTGTTGTTCCACCGTCTCTCCTAGGGGTCTAGCACCTATGGGCACATAAGTCTTATATGCCCTTCCCACTCCGTCACCAAGGTTCATGGTGTTACGCAACCCCGTGATGTTTCCACTAGTGAAGGTTTCGCTCATCATAGACACAATCTGCGATTTAATCTTTTGATCCACCACGTAACCGTTGAGCTTCTGACATTCTTTTTGGAATTTCAACAGTTGTTGCGGGCCGAGATCGGTTGCTTGTGAAAGCCATTCCATTTCCGGAAAAACGCAGTCATATAGAACTAGAGGCACATCATGTGCCATATCATATAGTGGTCGACTAGGATACTTTTTGATATCCATTAGATCTGAAACAATAGAAGGTTTTTCAAGGCCTTGCCCCGTGAGGAACAAAATAGCCATCATACAACGAACCTGATGCCATAGGAATGCCGAACCTTTGAGATCAAAGACAAAGAAATTGTCTCGCAAAGGCAATATTTTCGATGAATGTATAACTCTTCTATGATTAGTTATCTGCTTTGAACCATCAACTTTGCAAAAGTTCCGGAAATCATTTTCGCCTTCGAACTTACTAGCAGCTTCCGTCATGGCTTCGATATTAAGGTGTTCACCGCTGAAGACATATTTGTAATGTCTGTAAACACAGCTAAACCTTGCGTCAAACCCTTCAGGTGGTCGGAGGCATACTGCTGTTATCCTGATATCTAGCGGAAGCAAAGCGTTAAGAATTGTCACGTAGGGAAGTTCTTTCTCGTCGCATGCACGCTCTGCTTGCTCGTGGGATTCTAAATTAGAACGCACTCGTAAAGATATGACTTGATTCAAAGCACTGACTCCCTTATCAGTACGCCCACACCTACTGAATTCGCAAGCTGCTGGGTCAGTGTCTATGATTAGTTTCGCTTTCTTCATTGCCGCAAGTATAGCTTCCTCGACCGTAGGTAATGGAGTGGGATCATATTGGAAATTGAGCCCATTATAGTTCCACCCCATATAAGCGAACCTTAATGCAATGAACCTCGTGTTGAACTTGGAGAAATCAAAATGTTTTTGTTTCAGTTTTTCATTGGCTTTTGATGACTCGTGAAATTCATCTCCTTCCATCGATCTTATCTTTTGAATGAGTTCAGCTTTGGACCAGGACTCATAATTAAATTTGTTTGAGTTTGCTATTCTTTTCGAGTTTTCTGCCATCCTTTGTAACGTCCTCTTCATCGATTATAGGTGTAGTATCATGGTGCGATGCGCATCGCAAAAAAGACTTACCAGATTCACCTCGAAGCAATACCCCTAGAATTTTCCCCTAGAGGAAACATAAATAATGTCGCTAGAATGGGAAAATGTGACAAAAAATCTCCATCCATGGCTTAGGAATGCTGTTGAAACTCTCGGGTTTCCCCTGATGACTCCAGTTCAAGCGTCCACCATACCTCTTCTCAGTGGAAATAAGGACGTTGTGGTACAGTCAGTCACAGGCTCGGGAAAGACATTGTCGTTTGTAATTCCCGTTTTGCAACACGTGTCACGTATCCTATATGGTATACCAGAGAAGGATGTCGAGCCCACATCTTTGAAAAAGAGCACGTTATGTGCCGTGATATTATCGCCGACTAGAGAATTGGCCTTCCAGATAAAGGCCGTTTTCGATCAGCTTATTACAAACATCCCTGAATCCCTCAGCAGCATCAAAACACAGCTTGTTGTGGGTTCGCTCAACAGTACAAGGGAGGATATTGATAGCTTTACCCAAGCAAAACCTCACATCGTGATTGGCACTCCTGGAAGAGTGTTGGATTTTTTATCAACGCCCAAAATATCTGCAGTTCATGTCGAGGTTGTAATACTCGACGAGGCTGATAGACTACTCGACCAGTCTTTCGAGACTGATGTCATCTCAATACTCAGGCATTTGCCAAAGCAACGGCGAACTGGCCTCTTTTCGGCCACTCTATCTGCATCGGGTGATAGAATTTTCAAAACAGGCATGTTAAATCCCGTAAAGGTGGCTGTTCAATCAAAGCTGTCCGTTGCAGCCGCACCAGCCTCTCTCACCATGAAGTATATCGTGGTGAAACCAGAGCTAAAGCTCACTACATTCATCAAACTTGTACAGAACTATAACTTCAAAAAGTGTATGGTATATTTTCCTACATGCTTGTCCGTCAAATATTTCCATCAGATATTGCAATTGTGCCTGTTGGTGGATAAGACTGGGCTTGAAAATGTCAAATTCTACTCATTGTTTGGTCAGTTATCGACCACAGCTCGCCTTCGAACACTCAAAGCTTTCACCGATGGTGACTCTATAAGTAAAAAGCATGTATTGTTGACAACGGATGTTGCAGCGAGGGGAATTGATATTCAAGATGTCGACCTTGTTATTCAACTTGATCCTCCGAATGATCCCGATGTTTTCTTGCACAGAGCTGGAAGAACTGGACGAGCAAATAAAGTGGGTAATTCCATCGTTTTCCTCAATGACGGTGGGAACGAGATAAATTATGTTGACTTCATGGAGGTCAAAGGAGTGTTTTTAAGTGAGATCCCCTTTGAACTTGATGCAGCCTTTCATGAAAAGTTTTATAAGGAAGTGGAACGCTTCATGCTATCCGATAGATCTCATCATGAGTTGGCAGTCAAAGCTTATGTTGCATTCGTCAAAAGTTACCTGAAACATCTTGCCAAATCAATTTTCAGGATACACTCTCTTGATTTTCTAGGGTTAGCGAAAATGCATGGATTGTTGAGACTCCCCAAAATGCCAGAAACTCGTTATATCCCTCAGGATGTTATGCCCATTGATGGATGGCTCACCGACAACCCTTTGGACATGGACAAATATGCATACGCTGATGCGGCCAAAGAGAAGTCCAGAATTGAGTCTTTGGAGGAGAATAAACAGAAGATGATTAAGGACGCGAAAGAAAGGAAGCGCCTTTCTAAGCAAAATAAGTCCTGGTCGTCCAAGCTCGACTCAAAGGAATTAAGGTCGGAAAGAAATGAGCGTCTCAAACGAAAACGAGAAGAAATCGAGCAGCAGTTATTGGAGGAGCCCTCAGATGAAGAAGAGCTCGCAGTTGATTGGAAGGATATTGTGCGACAAAATAAGAAGAAAAAGTCTTCCGGGATGCAAGGAAAATTTGATGATCTATAATTTCATGGTCTCCATTTCTCGCTTATAGTGTTAATGCCATCGAAAATAACAAGGTTGTCCAAGGGTGTGTATTGGGCAGTTGCAATCTTGAGAATCTCTTGACTCGCAACTCCACCCATTAGGCTGCACGTTCCATGGAAGTTTTTGGTGTGATGCTGGTACACTTCGTGGAGTACTTTCTTGCAATTTTCCGGCAAAGAATGCAAGTCGAAAATAGCCAGGGTGTGCGAGAATGATTCTAGATACCCAGAAAATAGATTTGGTTTTCCACGAGTTATCCATGAATGTAGGGCATGTATTCCATAATGGATTGCCAATGTGTTGAACTTATCCTCTGGGAACAATAGTTTCTGTTTGAGTTCGTCGGAGAAGACAGTGCTCGAGCCCCTGGAGAAATACAAGAATGCTGAATTTTTGCAGAATGAGGCAACCAGGTCGATTGGGACATCTTCAGCTCTTCCAACTCTTGAGAGGAGCATCTTGAGTAAATCAGCAAATTTCATTTGATCTTTTAAAGCCTTGCTGCGGTAGAGCTGTTGTAGTGTAATATAATTGCAAGTGCTCGACACCATGTCTGGTAGAGACCCTGGTAGCGGTAATGCCCCTTCGGTCTCTACAAAGTAGCTCAAGGCCTTGACAAACATCCAGAAAAGGGGCGTCTCCTCACTCAAGTTTTCATCCTTGATTCTTTCATCTGCAAAGAGCTCATTTAAATAATGGGGCACCACTGTAGCCTGCAATGCACGGTGTATTTGCAGGCTAGCCTCCAAAAAGTTGGCCTCAAGGTTGATATTGCGGGAGAGGCTCTCAATGTAATCAGTTTTGAAGATACGTTTCTCGACGTAGTTTTTTGGAGAACATCCATCATGATCCTTCTTCCAGTTTTGCAAGCCTTTGATGAAAATTACGATGTATGGCACATGTGCATGATCTGTATCATCCAAAGTATCCAAATTAAAGGAGTCGACATACTGCTGCAACTCTGGCCACGGATGGTCAATCCTCAAGTCATATAGCTGTGAAGGATCGTGGGTCTCCACTACGGTCGTTTCTTCGCAGAATATTTGCAAAGTGCCGTAGAGGCCACATGAGTTGACATGCAACAAAGGCACATTCTTGTTGCACAATCGCTGTTTCAAGACCGACATGTCGGAAAGTGGAATGTAGTCACTGACCAAAACTACGTCAAACTCATCGAAGAACGCTGGATTTAGTAGACATTCTTCAATGCTTTCAGGAACAGCACGATAAACAACATCTGGGTTCAATTCCAGAAGCAGCCGTGACATTTGGTACGCAATTTCAAGCCCAATATCATCTTCCGTGAGGAAGAAATTTCCACTCAAATCTGCTTCGCTCACTATCCTCTCGTCGACGACTGTAAAAGCGCCAATACCCGGTAGAATGAGGTTCTTGAGGGCTTCTGCACCGGTAGGAGTAGCGTTGATTAGACAAACGTGACTTTTCTCAAGTCGAGACTGGCCATCCTTAGCCCATAAGCGTAGCTGACGATCATATTTCTCGGATCTATCTGGTGCTGTAGCCATAGTGATATCCTAGACAGACTGATTGTGTGGCGCGCAAATGTTGCTCCAGGATTTTGAGGCAGTTTTACATTATTGGAGGATTGTATTACACGTCTTATTCTGGATTGAAAGACAGAAGACTAAACTATTTCACAAGACTTGTGCTTACCAACCATTTCATTGTATCTCTCTTTGTTGGCTTCTTTAAGTTTCTCCTTTACTTCTTCCGGGAATGCCATCTTTATAGTGCGCATGGCGTCCAAATCCAAATTGGATGAATCAGCAGATGCTATTGCTCTAGACTGTCGACATAAGGGGCAATCCATCTTTCCTCGTTGTTTCATCTTCACCAAACAACGAACACAGAAAAGGTGACCACATAGAAGCCTTATTGGCTTGTAGGCAATGCACACACATATTGGACAGCTATAATCATCTAGTTGTGGTACGATAACGAGAAGCGTCAGTTGTATAGTGTAGCAAATCGACTGAGCTAATGATGATCCATGAATGAAAACGTGATCTTGTGAAATGAGGGCCGGAAACTCGGATGAAACATTGAAAGCTGTCTGTTTGTCAAACTTTTTTAATATTTTTCGAAGAGCTGTAGTATTGATGGACTGAAACATCAAGATCTTGAACAAACGCTCGTTGAGCGCCACAAATCGATCAAAGGTGTTAACAGATCTCTTTCTCGCCATTTTCTCGAGAAGCTTGGTTTTTGCAACATTCGCCGAGAAAACCTCCAAATTCTGCTTTATCATATCAGAGTTTCTTTCTAATTGTTGCAGCGAGGTCTCGTTGTAGCGGAAAAATATCTCAGAATCCAAATAAATTTTGAACAATTCACGCCATAAGTATAGATCAGCTTTTTTTTCTGTAAGCATCAGAACGGACTCAGAAACCTTTGATACCTCTTGGATAATGTTTGCCTCCTCTGTCTTCCGAATTTGATCCAAGTTTTCTATCTCGGTGTTGAGCATTCCGAAGAACTTCAAATCTGAATTTAACAAGATGACAATTTCGTTGTTCCGCACAGATACTATATGATTTTCATCGTGAGATGTCTGTGGGGACAAAGTCAAGCCATCATCGTCTTCCTTGATCTCCACAAATTGATGTTCTGCATCAGTAGCATCCAATACTCGTTGTAACTTTGAACGAATGACATCAGCAAGTTCTAGCGTCTTTTGAGACTGGTTTGAGTCTATTGTGGTGTTGTTGACAGAAATCTTTAAGAAAGGAACGACTTCGTTAGACTTCCTCGACTTAGCCAACAGATATTTCGCAACAAAAGGGTTGTTCGGCACGGTTTCTTCGTCGAGAAGTTCAACCGACTCAGATCCACTTCCGTCTTGCAATAAGAGCCTCACATCTGATTTGGACAACCCCAAGAACTCTAGTTCTTTCACCACCCTTCCGATACATTTCTTTAGAACTTTGTACTGTATAGCAGCCTCTGCCCACTCATCCGGGATTTCTTCCTCAATGAGTGTCTGCTGAAAAACTTTAGCAAATTTCATTATCGATGTGTGCCGCTATGTGTGGTATCATCTCAAAGGTGAGCCTGTTTCTGAATGTCTGGCTTAGGTTCGTAAAAACCCTTCAAGCTCTAAAGATAATGTGCGCGCCAATTTTCGAGAGTGTCTCAGTGACTTTATCGAGGAGGCTCGAAGAACTAAAAGTGACCCGCTGCAGGAAGTGAATCACCAACACACGTGGTATCGGGCAGCAAAGACCTCGGCTCTAAACAAATATTTGTATTGAGCAAGGTTGTTATGAGGCAAAAACTTTCAATCAATAGCATTGCCCCCATTCACGATGAGTACAATCCCACTGAGAGGTGATGCCATGAGTAATGAGCTGCAAGTTCTCTAGAGATAGGGTCGAGAAGTCGGAAATAAAGAAGCGTTTCGCAGCATAAGACAAAGACCCTACAATTAAAAATTCAAAAAAAAAAAAAAAAAAATAAGAAAAAAGAAAACAAAATATTTTCTGTAGAAAGGTCCTTTAAATGTATGTTACAAACAGTGAAACAAGAGTAGTTCATACATGAGCCTGAAGCAAATTAATCTCGCCCCAAAGGAAAATCAAAGTAATGGTTTATTCCTTGGAAATATCACGGCCAAACCAACCAACTTTGATCCAGTCGAAGCAAACTAAAATTTGATTCTTGACAGAGAGACACATGTAAATGTAAGCTGATCTCCATAACAAGAAGGTGAAGGTACCACCCGAACTTACATTGGACCAATCACCCCAAACCAAGTCTGCCACAGCTCTCTCAGAACCAATGTATGCCAAAGATCCTTGATGATTGTACTCAAAGGGAGGAAGATTGTTCTGGCTTCTCACAAGCTTTTTCTTAAGCCTATCAATTCGTTCATCAGGTGAAGAGTTCGAGATTTTATATTTTAAATCTTCCACATCATGCAACCTGTGGAAATGTTCCGCCAAAAAAATTCCTTGTTGAAAAGCAACTTGAGCAGTTGGAGCATATTTGGTGAAAGTACAATCGCCCAATGCCCATATGTTATCAGTTCCATCGACAAGCAATCTGTCGTCCACCAAGAGGCCTTTCTTTGCATTCTTCTGCTCTTCAATTTTAGAAGAGAGGTTTCCAATAATTGGGCGTTTTGCGTTGCCCGTTGCCCAGATCAACATACCATATGGAAGCTCCGTGATCTTATCCGGATCCGCTTTACTGACAGCATAAACGGTCTTGTCATTAACCTTTTTGACAACGTGACTGCACAACAAGTTAATGTTGGTATCCATCATAACCTGACGAGTATAATCTACCAACTTTTTGTTGAACATGCTCAAAACATTAGGCATAGCTTCAACAAGAGTAATCTTAAGTTCTGATGCTATCTCGGGCATCCAAGCTTTCAAGTCCTGATCAATGTAATCCTGCAATTCACCGGCGACCTCAACACCAGTAGGACCTCCTCCACAGACGACGATATGACACAATCTCTTTCTTTCGGGGTCGTCCTTAGGCAAGATGTTCGCGGCCTCAATTACATCCATCAATCTTCTTCTGATTTTCATCGAATCACTGACCTCTTTCAAGAAAGTAGAATGCTCTGCTACACCTGGCAATCCAAAGGTCGAAGGCTGAGCACCCACGCCTACAACAAGATAGTCATAGTCCAAAGAGGTGATAATGTCCTCAGAAAGTGTAGGCTTAGCAGAACCTGAGTCCTTGCCGGAGTGACCCGAATGAACCGTTGTCAGCTGCTTGATAGTGAGGCGGTTATTCACGGGATCGATATCAGTGGCCTCTGCTTCCAAATAGATCACCTCTCCTGGACATCTTCTAGTGATGGCACGAACAGGCTCAATAATCGATCTAACTTCAACAGTGCCTGTAGGACATGAGGGAAGCAATGGTGTGAAAAGAAAGTAGTTCCGAGGCGAGACAATGACTACGTTGTACAACGTGGTGTCTAACTTCTTCAAAAGCGAGATGGATCCCCAACCGGATCCCAAGATCACGAGGGTTTTCTTCTTCCTTCCATCTGGAAAGGTGGGTGCTTGCTTTTGTTGTTCCTCAGGATAGGATTCCCTCCAAACTTTGAAGCTCACATAACCAATTGAAGCCAAAGTGAATGCAATAGAGCCGTACCCAACGGTTTTGAGAGTTTTCTTGAAAATACCCCCAGTAGATTTCGGCAGAGCGGCACTACCAAGGCGAGGAGAGGAAGCAAATGAACGATGAATCGCCAACCTTCCTGTAGCCGAGGTACCAAAGCCTATAATTTTCGTTCTAAACATCACAGGGTTAAGCTTGTAGAAGAAATTGACGGCAAGTTTGAGATGAATGAATTTATAAAGAGGTCGCGGCTTTTTCGGACTTTTGCTTGCTCGGCGACAGGAGACCGATTATCTCGCGTCGTTAAAGTTTGATTGGGTAGTACATGCTGTAGTAATAAACGCCACACAACTGGTAAATATTTTACAATTCAACAAACGGTGAGAATATAAGCTTTGGATTGCAAACTGTTTGAGGATGGGAGTAAAATTTTGGGAAGTAGGTTTTGTGATTCTTTGTTATCGGCGCCTCACCGAGCTACTAAGTTTGCGCAGTGTATTGCTACAACCACTTTTCTGCGTTTAAGGTGAACTAGGCTATACAAATCCGCTCACTCTTTCATCCGTCCACCTGTGTAGCTTCTCTTGCCTTAGATGATGCGATTTGCGAGATGCCTTGAATCGATGCAAGGAGTCTAGCAATGTAGGCATCGAGCTGTCATTTTCACACCCACTTACGGTGATACTTGTAGCCTCTGTTTCTGTATTGCTTCTGAATTTATGCCTTAGGACTTTTTGATTGAAGTTCGAGGCCAAAAGTTGGAACTGGTATGTCTCCAAAGTGATGAACTCCTTAAAAGTCTGATCAAGTAGGATAATTTGGCTGTGGATCCTGGTTGAAGTATTCAGGTATTCCCTTATCATTACAAGAAGGTGCTTTATTTTCGGCTCGAGAGCGCCTAGCAGATTCAAGAGTTCTTCTCGGAAGTCCTCATAAATCCGCACTGATGCCACATAGCCGAAAAGCAAGCTATGGTCCTTGCAAAAGTTCACTTGGTACTCATCTGGTAGGTTCCGTAGATCATAAGAAATGGGAATATCGTTTGCGGTCATCCTGTTTGTTCTCATACTCGACATTGCAGTATCTCATTTGTGACCACTAGATATCGGATTATATACAGACAGAATTGCAGAAGTGTAAGCACGGACACTACCACAATGTGCTTTAATACGTACAGCCTGGAATTTGTTCTCAGAGTATTCAAAACTCAAAACACTTCCGAAGTCTAAGTTCATTCATCAGGCACCGAGTCAAAAGCTGTATTGAATACATTGAGCACAATTCAACCTAACGCTTGTTTCGAAGAAGTGATTCCTCAATCAAATCGATGGACTGCTCCACTTCCGTAATAGACATACCGCAACTCAAGGCTATCAATTTGCAATATTTGAACAACTTGTCTTCGCGGGGTATTCCGGACATCACGCCCTCTAGTTTCGCGAGACTCTCATCAATCTTCTCTGTATTGCCAGATTGATTCTCTTTGTAGTCATCGTTATTCCAGTTCATTAATGGTGTGGCACCTTCGAGATGATAAACTTGTCCAGCGAGGAGTCTTCTTCTTTGGATTTCACCTTGGAGTTCAACCGCGGAACGTAACCGTTCGCCGTTGTGCTTCTCTTTCGCCAGGTTCTGTGACTTTTCAATACCGTTCCATAGTCTTTGCAAACACAACTTCTCCCTCCCGATTATGAATTGTTCGCCCATTCGTTGCAAATCTTCTCTGACGATTAAGGACTGGAATGACATATCATTTAAGAGCCTTGCAATCTCCTCTTGAATAATTGAGTCTCGGGAAGCATTAAAAACCATGCTGTCTCCATCAAGCTTCAAAGTGGTATGTTTTCCTGATTCGTATTCCTTTTCCATGTCCTCCACAAGATAGTCTAGCTTGAAAATCTTCAAATTAGCCTTCTGTGAAGTAAACTTTTCGTAGCAAAATTTACGAAGGCATTTGTATAGTCTGAAAAGTTTCTCGTCTTTAGCACCCAATTCGCGGTCAATCGTATAAGCCAACTCGCTAAGCTTCTCTGTCACAGTATTAGACACTTCGTTTTGACGACTGATCTCCAACTTTGTATTTTGCAATTGTGATTGGAAGCTTTGGGAGCGATCAAAATCATCGTGCCGTAGATCCATCTCACCCAGTTTGAAAACATCTAAACCTTTTCTTTCTTCAGGCACATCATCCTCAATCCTTAATACATAATTGTGAGATGCAAGGTAATCCTCCACCGTGTGATTCACGGCATTTTTAAGTTCCAAGTTAAGCAACTTGTGAAATCGAATCATTATTTTGATGCACTTTTTGCTAAGATGGTACGCAAATAAATGTAATGCTGTGTTTTCCTCCAGATCTTGAACGTTTAAAAATTCAGCAAAATAAAGCTTTGTGGTGCTTTTGGACCCAATCTCTTCCAGAAGAAAGTTAAGAAGCTTCTCTAAGTAGTAGTTTGCGTATCTCTCCATGAAACGCCGATGGCCAGAATCCCTCTCGCTGTGGTGGCCTATCTTACAGGAATTTGCGATGTGGTGCAAGACCGTCTGGCCTCTGTTGTCAGTTAACTGAATAGTCGTTTCAAGCATATCAATGAATTTCAAAAAATTTTGCTGTTGAAAGCTATTGTTGAACTTAACCATAAACATCAAGGGGCTCTCACCCAAATAGTTTTTTGCTCCTAAATCGATGTAAGGCCGGAACTTTGTGACTAAGAATTGTAGAAGCGTAGTGTTCGCCATCGCACATACCCAGTGTAGTAGACAATTCCCATCATTGTCTACCCTCTGGTTGATCTTGATATCACTTAAAGGTTCAGGAGGATTCAATATTTCATCTGGTAAACTTTGCTCACTTTTACATTCAGTTTGCGAGCTTTTGTCATCATGCAAAAAATAATCAAGAAGCATTGTGAAATAATCGTAGAAAACGGTGCCACTCTGTTTCTCAGAGACGAGACCCGTTGATACCGGCGAGTGATGATATTGTGTTAAGCCATTGAAAGATGAGTTCACCCCATTAGGAGAATGCTGACGACCAGACGGCACGCTTCCATGGATTCTGCTGCGCCTATGAAAATCCAAAAGCTTTTCAAAAGATTCCTTACCTGAGAATGAATCATGCCCGCCAAAAAGCTCTCTTCCTGATAAAAATCCATCATCATCATCATCCCGCGTGCTCGAGTCCCGTAATTCATGACTTTTACGATTATTCTCGTCTGCACTTGTGTCCAGTTCCAAATCATCATTTCTTATGCTGAGGTTACTTGCCATTATTTGTAGTGCATCCTTTTCTGTATCTTGTCTTGTCAATGACGGAAATGAAGGTATCATTTGGGAGGCGGAAGAATCTTTTCTGGAGGTAAATGTTCCCATGCTTGGACCTCTGGGGTTAGAGATTGGCACCGTTTGACTAGATGATAATTCTGGTTTATATCTGCCTTGAAGCGGTACTCTCTTTGGACGACCTCTCTTTTTAGAAGGCTCCTCGCCGTTATCTTCTACTTTCGATTTCTTCCTAGGGCCCGCTTCATTTGGCAGTAGATGGTCATTTGACGTCTTAAACGATTGCTGTCTTCGAGCGATATTGGACGCAGACGCATGATTGTGCTTTGGAGCTGGCGGTGGTGTCTCGGACTTTCCTTCCACATACACAAACTTAAAAATTGGCTCCAAAACCTCGTAGACACCAAACATGCGGGCAATTTCGGCACCCAGATCTAACGGAACGTACGTACCCTGGTACTTACCGTAGCCTCCTTGCACTTTTTCGTGAATACCAGTTTGGACATCCTTTTCTAGAATCCTCGTTCGCTTCGCCTTAGGAAACTTCGCTATTTTGAGTATATGAGTAGCATTTATCCATCCATCGGATTTCCGACGCATAATTGGGCCCTCAGATGTCACAAACTCGAACACGGGAACATTTGAATATGTGGCTGAATATATTTGGTTCGGATTTGAAGACATGACACTAGAGCTATGATAAGACTCTGAGGTAAGGATGAAAGTTGCACTGAACCAACGCACGTTACGAACAATGAGTTGACGGAGCTAATACGACAGATATCTAAGGCTTCACTTAACGGCCTCCGAGGTTTCAATATTGGATTTCTGATGATCGCTTCAGCTAGCTTCTGCGTTTGTTTGGTGTATGTCCAGAAGGAATGCGCGGAGGAGCGTCCGAGCTTGAATTCACGTATAGAAGTCACGTGGGAGCATTCTGTCAAGAAGATACGAATCTACTTTAGTCCATGAACCACAACTAAAATCCTCCTAGCCTACTATAATTTTATAAAACCTGTATAGCACAAATACCATAAAGGCGAGAATGAGAGACGTGAAATAAAGGAGCTGCTTCCTGATATCGGAGACCGACAAACGTGAATGCTGCTCACCTGTGAGAGGAATACTTAACACATGCTCGGCTGCTTGATAGCAAATTGTTCTGCGTTTTATGCTTTCTCGCTCATCGTTATCGATATTTCGCTTTAATATCAGCTTTCCGAGAAGTATGTCTGTATAGCTCTTCAAAGATGAATCTAGCGTCAAAAAAACGGTCTCCAAAACACGCAGTTCACGTCTCAAACCGTCAGTTATATCTTCGATCCTAATGAGGTCAGCCCGCTTCTTAAGGGGATCCCGACGAATCTCATCTTTCCTGTCAACTATTGTCTTTGTCCCGAGCAAGAAACTTGTGTTTTTTAACAGACGTAGTATCACTTTGACATTTATCATGAGACATGGCACAATAAGCTTCCTTAAATTGTCGAATTGCAGGAAGAAGAGCTCCACGCATACAATACATTTACGCAATTCTTCCACAGCTTCATAGATAGTTCTCAATACTATTGAAGCAAAAGTCTTTACTCCTTCTTCGTATGAAGAATTCTCCCATTCCCAAATGCTCAGGGGCCTAGTAAAAATCTTGTTAATATCGTATTCTAGGCGACTCATATTTGCCTTATTTTTATCTGCCATAGCTGTTATATCGTCGAATTGCGGGACCTTATTCAACAAAGTAGCATAAATGGTCACGGCGTCACAAAGTACATGTATGATCTGTTTGGCATTCAAAAGCCACTCTCGAACATTGTGGTTTAGACAAATGAGAAACATCTCTGGTCGTGCTTTTATAATCGTAATGGCTTCCGGGGTAAAACTACCTCCCAAGGATACCAACTTGAGGCCAGCACGATAAGTCATCTTAAAAACTATCCCCAAAATGACAAGCTGGATCTTCTGTGCATCTAGATGACGCCACCTGAACTAATATGATTGAAATACTGAGAAAAGCCCTCCCCTTTATGTACTATTTTTTTCACCAATGATCGCGAAATAAAAAGAACCTTGAAGGAAGCACTACGACTACTTTGATGAGAAAAACTCACCCCGTTATGAAACTAAAATGTAAAAGTGATCCTTCGAATTCGATTAATTATCGCCTTTATGTTAAATCAGCACATATTTGATGAGTTAGTCACGTCACGTTTCTCAGCTCGTGCCTCAGCCCGTGCCATCAGCTCGTCATGTTTGACGACATCCATATGCTTCACTAGATTGTAACTCACAATCAATTGAAGCTTTGTGTAGCCTCCTATTGAAAAAAAACAACACAGAGAATTTGGCGGGAATTTATATGGTAACCGCCAAATTCTCTGAGCCAAAAATGTACTACTCATAATCGTGTGTTACCTGCAGTGCGAACAATACATACATTAATCAGGAAATAGCTTGCGCTTTGGTATCTTGCATTCATGGGTCTTTTTAATTTTCTTGGGAAACAGGATTTTGATGTTGCAGCTTTTGAGAAGGAGTTGTCGCTACTTAGCTCCAGAATTCAGGAAACTCAGAGCAGAATTGATGGATTGAACAAAGCGAAGAACACCGTGCAACGCTACCTCACTTACTATGTTGCTGCATTTTATGTACTATGGATCGCTTATACGATGGTCATGCTTGGTGATGACTTGAGAGCCCAAACGTCTTTGATGCTTTTATTGATCAAGGCTTTACGTTCTCGTATTTCGATAGCAGTTGGGTTGCCAGTAACAGCCATATGTATGAGTTACCTTCTTACCGTTTTATTTGATTTCTTCATCAAACGCCAAAAAAATGTTCTACGAAGTTCTCTTGAACGAAGGCGAATTAAACTCGAAGATCTCAAAAAGAAAACAAATTTCGACGCAACGCAGGGTATAATAAATCGTTACGACTCTCGTGCCGCCGCCCCTCAATCTTCCAATATGAAACCTTCGAGCAGAGCAAGAAAGGAAGGCTCAGTCCCCCCATCAGAAAATCCACAAGGTGGTAAAATGAATGTATCACTAGCGGGCAACAAGCCCACGCAATCAATGAACAAAACTATCTCGTTGAGGCAGGACCAACGTACTTTGCAAGATAAATTATTAGACTATATTATCGGATCTGACCACAACGAAAGTGTGGAAAATCGGTATGCCTTGATATGTGAGAGATGTTTTACACACAACGGTCTCGCCCCTCCCGGTTGTAAAGACCCTTCTGGAGTCATCTTCATTTGCAGAAAATGTGGATGCTTGAATGGTCGCAAAGCATTAAGTCCCCAAAGCAATTCTGGCTTTCTGCAAACGTCCACCTCAAGCCCATCTGCATAGCTTTCACAGCAGCCATTTATAGAAAAGCCTCCGAACAAATGTCATGTGTCTATTACAATAGTCCTTTATGGCGCTAATAAGTAGAGAGAAAAATATATTGAAGATTTAAGACAATTCCATGATTGCGTTCACCATATCATTCTTGTGTTTTCTCAAAGCAGCAATTGCCTTCGCTCTTGACACATGAGTCTGCTCAACAATGATATCAATGTCAGATGACTCCAAGCCATCCTCGTTTACATCATCTTCATCAACCTCTTCTGGTTTGGCACTGTTCAAAGAAGCTTTCTCGAGGTCGGCTGTAATGGCCTCCGGTGACTTGTCAATAGAACCTTCAGCGGCATCAGCTTCCGAAGATGCAGCAGCGGCCTGTTGTTGAGCCTGTGCTTCAGCAATGCGTTGGTTCATGTCATCAACCTTTGCTTCACCAAAAACAACATAATTGCCCGCTGCAGATTTGTAAACATCTGGCTCGTCTATGGCATATATCAAGTTTCCCTTTTGCTTGAAAGTCACCCTAGAAATTCCTTTGATTTGCTTCAAATTGAACTTTTTAATTATCTCTCTAGCCTTTTTCTCATTTTTTGAGATGATACTGACTTCGGAGCCTTGAGGAATTTCTTCAATAGACATATTTGAATTTCTTAAGTGGTTGGTCTTTTTTTTTTTTCTCAACGAATTTTTTATCGCACTAAAATTTCATTGGCGCTGATTTTAGTATGAAGGACATTAGGACCGAAATCTCTTATTCTTCCGTGTCCCGCTTCACCCGCTTGGATACAGTACTTAGTGAGTAGCTAATATAAAGCATGGAACACTTTCTCCAGACATTTGAGGAGCTAAGTGAGCACATGCAATAATTCATCTTTATACTCTAGTTCCATTAGTAGTAGTCTAGCTAACCGCAAGGGCACATCGTTTTAGCTGTCACGTATACTTCACCCACGGGTGCAGGTGTGCGGGAATATTTGTCTCCGGCAGCCGACTAGGCAATCTAACCGAAAGTAAAGTTCAATAGTGCTCACCAATTTTTTTTAGCCTCTTCTAACCATCCATTAAACACTTTCCGATCAAGTTATTTGTTTTGATCATTGTTGGATCTACAAAAGCCTTCAGCATTCATCAAAAATACTCATCATAATCTGTTGCTTTAGGATTACCCTTGAGTAAGCAGGGATGACCAATACATCTGAATCCAAGGTTTCGTCCGATGCTACCCAAATGCTGCACAACGAACAGTTACAAGTCAATAATAACAGATTGGGAAAGGAAAGATGTACCATTCATGACTTAGAAACAGCGGTCCCGCCATCCTTTAAAGCGAGAATCCATAGATTTCTTTTTAATCATGGTCTAGCTGAAAGGCCTCTTTACTTGCAAGAGATCTATGCACAAATCCCCCGGAGAGTTTATGTAAATATGGATTTACCCGAAGACTCCGTTCATCAAGATACACAAAAGCCTCTTATTGAGATGCCACGAAACAAAATTAGATCCACAAAGTATACGCCGCTTTCGTTCATTCCCAAGAATTTGTTTTATCAGTTCGAGAATATCGCAAATATTTATTTCTTGGTCCTTGTCATTTTGGGAGCATTTCAAGTTTTCGGTGTCGAAAGTCCAGGGCTAGCAGCTGTTCCATTGATCGTCATTGTTTGCATTACGGCGATTAAAGACGGGTTTGAGGACTTCAGAAGAGTCGTTAGTGATGCGGAGCTTAATAATTCGCCGATACATTTGTTGACAGGCCTTCACAACAAAAATGTTACTACCGACTATGTTAGCCCATGGAGGAAGTTCAAAAAGAGCTGCACCCGTGGCACTGTCAGAACTTACAAGTGGTCCAAAAGGATTTGCATCAATTTGTTCGCAAGCAAAGACAAGAAACAGGAGTTCCATCAATCTGTAATGCAAGCGAAAGACAATGAATTGCGGCGTGTTTCAACAGTGCACTCAGAGCGCTCATATTCCTCGTTCCACCCTCGATCGTCTATGAATTCCCAGAATCCAAGGAAGTCGCATCAGCTGCATAAATTTCGAGCCCCAACGAAACCATCGGCAGATTGTCTATTGAACCCTAAATTGCAGGAAAGTAGGACTCTCGATCCTTCAAACAATGCAACCTCTTTCAAGAATAGAAGATGGAAGGATGTAAATGTTGGGGATTTTGTCAGAGTTCGTGCTAATGAAGGCGTACCCGCGGATATGGTTATCATATCAACTTCGGACGATGATGGGATTTGTTATGTGGAAACTAAAAACTTAGATGGTGAGACAAATCTTAAAACTAAGAGCTGTCTCAAAAGTGGTGGCCGAAATCATCTCAAACATTCCACTG
Source organism: Candidozyma vulturna (assembly GCA_026585945.1). NCBI lineage: Eukaryota > Fungi > Ascomycota > Pichiomycetes > Serinales > Metschnikowiaceae > Candidozyma > Candidozyma vulturna. The sequence goes on along the minus strand of CM048833.1, from coordinate 502,439 downwards.
ATCTTGGAAACACCAAGTTCTGGATTGAATGTGATCCACCTAATGCTCACCTATACTCATTTCGCGGTACCATTCACTATGAGAACTATGATGAACAAGGAGCCTTACTTAATTCGGATGAAAAGGAGGCGATCACTTATGATAATGTGCTTTTGCGTGGTTGTGCTTTGCGTAACACGAAGTGGGTCATAGGTTTGGTTGTTTACACAGGCAGTGAAACTAAGGTGGACATGAATAGTGGAAACACGCCTGTCAAAAAATCGAGAATTTCTAATGAGCTAAATCTTCTGGTGCTCATTAATTTCTTAGTGTTATTCATATTGTGCTTTGTTTCCGGACTCATAAATGGATTGTTTTACAACCGTGAGGACGAATCTCGGCGCTATTTTGAATTTGAACCTTATTCTCCGACATCTGCGGGAAATGGTGTCCTTGCTTTTTTTGTGGCTTTGATCATCTATCAATCTTTGGTGCCCATTTCTCTTTACATCTCCATCGAGATCATAAAGACGGCACAAGCCTTCTTCATTCACTCCGATATTAAGATGTATTATCCTAAGCTAGATTTTCCTTGCATTCCACAATCATGGAACATCTCTGATGATTTGGGCCAAATTGCATACATTTTCAGTGACAAGACAGGAACATTGACGCAAAATGTTATGGAGTTTCGCAAATGCACCATCAACGGAAAATCTTATGGCCTCGCGTACACGGAAGCAAAGCAGGGCATGGACAAGCGGAATGGCGTTGACATATTAGCCGAGTCCGAACGTTGGAAGAAGGCAATCGAGAAAGATCGTTCTGATATGGTTAATAATCTTGAGGCCTACGTGAAAAATGATCAATTCAGGGAATCAGCGTTGACATTTGTTTCCAATAAGTATGTTGAAGATACAATATTACCAGACAAGATCAATAACGAGGTTAAACACTCAAATGAGAAATTTATGTTGGCTCTCGCTGTCTGCCATACTGTTGTTACTGAACCAGATGCGGAGGATGAGAATCTCAATGAGTTCAAGGCAGAGTCTCCTGATGAAGCTGCGTTGGTATCTGTTGCGAGAGATCTAGGTTTTGTTTTCAAGCTGAGAAATCGAACCAGCATTGAATTAGAGATTTATGGCGAACGTAAAAGGTTCGAGATGCTCCACTTGATAGGATTTACTTCAGCGAGAAAGAGGATGTCGTGCATTGTGCGTGATGATGAGGGACGTACTTTTTTGATATGCAAAGGCGCAGACAGTGTCGTATATCAACGGTTGTCCCGAGAAGCAAATATGGACGAAATTCTTAAAAAGACAGCACTTCATCTTGAAGACTTCGCCAAGGAAGGACTCCGTACACTCTGCATTGCACAGAAGGAGTTGGATCAAAATGACTTCACTGATTGGCTACTGAGGTACAAGGAAGCATCCTCCTCCATAGACGATGATAGAGACGAGGCCATTGATGCCCTCAATGACGAGTTGGAATGCAACTTGGAGTTGTTGGGTGGAACGGCAATTGAAGATCGATTACAAGAGGGTGTTCCGGACTCAATTTCAATATTAGGAGAAGCTGGAATTAGACTATGGGTTTTGACTGGTGATAGAATTGAAACTGCTATCAACATCGGGTTCTCTTGCAATTTGCTTGGAAACGATATGAGGCTTCTCGTTGTGCGTGTGAACGAGGACGATCCCGAGAATGTGGATCACATCGACAACTTACTCTCTGAGTACCTAGGTGAAGTCGCCGGATTACACGACCAGTCGCACGCCAACATTGATGAAGTTCTCAATCAAGCAAAGAAGGACGTATCTATGCCAAAAGCCAATACAGCTTTGATCGTGGATGGAGGCGCTTTGACTCATGTGTTTGGAGATCGAACAGGAGACATGATGTTGCAGAAGAAATTCGTTCTTCTTGGGAAACTTTGCAGGTCGGTGATTTGCTGTCGTGTGTCACCTGCGCAGAAAGCTCAAGTTGTTCATGTTGTGAAGGAAACTCTCAACGCAATGTCGCTAGCTATTGGTGACGGAGCCAACGATGTAGCCATGATTCAAGCCGCCAACGTCGGGGTGGGAATTGCGGGTGAAGAAGGCAGACAAGCTGTAATGTCTGCTGATTATGCCATTGGTCAATTTCGCTTCCTCACGAGGCTTTTGCTTGTACATGGCCACTGGTCTTATAAAAAGCTCGCGGAAATGATTCCCTGCTTTTTCTATAAAAACGTCGTGTTCACGTTTACATGTTTCTGGTTTGGCATCTACAACGACTTTGATGGATCTTATCTTTATGAGTACACGTTTTTGATGTTTTACAACTTGGCTTTTACCTCGCTCCCAGTGATCTTTCTTGGTATATTTGATCAAGACGTCAGTGGTGCAGTGGCACTTATCGTTCCACAGCTTTATCGATCAGGCATCTTGAGTTTGGACTGGTCTCAATTCAAGTTCATCTGGTATATGATGGATGGGCTTTATCAGTCAGTGATCGCGTTCTTTTTTCCATACCTCCTATATTATATTTCCTTTCAAAATCATGAAGGTTTGGCAGTGGATCATAGATTCTGGATGGGAGTTTTGTGTTGTTGCATTTCTGTAACAGGTTGCAACATTTATGTTTTATTACAACAGTATAGGTGGGATTGGTTGTCTCTTCTATTCTACGCGCTTTCGACATTGGTGGTATTCTTTTGGGTTGGCGTTTGGTCAGCTAGAGCGTGGGTGGGCGAATTCTACAAAGCTGCTCCACAATTATTTGGAACCCTTGGATTTTGGTGCTGCTATTTAGTGGCAACCATTATTTGTGTTTGGCCTAGGTTTACCTACGATTTTTTGATGAGGCATTTTAGGCCCAAGGATGTCGATATCATCCGTGAAAGAATGAGAGATGGTGCTTATCAAAATTATCCTACTGATTATGATCCCACAGATCTTCAAGATGTGGAGAGGCAGCGAATTTTACAACGCTTAAATGAAGGCGACACCGAGCTCTTAGAGAAGGTCAAAAACGCAGTAGAGCCTAGTGACGACAGAGAATCAGATAATCATCTGGATAATAACAAAGTCTCTAGAGCGTTTAAATCCATTCGCAGAGGTACCATTTCAAGATCCAGAAACAACACCTTACGTTCAAGAAGAGAAACCATTAGTGACCAAGCCAAGTTTAATCAGAAGTTGCTTAGTAAGCCACTTGACCTACCTCAGATTCGCCTGGAAATGATGAAATCTGGAGAGTACCAAACTGGAGCAAGAAATTCGTTGGATCGATTCTCGACAAGGCAGGGCCTTCCAGGCTTAACCCAGGCCGAGACGCTCCTCAGTTATCATACGCGACACAGTATCAATTTTGATCGAACATAGTGATAAATACACGACCTTTAATAAATGCAAGAGATACAATGAGCCTTACAAGTAGACATGTTCGATTACTGTCTCTTAAGCCTGTCCAGCCTTGGTGGTTTTAAAGCCTCCAAATTGGTTTTTGACAATGAGATTCAAGTTATCGCTGACCCGAGTTGGGATGGTAACGATGAGAAAGATGCTGAGTTCATGGAACAGTTTTTGACCGGTATCAACTTAATCCTTTTGTCACACTCTACGCCAGAATTTATTGGTGGTTACGCCTTATTATGTTCTAAGTTTGAATCTCTCATGGCGGCCATCCCGGTTTACTCGACTGTTGCAGTCAGCCAATTGGGAAGGGTTTCCACAGTCGAGTTTTACAGGGCAAAGGGACTACTTGGTCCGGTGGCCCAAGCAATTTTCGAAGTCAGTGATATCGATGAATATTTTGACAAAGTTATACTGATAAAATACTCACAGAATGTGAGTGTTTTAGATAATCGTTTAACGTTATCCGCCTTCAATGCGGGGCATTCTTTGGGTGGATCATTTTGGCTCATTTCTAAAAGAAGCGAAAGAATAATCTATGCCCCAGGTTGGAATCAGTCTAAAGATTCTTTTCTCAACAATGCACAATTTCTTTCCGGAGCAACCGGAAATGCACATTCTTCATTAAGTCGGCCTACTGCTTTTATCACCGGATCTGAACTTGGCTCCACCCTTTCCCACAAAAGAAGAGTTGAAAAAATACTCAATCTCGTTGATGCTACTTTGGCAAATGGTGGTGCAGTGCTCTTTCCTGTCACGATTTCAGGAAGATTTCTAGAGATTTTACATCTCATTGATCATCATCTAGCTGCAATCCAAGGTGCAGCGATACCGGTTTATTTCCTCTCCTACTCTGGAACCAAAGTGCTTAACTACGCATCAGGACTTTCTGATTGGATGGCTTCAAACATAATGAAGGACCACGAAGGGTTTCAAAGTGAAGATAAAGCGTATTTTGGCACATCCTTCGACCCCTCGAAGGTAGATCTCCCTCATTGATCCGTCCGAACTCACTCGCTTCCCTGGCCCCAAAATCGTGTTCGCCTCGGGAGTCGAGATGGGGGACGGTGACCTTTCGACAAAGGCACTTTCATTGCTCTGTCTGGATGAAAAAACAACGATCATATTGACTGAAAAAGGCGCTTTGCTGAAAAAGGAATCGTTATCTTCGCAGCTCTATTCTGAATGGCATAATCTTGTATCGAAGCAAAATGCTGGTGTCGTCGAAGATGGCACTCCAGTTCCCATTGAGAAACAGATACCAGCAAACTTTTTTTTGATGAATTCTCCTTGAAAGGTGCAGAGCTATCAACGTATCAAGCTGAGGTTTCTGGTCGCAGGCATCAAAAAGCTTTGAGCAAAATGAAGTCTAAGCGGGCTTTAAATCTCCTTCATTCGAGTATTCAATCTGATGACTCAGATGAAGATGACGAAGAGATGGAGAACGATGATTTGTCGGACGATGTTGATGATATACCGCTCGATAATCTGTCTTCAAATATCAGCAACATTACTCATTTCGACCTGAAAGACATTGTCGGAGATATGGTCGGCCCAGGACGTGATGTCATTGAAGCGCAAGCGCCAAAAATCGATGATTCTATCTCTTCGAACAAGAGGGGCGAGACTAATCAATCATCGAGACTGACCGCGAAGCCAAATGTGCTTTCTGTACCAACTATCGACGAGAATTACATTACAGATTTTGTTCTCGAAAGATGCGAAAACAATAAGCCCGTGGATTTCCGCATCACCACGAGATTCAGGCCTAGACAAGCAATGTTCCCGGTCCTTGGCTCTAAACGAAAGAAAGTCGATGATTATGGGGAAGTGATTGACCCCAAAAAGTTTAGAAAAGAGGACGAGCAGAATGTGAATTCAAGACTCATATCTGAAAGCAAGAAGAAGTTTGAAGAAGGGCATGGGAGAGAATGGGGCAATGTAGATGGAAGGAGGGAGAAGAATAGGAATGATCGAGAAAGGTTTCTAGTGGACAGCAAGCTCACGCCTCAACAAGTCTTGAACAACGATATTTTAAGAAAGTATCTTGATACCACGTTCAACCCTATCAAAAGGGTGAGAATGAATAGGCGTACAGGGATTGTGATTCGTTGCGGATTAGCCTTCATTGATTTCTCGGGCTATGCAGATGCACGTTCTATGAACTTGGTGATTTCTTCGCTCAGACCTTCTCATCTAATTATATTGCCGGATAACTCGTTTAGGGAGGGGCTACAAGCTGGTATCGACGGAGCTGCTCTTGTTGCTAAAGCGCACAAACGAACTGCAAATGCCGAAGGGTTCTCAAGTTCGACCATACCATCTGAAGTTGTCATGAAGCTGAGCAGTTTCTTCTCTCACAAATCCCTCAAGTCATCGATAGCAGCGGAGATGCAAGTGAGTGTTGCCGAGCCCAATACACCCATTGAAGTTGGCAAAACTGGCCATAATTTCAGCACTGGAGAATTTGAGATATCCATCGATGACGATCTTTGGGCTGAACTCAACTGGCGGTCTATCGACAAGAAGTACAAGGTAGCATATGTCTCTGGAACTTTCGATGTTTGTGCCAAAACCTCGGACAAAGGGCTGGAAAGCTCATCTGAATCTATCGTGCTGATCGATCTCAGAGCCTCGTCTGCTTCGCAAGATTTGATTGACCTTGATTCCATCCCTTGCGGCAAAGAACATGACAGAACGCGGGCGATCGGCCTGATAAGAATGCCAGAATTGAAAAAGAAGTTGAAGACTCTTGGATTTGAAGCTGAGTTTAAAGGCGAGGGAACCTTAGTTGTGGAAGATGTAATCGCCATTAGGAAGTCAGATGCCTATGATAGCAGCGACACTGGCCTTGGTGATATTGTTATAGATGGCCAGGTGGGGCCAACTTACTACAAGGTGAGAAATTGCATCAGGAGCATGTTAGCGTACGTTCAATGAGCCCAACTCATGAGTAAATAATAAGTGTGGCATTCAGCACCACATTATGTAGTGCCATGCACAATAATCTCAGCCAATGTCGCGAAGCATTACGGAAACATCAGTTTCTATCTTATCGTTGAAATGCAGCCCTATTCGAGAACTGGAGGAACAAGGAAATGTTTCTATGAATTCCAAACTCTTGTTTCGTGCTATACATCATCTGAAACTTCTACGAAAAAAGAGTGCACGCCCATCTTCGATGATTACTTTGAATGTTTGCATGGTTACAAAGAACGTGAGAAAGCAAGATTGATGTATCAACAACTCAAGGCCAATGAATCTTCCGATAAGAATGTCGGACCACTGAGTTTTTACAGTCATGGAGGTGAAAATTATAAAAGATTGGATCTTGTTTGATTCATGTCATCGCGAACTTTGTTAGCTTACATATTTTGAATACAGATTTAGACATCTTCGATACTGGCTTTTTTATTTACTAAACTTCGCAAGGGATCTCGAAAGATCTCGATGTGTTTGACAGTAATGAGACTCATAAAGGATATTCTCCCACAAGATTGCACTGTGCGCATTTGATGTTTTCATGTTACAATCGATCAAGTCATGTTCGAATCCCAACTTGTGAACAGTATCCTCCACTTTGTCCTCGGTTGACCATAAAGTATTAACAAATTCACCGTATCTATGCAAAAGTTTGCTTATGAATTTGAAATTGGCATTTGTAGTTTTTTCAGGTGTGTGAAGTGACATCATGAAAAGTCGCTTTAAGAAGAGCATTACCCGAGTTTTCGAGCCACTTTTAGATCTGAAAAAGATGAAATCTAAACATTTCACCAAAAGCTCTGATCTTGTGGACACGTTGACTGCAGGCTTCTCCTCTCCCAATTCTTCTCCAAGAGGGTCCTCAAGTCTAAGCGATCTGGAGGAAAGCTCTAAGTCGGCATCAAGGCCAATATCTGTGATCACGGCATAAAGACCCTCGACAAATCTGGATAAGTCAACCGGGAAAGGGAGCTTTCCGTGTTCAGTGTGATTTGAAATGAGAGCAAATGATGTTGCAACACACAAGAGAATCTGTCTTATATCCTCTGCGCTGTATATTCCTTTAGCGGGAAACTTGAGGGTACTACCAATTTCCTGGTCCCAAATTATTCTGTCCATGAGTTCCTTTAGAACTTCAAGAAAATCACCAACGAGATCAATATTCGCCATTGGCCCAAACCTTGACAAACCCTCCAAAACGGCGGCAACAAGGTGATGAGCATCAGAGGATTTCAGTAAGCTGTCTCGAAGTGTCTCAAGATATAACTTGAAAAGACACTGAAGAATTTGTGCTTGGTACTGAACTCGGTCTTTGGCCGAGACTGCTTGCTCCGCCCTTAACATCTCTTCATCTATTGCTTTGGCTTCCTTTCTGGCTTTTCTTTCCTTCTTCGAAAGATGAATTCTTTTTTTTTTGAATAACCTTCTGTTTTTCGTTGGTTCGAATTATTTATGAATGGGTCGGCGTTGTTTAAGATTGACAAACACAAAAATACGTTGAACACAGACTCGTCAACCCTGTAACTCACCTTCTTGATCTTTGTGCTTAAAATTCTCGTGATTTTAAGCGAAATCTCCCTTGCTCGCCATCTTCCTTCAACAAAGCCTCAATGGTTCGGATACAGTGCGTAAATTGGCTGTTTGCACCATTGTCTCGAGGTTTTCGGCCTAAACATCTTATCAAAATCGAGAACAAATCCTCATTAAAATTGAAGTATCTTAATGAAGACATGCACAATTCGCATGCCGCTGTGATCGATGTGGTTAATAGTAAGGAAGATAAAGTGGGCTTCAGCGATTCGACAGACAACGTCTGGAGACGGTCGATAAACTTTCGGTAATACCTCACAAAACCTTCTTCAAACTCCCTTTGCTTTGCAACTTCTCGACTAACTTTCTCTCTTTTTTCTGACTCGGAAAGTGTTCTAATCTTATAGGATGGTGCTAGCGATTTAAAAACAGGTACGAGAGCTGCAATAGCTAGAACACATTCCGCTTCCACTTCAGAGCATGCATAGCGACATAATTCATTCAAACAATGAGTATTCTCATCCGGCTGTTCTTGCAATTGCGTGGCGAGTCTGGCAATATTCTCTTTAAGACTTAATAGCTTTTGCTGAGGTGAACAGTGTCGCCCCTCAGCTTCTTCCTGAACGTGAAGATTTTGAGGATTACTAGGTTCATCCGAGTTATCGGTCTCTTTCTGTGCCATTATTCTTGATACTCGATGAAGTTTTTTTCCCATTTTAATGGGCAATCCCTCGTGCAAAAGATCAGCACCAGTGCCATCTTGTCTCCTAGCATAAATGTCTTCCACATCTTCAGCAGGCTTGCCCTCATTAACAGAAGAATTGTTGAGCAGCCGTTTCTCCTTCTTCGCTGAGCCTGGTGAGCGCCGTTTACCCGGGTTATTTGCCTGTTCAGCTCTTCTCTTTTTCATATGTACTAGATGCATCGCGATGAGCACTGAGAACTGAATATGACAGTGCTGCAGGCGCACTCCCTTGATCACCTGATATGACCCGCCGGGCTTTGCAGTGATAGTCCTGTGCTATCTCATATAGTTGGATTAAACTGGGCAAAATTTTGAACACCAGTTCACTTAGTAACCATCATTTCTTAAAAGTGAACAAGTTGGCGATAATAAAACCAGTGAGTGAAGGACTCTTAACTTTCGCGCAAAAAGTCTTTTATTACAAGAATATGTAAAAACTACAAAAGCTGAAAAACGAAAACCATGAGGGCAAATTGATTAAAACATCGAGAATGGCACATAAAGTGTTAACTTTCCGATCACATAACAAAAAAAAAAAAAAAAAAACATATTAGCTTGTCACCTAACTGACATCTCGATTCATAAATAGCTTCTCTAACAAGAAAACCGAACTATCGAATGACTGTACCCGCGATAGAGATATTTATTGGCCGATGTTCGTCACCGAACGATGTATAATTCAAAGTAATCAGAAAATTGTACCTCATGATTGGCACTCCTCGTTTAGCTCGTAGCAGGCGCGAACAGAATGCATGGAGTGAGATTAAAAATTGTAAGATTAAGAAAAAAGCCTGTACGACCAACTCGTATAAAGTAGGTGCGGCCCCCCATCATACAACTACTAGTGTTTTTTTGCAATGCCCATGTCTCCCGCCAACAGCACTCAAGCTCTCCTGAGCGTTATTGAGCAGGGCTCCACTAGAGCCGTCCTAACAAAGCTCACCAACGTTTGGACCTCAACCTCTTGGTGGCAGATTATAGTAACTGTTGCACTTGGTGCTATTGTTTATGACCAAATTCTGTATTTGATTAAGAAAGGCACAATAGCTGGCCCTCGATTCAAAGTTTGGCCGATCATTGGGCCCTTCTTAGAGAGCTTGGATCCCAAGTTTGAAGAGTATATGGACAAGTGGAATTCGGGTCCCTTGTCTTGCGTATCCATTTTTCACAAGTTCGTTGTGATCGCGTCATCGAGAGATTTGGCAAGGAAAATTTTAAGCTCCCCAAAATACGTCAAACCATGTGTCGTTGACGTTGCCATCAAGATTTTGCGTCCCACAAACTGGGTTTTCTTGGATGGAAAGGCTCATGTGGATTACAGGAGATCCTTAAATGGTTTGTTTTCACAGAAAGCACTTGAGATCTATATACCAGTTCTCGAAAAGTATATGGATCTTTATCTCGATAAATTCATTGGCTTTGATGGTCCAAGAAAGTTTTTTCCAGAGTTCAGAGAATTGTTATGTGCTTTGTCGCTCCGCACTTTCTGCGGTGACTATATCACTGAGGAGCAAATTGCATTAATCGCCGATAACTATTTCAAGATCACCGCTGCCTTGGAGCTTGTCAACTTTCCTATTATAATTCCCTACACGAAGACCTGGTACGGAAAAAAAATCGCCGATGACACTATGAAGATTTTCGAAAGCTGTGCCCAACTGGCCAAAAAGCATATAAATGAAAATAATGGGAAACCAGGATGTGTCATGGATGAGTGGATTTACCTAATGAAAGAGGCTAGAGATAATCACAAAGAAGACCCCGAGTCAAAGCTTCTCATCAGAGACTTCTCCAACAAGGAAATTTCGGAGGTGATTTTCACTTTTCTCTTCGCATCTCAGGACGCTTCTTCTTCGTTAGCATGCTGGCTATTCCAAATTGTCGCTGATCGTCCTGATATCGCCAAAAAGATCAGGGAGGAGCAGTTGCTTGTGAGGGGAAATGACCCACTGAAGCCACTCACTTTGGATATGATCAATGAAATGAAGTACACAAACTGTGTTGTCAAAGAATCTTTACGTTACAGGCCTCCAGTCCTCATGGTTCCATACGTTGTGAAACAGAGCTTTCCCGTAACACTGGATTATACGGCACCCAAGGGCTCTATGATCGTGCCAACCTTATATCCTGCTCTCCATGACCCCGAGGTTTACCCCGAGCCCGACTCATTTATTCCCGAGAGATGGGAAAACCCGACAGGCGATATGGACAAGAGAAGTTGGTTGGTTTTTGGAACCGGCCCACATGTTTGCCTTGGTAAGGTGTACGTTTTGATGATGTTCACAGGAATGTTGGGCAAATATCTCATGAACAGTGAAATCAAGCACACAGTGACTCCGTTGTCGGAGAAAATTAGGGTGTTTGCAACAATTTTCCCTCAGGATGACTTAATTCTTGAATGGGATTCAAGGGATCCCTTAACTACCACTTAGTCACATTCAAATACATCAAATCAATACCATTGAGTAGGTCATGGGTTATTTTCATTGCCTAACTTTGCCCAGCTGGTGACCGGATTCCAGGGCACTTGTATGCGATGGAAGAGCCTACATTTTAAACTTCGAAGTAATATTTTCACTAGCTAATATGTTCAACTTGAAGATTAAAGAGGATACTAAGCATCGTAAGTTGAGGCAGAAATATTTCCACCTCTACCAGTCCAATTGACGTGAACCCACTGGTCCTTCTTCAAAAAGTCGTTCTCCTCACCGGGCAAGACCTGGAAAGTATGTGCACCAAAGTAGTCTCTTTGGGCTTGCAACAAGTTTGCTGGTAGCTTGGCTGATCTGTAACCATCGTAAAAGGATAAGGCAGTCGTGAACGCAGGAACAGGAACTCCGAACTCAACGGCCTTTGCAACAGTGGATCTCCAACCCTGCTGCGCCTTGATGACAGCATCCTTGAAGAATGGGTGAAACAATAAGTTCTCCAAATCAGGGTTCTCTCTGTAAGCTGAAGTGATCTCACCCAAGAAAACAGATCTAATGATGCAGCCTCCTCTCCACATCAACGCAATAGCGGGGTTGTTCAACTTCCAGTTGTATTCCTTGGCAGCTTCTCTTATCAACATGAAGCCCTGAGCGTAAGAAATAATCTTGGAAGCGTACAAAGCTTGCTCCAAGTCGTCAACAAATTTTTGCTTGTCAGTAATTGGAGAGTCACCTTCAACAGTTGGACCATCCAAAGTCTTCGAGGCTCTGATTCTCTCTTCCTTAAGAGCAGACAAGCATCTAGAGAACACCGCTTCTCCGATCAATGTGACTGGCATGCCCAAATCCAAAGCATTAATTGCAGTCCATTTGCCAGTACCCTTCTGGCCAGCCGTATCCAAGATCTTCTCAACGACAGGCTTTCCATCAGTTGGATCATTGAAGTGCAAAATGTCCCTGGTGATCTCAATCAAGAAAGAGTCCAACACACCCTTGTTCCACTTCTCAAAAACATCTCCAATCTCTTTATCAGAGAATTTTCCAACTCTCTTCATAAGGTCGTATGCCTCACAAATCAATTGCATGTCACCGTACTCGATACCATTGTGAACCATCTTAACATAATGGCCAGCACCACCGTCTCCGACCCAGTCACAGCATGGCTCACCGTCAGACTTAGCAGCGATTGACTGAAAAATGTCCTTGATATGAGGCCATGCATCAGGGTGACCACCAGGCATCAAAGAGGGGCCGTGACGGGCGCCCTCTTCACCTCCAGAGACGCCAGATCCAACAAAGAGAATTCCCTGCTGTTTCAATTCCTCGAAACGACGGTTAGAATCAGGGAAATGGGAGTTACCACCATCGATGATGATATCGCCCTTCTCCAAATGTGGCAACAACTGCTCAATGAAAGCATCCACAGGTTTGCCGGCCTTAACCAAGAGGACAATTCTTCTAGGGCGTTTCAAATTAGCACAGAGTTCCTCAATGGAATGAGCTCCAATGATGGATTTTCCCTTTGCTTCGTTCTCCAAAAATTCATCCACTTTAGAAACGGTTCTGTTGTAAGCAACGACAGTAAAACCATGATCAGCTGCATTTAAAATCAAGTTTTGACCCATGACGGCCAAACCGATCAAACCGATATCACCACTTGCGGTGTTAGTAAGATGTGAACTTAGAGTCATTATTCTCTCTTGGGACCCCATTTTTTTGGAAGTAACGTAAAGCGAATCCACTACTTAACACCGTCGACAATTGTATCTTGCACGATCGTCGCGAGGTTCATTGCCAAAGCCGAGAGTGCGGACTTGCGGATAGCTTAGGGGTGAGACAAGATCAATTGCTATGTGGAAATGGACATCTATCAGGGAGAGTCAACTCGTAACTCAATGGATACATACGTTGGAGCAGACATTCTCAAATAATTAATTGATTGAAAGATAAGTTTGATTTCAATAGACGAGAATCTATAGTTTGGAAAAAAACGGGATCGAGTTTGGGAGAGGCGGAAGTCGTGCATTTATATTACACACGCAGGATTTTTTTTTTTTTCGATTATGTCAGTAGTGGAGCCTGGACTCTAGCGCCCCATCGTTACTTCATCGGCAAAACCATCGCCTTTCACTCGAAACTAATAATTTCGCTGTTCATTTCGGATAAGCAAAAACTACAATAAATCTACAAATGCAAATTCACGTATAACTTAGGTGGCACCCATTTAACACGTGATTTACGGGTTGATGAGAACCGCTTGGATTAGCTAAGCAATACAGACCCGTAAACATTGCCTGGCTTGAGAGCTTGCTGCGCGAGATCATTTTCTACTCTGTCGATCAAGTCAGACCCACGAGTGCCTGGTCACAACGTATGAACACTTCTAGATTAATGAAATTTGATGAAATTAAGTCGCTTCTTTCTTTCGTACCCCTCCCCCACTTGTTGTGGGGCATGCGGGGCACTTGTCGTAAAGACCCCCACGCTTCGCTCACCCTCATAGTTTTTTTTTTTTTTTTTTTTTTTTCTTAAACTGTGCGCCGTTCACCGAAATTGAACGACATAAGAACAGCGCCAATCTCAGAATGCGTACGTAAGTACCATTACTGAACGATTGTAGGCAATAAATGATCTTAAGGTGCACAGCGGTACATTCAATTATAGCCCAAACATCCATACCCACTATAATCACCATTGGCAGATGGAGAAGCCAAGCCAAAGATTCCAATTGAAAGGCTGGCTTTCAACGACAGATCTTTGATGACATTATAAATCAAGCCGAGCCAGAAGAATGAGCCATTCAAACAAGCCCATCTCAGAATTCTCAAATGAGCCGTATATAAAGGATTTGTCCCGTAGTCCATGATGTTTTCAAGGCCCACTGTGACATTCTACCATGTCACGTGAGATTGTATGATTGCAAGAGTGTATCGCACCCATGTGTATAAAATGGGAGATATTCGTTTGGACGATATCCCTGTTACTCAAAATGCCGATTCCTCAACCTCATGGAGGCTGTTTGCAAGACTTGGTGATTAGAGATGAACCCATAAGAGATCTGCTTCTCAACGCGGCTTTAAGTGGGAACCACGCTGAGCTTTTGTTAAGTGACAGGCAGCTCTGTGACTTGGAATTGATTTTAAACGGAGGGTTCTCCCCACTAGTCGGATTCCTCAATGAAGATGACTATAATTCTGTTGTATCAGACATGAGGTTGGCGACCATCAAGAATGAAGCAGGTCAAGGATTATTATGGCCTATGCCCATCACACTTGATGTTTCAGAGGCAGCATCGAAGTCATTTTCTTTGGGTGACAAGGTTGTTCTTAAAGACCCGCGTGATAAGCAAGCACTTGCTATCCTAACAGTTGAGTCGATTTATAAACCAGACAAGGAGCGTGAGGCGAAGTCAGTGTTCAGAGGAGACCCAGAACACCCAGCGGTCGAATATCTCCACAGTGTCGCTGGTGACTATTATTTGGGAGGGTCAATTCAGGGAATTTGCTATCCTAAACACTATGACTATACCGATTTCCGGAAACATCCAATTCAATTAAGAAAAGAGTTTGAGACTCGTGGGTGGAGCGATCAAAATATTGTTGCTTTTCAGACAAGAAACCCAATGCACAGGGCCCATAGAGAGCTCACTGTTAGAGCTGCCAAAGATCTTGGTGAAAACTCTCACATCTTAATACATCCAGTGGTAGGTATGACAAAACCCGGCGACATTGACCACCATACACGTGTTAAAGTGTATCAGCAAATCTTAAAAAAATACCCTGCTGGCTTAGCCACCCTCTCTTTATTACCGTTGGCAATGAGAATGGGTGGCGATCGAGAGGCCTTGTGGCATGCTCTTATCAGAATGAATTATGGAGTTGACCATTTCATTGTTGGGAGAGATCATGCAGGTCCCGGGAAAAACTCAAAAGGTGTTGATTTCTACGGACCATATGATGCTCAAGAGCTCTTAGCTAGTTTGAGTTCGGAGCTTAAGGGCAAGATAAAGATTGTCCCTTTTAGGATGGTGACTTATCTTCCAGACGAAGACAGGTATGCCCCTATCGATACCATCGATCCTTCAGTAAAGACAGCTAATATTTCCGGTACCGAATTAAGACAACGCTTGAGAGATGGTACTGATATCCCAGAGTGGTTCTCGTACCCAGAGGTTGTGAAGATTTTGAGAGATTCCAACCCCCCACGGTCTCGCCAGGGCTTTGTGCTTGCGATCGATACATCTACCGGGGGCGAGGAATCAGGTGAAATTTTGGCAGCTGCTTTGCAGCTGTCATTGAATCAGCACTGTGAAGGAAGGCGAGTTACCAGATTACCAAGGTCTTTTAATGATGCATTCTTAGTTCAAGAGTTGGTCAAAGCAGGCTCTGCGGTGGTCTTGCAATCTGACACTAACTTGGAGCCAATCCTCTCAAACGTCGGGCTGGCGAACTGCATCGTGATAACTGCGTCGGCTGGTGAGACCGCCTTCGAATATAGTGTTGCAGGCAACGAGCCCACAGATGCAAGTCGATTGTGTTCTAGAATCATCCAACAGTTGAGATCTGATGGCTTTCTTAAATAATTTATTAGAGAGTAGAGTCAAATGATGTAGATCAAAATACACATATTTACTCATTCATTCAGATTAGACAATTGTTTTCATTTATCACATCGGCTAATTCACAGATCGACCATGCACAATTTAATTCATGTTTCAACCGCCGGGAACCTTTGTCCTATCTGACCTCTGTCTAAGAAGACCGTGAGACAAATGTCCGTTGGTTCCATAAACATTGAATGTATCCTGAAATTGAGGTTGATAAGATCTGGTTCGAGGTTTTTCCAAGTGAAACAAAGCTTTGATCTCTGATAAACACCTACCACCAACAGAAACAAAATACCAATAAAACATATTATCCTATAAACCTAAAAGGAAAAACTACAATTTGATTAGAAAAATCTCGTAACAACATAACAAATGCGGGAAGGACATCTCGAGGAGTTATCTATGGAAGAGGAAGAAAGCGTAGCTCGATATGGGAAGTTTGCAAAAAGAGTAAAAGAGACTTAAAGCAATGACATTCTAAAAAGTTCAACTACTGGAACAGCTGGCGGAGGAACATCCATTGAAGGGAATGAAATCTTTCGTCAATCTTCCAACTCTTCTCTCCCTGCTCATCCAAAAAGAAAAAGTTTTTAGCTTTGCGATAAGAGACGAACATAACCCGTCTACAAATAAGACACTGCTAATTGACATCCGTCATCGTTGCACTCAGATTTAAACCACGTAGTGTTGCCATCCTCGATATTAGGAAACATGTATACTTGATTTGAAGCTCAAATTAAATAAGAATTCATGATTGCTATACACGTCAAATTTCTCCTAAACTTGAATACTTAAATGTAAATTAGTGATAATGAGGGTAAACCTTAGGCTTACAAGTAACATCAATATAATCACGGCCCTCATCCTTTGTCATATATATCTTTTTAATTGTAGTCACAATCGAATGAATATCATTAGCTCATATTTTTCTCAAGAGAAACTGTAGCTTCAAAATATGAAGTGACTCAAATGGCTACGGGTTGTAGTTAAAAATGAAGCTCATGAGTACTATGCGGAGATGCTGGCTAAGATATCAGTGCAACCTTTATCCGCAATTTCCGAACAGTTCCTCATTGCAATATTGCTAGGCCAAACCAAATCAATTGCGCATGCAAACACTCTGCGAGCTCACAGCTGTAGTCTATAGGCTCGACATATCGCCTACATTCGGCTGTTAGACAGCAAGACTCTTTCACTTGCGTGGCACTTTCTCATGCACCGATCGCCGCATTTGCTCCCAATTGCGGTTACTGATGGTAGCAACCAAGTGTAGCAGAAAATGGCGATAATGTGCTTCTTTAGGAACGAATTTGTTACACTGAATGCAAACTTTTACACTACAAAACTTGAGATGCTGAATTTTTATAAGTTCGTTGTGTTGCAAAATGTAAAGCCTTCGTCAGGTATGATTTGAACAAAATGAGAGTTTTTGGAGCCTAATGCTCATTCAGATTATGTTTTCTTTATCTGATCGCAGTAACCTTAAAATCACAACACAGAAGTTTCTATTGATGTAAAATGATTAGAGTCTTACAGAAAACCAGTGAATCTTGTTCAACGTAAGCTGGAAGTTAAAGAGCTAGAGTTATAGGAATAGGAATTGTTATTTTTCCAGCAATTCTAACTCCGCAAATCGGTTTGAGCAAGCTTTGTTTTTGTGGAATCGGATGAGAGAAACCGCGCTCAGACTTTGCTGATCCGTCGAAGATGGAAGAAATGGCATATTTTGAAGCAGGCCCTACTTGGTCTCTTAATTTGTGTGCTTGATTAGTGGATTGTGTTTCTATAGCAATATAAATTTGGCTGATATGGAGTGGAAATTCGTTAGAAGTGTGCTGCTAAGATATTCTATTAAAGAAAAAATGATAAAATCTTGAATTATTTTTAATGTGGTGATTGCCTTGCGATCTCCTCGTGAGATATCGATTACAGTCTCTAGTACATAAAGATAATGTTTTCATGAGGGTGTCTGTTCTTCCGGTTACAGTGCAAGTAATCCTGTATGATAATATATATGTGGTAACTACTTCAACATACTACAGATTTCAAATGTATCCAGATGCAATAGTGTTTGACTTGGACTATACATTATGGCCATGTTGGTGTGACACGCATATCGCGATGCCATTGAAGAGAATCCTGAAAAACTGTGTGGTCGATGCTGTTGGGTTTCGTTTAGAGTTGTATGATGATGTTGAACGTATTTTTGAAAAGATCAAGGAGCAAGAGATTCCAATCATAGCAGCTAGTCGCACTGATAGGCCAGATATTGCCAAAAAGTTGTTATCTCTATTTCAAGTTGGTGACATGAAGATGATAGATCTATTCAGTTCATTACAATGGGGCCAAGGTTCAAAAAAACGACATCTAGCGCGAGCCGTTCAAGAGCTTAACCTAGTGAGTTCCCTTGAAGGCGGGCGTATCGTACTATTTGACGACGAGATACGTAATAGGGACGTTGAACAGCTTGGTTGTAAGTTCTGTTATGTTAGTGACAATCAGGTTGGATTGACCATTTCTATTTTTGAGGATGGTATCGAGTCTTGGTGCAGGCAACATCAGCTATTTTGATTCAAATTTTATCTCTGCCGGAGTAACAGGACCTGGTCAGGTCCTCGCCTATTCATAACTTGAGCCAGCTGACGTAAGTGATGTAAGAGTGAAATTCGACAAAATTAGGTATCCATGCTGTGATGAATTCAAGGAGTCGGCTTATCAATAAGGTTGTTCATGTGATCAAATTGATCACTCTTCAATTGACAGCGAAGCCCTCTTTATATTTGATTGATTTTTCATGATACATTTTGCGTACGTTTTATTGCGATAAGATGCAAAGATGCGGCGTTAACAAACGAAGTGGAATTAAAAATCAACCGCAAAGCTAAATGGTATTGCACTAACAAGAATTGGGCTTTTGAGTTCGTCATAAGGCAAATCTGAAGTTGTCTTTGCCAAACCTCACCCTATTCTTTTGGTCACGTGATCCCACTTATTGGCAAATTTAGGCCAAAAAAGTAACTGTAGAACATACCATATGGCCAACGTAAAAGATGCAGCTCCAGAGAGCGAAGGTATGTTCTCGACTCGAGTTATGAACGCATGATCTAACAAATGCAGAGCAGAAGATTAAACAAAAGTGCAACGAATTGAAGCGAAGAATCCAGGAGGTGGAGGAATGTAACGAAATCTCATTACTTGCTTTATCAAGGACACGAGCGTCGATAAGAAGGAATAGACTACAATACTCTATTCTTTTGGAGAGACTCCACGACCGGGCTCTTTCACAAGGTCATCAAGAAGGTACACGCCCTTGGCTGCCAGTTTTATTCGAAGACAAATCTCAGGTCGATGACGCATCTGCCCCAATAACACATTTACATGGCGTTGCTACAAATGAAAAAGTATTTAAAAGCCCATTCCAATCATTTGATTTAATGGAAAATAAAAATGTTGGTCATTTAGCCGAGGGTTCACAACAAGAGGCGCTCAGTAACCTGCGGAACACTCTGTCAGCCGAGGAGCAAGCGCATTCCACAGCAAACCCCACAGTTACCACAGAAAGCAATTATGTCACTCATGCAGCTCCCGAAAGAGACACAGAAGTGCCAATTGAGTAGGAGGTTCTGTTGCTCATGATGACTTGTAAAATTTCCAACATCAACAGCACAGTTGAGTGCTATGAATAGTTTAATGTGCTTCTATAACCTTCTCCCTATACTATGTCACTTACTTATTTATTTTTATTTTTGTCTAATTGCTATTCTCCATATGTAGCTCTTGAGAAGACAAGTTGAGCTTGCTGTATTTTTTTTGCATCGTTATTCAAGCAGTTCAGCCCATTAATAAAAAGTGCGGTTGTGTACCCCACCATATTCTGATAGAACGATAAAACTTAGTTACTTTTGGTGATATTGTCAGACTTTTCTCCGTTTCTGTTTGTAGAAACCGTTCTCGTCCTTGTTATCTTTTCTTTTTTCTCTGAATCTGGCATGTTTCTTCATCTTCTTCTCTGATGCTTTAGTCGGATTATCTAACATAAGTTGCGCCCTCTCAGCCTTCCGTTTTGCCCGTCGGTTGGAAATCTCTGCTTTCGCTGCAGCAAAGACTTTACTGTACAACTTTGTACCGAGATTTTGTTCTGCAATCCTGAAGCAGTCCTGCGAGTATTCTTGGAACATCGTATCCTCAGCAAACAAATATTCATCGACTCCCAATAATGTTGTAATGACTTGTTGAACAAATTTTTGGAGTCTCTCTCCCGTCAACTTTTCAATGACCCTTGTACTCAACTTTAGAATCGCTTTTCTTGAGCCCAATCCAAATTCACTCGACACACATCTGCGAAGTAAGTAATTGATTCGATCAGATATTATGTCAGCAGCAGACTTATGTTGGACCTTTTCCCCATCATTCACATCTGTCATGCTAGTATCAGACATATTAAACACATCATTGTCTTCAAAGTAATCGAAGATTTTTAAAATGTTATTAACAGAAGCTTCGCCTAACAAGTCAGGAAGCCCGGGCGCTGCAAGTTGTCTTATAGAACGATGCGAAACGAGCTGTAAAAATTCATTGTTCTGATCCGAGTAAGATTCTGTTGCCCAATCCAAGTAAGTCCCGAGAAGTTTAGAACTAAGAAGCCTGACCCACGAATGCGGGTAGAGCAAACATTGACAGACTTGGTCCCAGAATTTTGTCTTCTTTTCCCAGCGACTTTTACTCGTGATGGCGATGATGTGACTCAGAACATTAAGTGCTGAGAAGATATCTTCCCAGCGCCCCTCTGATGAATTCAGTGTTTGCGCGAACAGCAAAAACAACTCAATAACTTCTGATGCCGACGAGTTCAAAATTTCGTTTCTCTCCATACCAAATTTGGAGATGTAACATTTATATGATAGTAGTCCACATCTGCGTAGAACATTCTTGTCTTTGTTGTTTAACCAGGTATCTATCAAGTGTTCAAATACTTTCAACTTGTTAGGGCTGGCCTTCTCAAGTAATTGACCCAACAAAATTGTTGCCATCTCCCGACATTTCTCCTGTTCATCCGAAACCATGAGATTAGCTAAACCAACGAAAAAACTGGAAGCATTTCTGTCAACTATTGAGGCATTCGATTTGAGAAGAATCGAATGCATTAACTCCATCACCGATTGTCTTCCACTAGGCGTGGGATACTTCAAATTGTCTATCAAAAACTTGAAAGACACCTCCATTCGCTTTTGACCTTGATCGTACAAAAGCATAAATTTGAAGTACAAACCCCTTGCAATGTCACGTATCTCTTGAAAATGATTGACAACCATGATACGTAAAATTTTATCCATGACATCGTATACTTCTGGGATCTGTACTCTTCTTGTTATCACTGCCTTCACAAAATTGAACGCAGAGCTTTGCTTTTCTGGATCTTCAAGATCTGGTGTAATCTTGAGAAGAAGCGCACATATTGCTTCTTTGGAGCAGCATTCACTCTTCCAATGTTTAATAATTGTGGCGATGTACTTGAGGGAGAGCTGACTCAATTCTTCTCCTGTGGACTGGCTTTCAAGCACAATTTGGATCGCTTTTTCACAAATTCCTTCGAACACAACGTCGCGACTTGGAGGAAATTCTAACTTAACAAGAAGCACAACCACACGCAAAACAGTCGCAACTAATGGCTCGTTAGATGAGTTCAAACTTGTTGAAAGGAGGGGCATGAAGCCATCAATGTTTGCAACGTTTAGGAGTTGACGGTGTTTCCCAATAACAGATTTCAAAATCTCAAACGATAGTCTTTGCAAATATTGAGAACGCTGGAACTCATTTGCATTGTTCATCCTCAATTTAGAATTGTCATC
This sequence comes from Candidozyma vulturna, assembly GCA_026585945.1. NCBI lineage: Eukaryota > Fungi > Ascomycota > Pichiomycetes > Serinales > Metschnikowiaceae > Candidozyma > Candidozyma vulturna. The sequence continues at coordinate 480,918 of CM048833.1, read as the reverse complement.
GACCAAGAAATGTGACTCGTCCCGCTTCGGCATCTTAGATTGATTTGTGCCCTTGGCCTCCAGTGATGATTTGTGGATTTTGTAGCATAACAACAAAACATCAGTTGAGCCTGCTTGCTCATTCGCGAGAATTCCCAAAGAAATTCGCCTGAAGCAGTCCTCGATAGCTCGTTCGGTCTTGCTCGGTAAAGCTTGATCAAGAAGCACCTTCATTGGGTCGACAATGTTATCGAATGCGTCAAAACTCAATTTAGAACATAAAAGCTCAATCGTATCGAAACTTTTCTTCGCTTTGACTTCTATCATTTTACTGTGGTAACCTTCAGAATCTTTCTCCTTACCCGCTGCACCAAAAATATCCTCCATGACAATGTCCACAATGATTCGAGCACTTTCATCAATTTCCCCATATTTGGCAGAGCAGCAAACCTCTCGCAATATGCAATTCAAGGTATAACTAAGCACATGGATTTGAGATCCTCGAGAAAGCGCTCCACGAAGCTCGCGAAGGAGATATCGTAAGTATGATGCACCTAAATGATTTGAAGCCTTACAAAGTGCTTTCCTGGCGTGGTCCCTCAATTCTTGCGATTTTGATCGTAGCACCTGACATGTACTGATAAGAATGCTAGGGAGTTCACTCAGGACAATTTGCGATGTTGTCATGAGAAGAGCAACCACACAAGCCTCGAGAAGCGGAAGCCTTGTGCATATCGTTGAGTCATTTCGAATCGAAAGAGTTTTTCTAATAGGATGCACAACCAGAGTGACAACAAAATTGTTGAATTCGTCATCATGTTGAGGAAACCCTTTCAAAAACCTCGCTCCACTCTGCAAGTGTTGCTTGCGAATAACACTTATATTGTTGATAAGGTGAATTACCACTCTTATTGCGTCTCTCATCTGATCTGTTTGAGTTGAGGCAATCGTGATGTACTTCTTGAGATACCGAACATATACGGACCATGGTAAAACGCATGACAAGGCAGCAAATGACACTTGCGCATCATCACATAGGTTCCGTGTCTTTTCTTCCTTGCAAAACAAATAGTTTTCGAGTAAAGGTAAAATGTATTGTTTTGCGGTAAAGTCTGATAATAAGTCTCTTTTTGCAACAAGTCCACGAATAGCTCTCTGCCGCGCTGTTACCTGTATGTGTCTCACATTTGAAAAGAAATCTTCCGAATCATCCTCCGACAATAAACAACCTAGATCCTGCAAATGTGGTAACAAATCTTGAAAACGAGCCAATTCAGCGAGAACCTCAATATAAGAGCTTCTTACATCATCAATAGGATTCAGCAACCCGTGGCAGATCGCCGGATGGATCAACTCATCAAAGATTTCTCGAAAAGCTGTCTTATTATAGTCCGTTCCAGTTCTTGAATGAAACTCTGCAAATTTTTTGATTGCATGAGTAGCATTCGATCTTAGAATACTCTCATCCTCGTTGTCCATAAAAAAAGACAGGAAGAAAGAGTCAATTTCCATCCCATCAGGCTTGAGTGGCTGAAGAAGGTCTCGTCTATGAGGTCAAATCCATCTAGAACTCTAGAAAAATCGTAGTCTCCCGATTGTGCTTGTGACGCATTAAGATGATCAAGAATCTCAACCGTTTTCCTGAAGTCCGGTCTTAGTATTGAATACGCATCAAAGACTTTTGTGGTGCTTTTGCGAATTCTTGAATCCTTCGAGAATCGGAGCATCTTGGAGCACATTAGAGTAAGCTCATATTCCACCTTTTCATCACAAGTCATCGACTCCATCATCAGCGCTATAGAGATTAATAGGCTGACTTTATCCTCAGAATGTACGAAAAAGGATGATTTTTGCAAAGCTTTGCAAGACGCATGTATAAACATCTTTTTGTCGTGTTCTTGACTCAAGAATTGACCCTCGACCAAAAGTAATAGAAGCGTTGCGCATCTTGACAATACATCTCTATTTTTGGAGCTCTCTAGAATCCGAGGAAGGTTGCTGAGTAAGGATTCCACAAGCATAGCAAGAAATTTGATGTACTTCAAATCGTCCCTGTTCTCCTTTTTCGTCAAAGCAGATATAAAAAAATCCATTAAGCTTATAGTGACTTCGTCTTTGCAATGCTCATTTGACATGAGGGAGGTGATGGCTTTTATAGGCATCCAGTCATCCAAACTGTAGAAGCCCATAAAGAAATCATGATTCACTCGATTGAGTGTAAATTCTAACAATGAAGAGACCAGCTGATTATTCTCAGCTTGAAAATTTGTCAATCGCGGCTGGAGAACATGTTCAAATAAAATTGGCATCAACAGGGACCAGTCATACTGCGACCCCACTAGCTTGTCAAATGTATTAAGACATCTGAACGAAGTTTGTCGCAATGATTTGAGAGGGGAAGAGTTTCCCTCGGTTTCTGAATTCGCAATTTTTTGGACGCAAATAAGAACGTAGGCGAGTGGTTTTATAGTTTCCTTTAGCACATCATAATAATTGTATCCCAAAGCATCGTAAACTTCGCTGAGCATGTTAACGAAACCTGTCATTATTTTGATATTATCGAAATAGTCTTCTGGTGAGCTGGCAGCCGCATAATATGTCTGGAATGGTATTTTGCTGCTCATGTGAGTGACGAAATGTGTCATATATTGAGGTTTCAAATTTGGAAGAATTGATGCAATGGTGAATCTTGCTCCGAACTTTTTGGATTTTTTCGAGGAAGTCTGCATTTTTCCGAAAAATAATTGAAGGATCAATGGGATGACGGTTTTTTCGTCTTCTTCCTTAACCCTTTCATCAGATGTTTCTCCCAATAAGCTCAACACTTCGTCCTTAAACAACTTATCATCAAGCAAATTGAAGAGTTCATCGCGATAACGAAGAAGAGAGGTGTCAAGAGCCAAATAAGCTTTCAATGCTGCTTCTTGTAATTTTGAATGCTTTGAGCCTATAGCCTCTCTAAGAGTCGATGACAAGGTGATACGCAGGCAACGCGAAACTCGCCCTTTTATAGAGCTAACCAACTCAAGAGCTGTTACCTTCTCTTCCATGGACCACCTATTTTCACTTTCGTCATGAACGACACAATAAATTAATTCGAGAGACCTGTTCACATCCGCCAATGCAATTCTAGGAACTTCTTTGAGACATTTTAAAAACCTGTTTCTCATTTGAGATGTGATCTGATAAGGAACTTTTTCGACCGAATTCATCTTATTGATTCTCGCAACGAGCTCATCTGAAGAGTGAGGAACACGATCATTCACCTTTTTGAAAAGACTTTTAAAAATGCCATCATCATTTTCGAGAATCCAGAAATCAGCACCTCGATTAACCTCTTCCTCATCAAACATTGAGGGTCTTTCAAAAGATGGCTTTGCTAGAAGCTGATCGAAGAGGAGTCGACTGAGCAAATCATCTAAACCATAGTCTGTTATTGATTTTAAAGCATCAAATACAGCTTCCCAACATGGTTGATACTGTTTGCACAAAAGCCCTATTATAAAATGGGCCATGCCAATTTGTATCGGACCCTTACCCAGATGCACTGAAAATGCCTTGAAGAGCTCCAGAATTCTTAATCTCATTAAATTCGCATTTTCAACTTCTAGAGCAATTTGATCAACTGAGATCATTTGAGATAAGACATCCTTGTGTTCTGGACATAGGACTTGAAGTGTCTGGACACTTTCAATCCTTAATCGTCTATTTGTGCTTGAGAGATTTCCCAAACATGCTGCCTCCAAAGCTACAGCAAGTGAAGGACCCCCAAAGAGCTTGTAAAAGCTTTGCACCGCTGCAAGAAAAATTTCTGATTTATAGCAGACATTAATTAGACTGGGTAACATTTCTGTGAGATCTTTCGCCAAGGAAATGGTCTGGTCGCCTTCTGGACAGTTTACAAAAAATGATATAAGCTGACCGTTTAACTCAGAGGTATCTGGTGTATTCCAGCGTTGTTTGATTGCGCTGATTAAACTCAAAGCAACTTTTTGATCATCAGCGGACTTCAAACTTTGAAGTCTTAAAATGTTACATCTCCATTTGATATCGCTGAGCTCAGATCCCTCGTCGCTGATAGCAGTCGCTATCAGATCAAGAATATTATCTTTCAAAGTGACAGGTATAGCAAATTTCAAAAGATGATGTGATTCATCAATCTCGCTCCTGCTTATGATGAGTGATAATTGTTGAAGCCCCGATTCCAGGTCAAGACCGTTGATAATTTGTTGAAAGCGTCTGTCAATCTCAAGTGATAGAGGCGGCTCTTTTTTCAAGTCTTTGACAATTTCTAACACGCTCAATTGCAAGACGCTGAAAGAGGATGGTAATGTATCCCATAGCTGCAGTAGCAACATTGCAGCTGTGTTGGCTTCCAGGTTTCTCACAAGCAAAGTCCAAAATAAAGCAAACATGGTCGAGCAAGTGGCAAATTGAGCTTCCGGCTTATCGTCTTCTGCAAATTTTAGGCCGATGGCTTTCACAGATTGGACAAAATTTTGATCTAACGGGACTTTGCGTCCGTTATCAGTGAAAACTAAGGCCAGGTATAAAAACAATAAAGAGTGTAGCTGACGTGACGTACCAATCAGGGGAAGGTATGTGTTGAGCTCATTCAAAATTTTCCGACTCATGCTGCAAGCTTCATCATTTTTAGCAAGATGAAGAGTAAACATTATAACTCGTGCAGTAAGGTGAAGAAAGCCAATATCATTCTCCTTACATGAGCCCATAGCTTTGCTTAGTAACGGCTTCAAAATCATCAATGTCTTTGAATGTAGACTATCATTTGCAACTTTGATAGCCTCTGTGAATATGACTGCTATATTCTCTAGAAACTCTATGGTTAGATCAGTTTCTGAGATTAAGGCGAAACAACGATCGACAAAGTCTAAGTAAGCCCCCTTTGACAGCTTTTTTATCAAGTGTGACATTGCCTCTGCACAAAAGCGACCTAAGTAAGCTTTCTTTTGTTCTTTCAAAAGAGGTATGAGATCCTCGAATGAGCTCCATAAATCTTCACAGATGTAAGGAGAAAGATACCTAAACGCAAATGCTAACGAGTTGAAGCACCATTCGAGAATGTTGGCGGAATTTTTCATACTCTGAGAATCGTTTGGCGACACTGAAAGACATAAAGCCATCAATAAGTGGATAAATCTTTTGTAAAATGGTAAAAATTCGGGACCTAAGTCATGGATAAATTGCGTCAAAATCTCCAATAAAGGTTGAAGCGAGTGGACATCATGCTGGGAAATATGAAACTCTAGTACATCATAAAGCTGGTTCTTGTGATGTAATACTTGGGCTAAGGATCGGCTGAACGGTTCGAGTCTTTCAACACAGGAAGTGAAGTTACCACTTATATTGACCTCTTTCCAGTGGGCTAAAGTCTCCAAGTAGAAAGAGGTATTAGTATCTTCATAGCTTCTCACTCCAAGCTTGGAGTACGGGCGAATGTTGAGGGCGTTGACACGCTCCTTAAAAGATTTGAAGTTATGATGCTTTGTCATGAGGATGATTTCTATGAACTGACATTAACTTCAGAGGAGCTCATCGCGTATTGGGTCACGTGTATGTCACGTGTATTTCCTCGCATCACTCTTCTTTTCCGTTTAGACTTTGCATTTTAGATAATGAAGGCCATAGGAAAAGAAAAAAAAACTAAAATAAAACGAGAACTACACAAAACGAGAACTACACAAAAGAAAATTAAGAACAATGACATAAAAACTATTATGATGGCCTGTACTTCAATCAAGTATCTCGTTTAGCTGCGTAAAGAGAACTCGAGCAAGAATTTCCAATTTCAAACCAAAAATACCATGCGAAAGCATTTTATATTCATAAGTACATAAAATGTCATGAACAATTTAAATGCATGGAATCTGAACAAAAAAAAAAAAAATGAAAGAAGATGTTCAAAATTTTGGAACCATATTTTACCTCATTTTTGATATTGTCGTCAAGTTGTCTCAGAACTCAGAATCTGGCGGCTCCATACGCAACACCAACCTCAAGTGCAAAGCAGTGGGGTCTCAAGAAGTATAGGACTGATAGCATCAGTACGGGACTTGGGCCAGCCATGGAATGTCCGCAAGTTTTTGGAATCCTTGCTATATTTCTCGAGTCTATTCACAATATGCCCTCTCTCAAGTAGTTGCAAAGTCTGAGATGAAAACAATGGGACTGAGAATCCAAAGCATATAATGGTTCTCCATCCCATTCACGGTCAACGCCTGAAGGGCTGATTCAACATAACGAGATGAATGAAAACAAAAAAAAAAAAAAAAAAAAAATGGATTGGGGTGATTGGAAACAACTTATAGTCAATGGTGGTGGTTTTTTCTTTTTCAAACGGTTTTCTTTTCGGCTCATGTGAGTTTAACAACTGAGGAAGGGGATGAGATATTTGCTACCAAAAGGAAGAGCACGAAAAAGAACAAAAGGAAACTCATTCTAGAAATCCAAAAGCAATAACAGATCGATGAAAGCAACTCGATGTGTTCGAGAAAAATTGGTTTTGCGTATAAATAGCTAAGCTGAATCCCTTTTAGCAGTGCTAGTTAACAGTGGACTCCTTGCATCATGACACATATGCCAGGCTACAAAGTGGTGTGGCTCGTGCAGCTTCTAACCTATCTAACATGGATCTCGAACACAATGAGACCTGGTTTAACATCTCGAATGTTAGTATACAGTACACAACTCAGTGTCAGGTGCAGAGAGCAGGGGCAAGATCACCCCAGCTATCACCATGCAAAATCATTCAGAGCAGACCCCCCTCATTCGAACTACTTCCGAGAATCCAAGAGAAAACAGAAAGGTCAACATAAATCAAGGAGGACTTACTCAGAAAACTTCATCGAAGATTGGCAATAACTCAAAACTCGGGCTTCAAAGACTAAGTAGAACGAGCCAAAAACTTAAACTATTACCGGAAGACCCGCCGACCTTTGAGAGTGAGCTACTTTCTTATGACGAGAATCAAACCCTGAAAAGTGATGTTTCACAAGAAAGGGGTGTCTATTCGCAAGTAACCAGAATTACCGATAAGCCAGCGAGAAAGGATGCCGAAATTCTTGGAAAGCTGCATCGTGATTTGTTACCAAGAGTGACAGCTTATTGTACGTCCGGATCCTACAGAATGAAGGATTTACTCCGATGGCTCAAGGACAGGAAAAGAATCCATAACACCATGCCTAAACTATTCGACGAATGCTTATACACTCCATTTACATATAAAGACTGGAGAAATGATTCAGAAGATGGAGGGAAAAAAATGATTCGCTTAGCTGATGATGGCGGCGAAATTGAGTTTGGTAAAAGGAATGATATTTTCATCTTCGAATATGGCGTCGTGATTATGTGGTGCTACACGCGAAAAGAAGAGATTGCATTTTTGGAAGACTTGGCTCGTTTTGAAAGTGAAAAGCTCTCATCCGAGGATGTTCAAGTAGAAGAGTTTAACTACTACATTACTACGTCCTACCAACCACGGATCTACAATGATTTCATAACTCTCCGTGATGATGCCAACTACATGCTCAAGTTATCTATATCTCATGCCTTGGCACAATCAGTAAAAATCTCGTTATTCGAGGAACTCGTCGACAATACCATTGAGGATACCCAAGATATCCCACAACAAATTGCACACACTGGAAAGGTCGAGATGACCAGAGACGAGATCATGAAATCTATCGGGGAACTCTTCATCTTACGCATTAATATAAACTTGCACGGCTCAGTCCTCGACTCTCCAGAACTCATGTGGGCAGAGCCGCATCTAGAGCCAATTTACCAGGCGGCTAGAGGCTATCTCGAAATCAATCAAAGGGTGGAATTGCTCGAACAAAGATTGGAGGTTATATCTGATCTACTACAAATGTTGAAAGAGCAACTAGGCCATTCGCAGGAAGAGAATCTCGAGTTCATTGTAATCGTTCTAGTATGCATCGAGGTACTCGTCAGTGTTGTGAATGTGGTGGTTGATCTCTTGACCTATTGAGATGGTGGCCTTGCACGAAGGCCTCTGTGGCTAATTGATCTAGAACAACCATTCTGGAATACCGTCGAACCAGTCAGAAATCGCGATTTGTGAGACAAGTCGCTCTGCATCAAATTTCTCACAGCTAAGAGCTCGCGCGGCAGCAAGTATAATTAGATACCGGAATGACGTATACAGAGCGGCCCGCCACAAGATGTGGCGAAGCAACAGGAAAATTTTTAACTAGCCGCAAGCAATTATAAGGGGCTAGTTACCTCACACTTGCCACACCTTTTATATAAGGCGCATGCCTATTTCTAGCAAACTGAGACATATTGCATTTTTGCTTTTGATTTTCTTGCTGATATTTTGAGACATATATAACTCCACTACCTGCTCTTGAACTCAAGTAGTTCTGGTTTTATTCAAAAAATTGTCCAATCGACTCAGCAACCCGTTTCAAAGAACTAATTAGAAGAATGGAAAAGTTACCGAAACTCACAAGCCCAAATTTGATAAGGACGAGCACTCTCCCCTCTGACTTTATCCGTCAGCATCTCGACATAGTTAACACTCCGATACTGCTTGATGTTGGTTCAGAAATTACTCAAATGCAACTGAACTGGTGCAAGGAAGAAGAGCAAGAGGAAAGACGGCTTGTACGCCTCTTGGTACATCGGGAGTCGTATGCAACTTTCAAAATTCTGGCCGAGCCTGTATCGCCGTTCTCATATTCATCAAATGACGATTCTTTAGTTATATCATGCATCAAATGGAAAGAGAAGGACATTTGCGTTGTTACATCTGTTGATGTAATTTTGGTTCTCGAGTTTCTTGTCGGGGAACACTTTTCTATCGAAGAAAAAAGTCGTGTTCGTCGAAACTTACAGTTTCTCAAGCCATATACTGTCACAAAGTCATCGAATGAGAGCCGCAGACTATTTTCTAGTTTGATGTCAATGGAAAATCCCCGTCCAAGAAATATTGAGAAGGGACTCAAAGTTTTTGAATGGTCAGATTTGTTTGTCGCTGTCAATAGAGTGCTTTCAAAATATTCGGCAAATCCGGAGAATATGAGTGCCCAGAACTTAACTACGACGAACGTGACGAGTAATGACGGAGAACCTCCAAAAACCGAGTTGTCCACACTGAGTGATCTGCACGGGAAGTGGTATCCCCGACCGGACCAAAATGCGAGTTGCCGCAACGCCCCCATACATCCACAGTCATCAGTCACTCCCTTACCGTCTTATACATCCACGATCTTATCCGACATCGCCAGACAAACTAGGTTTCGCGAGGAATGTCGAATCCGTCCTAGATGGCAAGCATCCAAACCACGAGGTTGCCCTGATGAATCACAATGGCACAGCTGCAGACCATCCACAGTCTGTTAGCAGCTCGAGATTACCTAAGTTAGACATTGAGTTAAACGCCTTCAATAATTCGGAGACTTCTGGCTCTTCAACAGACTTGTCTCTTAAATCCAAGTCTCAAACCGCTTCAACATCTGTGGGAGCGTCGCTCGACGAAAAAAGTTCGTCCGGAATATCAAGTTCAACTGACAGTGGTAGCGGCAAGAATACCGACGACGGGTCTGGATCCGATGACTCAAGTGGTTTGGGTAAAGGAGGTTTCAAGCACAAACCTAGCGCTATTCCAGAGCAAGACATGAAAGACTCGGAAGACAGCAAATCGCCCACGCCCGTGGAAACATCTAATCCTCCCCATCTCAAGTATCTTCCGGTACAGAAGTTAAGTACTGCTAATATGAAGAAGCATGATCTCGAGTTGGCTCAATTGAGTCCACTGGAGCGTGAAGGTTCTAAATTCACAAATATCGGAGCCGCTGCTGCGGCTGCAGAGCTGTCATCCAACACAGAATCTAGCGAGTCAAAAAGAAGAAAACGGAGTCGGAACAAACGGAAAAGGTTAAAGCTTCCTGAAATATCGTCAGGTTTGGATAGAAAGTTTCCACTTCCAAATCCAAGGCAAATTGAATTGTACACCAGGGAAGAGGACTCTGTTCATTTAGATCCTCGCCCCTACAGTGGTAAGGATAGCTCTACACCAATTAGCACGGAGGGCAGCAGTACGGAGAGCTCCAGCCGTTAAACATTTTATCAGAGAAAGAAAATCAGAGAGAGAAAGCTATAGCGAATTGCGTAATGAGTAATATAATGCGTCATGTATTTTAACCTACGAGTTTGTAAAAGACAGCTTGCTTTCGATTGTGGGCTTGGATTCAGGCCTGCAAGTGACAATATTCAAGAAGTCCTTCAGTTCTAGTGTTACTTCGGGTGTATGATTAGTTGTGCGGGAAGCGCTAACTATCAGGGTTTCTCTTTTGAGATTTCGGTAAAACCCCGACGCCTCTGACTGCAACAAGACAGTTCTTGGTCCCCAGACATTAACGAAATTTGAATTTCCCATAATAAAATCCTTCATTTCCATTCGAACAAATTGCCAGATTGATGAAATAAATTCCGAAATGGACCTTAGATTTGTTTTCAAGTCCTGGATGCTATGAATTTTCAGCATACTTGGCCTCTGTACTTTTTGCACTAGAATTGAGGGATGAGAATCTTGTCTTTCCACCACGCAATTTTCTAGATCATGAGGTCCATTGACTGATATCGACAAAAGGTTGTGCTTGTTTATGAGAATTTCTTCGTTTTCTTTCACTTCGATCGCGAAAACTTGTCCGTGTCCTGCCAAGGCAGCGACACCTCTTCCGCCAATGAATGTGAAACCACGACTCGCAAGAGTCGATAATCCAGTGCGAGGTCTTCTGGAAAGACCCAACGTTCTAGCAAAAGCCCTGGAAATGTTTTTGGGAGTCTTGTGCTTACCGACGACTAAAGAGTGTCCTCCGTAAACTTGTACAGCGTCTTTTTGTAGAATAGCCCAATCTGTTACACCATTTAATTTCAATGAAGTAAATGACCGTTGACTAGACTTGCCGAAATACCTTTGAAACATGCTGCTTTTTTGCGCAGACACGATAAGAGAAGTGGGCTCCGTGGTTGTTATCTCTTCAAAGAGTTGGACATCCCCATCGAACAAAATGGATTTAAAAGGAAGCAATGCTCTTATTTTCGATCTTAGCCGGGAGGAACTCCCTTGGACCATCACCAAGGAATGTTTTCTAATGTTGATTGGTATAGATGGTGGAATTGCAATAGTTGCCATTGCAGGGGGATTTCCAAAAATGTTCACCAGTATATCGTCGCTAGTTTTGATACTGGGTAATCTCTCCACATAAGGCTCGACCCTTTTAGATGATGATTCTCCCGCAGCACGCGTGGAGCTCGTCAAAGGGGAAAGTGAATGAATTCCAAGTGCCCGACATGTTGTTAACAATTGAGCGACCAGCTTGCGCAACATGTTGTTGAATTAAGTTGTTCGCGGACTTGTCTGCCACTAAGTTGAAGTTCGCGCTTTACATTCATTGACTGAACTACCATTCTCATTAATTAATAGGCGATTTAATTTAGGCTTCTTTGCTTTTCAAGTTTGAAACGCTTTTTTGAATAAATTGAAAAAACCGATCACCGTATTCTTTTGCAGGAACAGCGGAGATCGTACTCCGATTTTGACCAACAGATCTAAATAAAGTTTCGAGCTTCTTTCTGATCGAGTAATGAGTTAAGCAGTCGATAATACCTAGATAATAAATGACTCTCGTGGGCTCATTCTCCTCATTTGTTCCCCGTATGCCGCCATCGTGTCCGTAGAAAATATATTTGGACCGTCCAGGGAAGTTTCGGGCGGGTAGGTCAGCTTCGCGATCAATATCTCTGGGATTAGTTTTGATCAAATCATTTTTGCTGTTTGATTTTGGGTCAAAAACCGAAAGGTTGGTGATAGTAGTAGAATTTCCTTTTTGTACATCATGGATCCCAAGAAGCAAAGAGTAATCCATGGCATTGATACTTTTCAAGAACTGGACGTCTGCACGAAGCTGCTCTAAAAATATTCTGCGTTTCTTTGGGCCAAACATAATTTTCTCATTCTGCTCAAGCCAATTAAGATCCTTCAAAGTCGTATGCGAGGAATCGAGTAGGCCCTCTTTATCAAGTGGAATACTGGTATATCTACCCCATGTAGAGCCCTTCAAATCGTACTTTGTGTGTATGTCTCTGTGAGGGGGGAATAAGTTATTCATGACGATGAAATGAACTTTTTTCATACTACCTCTGACCTTGAGACGATGTAGCCCGTAGAATTGCGATATGAGCGTATTGGGGTTGCTCTTCACATGATGATAATAGTCCTTCAAAATTCTGCGCAACTGCTTGTGTTCCGAATGGTGTATGGTTTTGATGATAAATCTGAAATCCCTCGAATAGTAAAAAAAAGAGCCACTTTTTCCAGGCGATCCAAGCTCAGAAAGAATGTATTTACCTGTGATTGATATAAGGTAGTCGGCTGGATCTACGCCAAAAAGTGATCTCAAATCACGAAATACTTCTGGGCAGTAGTCCTTAAACTTGAAATCATATTTTGAAGATGGCGTTAATTCATTACCATCCATGTTAAAGGTCAATTTCTTCGTACTTTTGAAATCTTCATCATGGATCTTTTTCATCATCCCCGAGCATCGGGATACAGCAACACGGATACCAGTTAACATATTATATGCCATCACAAAATTTTCATGCCCCTCACTTATTCGGTTTCCTAAGAACACATTTTCATCTTCAGTATGGTCCAACTGTTGCCTCTTTTTTATATTACGTTTAACAATGATAGAATTTCTCATTCTAGTGATTTCGTCATCAAAAAAGTCTTTATTGGCACTTCGAAGTCTGGGAATGTCGGCTGTGGAATTTGCTCTTGCTGACACGCGAATATAGCTCTGATCCAGCGTATTCTGGTGAACGGTATTTGGCGGGATTTTGGCCTTCGAGGGGCCACCAACTTGTCGTTCCGCAATAGATCCAGCGTCTCTATGAGTCTGCGGTGATGTGTGCCTTCTAAGTGGACTGATTCTAGAGTTTTGTGGTCCTGATGTGTTCTGATCCAGTTGTTTGGAATTGAAAAAGGGGGTGGAACAATTCAAGTCATTCAGAGGGCCAATTGCACGAATTATTACTGCCTTTGGATCAACATTTTCATTCTCAATGAATTGTGACCTTCTCTTCTCTATGTGCGGTACCACTCTAGTATCTAGAGTAGTATTATGGTCATTGAGGGATTTGTTAGTTAAGGTGTGGAACGAATCTGTTTGCGGAGAAGCCTCATCTGCTATAGAACTTGGAACTGTATCCCCAGTACCAGCCTCCGAAACATCTGATGGAGCTCCACGAAGGGACCTTGAAGCTGGAGTCAAAGGATTATCGTTCTTTCGGCTCGGTGACTCTGGCACTTTCGAAAGTACTTTTCGGGATTGAGCGTCAATGGCGGGTAACGTTTCTAGCAGAATCATAACACCCGGCCAACAAAGGTGTAATCTTGTCTAAATAGGCAACTCGAATTGATGACACGCGCCAGAACTTGCTTGAGGACCTTTTCGCGATGATTTCGTATGTATGCGCGTGATAATAATTTCCTTGCTGACGTGGAATTGAGACGGTTCTCTTCAGCCTAGACAATCGGCTCTTCTTTTTTTTTTTTTTTTTTTTTTTTTTTTTTATTTGTATTTTATTTTTGTTCTCAACTCATCCTGCTTGTTTAGTCAATGATACGATCAGGCTTAATTAAAATATAATCTGGTCTTTCGGCGTCTGGGATAATAAACGTGTTGATATCACCGGTACACCAACCTTCCAACCTCTTTAAAGGGTCTGTGCATGAAAGGACACGAGAAGGGAAAGACCAAAACTTTTTCAAAAAATATTCAATTCTTTTACTCCCGTTTCTATTTACTACTTGGGGACGGAATTGATAGTTGGCCAAGAAAAGTGAATACAAAAAGGAATCTTCAAGGATAATAATTCTCCAGCAAACAAAATGATCAGTCAGTGCTTTCTTAGCGTAGGTCCTAGAAGTATATACAATATTTACCCCATGAAGCGACCACATCCGAGTTAATTTAAATCAAGTAGTGCTCCCTCATTCACTGGTAGAAACCAAATTATTACAAGCAATGTCATTCGCAAAGCTCATTTCTCATATTTGGCTATGTCTTTCATTCTGCTCTATTGCATCGACAATTCCCCTTTCGCCGCATGCTGGCGATGGCTATAGGAGATCTTCTATTGATCAATGTCAAATTATCCAAGCGAAACTGCTTGAAAGCTTAAAAAACAATCGAAATACTTTGCTCGCCATGAATGACACAACTTTGATTCATCTTCATTCAGAGAACTCCTTCTTAGTGAGAGCGAATCCCAATTCATTAGATAGTCCAGGCGCCCTCAGTACCGATCAGCAGACTGAGTCACACGATGTCGAAGAAACTCGTTTGTTGGAGCTCGAGGTATTTGCCGATATTGTTGATCATCAATCAGAGCTAGCGCCCATTTCAAACTGTCATGGAGAACTTGCTGGCGAAGGCGGATCAGTATCATTGCTGCTTGAATTTCAAAAGTCGGTTTCCTCGACTTTGTCCTTAGGGCTTTCACCCACCCTTATTTTGCCAGCATTGGAATTGACGGCCAAAGTAAGTTTGGGCGCCTCGAATAATCTAGCAAACACAGTAACCTGCAATGTAGAGCATGGTGAAATAGTACAGGTATTTATGAGGGGAGTAAGGACAGTGAGTTACCACTTAGCTGTGCGCGAGATGAGCTTTGACCACATGTCTGGTGAAATTGTCAATCAATCCGTCTTTCGAAATACAACGGCTTTTGAATTCAGAACTGGATATAGTCTGAGCGAGTATCTATGCGCTACAAATACCATGGAGGACTTAAAGTGTTTTTATAGAGGCCCAGACAGTTTCTCTTAAACAATCTGGCCATGCTTCATAGTTCAAAGGTCCCATTTCAAAGTTCTATTGACCTTATTGTGATTCCAACGAGACGTTAGTTGTATGTGTGCGGCTCACGTCCGTGTGCCGCACGAGAGCGAGGCCATTAAGAACTAACCTGAACACAATAGAACTTTTCCCGTTTAACATGGGAATTTTCGATTTCTATAAAAAATCATCGGACCATAACAAGGACATTCAAGATCTAGGCTTTGAAATCTCTAAGTGTGACCAAGAATGCGGTTCTTGCACCACGAAGTATCCCTCATCCATCAATTTGTCCGAAGCTTCAAGTGATGACTTATGGGGTACAACTAAGCCTTATGGTCTCCATATAGTCATACCAACAAACAGATCTGATTGGCCGCATGACGCCATACAAGGCTCAGGTCGCTTTGCGGTGAGTGTCGAAGAATGGGCCTCACAGTCTTCGGTCGATTTGGGCGACCTGAGCAAAGTGAAGGTGACTGTCAGCTCACTTTCATCCCTCAAGCTCGAATCGGATGAGGAGTATATGGACGGAGAAAGGGGAGACTTACTCCTCTTACCTTTTTTCGTTTGGGTAAAAAACATAAAGGCTGAAGATACGACGCAAGTTTTGAATGAGGTGGTGCCTCGACTCGTTGAGTGCCGAAGTCTTCATTCAGAAGAGATTCCTTCGTCATTGAAGACCTCGATTCCTAATGTCGAAGTAGTAGCTGATGCGAGCTCAGCTTATATATTCCTTTGCTCTCATAAAACTCGAGACAAAAAATGTGGAGTGACAGCTCCTATCATGAAGAAAGAAATGGATCTTTATCTAAGAGAGATTGGACTTTACAGAGATTTTGGCGATGAGAGAAGGGGTGGGGTTTCGGTGTCTTACGTGAACCATATTGGAGGTCACAAGTACGCTGCCAATGTTATTATCTATATCAAGAGATCAGGGAAAAACATTTGGCTAGCGAGATGCAAGCCCAGCAACGTCATACCAATCATAGATGAGTGTGTCGTGAATGATGGCAGAGTTTGGCCTGACAAGGTGAGACAAATACAGAAGTTTCAGCCTATTGACTGGTAATTAGATATTCATTTAGAAATTATAAAATTTTCATAGTCTTCTTCCTGCTACAGTTGCCTTTAAAATGTTGGCTCTTTTCATGGCGTAGAGACCGTCACTTTTCGTCATCATATCCAAGCTTCCAATCATCAGTTGCAAGCGATTTAACTCAGCTTTCAACCATGATTCCTCATTCGCAAGGATTTTTGCCACAACTTTTCGGTAATATGGGAGCATCGATAAATCAACACCATCCACATTGTATTTATCAAACAAAGCCATGGCCTCTATACTACCCCAGTCAAGCATTGCGACGATATCTCTGAGAAGAATTTCACCGTCCTCGGTATTCTCAAACCTAATCCGCTTGTCTACAAAAGAAAGCCTTCCAGCATTTCTATCGATAAGAATATCTCCATTGTCTGAAATGCCGAGGAATTGTTCGACGATATTCACAATGTTATCTATCGTCACTTGCCGCACACAAAGTGAATTTTCAAAGGAACTAGATTCGACTTCAATTATCAATGGTAAATCTGAGACATCAAAATTTTGACCAAGAACACTAGGATCGGTGATCTGAAGTTCAACGAATTTTACGCCGTCATTATCATTTCTGAAGACTTGGGCCGCTTGGTTCCATGAGCTCAGTAGGATATCAGACAGCAAATCTTTATGCTGAGCTAAGACAAGCTTTTTGTTTGATGATATGGATTCTAGCCAATCAAGATGTGCTTCGCTTATGATAATCACAGATGATTGCGACAGTTCACTGTATTCGACATCTTTTTTGTTCGCAACCTTAGAAGCGAGCTTAATGAAGTTACTTAGTGACTCCTGGTCTCGCAGACCGTTATAAGTGATGGGGTGAGCCAGCGAATCAGCAAAGAGCAATAGCGTAGGGTACCCTTCAACTTTATATTTCTTCCGCATAAGTTTCCCATCACCGTCGCCGTCGATTTTGACAATTTGGATGTTGACACTTTTCGAAAATTCATCAGCCAATTCCTCGATTACTGGCATTAAACTTTTACAATGCCTGCACCAAGTGGCGTAAAAGTCAACCAAAGTTGTCACACCAGATGACAAGACGATTTCATCAAACGTTTTATCGGATACCTGTAACACATTTGAGGCAGCTCCGACAGCGAGGAGAAAGAAATGTATAAACCGCATTGCCGTCCGAAAATGGATTCTAGTCCATTCAAAAGAAGAGAAATATATGCAGGGATCAATTGGATCAAACGTGCTTTCCTGCCGGCCACAGGTGAATTATTATTTCGAATTACTAATTTTGCACAGAAGTCCTAACCTAGGTATTGTTCAATTGAAGTCATAAACTGTTTCCTTCTTCTCGACGTCGGAGGTTGGTATTAGGCAATATGCAGGACGGTAAGAAATCAACATAATCTGATGGTATTTTGCTCACACTCCACTAACACAATTTTTAATCTTATGGTCGTATCTAGATTCGTCGTACATAGATGGTGTTCCACGCTTCACCTGGCAAGGCGATACAGATTAACGTTTTTCACCAAGGACGGATGCCAACTTTGTAAAAATGCCGCTACGATTTTGCATGATGCTATAGAAGCGAATGCGACAAAAAATGTTAGCTTAGAAGTAATCAACATACTCGACCCAGAAAACTCAGAGGCTTTTGATTTATACTGCTACGACGTGCCTGTGCTTCACATTGAGAAAGACAACGGAGCCAAAATGACGAAATTTATGCATTATTTCAACAAGGACAAAATCATGAAGGAAATAGGATCAAATCCCAAGTAGACTAGTCACGGCGTATAATGTTGATAATTGAGGGAGGGTTTAAAGCTTTCGTGATCGTGAGCCAGAGATTGATCGGTTTTGGTTTTGAATTAGATGAAGGCGCTTTGTGCCAATAATAATTCGAGTAAGCCTCATATGATGGCTGGGCCCTGCGAAGGGGTGCCGGAGATAACGATCACAGCGACGCGCGGGGGGAAGTATACACCGGTGTATTTTAGCAACACAATTCTTGATTAATCTCGACATGATTGACCAAATTACGCGCCAAAAGACTGCGCTCGTAACAGGCGCTCTGTCTGGCATTGGGTTCTCCACTGCTCTTGAGTTTCAAAGACGGGGCTATCGCACTTTCGCTTGCGCCCGGAGACTCGAACCCATGGTGGAGCTTGAGCGCCAGGGTGTCACAATTTTCAAGATGGATGTGTCTGATACAGAAAGCGTTATAAAGGGCAAAGAATTTGTAATGAGAGAGACCGATGGATATTTGGATGTATTATTCAATAATGCTGGCCAATCTTGTACATTTCCTGCCATAGATGTAACCGACGAGCAGTTTAGACAATGCTTCGAAGTTAATGTATTTGGCCCGATCCGCTTGACAAGAGAGTTAGCACCGCTTTTAATAAATGCGAAAGGGACTGTTGGCTTCACTGGCTCCGTCAGTGGCTTGATACCCTTTCCCTTTTCTTCCATTTACTCGTCCACCAAAAGTGCTATTCACCAATTTGCCGCCGTTTTGAGACTCGAATTGAAACCTTTTGATGTGAAGGTGATAAATATTGTCACCGGAGGGGTCAAGACCGCCATTCAGGATACTAGGCCTCTACCAAAATCATCTATTTACAATGTGCCCGGTATCGATGAGTCTTTGGAAGAAAGAAGAGCCATGGCGGTAAAGAACAAACCAATGGAGCCAGACGTTTACGCAAAGAAGGTTGTCGATGACTTTGAGAATGCAACATGCAATGGACGACTCAATATTTACCGAGGACACATGGCAACTTTCTTGGGTTATTTATTGTGCTGGTGCCCGAGGTTTATTGTCGAGAGAGCTCTCATCCGGAAGTTTCGCTTTGTGGGGATATTCAACTTCTTGAAAGAGAAGTATTCGAAGGAAAAGCTCGAGTAACGATGAATGACTTCTGTCTTTTACTTGGAGTTCTTTAGAATAGAAGTCAAAGCAATGATATGATAAATCACATCTTCGCAATTAGTCGCAGATCCTCGAATATTTGATCTCTGAGATGATCTATAACCCCCCAACCGTAGCCATTGGCGAATCTTCTTCTGACGACTATATTGTTGTGAGCGTCGGGAGGTAAATAAACTAGAACCTTTCTCCAATTGATACCATCTGCGTGGTATTTCTGTGCGATCTTCACCTGCTTTTCAAGTTTCCACTCTTTCGATCTAAACAAACGTTTGAATGGACCCAAACTAGGCGATGAATCTTCAGGAATATTATTGAAATGGTAGAATCGGTCATGGAATATTACCAGGGTGCGATCTTGAGGCCTCAAAATGAACTTTTGCGATGGTACTGGACAAATCATCGTACTGAGAGCGGACTCAACAGCAGAAGCCTTCGGGGGTATATTGTATTGTACAGATTTTTCCTCATCGCTTTCCAGATCACCATCGAGATCATCATGAAGCGATGTGTCGGTGCCTTTTGCAGAAATTTTTGAATATAAGACGGTCTTTCGCGACATTCGTTTCCGATGAAATGGATCAAGACCCTGGGACTGATCGTTGTTGGAGGTCCGTGATTTTGCAAGCCTTGTATCAGTATGAGAGGTTTGACTTGAGACGTTTGGATTAGGCGATGATGATCCATACGGTACTGCGCCAACGTCATGACCCAGTGCGTTCGTCTCCACAGTCGCCTGACTCTGGTCATCATCTATAGAACTTTTCCGCATATATTCGGGATGGTCCTTCAACTGTGAGACATCACCCATTGCGGCCCAGTCTAGGTATAAGAGGGAACTTGTTCTTAGAGGAACAATTCCATCGTTGAATGCGTTAGCATAGACAGTTCTCAGCTTGAATTGTTTGAGAAGGTTCTGAACAAGTGCATCAGGCAAAGACTCCAAAACTGGCTTGAACTTTTCACTTTTTGAGTTAGTATTCACAAACAGCGGTAATTTTTTCAGTAATGTTAGGTCCCGACCTGTTTTTCCCAAAGTGCCGAGATCTAAAAACCAAGAAATCCAAAAACTCATCTCACTCAATACACCAAGCATTGGGCTAGCTATACAGACGAAATGTTCCAACAGGATATTTCTTGATTCAAAGTAATCTTCACCTTTGACCTGCAAGATGTGCTTCAAGGCGTAGAGCTGAACGGGCCCTCCGAGCGAGTGGGCAACGAAACTGATTTTACTTATTTCCAACAGTTTGGCGCTGAACTCATCGATGAGGCTCGTGACGAAGAATGACACCCCCACACCAAGCTTGTGTATTCCTTTCTCCGTCCTTCCCGCATTTCCTCTGTAGCCTGTAACCACAACATTTTCACCTAGTGTCGATAGCTGGTCCCTCAAATAAAGCATATCTGCAGTTAAGTTGGAGAAGACACCATGAGTTATAACAACAAGGTGTATTGGTAAGCTCGGCGTCTTAGGTACCTGTGACCATAAGTCGTCTGTATGACTGCTGACTACTTGAAGATCGGGGTTCGATGATACTCCAAAGCTTTCAGAGGAATTCTCTTCATTTGGTGTTTCACTAGAGCTCCCAGTGAAGTCCCCTTTTGTCAAAGATGTGATGACAGAGCGATTAAGCCTTCGCATACTAAATAAGTCATCGCCAATCATGAAATCGTAGAGCACAGACGCCTTTCTGTTCAATATAATTTGGGAAATAATATCGCAAGACCAGGAATAAGTTTTTTTCCATCTGCATGTGTCGTTTCCAAACTGTTTTCATTCAAATACAATTTCACGTTGAAAGTCTGTCCAGGTTTAATGGCATTTTTAAACACAACTTCAGAATTTCTTCTAGAGTCTTCGGGAACAAACTCACTTTTATGGTGGTATCTCAACGGGACAACATGAGCGTAGAGAATGAAGGGGCCATTCAAAAGATGTATTACTCGAAGTGGTGTTTTCTCCAAATTTTTGACCCTTAGATATATCTCAGTTAAAGATTGATCATCGGTCGTATACTGAATAGTGTATCTGTTGACATCCCCAAGCTTCAATGGCTTTTGGTCTCTATACCACAAATAAGAAGGCATACCCCACTAAAAGCGATAAGTCAAGTCTCTACTTCGCATGAGAGCAATATACCGTATCGCTAATACATTCAAAAAATAGTACTAAAAAAAGGAAAAATTACACTTGTATACCAAAATCACAATATATTGAAGAGCTCCTCAAGATTCCTGAAAGACTTCTTTCAAGAAGGCTTCCTCCTCGGCGTTGTGCATCGCCTTCGAACCAGCGGCTATGGAAGCCGAAGGATCTCTTCCAGCGTAGCGCATCACCAATCCCGCATGCTTCTCGGTATTTTCTAACGTGGTAACCATACGAGGTGCAACATAGGAGTAGCTTCCCATGTTCAAAGGCTCCTCCTGGCAAAAGACCAAATCTTGAACATTTGGATATTTGTTCAAAGTATCACGCAATTGGGCAAAGGGGAATGGATGTAATTGCTCAATTTTGATTATGGCCGTGCTCTTGTCCTCAAGAGATGCACGCTTCTTATGCAAAGCGGTGTACACTTGACCCGAGCAGAGTACTATGCGTTCAATACCATCTCTGTCGTGAATGCTTTTACCCAATTCACGGTCATCAATGATCCATTCGAAGTGTGAGTCTCCAGTAAATTCAGTTAATTCAGATTTTGCCAAGGGATGTCTCAACAACTGTTTTGAGAAGAACAAAACCAAGGGCTTTCTAAATTGTCTATGCATCTGGCGCCTCAACAAATGGAAGAGGTTAGCTGGGGTTGTAGGGTAAGCAACTTGCATGTTACAATCCTGATGCTGCCTCTCCAATTTGTCTTCCGAAGGAAAGTAACGTTGGTCCTCATTACACATCTGCAAATATCTTTCAATCCTTCCTGAAGAGTGCTCGGGACCCTGTCCATCGTAACCATGAGGTAAAGACAAAACCAATCCTGATCTTTGCTTCCATTTAGATTCCGCTCCCGAAATAAATTGATCAACCACAACTTGCGCCGTGTTAGCAAAATCACCAAATTGAGCTTCCCACTGAACGAGGGCATCAGGCGAGAAAAGCGAGTAACCGTACTCGAAACTCATCACTCCGTACTCCGATAAAGACGAGTTGGAGATCACGAAGGGTCCTTGCTCTTCGGATAAGGTGTTGAGTGGAGTGTAAACCTTCTCCGACTCCTGATCGTGCAAAACGGAATGACGCTGTGAAAATGTACCTCTCTCAACGTCTTGGCCAGAAACTCTGACATGGTAGCCCTCTAGACAAAGGGAACCGAATGCCAAAGCTTCGCCAGTCGCCCAGTCAATTCCCTCACCAGTCTCAACAGTTTTCTTTCTCGTATTAAGAATACGCTTCAAGTTTCTGTGAACCTCAAATCCCTTAGGGGTCTCCGAAATATGTTTTCCGATACTCTTCAATGTTTCAGCATCAACAGCAGTCGGTAAATGAGGCAAAATTTCTGTGGCCAATTCTTTTGGAGATTTGAAATCCTCCCACGGAGTTGTTAGCCATTCTCTCGACGTTGGCTGATACTCCTTGGACTTACCGAAAGACTCGTCCAAGAGATTCCAAACCCATTTCTTATGCTCATCGATGTCTTCTTTCGTAAATGTGCCCTCGGAAATTAATTTGTCAACGTAGTAGTCAAGCACAGACCTCTTTTCCGCAATCTTCTTATACATCAATGGTTGAGTGAAAGAAGGCTGATCGGTTTCATTATGACCGTGCTTTCTATAACCCACGACATCGATGATCACATCAGAGTGAAAGGTGGCTCTCCAGTCAGCTGCTAAATTAAAAACAAAAGTAAGAGCTTCAATATCGTCTGCGTTGACATGGAAAATCGGAGCATTGATGGACTTGGCGATATCCGAGGGGTACAATGTGGATCTTGCAAAACGTGGATCAGTGGTGAAACCAATCTGATTGTTTATGATGATGTGAATAGTACCACCTGTAGAGTATGCTGGCAAATTTGCAAAACCCATAGTCTCATAGACAACACCCTGGCCAGAAAATGCGGCATCGCCATGCAACAAGACACCCATGGCTTTTTTGAATTCACCTGTATCGGCCTTATATTCCTGAATGGCTCTAGTTTTACCCAAAACAACACCATCCTCGGCCTCTAAATGCGAAGGATTTGCCACAAGGGATAAGTTGACATGTTTACCAGAAGTTGTAGGTCTTTTGTAATTCATACCCAAATGATATTTGACGTCGCCCGATCCCTCGTCAAACTCTTTTGAACCAGTGAATTCGAAGAAGATCGATTCATTCGGTTTTCTAACAACGTTCGACAACATGTTTAATCTTCCTCTATGCGGCATTCCGATCACAATGTCTTCAATTCCGTGCTCAACAGAGGTATCAATCATGGCTTTCATTCCGGGAACAACGGCTTCGGCACCTTCAAGACCAAATCTTTTGTCGTTAGGAAACTTCGTCGCCAAGAAAGACTCGAAAGAGCACGACCAAATTAAACGATCCAAGATTTGCCTCTTCTCATCGGAAGAGTATTTGAAAGGTTGAGGGATCTCTATTCTCTCCCTCAACCAGTCACATTGCTCTTTGGAAGGTATATGAATATACTCAACACCATATGACGAACAATACAAGCGCTCACATGCATCGACGATCTCACGTAATTTCAACGATTTCTTGCCATTTTCGACGAAACGCGGTAAGATTCCAGGACCAAGAGTGATAGACTTGTCCATGTCACTCTCAGTGAATCCATAATGTTCCAAAGTCAACTCTTTAGGAATGTCCAGCTGGTCGCCATAGGAAATGCCCAAAGGATCAATTCTGGCTTTCTGGTGACCACGGACTTGATATGCTCGAACAAGGAGTTGCACCTTCAAATGAGTAACGACATCTTCGCTGTGTCCACCAGCACCTGGATTGAAACCAACACCTGCACCACCAGCTGGGGTAGGAATCAAAGTGGGCGGGGCCGAGAAAGCAGCAGATGGCGAAACACCAGCATCCAAATTTTTGAAGTAGGCGTCCCACGAAACATGGACAGACTTGGGGTCCTGACGCCAAGCTTCATACATCTCCTCAATGTAATTGGAATTGTTCGAAAGTGCAAAGGTGTCGGTGGCCAAGCTCCGAAGAGACCCAATGGCAATAGCACCAGAGGCACGAACACTGCTCCTGGCGTGGGCTTGAGCATGAGCTTTGAAAGCGTGGGCATAACTGCCTCGAGTGTAATTTAAATGTCTGAAAGCTCTAAGCATGGCAGACAGCTAAATACCGAAGGTTGTAGTATGTGGTTCAAATAGAGTAAAGAAAACCCAGGGGTTGATTGGGCACTTTTTGCTAACCGGTAAAAAAGAAGAATGAGCGCCCTATATAAAGGGATTGACCGTGCTGCACTCTGTGGCCATTTGGTAACTTGCATTTCGGTTGTTCCGACTTCTCCGGGTTGGTAAAAGTTTCGTATTTTCACGTACATAAAAAAACATATCAAGCAAAAAATAGAATATCTCATTGTCGTGACAGGAATTAGGGAAAGTTTGAAATTAGTTGTTGCTACATGGGTCTAAAACAGATATAGGGTGCGTTCTGATTGGACAACCCGGAGTTTTGCCGCGAGGCACGGATGTCTTGCGTTGTAACTATATACAGGCTGAACATATAGAGCAGACCAGGAACTCAAATTAGAGGTGCCACGGCACCTGAAATCAAACGTTTGACTTCTCCGGCTACCGGGTATCTTAAATTTGGCAGGGAGGTCCTTGGTCCAGGTCGAGACAATTTCGCGTGTATGGTCAAAACGGGGTTCACCGGATACAGTGTCGCGGGATTTGAAATTCGGAATCTCGGACTCCATGTACTTCAATAGAGTGAGGGGCTATCTCTTGTCCTCTACAAGGCCTTAAGTGACTCCACCAAATATCGCAGTCAAAAGTTCATGGTCACCACAGCCCTTCTGTATTATTGATCCGTTAAATTTCTAGGCTTTGACTTTGTAAAAAGTTTGGCTCTAGGAGTCAATTAGTCTCTATTCGAGCCATCATACAAACTAGGTGCACGATCCTCCTCTACAAATACCTTTGCAGGTGAATGATTGATGGATTTCACTTTCTTGCCGTGAAGAAAGTTAAAAAAAATAAAGTTGAATCTTTTTATACATGGTGGTCTGATAACACTTTGGTGTGCCAGAGGGTTGCTGATAATGCCGTCTCAAAACACTGTTTAAATGAATTCCTTCGCTTTTCTCTTGTAGGCATTGCAATCCCTGAGCCATTGCTTGTATGTCTTCAAGGAGTAAATCCTTTCACCGTAGTAATCTGGAACAGGGTTGGAGAAAGATTGCGAAGATGGGTCTACTCGGTAGCGTTTGATTCTGCGTAAAAACTGCTCTTCTTTGTTTTTAAACAGAGGCAAGATAGCACTGCGAGTCAAATTGAACAACGGAGTCCCAATGAAAGGGCCAAACAAGTACCCTACGGCACCACTAAGGACAACTGCTCCACCCAATATCATGAATGGGTCAATACCAAAGATTGGCTTTTCAATATCAATTTCAATGTTTCCCAAATACTCGAGCGTTCCAAATGCAGTCAAACCAGCAGTACAAATCGATGCTGCTGTATTCAACATTTTATTTTGTTTTCTTAAGCGGAAAAACTCGACCCAGTTCATCTCTGGTTTGGCTGATGCTGACATCAGTCTAACCTGCTGAATTCTCATAATTTTGGCTGAGGCCTTTAAAGATGCAGAGCTTTTGTAGCCAAGTGCAAAAATACTCGTCCGTGCTAGCATAGTGTCCTTTGCTTCGTGAGTCTCGTTTGTGAAGTTGTAATCTCACCAGATCAAAGTAAATCACGTGAACGCACTGTTTTTACTGCGTTCATGAATCGATTACCGTCGATGCTGGTATGATAAATTTCGAAATGTAAGTCATGAAATGGAAGTGGTGGGCTCATATGAAATTTGGCTATTGCTTTTCTAGAGAGGTGTCAGTTGCTGGAAGCGAAGGAGAGACCGAAGAACACGATTCTCGCTGGACCACACGTCCATAGGTTTTCTCGATCCATACGATGGTACATAGGATGTCTCTCCATTGTAAGCCAGGCACGCTCGGAAACTGATCAATGCAGCTTCATTTGAACATGAGAGCTTACCAGCATCTAGCGGCATTAAATTGAGATGCACTGTCAATCTACATGAACTCTGAAGAAGAGAGAGGCTTCAACTACTTCATAAAACCCTTCTTTCGCAGTGAAATTGTCACTGGCAGATACATTAGCCATGTACCATTCACCGAATTAAATCGTGGACCATTCCTGTATACGCGAGGGTCTCTTGGACAACAAAAAAACTAAATAAAAAACCCTCACCAACTATCGCTCCTTCAACGTTCACGCACCCAGAACGAAACTTGAATTTTCCGGAGCAGCCTTTGACTGAAAGCCACTGGCACACATTTGAAAGTTCACACCACCAAACGCCGACTTCATTTATACTCTGAACTCAGCGAGCTGTCATGAGCAGCGTTCAATTTGAGAAGCGTGAGGATCACTTCACTTCAAATGGCAATGCCCACGAAGAAAGTGACGTGAATAACGGGTCCCGCGGCGAAGCAGGCTATGAGATGAGTATCGAAGATCCTTTATCGACTCAAGAGCTTAATGATTTGGTGTCTCGCTATCAGCAGCTTCTTCAATTTTCCAGAGACGCTTTCGAAAAGCATCAGGCGTACCAAAAGATTGCCGATCAACTGCAGCTGTTTGCAGAAGACAGTGACGTTGAAAGTTTTGCCGACCCTTACGAGAAGGAAATGAGAAAGATCGAGACGTGTCTTCTGAAGATAAGTGCACGGTACGAGAGATTTGTCGAAGAGGAGGGTACATTAGAGAATGATATTCTTTGCTCACTCGAGGAAAGCAGTCTGGCGGAAAGCATTGATTCAAACTTATTGTCCAAACAGCTTGCGAGCCTTCAATTACTCCAGAGAAACTTAGATTTGCCGAAGCAACTTCAAGTTTCTCTTGATGATACAGCTGATAACATTTCTGATGATACGCTGGTTTCGAAATCTTTGATTCGAGAGAATATTCAGGCTGTTTTCGAAAAACAACAGGACTCCGATGCCAATTTTTTGTCGACGTTGAGATCGCTCGGTTTAGCCCAGTTCCCAACATCATCTAGTGCCCCCATTGGTGATTATTTTAAGGATCAAGTTGTTGGGCATAAGATATCTACTCGATTACATGATTTAGAAAATCTTCCAGGCAACCTCGGAACACTTGATGTACAAAGTGGTACGGAGTCTGAGACACTGAACAAGCTTAAAGTAAGAGCATTGATCGAGTTGAAAGCCCTTCTGGTAATGGCGGTTCAAAAGAGATTGAAGAATGCCATATTTCGGAAGATTTCATTGACAGCACACTACGATTCACCTGATCTCAAGAACAACTCATTGGTCTTGCAGGGGAGAAGAGGCTTCTACATTAGAGAAAAAATGAGCCAGCCCAACCCAGAGCTTTTAGCGCTGCAGCTAGAGAACAAATTCAAGCTTGAAGCTGATGCAAAAAAACATAAACTCCAAGTTGACAAGATAAACAGAATCTTAGAGAACACGAGGGTTGCCAATGAGGTCAAGCTCAATCGTGTGAATAAAAAAGCAACGTTAACGAGATTCATCAACAATTTTCACAATAATACTGAGAAGGATGAATCCAAGAAAATGGAAAAGACTGCGAAGCAGCGTTTGCAAGCCTTGAAGGCTAATGATGAGGAAGCGTACATAAAGCTTCTTGACCAAACAAAAGATCATAGAATTACCCACTTGTTGAAGCAAACGAATAGTTTCTTGGACTCGTTGGCAAAGGCTGTTAAAGTCCAGCAAGCGGAACTGGATGAAATCGTGCAGGAGGAAGAGGACACTGTCGATGAGTTGCGGGAGAAGATCGATTATTACCAGGTTGCTCACAGAATTAAAGAGGAGGTCAAGGCCCAGCCTTCTATCTTGGTTGGTGGAGAATTGAAAGAGTACCAATTGAAAGGACTACAATGGATGGTGTCTTTGTACAATAATAAGTTGAACGGTATTTTGGCCGATGAGATGGGTCTCGGAAAAACTATTCAATCTATCTCCCTCATCACGTACTTGATTGAGAAAAAGAATGAAGACAAGTTCTTGGTTATTGTCCCGTTGTCTACAATCACAAATTGGACTGTTGAATTCGAAAAATGGGCACCATCTGTTAAGGTTATTGTGTTTAAGGGCTCTCCACAACAGCGTAAGGAGCTTCTGTTCGATATAAGAATGGGGAATTTCCAAGTGATGTTAACTACCTATGAGTATATCATTAAGGAAAGGCCCATGTTATCGCGCTTCAGCTACTCGCATATGATTATCGACGAGGGTCATAGGATGAAGAATGCTCAGTCCAAGTTATCGGTGACTCTCAAGCAATATTATCGTACTAAGAACAGACTTATCTTAACAGGTACACCATTGCAAAACAACTTGCCCGAGTTGTGGGCATTACTTAACTTCGTGCTCCCCAAAATTTTCAACTCTGTCAAATCTTTTGATGAGTGGTTCAATACTCCGTTTGCGAATACAGGATCACAAGAAAAGATCGAGCTTACGGAGGAGGAGAGCTTGTTGGTCATCAGAAGACTACACAAAGTTTTGAGACCATTTTTGTTGAGACGTTTGAAAAAGGACGTCGAGAAGGATCTTCCAGACAAGGTGGAGAAAGTTTTGAAATGTAATCTTTCTGGTTTGCAGCATATCTTATATCAGCAGATGTTGAAGCACAATGCCCTCTTCGTGGGATCCCAGACAACAGGCACTAATAACAAGTCGGGAATCAAAGGTTTGAATAACAAAATTATGCAATTGAGAAAAATTTGCAACCATCCCTTCGTTTTTGAGGAGGTTGAAGATGTCTTGAATACTAGCCGCCTCACAAATGACCTCTTGTGGCGGACATCGGGCAAATTTGAGCTTTTGGACAGGGTCCTTCCCAAATTCAAGGCAAGTGGCCATAAGGTGTTGATTTTCTTCCAAATGACCTCTGTCATGAATATTTTTGAGGATTTCTTGCGGCTTAAGGATATGCGTTACTTGCGATTGGATGGTGCTACCAAGGCGGAAGATCGTCAGGATATGTTAAAAGCATTCAACAAGCCTGAATCAGATTATTTCTGCTTTCTTTTGTCAACGAGAGCTGGTGGTTTGGGGTTGAACTTGCAAAGTGCTGATACTGTCATCATTTTCGATACCGATTGGAACCCGCACCAGGATTTACAAGCGCAAGATAGAGCACACAGAATCGGCCAAAAGAACGAGGTCAGAATTCTTCGCTTGATTTCAAATGATTCCATCGAAGAAGTGATTCTTGAGCGTGCTCATCAAAAGTTGGAAATTGACGGCAAAGTCATTCAAGCCGGTAAGTTCGACAATAAGTCCACTGCAGAAGAACAAGAGGAATTCTTGAAAAGATTGCTTGATGCTGAACAGGGTGACAAAGAAAATGAGGAGAATGACTCCTTAGATGATGATGAGTTGAACGATATTTTAGCGAGAAGCGAAGAAGAAAAAATCTTATTCACACAGATGGATACCGATCGAATGGTGAGGGAGAAGGTTGAGGCACGCCAAGGTGGCTATAGCAGTCGTTTGATTCCGAAGGACGAGCTTCCTCCTGTTTTCACGGAGGACATCTCACATCACTTCGAAAGAGATACGAAGGAGTTGTCTCGGATGCGTGAAAAGAAGAAGGTGAAATACGATGATGGTTTAACGGAGGAGCAATGGCTCATGGCTATGGATGACGATAATGATACTGTGGAGGATGCAATTCGTCGTAAGGAAGAGAAGCGTGCAAGGAGGAAAAGAAAAGCTGCTAATGGAGAGCTGGAAGAACCAGGTGACTCAGATGATGGTGACGAAGAGTCTGATGGTGAAGTTCAGCGAAAGCGGGCGCGCCGGGAAACCACGAGTCCTGTTGATCCCGAGGCTGTCCAAAATGGGGACGATGGATTGTCTTCAAGATGTCTTAGCGTTCTTGATCACATCCAGGAAATGCAATCCAACAGGGATGGCCACAAGCTTGCAGAAATTTTCCTTCGGTTACCATCCAAGAAACTATATGCTGATTATTACAAAGTCATTAAACGTCCTACTGCGATAAGCCAGATTCGAAAACACATTTCGCAGGAGCGTTACGACTGCTTCGAGGCTTTTACTGACGAGCTCAAACTCATGTGCTCTAATGCGAAGACTTATAACGAGGAAGGCTCTTGGGTTTTCCAAGACGCCGAAGAGATTGAGGAATATGTGAATAGTCTATAGAAAGCAAATAGCCTTTCATTAATCGCAAATTCCTTGTCCAATTGTCTGCCGGATGACATCAAATATGCATAGATGTTGACCAATCAAAACCGTTGCGATTACACCTTACCGCAAGGTCCATGAGCCTCACGATACTTGCATACTGATCATTGTGGAAAAGGTTTCATGCTGACGAAGTCACTGCCCACGCCTCAAGTAAATAGTCAACAAGAAAATGATAGTCAATGCAATTCGGGAATGCAATTGACTTATAGGATCAATTTTTAAGTTCGTTTAACAGGCTGTAGGAGACCTTGCTGTATCGCACCACTCCCCCGCAATAGAGGGCCATGCATCCTTCAATGATTGTAGGACAATCCTGCTCCTTTTGGCTCTCTCTCCACTTTCGCTCCTCGGATCTGGTATGTGAGAGCAGCTTAAAGCCCAGGGCACGGATTTTATGCCCGGTTCAGAGTCAAATACAAAGAGGGGTGGCTATGTGTGCCGTCTTACCTTACGACCGGCTAGATCTGTCATGTAGGCAAACGTGATTTTACTTCAGCCAGAATATATAAAGTAAGCCTCTTTCCTCGTGCCCAAGGAGCTAAAGCGCAAAAAATAGAAAGCTTCCTATTGAATTTCTTTGCATCAAACTGACAATCCTGTGATGGCGTCTATCGTATTCCGTTCTTCAGCAGGTTCGAAGAACTCGTATTTCAAAATTTTGAGTTATGCTGCCGCCGTTGGAGGTGCTGCTGCCGCCGCTACCGCTGGTGCATTATATTTACATCAACAGCATTTTGGTGGTAACAACAAACCTCCCCACAAGAACAATGGCTTGAAGTTCTTTGCAGCTGCCACTCCAGCTAGATTGGCCCAAGTTTTTGAAGGAAAAACCGAGAAAGACTTTCAAGAGGTATATAACGCCATTGCCCAAAAGGTTCAAGACGAGGATGACGCGGACGAAGGAGCTGGCAGATATGGCTTGTTGTGCCGTTTGGCGTGGCATAGCTCAGGAACCTACGATAAGAAGAAAAACTCAGGCGGCTCTTATAGTGGATCAATGATTTATTCTCCAGAATCCACTGACCCCGAGAACGCTGGTTTGGATGCTGGAAGAGACTTCCTCAATGAATTCCACTATCAATTCCCTTGGCTCAGCAGAGGTGACTTGTGGACTCTTGGTGGCGTCGTTGCTGTACAAGAAGCTGGTGGTCCAAAAATCAAGTGGAGACCTGGAAGAGTCGACTGCTCCAAAACAGAGAAGGACAAAATCCCTGAAAACGGCAACTTACCAGATGCCTCCCAGGAACTGGGTGCCTACGTGAGAAAGATCTTCAACAGGTTGGGATTCGATGACAGAGAGATGGTGGCCCTTATCGGAGCTCACGCATTGGGCAAATGCCACACCTATAGATCTGGATATGATGGTCCTTGGGGCCCATCTCCAAACATGTTCACCAACGACTTTTTTGTTAGATTGTTGCAAAAGTGGCACATTCGTGAATGGGATGGCAAGAGACAATATCAGGACGACGAAACGAATTCTTTCATGATGTTGCCTACTGACATGGTGCTCAAGGAAGACAGCAAATTTCTTAAGTATGTGAAGCTCTATGCCGCTGATCAAGACCTTTTTTTCGCCGACTTCTCGAAGGCTTTCACCAGATTGCTCGAAAATGGTATTGAGTTCGAAAAAGACACTCCATACTATGAGTTCAAGACTTTAGAAGAACAAGAGTGAAGATGAAGTGTTCTCGATCTACATCTACTAGGCTATCTCTTAAACGATAATATACAATTGCAGATGAATACGAGCGTTTGAAAATAATAGCCTTCAAGCAAATTAATGCCTGACGCTAAGGAGAGACGAGTTCAATTATAGCATCATGTTATAATCAGCATACTGCCGCAGGAATCAACATTCACTTAAAGAATATCAAAATCAAAATATACATTCACAGCTATAGTGCCGTTTTGACCGGTGAAAAAAGCCTACCGCTTAGAGATTTGGCTTGAGAATTACAGACTATGGTTTATTATGTGTGAAGCCGTAAAGCGATAGCGGTCAAAAAAACCGTCACATTTGCAGCCCTCAGATGTCCACCTGCAAACCCTCTCGGCGTAAAATGCATACTACCTCGCACAGTACATGGAGTGTATATTGTTGTAATTCCTTTAACTACAAAATTTTTTTCTCAATTTTCAGCTACAACTCACTACTCACATATCAATAGTATAGCATGAAGTTCATTCAGTCTGAGCAGATCTTGGAGATCCCTGAGGGTGTTACTGTCAACATCAAGGCCAGAACCATTAAGGTTACTGGTCCAAGAGGTGAGTTGACCAAGGACTTGAAGCACATTGATGTCACTTTCGAGAAGTTGTCTGACAAGGCTATCAAGATCATCGTTCTTCACGGTGACAGAAAGCACGTCGCTGCTTTGAGAACTGTCAAGTCTTTGATTTCTAACTTGGTGACCGGTGTTACCAAGGGTTACAAGTACAAGATGAGATACGTCTACGCCCATTTCCCTATCAACGTTAACACCGTTGAGATTGACGGTCAGAAGTACGTTGAGATCAGAAACTTCTTGGGTGAAAAGAAGGTCAGACACGTCAAGATCTTTGAGGGTGTCACCATGGAGCAGTCTACCACCCAGAAGGATGAGTTGATCATCTCCGGTAACTCTTTGGAGGCTGTTTCGCAGAATGCTGCTGACATCAACCAGATCTGCAGAGTTAGAAACAAGGATATCCGTAAGTTTTTGGATGGTATTTACGTTTCTGAACGTGGATTGATCGATGACAACTAATTTAAAGGTATGCTTTACTGCTCATCGGTTATTGTTAATACACTTTCTTCCAAACACTACGGGACAAACTTTTTATAGTTCGAAATACGGCTTTACGGTTTACCCCCTGGTCTCCTGTGAATACATTACAGAGCTCAATATTCAATACAGAGCCACCAATGATTCACTGTAGGAATGAGACTCAGGGCTGTTGTTTTAAGTGACGAGGTATATTTGCTTTTCTCATCATCTTATTATTGTCAACGGCTTTGAGTCCTAATTTTCTTTTGTTTTGCTTGTTTACACCTGGTGAAGAAGGGTAGGTGCTCTTTTTCGTTAGGCGTTATTGAGCAGATATCGAAGAAGCCCGTAGCTTTGCATATAGCGATCGTAAATGGTCGCTAGGTGCGCCCGCCTAACCTACCTTGTTCAATCATTTTCAATTTATAACCAGAAATGAAGGTTGCGTTCTTGGGCCCCGAAGGAACGTATACACATGAGGTACGTATGAGATGCTGATTCATGCTATTGAATCGAGTACTAATTAATCAGGCCGTGATTCAACAATTTGGGTATTCCCCAGATTTATCGATCTTTCCTCAAAGCTCAATCGGTGATTGTTTCAACACACTCAATGCCGGTAATGTCGAATTCGCTGTTGTTCCATTCGAGAACTCTACCAATGGACAGGTGGTTTTCACGTATGACCTTCTAAGAGACTGGTTCATCGGCGATAATGCAAAATCGAGACCAACTTTCCAAGTTGTGGGAGAACAGTTTGTGGCGATACATCACTACTTGCTTTCCAATGCCACCGAAAAGTCTCAAATACATACGATCTATTCGCATCCGCAGGTCTGGGGTCAGGTAACAAAGCTGTTGAAATCATACGCAAAATGTACAAAAGTCGATGTAAGCTCGACTGCTGAGGCTGCTCGAATAGTGTGTCAAGACTCTACGAATACAGTGGCTTGCATCAGTTCCAAAATGTGTGCTCAGTTAACAAACTTACCGATAATAGAGGCTGAAATTGAGGATATCCCAGACAACACAACCAGATTCTTAGTTTTAGGTAACAAGCCCATTTCTTTACAGCAAGAGCATGGAATAACAGAAGAGATAGTCCCTCCTACTGCCATCACCTCGATAATGTTCACGCTTAATCATGATGATCCTGGTGCCTTGATGGCAGCTCTTGATTCTTTTAAACGACAGAGCATCAACTTGACTTCTATTGCATCAAGACCATCGGGGAAAAGTAACTGGCAGTACGTGTTTTTTACTGAGGCAGAAGGGAGCATTGATAGTCTTCGTATGAAGGAAGCTGAGAAAGGTCTTCACCGATGTTGTAGTGACGTGGTGATACTTGGATCATTTGCTCGTTCAAAATTGTACAGTTCTGGCCAAATCAAACATTAAATTATTATTTATTGCAAAAAAATACCAACAAATATCTACGACCCGAACTTCTGGTAAGTCCAGTCCTTGTTATCCAAAGGACACACGGCTCTCAGTTTAAGCCATCTTTGAATACAATGCATATGGAAGGCATGATTACAGACGCCCCACGCTGCAATACAGTTATCGGCAGAATTGTTGATGCTGTTCGGCTGGCATTCAATGCATGGCTCCATGAGATGATTTCGACAAATGGCACAAGTTTCGACAACTATATCCCAAGACCAAAAAGCAACAGCAGTCCACTTTTTAACCTCAAATCTCTGCTTCCTTTTAGGCTCCTCGTCCCTCTCATGCTGTGTGTTATGCGAATGATTCCCGTGGTGGTCGTGATTGTGGTTCTCGCTCAGTTGTTGGTTGGTATCTTCAAGGAGGATTTCGGTCCCGCCGGCTTTCCCCACTAGCGGTTGGCTGTCCACATCGATTCTATCTTCCCCATTCATATTTTGTAGAGTACGCCTGTTTGAAAACGCGAAGTTAGCTGTGTTGCCAGTTGACTTAGTAAGTTGATGGTTATGGACTGTACAGAACTATCGCCTTCTCGGGTATTTGCCTGGCTTTGATCACAACGGACATAGCAGCCCTATTTGATTGATCATTTAATTATATTATCGAGCTTTTTTTCGATCACATAAAAAAATCCTCATACCTCATTGAAATTGTTCTTAACAAGTATTCCCGATGTCGGAAGAGCTCATTTCATCGCTATATCCACTGCCTCCACCCTACTACAAATATTTCACAGAGTCAAATAGATCGAAATACCAGCAATGGCTCGAACAGGAACTCGACGGAGATGCTCTTCCACCAGGTGATCTACGATTCCATCGCCCGCCTTCAGCGCCGACAGGTGAACAATACCGAGGGTACGGAAGTGTGTGGGCATTGGTCAACAAGCTACCTTCTCTCAAGGAGCTGGGGTGGAAGCAATTATACAGCGATGAAGACGAGAAAATCACCTCGCAGACTAAAATAGATGAGCTTCACAAACTCCTAGACTCGTTACTATTGAACTTCTTGGAGCTTGTGGGCTCTGTTTCTAAGGAACCTGCAAAATTCTATGTCAAGATTGAAGACTTAAAGCTTCTCTTGATCAACATGAATCATTTGCTCAATACCTATCGTCCCCATCAAACTCGTGAAAGCTTAATTATGCTTTTGAAAAAGCAGATCGAAAAGAAAAGAAGTGACATGGGCGAGATAGATGAAGCAATGGCTCTTGTTAAGAAGCGCATAAATCTGCTTGTCTCGTCTGCCGATATGATTTCAACAAGTCTGCCGACCGTTGAAGCAGAAGAGAATAGCTCTTCTGCCATTACTGAGCAGAATATCATGAAAACACTACAATCTCTTGTTGATGAATCTTGATACCATGACTATGCTAAGATGTCGTTACGGTTCCCCTTCGCGCTAAAATAGGTCCAAAAGATCAGCATTTGTGCTGGTATTTTTTGTTTGCTGGGTGGTTCCGCTTCCAAGGTTATTCGAACGACTTGGGTTGAGGCTTAAGTCTCCTATTTTATTGGTACCATCGTCCTCGTGTTGCGAGGAAGGGTTTCCAAAAAGGCTCAATATATCGTTGGTAGAACTCTTAACTTGAGATCCATCAGAGTGGTTGTTCATGTCAGAGGCACTGGTTGGTACGCTGAACAAATCATTGAGCTCATCTAATAATGAGTTTGCACCGTCAGGGTTAGATGAAGGAGCCTGATCGTCATCATCAAGGTCAAGCAAATTTTCGTTACGGGCGTTGTTGATGATTTCTTGCTTAGCCCTACTGGTTAAGTCGGACAAGTCAGATTTTCTTCCCAGCCTTTTGTTTGATTGTTGGTTATCATGCGTGGCATATGCTTGCGGATCAATGAATGTTGATGCGGGCTTGTGATATACTGATGAAAGCGTAGACAATTCTTGGATCAAAGCATCTAAGACAATGGGATTGAAGGAAGAAATTGTCGTCTTGATAGGTGGAAGTTTGGAAGCAATGATTTGCTGCTGAGCTTCGCTAGATGAGGTGGAAAGAAGACGCCAATAAATGTACGCTTTATCCCTAACGTCTGCATTTTCGCAATCCTTAGTAGCATTTTCAAGAACAGTTTGAAGTAGCTGTGAACAACCCGCAGATGGAAGCACCAAATTAATCTTGACAACTGATGTCAAGATGTTGAGCTGAAGAAGTGACTCATGCTCGAGGAAGTCGTTGACAAGATCCTGTAATTTGGATTTGAGATTCGTGAAGTACTTTGGATACTCTCCGAGCAACCAAACATACCCAGCAAGAGCTTGAGGGTCAGAAAGTTCATCTATGTGATTTGAAATAACTGGAACTATCAAAGTGATCAAGTCATTCTTTCCTGGGTAGCGTCTCAAGATTTGCGTCAAGACTCCAACAGCTTCGTTGATTACCAACTCGCCTCCTCTCTGCTCCATCAAGGATATCAAGAGATTTGATGCCTGAATAACACTCGAAGAAAGCTTAATAGCCACCGCTCCAATTGCCTGAATTGATTTCGCAACAAGAGCTGGTTCAATTTCCATAGCATACTCTTTAAGCTCGCTCAAGAGGAGGGCGCTGTTGGATTCATTTGCCAATCTAATGACAATCTCTAGTTTTTCTAGCTTCAAGTACAATGGGTCCGAATATTTTATGAAAAAGACTCTCACCTCTTTCGTGAGCACCTGAGGGTATTTTTCCAAAATAATTCTGATATTCTTCAACCCCACATATTGAGCCTCAGGGATGGACAGGGATACCAAAGAGACCAATGGAGCGGAGAGCTTCCTCAAGAAGCTAGTTTTAGTCGCTTGGTTTGGTAAATTGTCCAAGTGATGAATAACAACTTTTATAGAAGAAAGAACGACTGAGGGGTTAACATGTTGCAATTGTGGGATACATCTTTCGATGATATGAAGGGTTTCCTCTTGATTATCGGTAGAATATTCTGCCAAACACCCTAAGATCGTGATTCTACCCCACTCAGTGCATTCGTTCAAACAAGCCATCAATGTTTTTATGAGCTGATGGTCGATGACCAAAACCTCCAATGAACTATCTTTGTTCATATCTCTAATTTCATATAACGCACTCAAAGCGTTTGCCACCACCATGGGGTTTGAATCCATCAATAATTTCTTGAGATCGTCCAAAAATCCAAATTCAACGCACATTTCCGAATTGAGGTCGAAAAGTTTAGCAACACAGATGGCGGCTGTCTTTCGTACATAAGGATTATCATCCAGTAAGGTTCTTCTTAATGGAATTTCCATATAGTCAACCATTTTATCCACACGGATGCAGCCCATTGTACGGATAGCAAGAGCCCTCACAAGTGGATTGGTGTCCTCGGTGTCTTGAACGAACGTGTTCACAGCCAAGATACACAATTCGGGGTGTGTTTTAGCGTAATTCATCATGTACAAGTATACAAGCTTTTTTTGCTCAAGGTCATAAGTAGCAATATTCTTGAGGACATCCGGGAAGAGTGACGAAACATCCTTTCCAACAGTCATGGCCTGGATCACGCGCTGGATGGCGTCCTTTCTTTCATGTTTGTATTGAGAGACAAGGCCGGCCTTTAGTTCGAAGGTTTCGCCCTTCTTAGGTCCCTTCAAAAAATTCAAGATTTTCTTTTCCAAGGACATTGGTGATCAGACGAAGCCACGAATGCTGTATGGTTGACCAGGTTGTTTGAAGTTTTGAGGCATAATTGTACACGTGCTGTTAATCACGTGCGAGGTTTTTCACCTACTTCGAGGTCGTCGATCCAGACACCAATTCGGCTCGAGCTATTCTTCATATATGTTTCATATTTTTTTTTTCTTTTGTTTTTCGGTGCAACCTAGCTCAGTTTCAGAAATCATCCAGAACAAACGCCTTCAAAAGTATCTCTAAGTGTTTTAACCAATGGGCTCGTAGCCGAGTTGATAGGACTGTGTTATTTTATCAAATCGATTATATTCTCTCCTCCAGATTTTTCATAGCCTCCTGGGCTGGATTAGCTTTAATCAGCACAACAAATGAGGAGTTGATAAGCCTTGATGCATAGAAAATAGACAGTCTACTGAGGTCTAGGTGCATGCAAACACTACCAATCGTCGGCAAATCTGGGAACTCGCGCCGATTCTTTTGCCCGAAATAGCATGAAGGAGCTCAGTAGCGCAATGCAAATTACAGGGTGTGGTTGCGCAGCCAGTTAAGCTTTGATGCAGAAAGTGCTATTCTCAAAAGTAAGACAGAGCTGTTTGAAGGCAAGTATACGGCCGGTCTTACCGATAAGCTAATTAGATGGGACGCATGCAATGCATTAGCACGATGACTAAAGTCCTAAAGTCCTGGATGAAGTACCACATTTAGAGTCGTAAGCAAACACAGAGGCAGAACACTAAGCACCTACAGCTTATTATAGGGAAACGAAGCAATCGGTAATAACAGACCAAGACTTCTAGGCAGCGGAATGCACAGCGGACAGTGTTGGTGCTTGTGCATATATGGTGATCGGCTGCTTTGAATGTTTTCAAACCCTGAAGCTTTTCGGATTACGCACAACGTACGTTTTGAGGTCGCTGAATTTCTCCACAAGCTGTGGTTCAGGCATGAAGTTCTCAACCCCAACATATCCCCTCGTTCTCGTAAATACGTTCCCAAAGGCAAGTGACCTTTAGAGAAATGGGGATTAATGTTTTTATGGCAAACAATGGGTTTGAAAAGGCCTAGTTTCGCGGTTTAAGAGCATGTTTACTGTGTATTGTCCGTTTGCCTGACCCTCCCGAGAGTTTCCTCAAACCTCCCGCCTGCATGCATTTAGCCGCATAACCCTGTGCATCTGGCAAAGTGTTTTGCTTTCCGAAGCACCCGAGGAAGACCCTGCTTGTGGCTTGTCTTACCTGATATAATATATATATCCGTCATGTCCGGACTGGCCTCTCCTCCCTAACACGCGCTCATTCACCAACTTACCGACACCCTCTATCGCTCAGGAACCCCGAACGCTTCAACAAGCCACTGCATTATGAAGGTTAAGGTTGCAAAAACTAATAACGTGCTTTTTAGGGCATACAATGCCTACCGCAACTACACTCCAATTCATGTTTTGACGGTCAATGAGACAATAATCTTCAATTCTATCGTGTTTGCTCTAGTAGCCGGTCTTTTGTACTGGGCTATGTTTGTTGTTCCCTCATGGCTTGTCTTCCTTGGAGAGAGAGCAATCTACTACATCACGGGCCAAACAATTTCCATCTCGTTGGTCTTCTCGTTTATTGTTAGGCAACTTCTTTTCAGCCCCAAGCAACCAGCTCTACGCTCCAATCTGTCCAACAGCATGCCTGCGGACTTTTACCGTAGGAAGTGATGAGAAGTCATCGAATCACTAAGCCCCCATTAATGCCCTCACGTCAAATGACAACTAATATAATTTAACTGAATAGATTCCAATCATGAACTTTGAAAGTAGAAACCCAGTGTTTGAGCTGCTGGAAGCAGCGGCCGAGCTCTCCATCGCCGCTGGTCACTTCCAGCAACTGCGCATGAAGCTGCTCTGCTGTGACATCGCCGCACTTCAATGGGATATTAAACGTGAAAACACAATCACTCTCAACTTTCTTTAACCTCAATAACGCAATTAGCATAAATAATTTGGTCTCATCCGTCTCCTGCTTTGATGGAGAGGGCTTCACAAGGAAAAAAAGTGCATCAAAATCTTCAGCGGTTTTGGAACTTTCAAGGGGAGCTAAAAACGTGGGAGGTCCATCGATTATGTCCTCTAAATGTATGGCGATAATCTCAGGTAGGGTGTTGGCTTTGACCATCTCCAACAAGTCAATGATGACGGAGCGATCAAGCCCATCTGGTCGTTCTAATATAAAGACTTCTTGAGTGTCTGGAACTTCCCTAAAATCGGAAACATCAACCGCGACTTCCGGCAAGTCACAACTTATAGCTCCTCCGTAGAGTTTCATCATATTCGCAAGGAAGACTGACTATGGTTGGTGTGCTTGGCAGATGGCCTGCACGTGCATTAACTCATGTGACTTAATCTTCCAATTTCGTCCATTAGATACTGGAGAAATTCGTAGGGGTGTAGCAATTCAAAAGTTTTTGAAAAATTTTACAAGATCTCTAGTGGGGCCCTGATGAAAATACGGGAAAGTCATCAAGCAGCTCCATTTGAATGTGTGGCTTATATGCCAGAATTCACGATTTTGGAGGGTAGCCAGAAATTTCTTCGTAAGATATAGACCGGACCCATGAGGTAATATATATTGTTAAAACTTCTCTTATTCTTAATCTACTTACTCTCTTTTCCCTTTGAAGACCTGAGGCCCTTTTTGTCAGCCCGCCATGAAGATTCTTTTTTAAGCTTCGCGCTTGATCCTAACCCAAATACTCTTCTATAACAACTCAACAAGGGTGCTTCTCCTATAGCTCTTGCATAAGCCCATAGCATGAAGTCCCGAATGACGAATAGGAGAAGATTGGGGGTAGCTGCCGTGGCACTTCTAGTTGTCATTGTTGTTGTCACCAACTTTTCAGTGTCGAGACTGAAAAACCTTCGACTCTCTAACATCGACAACCTAGCTGGCATGCTGTCGCTCATATCTAATGAAAACAGCAAGAAGCAAGAAGAGTTCTTTAAAAAGCTTGAAAAAATGCAGCAACAGTTATATCTGAAGCATGAAGAGAGGTTGAGGAACTTGGAGAGCCAGAACGAGTACCTCATTGAGCAGATCAAGCTTATGAGGAGTCCGCCGGACAAATTTTCACTTCGTGAAAAGTTGGCTTTTATAACGCCATATGATCCGAAAACAAAATTCCCCGCCTACATCTGGCAGACGTGGAAGCATGGTCTCAACGACGATAGATTTGATGTTCAATATAGAGAAGGCCAAGCTCAGTGGGCGGTGAAAAACCCAGGCTTTGTCCATGAGCTATTCAATGATGACACAACCTTTGCAACCGTAAAGCATTTGTACCAGCATGCGCCAGAAGTTATTGAGGCTTATAAACTGATGCCTGAGGTTATCTTGAAAATGGACTTCTTCAAGTACTTAATCCTTTTCGCTAAAGGTGGTGTTTATGCTGATGTTGATACAGTGCCACTACAGCCAGTTCCAAATTGGATACCGGATAACGTCTCACCTACTGAGCTAGGCTTGATCATTGCCGTAGGGTCAGATTCCAAACTGGCTAAATGGAGACTGGACACGGTTCGCAGATTAGAGTTTGGAAACTTTGTTCTTCAGTGCAAGCCGGGTCATCCTATTCTTCGTGAAATTATTGCATCTATCACAGAAAATACCTTGCGCTTGAGGCGTACACTCAAAGATGGTGAACAACTCGCATTGGAAGGTCTGTCGAATCAAAAGTCGTTGGCTATTCTGAAATGGACAGGAAGCGGACTCTGGACTGACACAGTTTTGGAATACCTTAATGACTACGTGAAGCTGTCAATTTACCAATCAGTGACGTGGAAAGACTTTCACGGCTTGGAAAACCCCAAATTGGTCAGTGATGTCTTAGTTTTACCGATCAAATCTTTCGCTTCTACTGTTGAAGTTTCTAAAGATGGCAAGATAGGGGATCCAATTGCCTTCGTGAAACATTTCCTGGCAAATATTTGGAAGTCTGGGTAAACTTGACTTGTGAAAGGCTTGCTAGCATCGTTTTTTCATACTAGCAAAGGATTAGCATATATTCATGTGATAAGGCTTTTCGATCATCACGACGATCGAGGAAGCTTAGTCCGTCAAGGGCAAACTCCATGGTAAAAAGGTTTCAGAATACGCTCTCGCCAATGTGATACCAAATATTTTATGTACTATAATCTTGAGGCATCAAGCTTCGACTCTATTACCTTGTGGGGTAAGAATGGTGTTCATATTAGTTGCTTATGTAATGGCATTTCACTTTGCGCTCGTGTCAAATCATCTTCATTTTTTTTAGATAATCGGAAACCGAGATTAACAGATTGAAAGTTCCCTGGCGGTTCAAGCCATCATATACATTTTACCTCTATGACTCATGGGGTAGATGCCGTATCG
Organism: Candidozyma vulturna; assembly: GCA_026585945.1. Taxonomy (NCBI): domain Eukaryota; kingdom Fungi; phylum Ascomycota; class Pichiomycetes; order Serinales; family Metschnikowiaceae; genus Candidozyma; species Candidozyma vulturna. Next base: position 438,427 of record CM048833.1, on the reverse strand, counting down.
CGGGGACAGATAACGAAAGTTCATGCAGGGTGATTGCATAGTACTGACGTTTAATAACCTCGAAAAAGGCTCAAAATTTCACCTCCCCCAACAACTTATTACTTTAGAATCATGGTTAAAAAGGTTCTTCTCTTGGGCTCTGGCTTCGTTGCCAAGCCAACCGTCGACATTCTTTCTGCTGACAAGAACATTGAGGTTACTGTTGCTTGCAGAACTTTGGAAAAGGCTCAGCAATTGGCGGGCTCCGTTGCCAGTGCCATTTCCTTGGATGTCAACGATGAGAAGGCTTTGTCCGACGCTGTTTCCAAGTTTGACTTGGTGATCTCTTTGATTCCATATATCTACCACCACTTGGTCGTCAAGGCCGCTATTGCGCACAAGAAGCATGTGGTGACCACTTCTTACATCAACCCAAAGTTGAAGGAGTTAGAACCTCAGATTCTTGATGCTGGTATCACCGTTATGAACGAGATCGGCTTGGACCCAGGTATCGACCACTTGTACGCTGTCAAGACCATGGAGGAAGTGCACAAGGCTGGTGGTAAGATCAAGTCTTTCTTGTCCTACTGTGGTGGATTGCCTGCTCCAGAGGCTTCTGGAAACCCATTGGGCTACAAGTTCTCTTGGTCTTCTCGTGGTGTGTTGTTGGCTTTGTCTAATTTTGCCAAGTACTGGCAGGATGGCCAGGTTGTTGACGTCAAGTCTGAGGACTTGATGGCTACTGCCAAACCCTACTTCATCTACCCAGGTTTTGCTTTCGTCTGCTACCCTAACAGAGACTCTACCACCTACAAGGAGTTGTACAGCATTCCTGAGGCCGAAACGGTTATCAGAGGTACTTTGAGATACCAGGGTTTCCCAGAGTTTATCAAGGTGCTCGTTGACTTGGGCTTCTTGAAGGAAGCTGAGCACCCATCTTTCGAAAAGGCTCAGCCTTGGAAGGACGCTTTGGCTCAATTGATTGGTGCTTCCTCCTCCTCCGAGCAGGACATTGTTGCCAAGATTTCTGAGTTGACCAACTTCAAGAGTGAGGAGGACAAGGAGAGAATCATTTCCGGTTTCAAGTGGTTGGGTCTTTTGTCTGACAAGCAGACCATCCCAAGAAAGAACCCATTGGACACCTTGTGTGCTACTTTGGAGGAATTGTGCCAATACGAAGAGGGCGAGAGAGACATGGTCTGCTTGCAGCACAAGTTTGGTATTGAGTGGGCTGACGGCACTCAGGAGACCAGAACCTCTACCTTGGTTGACTACGGTGACCCTAAGGGCTACTCTTCCATGGCTAAGTTGGTTGGTGTTCCTTGCGCCATTGCTGTTCAGCAAATCTTCGATGGCACCTTGTCTAAGAAGGGTTTGTTGGCCCCTATGACCGGTGACATCAACGAGCCAATCATGAAGGCATTGAAGGATGACTACGGTATTTTCTTGGTCGAGAAGACTGTCGCCTAAACTGTCGGCTCGTAGGGACGTAAAAAATGCAATACATACAATTATGGCCAGGATCCTCAGCCTCAATCTGACTCTTCTTCCAGTTCGTATCCTTGGGTATACTCATCAATGAGATAGGAGATATCCTCAACCAACTCTTGCTTGTCTCCCACAATTTCTAGGTCCTTGGGTGCTCGCACACGCTGAATAATCTGGCGATACTGCTTGAGATGATCCTTAAGGCCAGTTGATTGTGCAAATTTGGTGTATAAATTATCGGTTTTAAACACAGCTGGTGATGAGTCCAATGAGGTGAGTTTCCCAATGTCTTTGTTCACACAGACCTTTCCGTCAAGCTTCTCTTTCAACTTTTCGTTATCAGGGATGATGTACTGAGAAAAGAAACGCTTACTTGACGACGAATTAGGGAAGAGGTCGAGGTCAAGCTGCCTCATCTCTTTCTTGGGAGGCACTTCTCCGCGCAACACTGCTTCTATTATTCGTGGATCATCAATAACTGTGGTTCGCGTGTTCGTCTCCACCTCATTGAGGCAAATCTCATTAACAATGTTTCTTCTGTGGTATCCTCTCAATAAATTGGCTTCATATTGTGCCATTGTAGTCTTACCTTCCGATTGGTTGTTCGTCGACCAAATCGAGTTAACGAAGTATGCATGCACTAATCCCCTATGCCATAGACTCTCTGGGTTGAATGTGCTCAGTAAAAGACTCAGCTGTTGATCGATTCCGAGCGGGAAAAGTAGTGAGCTGTTTTTGGATAGCTCTATCAAGCCTTTGATTCTTGTCAAAGTATTTTGCTTGGTGAATGATTTGGATCCAATGGCGTAACACCATAGATTGTACTTACTACTGACGCCGTTGTTAAAATACTCGTCACGAAGATGAACCAACATCTCATTAGTGAACCCACTCCATGCATTGTCAAGCTCACTGAACAATGAAACCCCTTGTATATTATCCAGAGACTCGAGTAGCTTCCTAAAGCTTTCATCGACATCATCCTCGTAATTCTTGTATTCTTCGACGCCAATTTTGAAGGAATCAAATTTATATCTCTCAAAATGCTTGTGGGTACCTTCAGGATGGATGTAGTCTTCGATAGATAGTAGCGAATAAGGTCTGTAAATCAACTTGTTATAATCTGTAAAATAATTCGTGTTCTCTATATTTAGCATCAGATTATCTGTTGGCTTACCCTCGTCCAAGCTTTGCTGATAAATATTCTTATCGACCCTAGGTTTCTTTTCAAGTTCGATACCGTCGAATGCTGATAAATCGATAGATGGATCTTGAAAGGTGTACTTTCCTAAGAAGCCATATCCACCATTAAGCTGGATATTTATAGCTCTAGGGTAGTAGTTCACCACTCCATTCTGTCTTGTTGGCTCTAAAAAGATGTCATTTTGGTGTGTGATTTTGGTCTTTTTCAGGTATGGAATATAGGATTCCTGAACGTTGTAAAGATGAGTGCAAAGATGACCCAGTGATGATGACGCTGCAATGCTGATAACCTCTTGCATCTAGCAGAATTGATCAAAAGTTGGAGAAGGTCCAACTCAATAGGCCTGAGTGGACCATAAGTATGTGCATACAATGTACAGGAAACCCATTATTACTTTGATCCAAACCAATAAGGGAGGCTTTCCTGGAGAATGGAACTACAAGTCCATTGTGGTTCTTAAATTTTGATTGAAAGCTTGTTCGAAGCATTCAAAATAATGCGATGTGTGGCCAATTGAACCTGTGCGAGCAGTGACATATTCTCCAGATAGCCTTAATTCATTGCAAAACTGAAGGATTTTGGGATAGAAATTAGGCAATTGCTAATAGAAACTCCCGGCGAAAAAAACATAGACCGAAATTTGGTAATGCAAACATTGGAAACAAAAAGAAGGGACTTTTTGGTTTTGTCTTACATGCAGGATTGAGTCTGATATCTTTTCATCAGTGCACAATATATTCATGTGGTGCGATTTCCGTTACATAATTAAGGTTTCGTGGTCTAGTTGGTTATGGCATCTGCTTAACACGCAGAACGTCCCCAGTTCGATCCTGGGCGAAATCATGATTATTTTTTTGTTCTTTAACTCAGCGCATCGAAGAACTTTCGAACTTGCGTGTTACGTAGTTCAATATATTCTCGAAGCTCCGGTGCTCATCGGATGGACGTAGCATTTTATAAAGCGAAAGTCGAGAATCTGTCTGACCTATTGCGCTACAATCGAATCACTCTAACTATGAAGAACCCGTGAAGATCCTTTCAATAATCTTCGGGAAGTTTTTTTGGAGGTTGGTTCTATAGAGATATAGTTTTTCTACTCTAATAAAGAGATATCAGTTAAAAAAAAAAATTGACTTTCTGGAACCGTAGCTGCCAAAACTTGTACTACTGCACATATTTGTCACGTATAAGTCACGTGTGGGTATTTTCACTAGCGCGAGTGTTATATACCTAATACGTGTAAGATCTTTCAAACCGCTTTGCAACCAACTAAATCATCAGTGCAACAACGGCCATGATATTTCTGGCGTTTCTACTTATTTGCCTAGCTTTTGTTGCGGCCATAGACCCGTACTCTGTTTTGGGAATATCTAAAGATGCCGATGAAAAAACAATTAAGACAGCCTACAGGCAGTTGTCGAAGCAGTACCATCCAGACAAGAACCTGTCGCCTGAGGCCCACGATAAATTTATCGAGATAGGAGAAGCATATGACATACTCAACGATCCACAGAAAAAACAGAATTACGATCAGTTTGGGGATGCCAACGGCGGTGGAGGCTTCGGAGGTGGAGGTGCTGGATTCGATTTTGGTGACATGTTCAACCAATTCTTCCAAGGTCAGGGTGGATTCGGTGGCGGCCATGGCCATCAAAGACGTGTCCAAAAGGGTCCTGATACCCAAGTGAACGTGGAAATGACCTTGAAGGACGCATTCCTAGGCAAAGATTTGGAGTTTGACGTCGAGATGAACAACATTTGCAGCAAGTGCAAAGGTAGTAGATCTGCAGATGGAAAGAAACACACATGTACTAAATGCGATGGGCGTGGCGTTGTCATGATGAGAAGACAAATGGGTCCAATAATCCAGCAGTTTCAGTCCCAATGTGACCAGTGTGGTGGTAAAGGGCAGACGATAGCCAAACCATGTAAAAAATGTGAAGGCCAAGGTACGGAGCGTGTTTCGAGACACTACAACGTTTACGTGAGTCCTGGTACGCCGCGTAATCATCGTTATGTTTTGGAGGGCGAGGGTGATCAGAATCCTGACTTTGTGGCTGGAAACATGAACCTTCAATTCAGAGATACTTCTGCGGAAAACTGGGGATTCCGTAGAATCAAGAACCATCTCTACAGAACAGAACTCCTCACAAGCAAAGAAGCTAACGCAGGTGACTGGAGTCGAAAGATTGCATTCTTTGACGGGGAATCCGTGACAGTGAAGAGAGGAAGAAATGTTCCCGTGATAGACGGTGAGGTTGAAGTGATCAAGGGGCACGGGATGCCACATTTCAATGACGAACACGAATTTGGTGACTTGTTCATTGAATATAAGGTGATACCCGTCGGAAGGTCCTCAGCAAAAGATGAGTTATAGGTTAACGAGAGCATTGCGGTGGTATACATGATTGTTAATAGAGGTGAAATAAATTTATTTATTCCGTCTTTTTCAAGTTTGAGGTCTTCTGTGAGGACACTTTTTTGAAGACTTTGTAGAAGATAATTGAAACTCCTAAGATAAGTGAAAGTAATGTCACGATATTAGACGCATTTGCACCAAAAGTGGCCCTCGGGATGTCAACATCAAAGTATCCATGCCTCAGGGCATGGTAGAAAATAGTGTCATCAGTAAAGAACTTTTCAAAACTTCCTCCTGGTGCCCTCTTGTTATCGAACGGAGAGTTGTTCAAGAGATAAGGGTCAACGAGAGCTTCGCAAGCATAGAAAACAACAGGCTTATCGAGAGCTGCGTGTTTATGTTGCACAGCATCTGGTAATTGGTATCGAGTGTGTAATGTGAGGTCGAAAGGGAATGTGGTAGTATCCTTGTGCTCCACTAAAACCTCGTTACCCCACTGCTTAATAGAATACTCGGGTAATTCCAAATCTTTTGTTCCATAGTTAGCAAGGATGTCAAATCCTGGTGGGATCTGATATGGATCGAGAAATATCGACTTCTCGAGGGTGTAATATGAGTATAGGATGCAATTCTTGATATCCTCGTCCACTGGGTGTTCGGGAGCATCACCAAAGGAGATGACTGGGTGCAATCCATTTGGCCTGTAAGAAAGATCTATTGGTTCGAGATACCTGTGCCTTGGTTTGACGTGGAAAAGTGTCCTCTGAACCAAATCCTGATCGGGCTCGTCGTTCATGACCACCCTCGCACCAGAGAGGATTACGTTGTCTCTTGAAGAAGGTGTGTCAATGGCAAAGATTCCTACTTCCGTAAAGTCTGATGTATTGCTTACATCGACGATTCTCTCCTTCGCATGTGGGTAAAAGAGCTTCAATGATGACGTTCCGTCGCTAGAATGATAATCCAAGCAAGACCAATCTTCATTAACATCAGCTAAGCTAGACTCGACGTTCTTGAAGGCCATTGCCAATGGCTCTTGTACATGAATGTAAAGAGCACTGAGAGAAGGAATCCAGGTCTGAACATCTGGCTCAACGCCGAAGTAATCTTTTATCAACTTAGCACTGTTTTCGTAAAACTCCTCTCTCCCTTTACAGAAGAAATCACAAGCGGCTTCACATAAAAATGCAGCCCGATCTGGTAAGGATATGAAAATGGCAGTGTGACACGCGAGTTGTCGTAACCCTTGTTGACTTGCAAACGTAGCGATTTCACGTTTTTGACTTCTGGTGCCGGAAAGGTGAACCGGTCCTCACGAGCGACGTCCATGTCTTCTTTAAGACTCACATAGGTATCATTGATTGTGTTCACGACCTTCTCCTCTGAGGATTTGGAATGGATGAAAGTAACTCTATGCCTCATGTTTTGTCAGTTGTCTTCTATACTCTGCAGAATTCAAAACTTGGTCAATTTCTGAAAAAACCAGGGAGAATAAGTGCTGGTTGATGATAAATTGTAGTCTGGAGCCGTTAGATACAGTGTTCTGAACAAGCAAGAGCCATACCTCGAGCCGCATAGACGAGCGCGCGATTGGGTCTGAGGCGTATTCGAATGAAACAATCTAACACTGATGAGCAGGAGGAAGATAAAATCATTGGTCCAAATCATATTTAATCAAGTAAACCGTGTGTTTGATGAAGATCCGCGATGTTTTCTCTGGCTGCCTTGAATGATTCCCGAAAGCCCTAAAGTTTTCGCAGCCACTTGTCCAATGTACATATTTGTCTGCCATTGTCTCCGCAACAGCTCAAAAGCACCTTGAATGAAAGTTAGCCTTCTTCTAGTGTCCCAGATAGCCCTCCCTCTAATCTCACCAAAAAGACCCCATCTTATTGAAAGACCAACATTTCTAGCGCATCACGTGAGTAGAGTCCATCTATCACATGCCAACGTAGCCCCATATATCAAGACCTGAGTCAGATCGTTTTCTACACCGTGCATTCACAACCTGACAGCCATGGACAAACTGCAGTGGACAGAGCTCTACACTAATTTTGCCGACTACATCGACTTCAATTGCCAGCTCAAGCTCGCAATTGGCTGCATCGCCTTCAATCCCATTTTTTGGAACATTGTGGCCCGTCTTGAGCACAAGACCCACTTCCTCACCAAGGCCGCCGGAGGTGCCAGAAACGGCTGTTACTTGTTGGCATTTACCATTTTTTCCTTAGGCATTTTCCGTGATCATGTCTACAATCAGGCCCTCCAGGCTCAGCCCACTTTTGAACCATTGGTTGAGTCTACCTTCGTCAAGGCTCTTGCTGTAGGTACCTTCGCCTTTGGCAATGTTCTCGTTTTACTGTCAATGTGGGCATTGGGGGTCACTGGAACATACTTGGGTGACTACTTTGGTATTTTGATGGACGAAAGAGTCACGTCGTTCCCATTCAACATCAACGACAACCCCATGTATAATGGTTCCACTTTGTGCTTCTTGGGTACCGCTTTGTGGTTCGGAAAGCCTACCGGCTTGGTCGTGACAGCTTTTGTCCATGTCATGTACAAGATTGCTTTGCTTTTCGAGGAGCCATACACCGCTGCCATCTACGCAAAGAGAGCAGAGAAGAAAGACTAAGTCATACGATCTTAGAGTTGGGAGGTCTTCAGTTCTTCAACATGTAATTAACCAGCATCTTTTCTATTCCAAAAACGCTTATAAATAGACTTCAACAGTTGTATCTATCCCAAAAGAAAAAATTCTCGTAAATTATTCGTCTCATCGTTAAGCTGCTCTTGAGCAGCGCATTGCCCAGCTAGGCAAAGTCAAATGTGTAGGAGCTCTCCCTGTCTTCAACGTACCGCAAGGAGAGCAGCTGGAACTTATCGTTCTGGGTATGGTAGTACAAGCCGCTGATGGTGCCGGGAATGATGCGGGAGGAGAAGCAGTCGCCCGAATTGTTGCTGGCGCCACCACCAATGTTGAGCACCACGTAGTAGAAACCCTCGAACGAAGCATTTTTCAATTGCTTGATTCTCAGGTCGGGCAACAAAAACTCTTCCTTCCAGCGCATGTAGATGTACTGGTTGTCCAGGTCCCCGGCATGAATGCTGCGCAACTTCGATAGAAGATGCTCTTCGGACATGCTGCTGGAGGCCCGGGTAAGCGTCCTCCAGTGGTCAATATCGTTTTGGGGAAAAGAGCCCCAATTTCTGTCTTCTGTAATGAAAGCGTACTCCTTCATCTGGTAGTCCTTAGGGTGGTTCTGCCAGCGGGTGCTATTGAGCGGGTTATTGATAATCTCGCCCTTGAAGCAGGTGGTAATAAGCGGGTGTTCGTCCGTGAGGCCCAGGATCTGGAAAAAGCCCGTCACGATGGAGCTCACCAAGTCCACGCTCTTGAGCTCAACCTTGATGTCGTAGCGGTAAGCGCCGCTCTGCTGTTCGCCCACAAACTTGGCGTTGGGCCGAAGGTACTGGTTCTGTAGGCGTGGCACGTCCTTGTGAATAGCGGGATCGTTCATAAAAAATTCGGCGTACTTGTCGATATGCTTGTAGCCTGAGGCAGATGACCAGGTGCTCTTGCGGCGAAGCTGAGGACTATCTGCGACGGGAGAGGGACTCAGGGGCTCCTCGCGGCGGCTCAGGCGTTGAGCAGTAGCATCTTGCAGACGAGGTTTCTCAGGCTTGTAGTCCACTGGCTTGAGGCGGATGATCAGGCGATGGGGTTTCTTGGAATCCCTGGGCTCATTGCCCGGCTTGGGAATGTGCTGAGTAACAGGCATCGGTGGCTAAACAGCGGTCCTCAGGAGGGGTTATATATGGGAAATATATGGGCAAAGGAAAATGTGGTAGAAGCCGTGGGCAGGTGGAAAAGACGAGAATTAAAGGATCGCGATATCTCAAATCACGTTGCCTTATCGCCAGTGGCTCGTCTTTTTTCTCTGCGGCCTCTTCGTTACCTCACCTCCGGTGTGCGGACTGTCGCTCGGACATATCGCTGCTGCAAAATCAGCCAGACAGCGTTCGCCACGGCACTCACGGGTACATGATCGGGAAAGTTGCTTCAAGCTGTAAGATGAGAGGAAGCGGCAAAAAGCTTAAACAAAATAAAGAGATCTTTTCAATTATTTTTTCGCCATGTTGGCCGTTCGGGCTTTTCTGTTTTCATCTTTTCACCTCTGCTCACGATGACAGCAACCGCTGACGCAGGTTTCGCTGCAACCCTCATCACTCAGCGGTGGATACACAAAGTTATTTCTTTTTTCGTCGTTGCTATCATCCATGTCACTTCTGCCGCCTGATAGTCGTTTCGTAGTTTGCTCTTCGACATCACGTGGGCCAGATCTACAAAATTGGTTTCGGGGGATTCTTTGGATTGTCCATCGCGTGACGACCCTGGAACCACTTAACTGTGGCCCGCCGTAGATGGCTGCGAAATACGCTGCAACCATGACTTCACAAAGCCTCGCGCCAGCATGCTTCCAGAGTTCGCCAAAGTTGCTTTCGGCAAAACTCGCCTCCGTTTTTCAATAGAGCCGCCATCACCGTGAATTGTTCTAAAGCCTGGCTTATCGGCTCCTGCAGACACCGCATCTCCAGACTATGGGTTCAGCAGCAGCAAGTCCGCCTAGTCCATTATGAGTGCTCCTCCTACACCGCTCCACCCTGCGCCAGACCAGGAGGTGAATGAATTGCCACAGGCGCAATTGGCCGCTGACAACCTAGATCTCAATCCTGGCCTCGAGGACGACTTGTCCGGTGATGACGTCAGCGTGGCTCCGTTAGACTCGAGAGAGAATGAAAAAAGCGAAGAGCCCAGTGTCGAGATTGCCCTGTGGACTGTTCCCTTTGAGAATGCCTACGATGCTGAATTGTTGAAGTTGCTGAATGACGCCCATCCCGGTGTGAATAGCGCTCAGCAGAGTAAGCTCGTGGCGTACTTGGATCATGAGCTTCTACAGGTCCAGCGGAAGTTTGTGAAGAACCAAGCAGAGACAAGAAAAGAGTATACTTTGCAGCAATTGCTCACCGACTTGGCTCAGATTGTTGATGTGCTCTGGGTGCTGGTTTCACCTGAGCACGCTTTTTTCGGCCAGGAAGAATATTTTATCAAGATCATGGGTGATTTGGAAGACTGGGTCGATTGGTATGACCTCAGTGCCATTGGCACAGACAGGACATCAGAGGTTCTTCTTCTCGGGCTATTTTCCTTCTTCCAAAAAATGGATGTTCGCATATCGCTTCTCGTCGATGGCCTTTCTGAGACAAACCCCCATCTGAAGTTCGACAGAACACAGCTCGTCCGTCTCTTCCCAATAGCCAATAGGTTAAGACTAATCATTGTGAGTAAACTACGGCCCTTGAGAGACAAATTGGCACGCCAAAGAGACTCGAATAACACCTACGCTGATAATCTCCTTAATATTGTTGATGTCGAAGTCGGCAGACTTTTCGAAGGAACCCTCGAAAGAAGCTGATTAAACAAAGGGTAATGGCTGCAAAATACGTTCTGGGTGATGCACCTGTGCACCATCTCATTCTCGCATACATAGTAATCATATACCGGGTGCTCGAATCTGCAAAATACTTAGATGTGGCCCTTCGGATCAGGCGAACCCAAAAAGGACATCGCCGATGAGCTTCCCGAAAATTTGCAGGATTTTTACAAGGAGGTAAGCCCGACAAAGCAGAAACAAGAGCTAGCTTCCAAAGATGCACAGGTAGCCAAGGTATTGGAGAAAAATAAGCATGAGTACTCTTTTGAGCTTGATCAGTTCAAAAGAGAATATCTGGCACAGAAGTCTTCGGCTATAAACTGTGCTGAACTTCAGGAAGCTGTACTTAAATGCTACGATGGCTGGCTGATGTTTGGTATAGATAACTGCTCGGCTCAGATCAAGCGAGGAGCTAAGTGCAATGAGTTGCAAGAAAGAGCCTTTGTCAAACTAAGATATAACGACTGCTTCAGTCAAAAGCAATGCAATGCTATTCGTTTCGTGGTAGACCAGCTATTCACAAAAAATTTCGGCCAGCTAGGCGAGAATGTCAATGATGAGCTGCTGATGAAGTTTGAGAAGGAGTTGGACGAAGTCTTTCACAAACTATGGAGATAATTATTCATATCTCATCCACAAGTGCATTCCAAAGGGCAAGCTTCTCGGGATATTTCATCAGAGCCACCAATCCGGAAGTATTCGGAAATACGTACACTGAGGGTTTTCCAGGGCAGCGCTTATGAAATGCTTGGATAAGCGTTGTGGACGCCTCTTGCTTGCCCCATACAAAATTGTTTTTGGTTAGCTTGTACCCAGGTACAAGAAACTGCACCACGATTTCCCAAATGCCCTTGCCAATAAATACTACGAATGGTGCCTTGGACTCATTGAATTCCAGCATCAATCGGGGTACGTTGGCTACCTTTTCCGCTTTGCTGAGTTCCTGGGCCGACTTGGTGCAGCGTAGCACAAGGTCAGTGAACCCGATGCCATATTCTAGCAACTCGTTGTCGTGCCGGGCTGCAGCTGTACATATCTCTGCTTCATTGTCATAGAGCTCTTTGAGCAAACCATGATCTTCAATGTATATATCACGGCGAGTCAAGACTTTTCGTAGTATGTCCGAAGCGTTGAAGAGCTTCCAAAAGAGATTCGTGAAGTGAGCGTAATGATGCTGTTGTTTTGAGGATTCAACACCAGGGTTGAACCCCACGAACACCACCGTGATTCCGGGTGCGATCGACGGTGGGAGATCAAGAAGGGCGGATGTCAGTTTTGATGTTGCCTTTTTGCTCTTCAGAGTCTTTGACTTAGCAACCTTTTCTGGTTTGAAATCAACATTTTCATCTTCATTGTATTTGTATGCTTGAAGGCGGTCTTTTAAAGACATGGCATCATGAACAGAAGTGGGTCTAAGTTTGTGATTATAGTGCGAACAAGCAGGACTTCATGAAATGTGCGTTTTAAAGAATAATGATGGTAAAATTCACTGAAGTATGGACAAGAAAAATGAAATATCTCATAGAATGTATCTCGTTTCAGAGTTAATTACAATATCTTCAAGTTACTCTTTTTGAGTTCCGCGAGTGCAAGCTATGGTTTCCTCCACGCTCAGTCTGTTTGAGATTAGAAGCTTCATGGAATTAGCGCAAGGAAAACTCAAAAGACACAAATTGAAGTAGGCGAGTTTAGAATGTAATTTAAGCAAATTGCCCACTCTTCTTAGAAAATTTACCCACATTGGGTAGCACTCTCCGATTCTACCTGGCTGCCAATAGCGGTGTCAAGCCTTGATTTAGAATTCTGCTTGCAGATTCAGACATGGTAGTCTAACAAATCTTCAGCTCTTCAAGTCCCAATGCTTGATACTCGAAATCGACGGAGATGTATTGAGCTCTGACGTCACCCAACGGTTGACCCAACGATTTGGCATAACGATAGACCATCGCGCGCCGCACCGCTCATAACAAACAGCGAAATGAGGTCAATTCCATTTTAGTTACCAACTTTCACAAGCCTCACCTAATTCCACACCCAATGCTGCCACAATTCAGGATTCCTTTTGGGAACCGAAATGAGGAAACGCAGTATGCCACACCCGAAGCAAAACCTATACTCGTCAATGACATTCTACCCGATGCCGAATCTACCATCGATCAAGGTCTTCTTCGATACGAAAATGGCACGGGCTGGTCAACGCAAACAAAGAACGAAGAGCACGGAGTCCGCAAAAGACTACCGTCAATTTTGAAAACAAGCCCATCTCGAACCTTCACAGAGCCGGTGAATTCATCTTCAACTCCGCTACCTGGAGCTCAACCTCCACTGAGAACACCACCAAGAATGGGTAGGGTCGTGTTTTCTCCAACAAAAGAAGTCATGAGATACGAGGAGGATAATGGAGAACGTGTTTTCAGAATGGAGCCTGGAGGGAACACCACTGACGATAAAACAAGTCCGCGTCCGGGCTTCCTCAATAACTATACCATTCCATACATTCTACTGATGTACCTCCAATTGCTTTTCAACGTTTTACTCGCACTGATAATTTTTTATATCATTTATCTTTTCATCTCGACCATAAAGGCAGATACAAGACACAAGATGGAGATTGCAACCACTGACGCATTACGAGAAATCAGCTTATGCTCCAGAGAATTCTACCGCAATAAATGCGCCACTGATCATAGAGTTCCTGCCCTTGAATTGCCGTGCTTGGAGTGGGAAAAATGCATGAATAGAGACCCGGAGAAAATAGGAAAGTCATTGGTCACAGCGCAGACATTTGGTGAAATCATCAACGAGTTTCTTAAACCCATCAGTTGGAAGCTGGTATTTTTGTGCAATTTCTTGCTAATTGGTAGCTTCGTGGCCACGAATGTCTTATTAGGAGGGTATAGGGGTGGTATGAGCTACGACCAATTAGACAATTTAAGAAAACTAAAGACCCTTGAGGACAGGCTCAATGCAGCCGAGAAGGAAATGGAGTCATTGAGAAAGTCAAATGCCGAGTTGAAGAGACAGGCACCAACTTATCTCTCACAACACGAGCTTGATCTCATGAATGAGAGTATAGGATACTCCCCACTTATGGCGAAACTGAGACGATAGTGGAAAGTACAAGACACGAGACAACGACTTATAGACCTAACGCTGTATTGATAAATAAAATATTAATCTGAACAATACCCCTTGCCCAAGCGGATTAGGTGTAGGCGCATGGCTATGCTGATAGCTGCAAAAAATATGTAGTCGGAAAATGCGCCTCACTCACTTAAACGATGATTCATTTCATTAAGCCTCTTTGATAAATGCAGCAAATTTTGTCGAAGTAGAAATTCCATAATAATTCCGCTGGAAGTGAAATTTCCTCAAAAGATCGCCTACACACAATCCATCGCCTACAAGTCCGGGGAATCTGTGCTTTCTATTGTTCGAAGCAGGTCACGTGCAAGATCTCGGCATGCTACTCGGCTCGATTCTCCAAATTCGAACAGACCTTCAATTTGAGTGCTTCACTTGTTTCAGACACAAAACCTCGCCACTAACTCATCTTGATGAGTCCTGAGCCGAGAAAGGTTATCGTCAAACGACGTTACTCTCGCGCTGGGTGCATCGAATGCAAACGCCGCAAGATCAAGTGTGATGAAGTGCACCCTACGTGTGGGAACTGCCAAAGAGTAAAATTCCCATGTGTCTATCCCACCGCTAATAGCGGTAATAAGCCTCGCCGGGCAAAAGAGGTCAAGAAGGAAGCTCTACCGACACTACCTCAAGAACAGGAAGAACATGAAGATGACAGGATACGACAGGATCGGACTAACGTGATGCATCATGACTTTCACCAACAACCAGCCAATGCAGTGGGTATGCCCACGCCGGCTCCCTCAGCAACAAATCCCGGACTTCCCCATCATGCCAGTGATCCTAGAGGCGGTTTCAATGGCTTCAGTCATCTACATGGATCGCTGTCATTGGGACTACCCACAACCACAGCCTCTGGAATTTCACCCCTACCCCAGCTAAGCATAATCCCCAATAATGACTCAACGAATTTGTCTGGGTCTCCATTGCCTCCCCTGTTTAGACTACCGGATATAGTACAGGATGATGGGCAGTTGGATATGCTTTTGTTTGAGAACGTTCTCGACGATGCTAACACCTTAGTGCATGGCTTGGCTACATTTGATGTCTTAGGAAATGATGGAATTCTGCAACTCTCAGCTCAGAGTACGCCAGATGGGGCACACTTGAAGCCCTTCCACTCGGATATCATTCTTAATGAGGCAAGCACTGACAATCACCTTTTCAATGAAGCCCAGCTTCAGGACTACCTTCGTTATGGTACAGATCTTGACCGAAAGCCTGAGGGAAGTCATTTTTGGGAAAACATCAACGAACATATTCGTGATCCCATGCTCAACGAACCACGAAACAAGCCAAGTAACGAGGAACTTGTCGAGCGTGTCAACGAGACTTACAATCTTTCAGCCGAGGAACTTGAGTACTTCCGTGCTGTATCTTGCAAGGAGCTCTTTTTGTTCATATATCCGTTCGCTCCGACCACGAAGGATAACGAGATCATGCATGTTCTCCTAGAGTATCTGTTGATGTTCAAGTATTTGGTATATGCCATCATAGCTCTCGGAGCATCATGCTTATTTACAATTACCAAAAACCCCAAGCATGATAGAAATCAGAAACGTTCTTCAGCAATTTGCATGAAATTGTTGGTGCAAGCCTTCACCGATCTAAAAAACAACGAAAACTCTCTCAGACACATAGAAGGACTTATATTGACAGTTTTAATCCTTACAGTGCTATTTTGTGATATAAGTCTCGTGGACGCGACTTCAGTTCCCGTTTCGTGGATCTCTCACCTCAACAAAGCTAGATCACTTTTGATCAAGTACAAGCTAGTCAAGCAACAGGCAAACATTACCAAACCTGACTCCCTAGGGATCACAATCGCAAAACTCTTGTTCTTTCTATTTGATTACATCTCGAAATTGGGGATGCTGAACTCGCAGATCACAAAGGGCAGTATAAGAGATCTTCATCTTTTGATTGACATCACTAATACAGAGGGCCGCGAAGCTTTTGTCCAGCAACAAACACTTCGTAAATTAGGTGTGCTTATTCCCCCATCATCATCTAATTCGGGTTTCAATCTTTTCCTGACTTTAACAAATGAGGCATCTCAATGCATGTTCAAGCTTCTAGACATTATAGCGGGAGTCAACGAAAGCGAACTGAAACAGGCCAGCCCGGAGGAGATTGGAGAACTACTTTCACGTGTTAATATAGTTGCTCAGCAACGTATTATACCAGGATTGAGTGCCGAGGACCAATTTTTGATTCCTCGTGATCATCCAGCACATCCAGATTATACTGACATGTCACGCAAAATTCACTTGCCCAGAAGTGCGTACGCTAAAGATACTGATGATCTCAATGATGTTAAGCATTACTCTTATTGCGATGTCGCTTTGAGGTCTCACTTTTTGGTTCTCAACCTTAAAGTGTACACATCTCCAGGTGTTTTACATCTACCTAGAAGTCATCCGATGATCAAACGTCTTGTGGAACAGACCATGAAACTCATGTTTTTCTTAAAACTCAAGTCAGATCCCAGCTACGACAGAAACTTAGTGGTGGCAGAGCTGGAGCACTATTGGCTCTCCAAGTCCCTTTTTGATTTCAGAGCAATCATGATTCAGTTACCCTTTCGGGTCACAATTGACCTTACGGATAGTGAAGACGATTTCGAGAAATTGGATCTATTTTTCAGAGGTCTTGTGAAATTTGGTGGAGGAAGCGGCATAGAGGCGGTTTCCAGAGCCAGGAAAAATAGAGAGGCTGCCAGGAAGAGAAAATTTAGTGAGAAGAATACCAATAGCCTGGACGATATGGATTACCTGGCTACGCTCTTTCCTATATACTGAGCCATAACCCTGACATGACGTGTCTTTGTTTTGTGGTATATATGCTTATGTCTTATACGAACATCCAATAGAAGATCTAAATCTTGAGTACTCGCATAATCGCCGATCTCTAATGCATCACATATTATGCAGATAATACACCATTGCGAGACCAAAAAAGGTAAACTCATGAAACCAAAAATAATTGCAACGAAATCTATAAAATGGGTGATGATGAATTTGAAAATAAGACCAATCAATTTTTTAGAAGATGACAGTGAACGATGAATTACGGCCAGGCGCCCCCTCCAGAAAAGGCGGGCTTTTGATGTTTGCAACCAAAAGCGATATTCCATTTTTCGTTTCTGGACTTCTCACAATGGTGATAGCATCAGCTGGCTCACCAATTCAGACACAAATTTATGGTAAAGCTTTTGACAAACTCACCAAATACATCACAGGTGGTTATGACAAAATGAGTGATTTCGTTGCAGATATAAGGCTCTTGTGCGGTCTCATTATGGTCGTTGGAGTAGTGAGAATGTTTTTCACCTGGCTAAGTATCCATTTGTGGCTTATCATTGGAGAAAGACAACAGGAGAGAGCGAGATACAGACTCTTGTCGAACTTGTTGGATCAGAATCTCGAATGGTACGAGCAAAAAGAGAACCTCATGGGTAGCATGGCCCAAGTGAATCGTTGCATAGAGGAAGTTAGAGTTGCCTTGTCCGAAAATATTGCACTTTTGGTGCAAGGCTCTTCATCCATCGTCCTTCTCCTCGTGTCTGCCTTTATTTCGTCTTGGTCACTTACCTTGGTCATCATGGCTTCTGCTCCGCTCATGGCCGTCTCGAGCATTATCTTTGGAAAATTGACATTTCGTTTTGCGAACGAAGAAAATAATCTCAGTGCCAAAGCTTCAAAGATTTTGGACTGGTCCTTCGTATCTGGCAATCTCGTTCGCTTACTCAATGGCAAGTATCGAGACCTGGTGAGTTTCAACCAAATTGTCGATAAGTCTGCTAAAGCTTTCACTAAGATGTCTCTTTCAATCAGCTCCAACCAACTGATTTTGAGGGTGCTATCATTCCTTATATTTGTCCAAGGATTTTGGTTCGGCTCTTACATGGTTCTGATCGGCAAGCTCAGAGTGGGTCAGGTGTTAACAGCTTTCAGTTCATGTCTCATATTGGGAACACATGTGTCGACTGTGGCAAATGTGTTGGCTTTGCTCAATAAGGGTCAAGCTGCGGCGTCCACAATCACCGAATTCATGGAGTTTGACGAAAACGAGAAGAGCAAAAGTATCCAAGATCCCGAGATGATCTTCGATCCGATAATTCCGGGCAAACTTTTACAACTTGAAGGCGTAAGCTTTAAATATGGGGCTCCCGAAAACCAAAATATCAATAACGTATCGGCTGAGATTTCCAATGAGCATTTTACATTCATTGTGGGTCCCTCAGGTTGCGGGAAATCTACCCTCGTCTCGCTTCTAATGAAGTTTTACCGTCCTCTATCAGGAAGAATCACAATTGACGGATTGGACATATCCCTGTTGAGTGAAACCCAAGTTTCAAGCTTCATCACCTTGGTTGAGCTGAACGCACTTGTATTTGATAAGCTGGTTTATGAGAACATTGCCCTCGGAAGCAGAGAGATACTGGAGCAAAAAGTTGTGGAGGCTTGTGACTTTGCCGAACTTGGAAGTTTGATCAGATCTTTGGATCATGGAATTCACCTGAAGATATCATCCTGCCTTTCTGGCGGTCAGATGCAAAGAATTGGAATAGCTAGAGCTTACTTGAAGAATAGCCCAATTCTTATAATGGATGAGGCCTTGAGTGCTGTTGATCAGATTACGAGACAAAAGCTTTTCGAGAACATCAGAAAATGGAGGAAGGATCGGATGACAATAATTGTGTCTCATGAGTTGCTGGATATAGCTGACGAGGACTACGTACTTAGTCTCACGAATGGTGAGGTGGTCAAACATGAGCAACAGAAAGGTGATCATTTTGGAAAGCAGGAGGCTGGCTCTCTTGAGAAGTCGGACTCTATGGATGAGGATAGTGAGTCGATCTTCACCGATGGGCTTAAGTATGGGCCCAATAAAGCCAAGGACTTGGAGCACGACTTAAACAGTGAAGAGGTTCAAATACTTAGTGTGTTTGCAGTTTTGAAGCATTGTTACCATTCCATTCAGAGCAAGCTTCTAATAATGATTGGGTTAGTTTTGTCGTTGATGAGTGGAATCATCACACCCGTCTTATCATTCTGCTTCTCAAAATTGCTCTCAAATGTTGTGGACCAATCTACCAAGCTTGCATCGAAGGACAAAGGGGCAGTCTTTTGGTCATCAATAGTGATTGGTCTTATCGTGTTTGATGGTGCCATTTACTTTACTTCACATTTTTTGTTGGCCTTTTCGTCAGAAAGGTGGATTGTGGACCTCAGAAAGAAGGCATTGGCCATCATCAACGATCAAGACATGTCATTTTTCTCGAGGAAATACCTGAAGCCCGCAGAATTGACTGCTTTATTGATGAATGACGCTAGAGACTTGCGCAACTTGGTTTCCGAGTTCTTATCTGCTGTGCTCTCTCTTATCGCCTTAACGCTTTTGGGTTTGATTTGGTCGATTGTATCCGGCTGGAAATTGGCTCTAGTCGGGACGGCATTTGTTCCGCTAATTTTGTTGGTAACGGTTTCATACGGCTTGTTCTTGCTGAGATTTGAAACGAGGTATAAGGACAAAGTGGGGGAAGTCGAAAAGTTCAACCATAATGCTGTTCTGGGAGTCAAGACTGTCAAAGCATTTGGAGTCGAACATGACTTTGAAGATGGCTTAAAAATGAAATTGAGAGAGCTCTCTTCTGTGGCAAAGCTTCGTGCATGTATTACCGGGCTTGGTTTTGCTCTTCTGGAGATGTGTGTCAGTATTGCAACAGGTGCTATCCTTTACTACGGCTTATATCTCGTTGCCAGTATGGAATACTCCTACGAGTCCATGCTCCAGGTATTGACGCTTCTTACATTCACCATGGCATCTGCTTCAACATTAATGAGTTCTCTTCCTGAAATTGCTAGAGGGCAAAGAGCTGGAACTTTGTTCGCTCAACTCCTTTCGCTAACTGCTTCACCAATCGAGACCTCTGGGACGGACCAGATTCATAAGCACATTCGAAGCGAAAACGTCATGAGCTTCGAAGACGTCAGCTTCAGCTATAACGGGTCTGACACAGTGGAAAAAAAGGTACTTCAAGACTTGAGCTTCAGTATCGAGAGAGGTGAGGTTGTGGGCATTGTTGGTGCTTCTGGAAGTGGGAAATCAACCATTGCAATGCTTATGGGCCGTCTCATGGACTGTGATAGAGGCCTTGTAAAATATGAATCGAAGCCAGTGAAAACATTAGACCCATTATGTTACAGAAAAAATATTGCCGTTGTACCACAGCGACCAAAGTTTTTCGAGGGCTCCATTTGGGAGAACTTATTGTACGGTGTGGAAAAGGCCTTTATCGACAAGGCCTTTGTGGTCGAATGCCTCAAGCTTTGTAACATTTGGGATTTGGTATCTACGATGCAACACGGATTGGATACCATTCTCGACGAAAGAACTGTGTCGTCTGGCCAACTCCAGAGGTTGTGTATTGCAAGAGCTCTCATTCGTGAACCTAGGATGATCGTGTTTGATGAGTGTACGTCTAATCTAGACAACGCAAATGCTGATATCATTACCGAACTCATCATATCCAAACTTCACCAATCAAATCCTGACTTAGCAATTGTGGTCATAACTCATGATGTTGAAATGATGTCGCATCTTCCCAGACTTCTTGTGCTCAAAGGTGGTGAAGTGAAGCAGGATGGTGACTTCGAGACGCTAAGTTCTCAAGTGGGCGAGTTCAAAAGACTCACTACATAGCAGACAAGCTAATTCTCATCAGGCTTGTGTATTATACTCTAGACTCATAACTTCAAATTGATGTAAGGAACCTCAACATCTTCGCCCTCCTTGTCGTCGCAACAAACCTCGAGAATCAAACTCTTTGCGTGAGGGGGCAATTCCTTCTTGCTAACGGTCTTGATCAAATCAGTAAACTTCATACTCAATCTCTCGTTGACCTTCTTTGGTGGGAAGAAGGAGGCATACAATAGCGTAACACCGTAAGACAACATGGAAATCTCCAAGCCCTCCTTCTCTTCGAAGTGAGTGAGCAACTCTTTCAAGGTAATGTCTCCCTTGAGCTCAAAACGGTCCCAAATTTGATCAAACTCTTTGCCGTTATACTTACCCTTCGGAGACTTAACTGGCTCGGAGAAGCCGAAGAATGGAAGGGCAAGGTTGACGAAACCATTTTTGTAAACCTCAATATCGTCGTGCTGGGCCACAACCTTGTATAATTCGAGACAGACCAAACCTGTTACCAAAGCGGTGGTAGTAGCAATAGCAGGAATAATCTTGCCCGCAATGAATTTAGTCTTCGATGCGTCAGCAGTCTCAATGGCGTAGTTCAAAGCTCTACAGTTGGAAGCTGCGGTTATGAACTCGATGTGGTGATTCGTGTCATCATCCTTCTCGAACTCGATAGGGGACAATCTGTAGCCTGCCAAGCTTGATGGCTCTGGCAAAGTTGCAGCGATCCTCTGGATCTCTTCCTCGTCAAGGGAACCAGAGAGTTGCCTAGCCTGCTCCTCAGCTTCTTGTTCATTGGCGGCAATCTTGACGCCAGATTTAGGAGTGAACTCAGGGACATCGATGGAATCCAACACCCTCTTGTAGTCTTCAGGAGCAACACTTTGCTCCTTTAAATCATAGATAAAAGCCAACAAGTTGGCACCACCAATGATGAAGTTCAAGTGGTCTGGGTTCTCAATATCAAACTCCAATGGCTTTGGAGCTCTCTTTGGGCCAGACCAAAATGGCGCACCATTGGAAGTCTTTGCATCTTCAGGAAAGTTGTACAATAATTGTTTGATCTCATGGTTGAATTTGGTTTCAAACTGAATTCTTGCCCACTTAATACAGTCCTCAAAAGTGTAAGGTCTGTTATTCAAGAGCTGAGCGATATTGGACAAAGTACCTTTGATGTCAGGGTTCTGCTTCAAGGTTTGTTCAACATAGTTTGGCTGACTCAAGTACAAGTTCACAGTTTCAGGAGAGTCAGCAAAATAGTCCTGGAACAATGACTTGGCCCAGGCAATGGTGTGATCGATTTTGTTGGGGAAGGATCTCAAGGTACACAATGGGATGGACTTCTCAGGGGGGTCTTGAGAGCTCGAGTATGACTCAGTCAAGTTTGGAATCACAACCTGAGTGTTACCCTTTGTACCAAGAGTTCCAGACTCTAACAATGGCTTCTTATAGAAGATACAACGACGATCGACGTACGTTCTTGCATCAACGTTATCCAAAGCATTGGTGACAAGGTCCAATCTTTCCCAGTAGGCATCATTAAAAATATGCTCGGTATCAGGACCAACTTTATCTAACTTGGACTCAATCTTACCAACCAAATGTGGGTTCATGGACTGTACTGCCTTGGCTGCAATCTCAGACTTGTTGCCTCCAACATCTTTTGGTCTAAACAAGAACTGTCTGTTCAAGTTAGACTTCTCGATGGAGTCCATGTCGGTGACAATAATACCACCATTAGGACCAGAGCCTAAACCCATCATAGCCCAGTTCTTCAACATCTCACAACCAATTGCACCAGCGCCAACCAAGAACACCTTGAGGTTGGCAATAGCCTTTTGGAATTCAGAGCCAAACACAGCAATTTGACCATCGTATCTGGAACCAACTGGTTGGGTAGTTTCAGCGGTTCTGGGAAAGTCTTCTGGCTTGGGCAAAGATTCCAAGGAGTCGAAGTAAAGGTACTGCTTTACAGGACCGAACTTCGAGGAGCAGCATTTCAAAACTTCTTGAGCGATCAAACCTCCGAAGAAGGCTGACACGCCGGGCACATCACCAGTAGCTTGGAAAGACAACTCCTTCAAGAGCTTCTTGTTAATTTCAGCCTCACCCAAAATAGATGGGTTTTGAGCATTCAACTCTTCAACATATCTCAAAAACTCGTTGGCATCTTCTTCATGGCATGGACGTGGTAGTTTGCCCTGGTGCTTTGTCTGGAACGCATGAAGGGCCTGGAAACCCAAGTGAAGCTGTGGTGGACGATCGAACTTTGCGAAATCCGAAAAAACATATTCTGGCTCGGCCAACTGCTCTTTAAGAGACTTGAAGTTAAGTTTGGAAGGCATCTTAACCTGGGTGTACAATCCACCCTTCTTATAGGTGCCATAGGACTCGTCAATCTGAATCTTGAAAGCGTATGGCCCAAGAACTTCGATCTTGTGGGGAGAGCCATCGTTAAGCTTGGGCATACCTTCAACCTCGGAGAACTTAACGTAGTCGCCATCTTGCAAGCCGTGTCTGTTGTCATCCAACATGGTGACAGAACCGTTAGCCTCAATATCTGACACGATGCCCGTCAAGGGCTCTTCGCCAGTCTGGTCAATAACAGGGAAGGCCTCGCCCAAGTCGACGAACAATTGACCGAAAAGACCTCTCGTGTCGGCTGCAATGAAACCGATGTCATTTTTGTGGGTGAACTCATTGATCTTGACCTGTTCTTCCAAGGACAAGTTTGTTGCCACCACAACTTTATACTTGACCAATGTAGACTCTGAGATGTCTGAGGCCACGGAAATGGGAACGTACAGATTCAATTCCAGAACCTTTGTGGCTGTCACATCTGCGATTGGCTTACCAATGTCGTCTTCGGATAAGAAGAATTGAGAAGACAAGTCCTGGATTTCGACAGGCTTGGGGTCGTAAAGAGCCAATGACTTGACGCCAGCGAGGGCGACGTTTTTGGCAATCTCCACACCGAGACCTCTGAGACCGATTATTAATACGTTGGCGTTTTGCATTTTAAGCATGGCTTCCTTACCCAAGACATAGAGCTGTCTCGAGTACAAGCTCTCGTCAATTACAGGCAGGTCTACTTGCATTGAATCTGCCATATTGTGGGAATGTGTAAAAGTAGGTGTTGGTTCTGAAGATCGAAGCTTAAGGAAGACAGCCTGGTTGCGGTGCGGAACCTTCTCTGTGTAGGAAGCAGCCTTCAATCTGGACCATTAAGTAGTAAACGAGGACATATTTTGGAACATATGTGCATCATTTTGCATTCTACTAGAGCAGTTGTAAAAAAGAAACGATTTAAATTAGTTTCTGTGATTTAATAAGAAAAGGGCTCGAAGGTCTATTGGGCACTGCCTAGATTATGTCTAGGGGATACATAATTCTCCCCCAGTTTTTTCTTTTTTTCTGTTAAACACGACTCTTCCTATAGAGGTAAAGCAAAAGAACCAGGAAGACGAAAAATTGGTAGTTCAGCATTTTCCCCAAGACGCCAGAGATGATCCAGTAGATTCCCTGGGCATCGAGTGAGCACTAGTCTTGCACCCATGGCTGCGAAAGAGCAGATCCTAGAACCAAGAGGTTGTCTGTTTACACCAAGAGAACATATACTATCTACTTAAATTTCATAAATAATAATACCATTCGTTTGCAGCCGAGTTGTAAATTGCCCTTGGCAAAGGTCGCCTAGAAGTCACGTGGTCAACTTCCAAATTCCAAAACACCTTGATAACCGCCCTATCAGTTTACCTCCGTGAGCTACAAGAGTCAAATGAGGCTCTCTCTTCTAGCATGCGTGCCTTTGCTAGCTTCTGCTATAGCGAGTCCAGCGGCCATCAAGCCTGATTCTGAAGGCAAAAAGTCTGAGGCCGAAAAGAGTGAAAATCCAGATACCAGTGGGGAGGCACCTGATACTAATGCTGAGGTCACGATGCCCGAGTTGCTTACTATGGAAACTTTTGATGAATTCACTTCAAAACATTTATCCTTCATTGAATTTTTCTCTCCCTACTGCCACCACTGTCAAGCGTTAGCACCAAAATGGGAACAGACCTTCAAGGAGACCGTCGAGAGCCAGCAGTCATCAGGCATTCATATGAGACAAGTGAACTGCGTCGAAAGCGGTGATCTTTGTGAACGTGAAATCGTGTCCTACTATCCCAACTTGAGAGTCTACGTGCCAGAACTTAATGCCGAGGGAGAGCATACCGGTAAGGCCAAGATCGTGGACTCATTTCCCCGAGCACTCAAACAGAACCCCGAAAATTTCAAAAAGTTCATGAAGAAGACGGCGGCTGAATTTGGCGATGGCTCCGGCTCGATGCCCTCATCGTCTCAGCTTCTCGACACTGACACCACATTGAAAATCGTGGCCGGAGAAATGGAAGAGCCATGGTTCATCGGCATGTTTTCTTCTACTGACGAAGAATGGGAGTCTGGAAAGTTCTCAAGAACATGCATGGACTGTTTGCGAATCAAGAGTGACTGGGACAGATTGTCTAACTTGATCGTCAGCTCCACCAAAGCAGGCCATCTCAATTGCAAGTCAAACCCTGCTTTATGTGAAAAACTCGGATTCCCAGAATTGAGCTCCGACTTACGTCAATCACCTAAGTATGCAATGTTTTTGCCAAAACATACTGGTATAATCAGATTCGATTACAACCGGGGAATGGACATTGAAACCATGAAGAGATGGATTCAAAAATTGGCGCTTAATTCTCAATATGAAATTGCCACAGCCGGTCACTTCGAGGACTTGGATCTTTTCGTCACCGAAAAGCCAGAAAAGCCCTTGAGTGTTGAGTTCCCATTGGACCCTAGAGTTGCTCTCATCTTTGCGTTCGACAAGAAGAAGATCACCAAAGAGGACAAAGACATTCTTCCGCACCTTCTTGAGATGGTGACATCCCTGCCTTTCAACATACGCTTATACGGATCCGGATCAGTGAAGTTCGAGGAAACATTGGAATACCAGTCCAAAGGGTTGGTTGACTTCATTCGCACAGACGAAGACCTCAAAGATGTGAAGTATAATCGCCCTCTACATATCGCAACCACATTGACGAACAAACCAACACTTTACATGTTCAAGGAAAACTCCATGGTCCCCACAGTGTTTCAAAACTATTCTCCGGAGGACATGAGAAATCCTGAAAAACTCGAAGCTTGGGTTATGAAGAACATGTTTCCTTTGTTCCAGGAATTGACCCCAGAATACATTGAGTGGTACTTCAACGTGAAAGATAAGATGAATGACAAAATTGTGGTAACATTTGTCGACAGCGACAAAGAGGACCAGTTTAAAGAGATTTTGTACAACATATCATTGGTGGCTCATGAGTACTTGTTTTTGAAGAAAGAGTACTATTTTCAACTGTTGACTGAGGAGAGAAGCGCAAAGTGGGATAGGATCAATGCACTCAAAGAGAAGGGAGCTGAGCCGCTTGAGGTGATTAATGCTATGAAAGCAGAAGTTCCACATCTTTTCGACCATGACGATGCTCTTTTCGTATACATTGACTTGAAAGCACACCCTGGTTTGGCGAAATATGTTGGCTGGGATATTGACGGGGAAGGATACAAGCCTGGCGACTCGATTGTCGTCTCCAAAAATACCAAATACTACTGGGATCGTTCATTGCAAGGAGAAAAGCTCACGGTGGAGCCAGCAAAATTGCGTCCAGTTTTATTGCATCTCCTAGACACTCAGTTAACAAAAGACATAAACATCTCGGGCTTCACGCGCAAGCTAGCGGCAAGCCCATTCACCAGCTGGTTCAGAACGCTC
The DNA here is from genome assembly GCA_026585945.1 of Candidozyma vulturna. Classification (NCBI taxonomy): domain Eukaryota; kingdom Fungi; phylum Ascomycota; class Pichiomycetes; order Serinales; family Metschnikowiaceae; genus Candidozyma; species Candidozyma vulturna. Next base: position 412,262 of record CM048833.1, on the reverse strand, counting down.
GACTCAATCTATCAGCATGGTCCCCTTGGTGTAATTTTCTTACTCATTGGCTTCTACGTCTTGTACAAGATTGCCATGAGGTTCATCAGAAGAAGCAAGATCGGGCTGAAGGGGAGAGGGATCATTGGCAATGTTACAGAAAAGCACGACTAAATCATCCCTGACATTGTCTCAAGCGAGCATTATTCTCCAAGAGTTTTCTGTAACCAGGGCTGATTCCTTCCACCAAGTGTGAACGCCCAGGTATTCCTGAAACATCACTGTAAGGCGGTATCACTGCTTTGGGCGGTATTATAGTCCCGTCCGCTATTCTGCAACAATCACTTATTATGCTGTGGTCACCCAAAATGCAATTGTCACCCACGCAGACCCGATTTCCCACCTGTGCCAGCCTGACTTTGGTATTCTTGCCAATGACGGTATAGTTGCCGATGTAAACCGCACTGAATACGCCCTGGTGTTTAGTTTCTGCTGGGACGACGGAGCAGCCTTCGTCAAGAAAGCAGTACTTGCCCAAGGTGACGGTTGATTGATCTGGAGTATCGGTGGCGACGTCGCCCGTAATTACCACCCCCGGCGATATAGTACATTTCTCACCAATCGAGATCTGCTTGGTTCCATTTAATGTAGCATCCTTCGAAATCCGGTTACCTGAGGCCGTCTCGACCCATTCTGATCGCATAGAGGTGATAGCTGCAAAGAGAATGTTGATGTTTTGAGTGATACCTGCAGGACAAACAATTGAAGCCACCACGTTTCTTCACGGAACAGGCCAAGATGGCACCAATTGAAGGAAAAGTCTTAAGAATTCTTATATTGTAGAGTTCAAAAAAATAGCCGTTCTTGCGTCCGAGAGCGCCTCTTTGACGAAACCACGCGCACGGCGACGCGTCGGACTTTCCCAGACCCAGTCGAACCACCATATCAAGTGTTGATGATTTTCCATAGACCCATTCCTATGTAATTCTGCTCGGAAGGCATGACAGTGAAGTCCGATGCTATAGGCTATGCAAAGCTGTCAGGAGTGCATGCTTGCATGAGCGCCAATACCCACAAAAAAATATACCATAACACTTTTTTTAGTCTCGCGTTTTACTGACACCGTGGGACTTTCCCTTCAAATAACCAGAACTACAGCATATCGTTTGTCATGTCCAAGCTTTTCAGAATCGACTGTGGCTTTCAGAACTACGACTGGGGCAAGGTTGGCTCTTCATCAGCCGTGGCTCAGTTCGCTGCCAAATCGAACCCCGAGACCAAAATCGATGAGTCCAAGCCGTACGCTGAGCTTTGGATGGGCACTCATCCTTCTGTACCTTCAAAGGTCGTGGATGATAATAAGCTTTCGGGCCAGGTTTTAAGAGACGTCGTTTCCTCTGACGCCAACCTGTATTTGCATCCCTCCGTGGTGGAGAAGTTTGGCTCTGACAAGGAGTTGCCTTTCTTGTTCAAGGTCTTGTCTATCGAGAAAGTCTTGTCGATCCAGGCCCATCCAGACAAGGCTTTGGCCAAGCAGCTTCACGCCAGCGACCCCAAGAACTACCCAGACGACAACCACAAGCCAGAAATGGCCATTGCAGTCACTGATTTCGAAGGTTTCTGCGGCTTCAAGCCTTTGGACCAGATCGCTGCCACCTTGAAGGCCGTTCCAGAACTCTACGAGATTGTGGGCTCTGAAATCGCCACTGAGTTCATTAACAACATCAAGCCCAACGTTGAGGTTGGTTCTGGAGATGACAAGCTGAACAGAAAGCTTCTCCAAAAGGTGTTCGGTGCCTTGATGAATACCGACGACAAGACGATCGAGGAGAAAGCTGCCAAGTTGGTTGAGAAGGCAGAGACGCAACCCGCTACGTTCGACGAATTGGCACCTAACTTGGCCAACTTGATCCTCAGGTTGAACAAACAGTTCCCCAAAGATATTGGCTTGTTCTGTGGCTGCTTGTTATTGAACCACGTTTTGCTCAATGCCGGCGAGGCAATGTTCTTGCAAGCTAAGGACCCCCACGCCTACATTTCGGGCGATATCATCGAGTGCATGGCTGCCAGTGACAACGTCGTGAGAGCTGGATTTACCCCCAAGTTCAAGGATGTCAAGAACTTGGTTGACATGTTGACGTATTCCTACGAGTCCGTGGAGAAGCAGAAGATGCCATTGTTGCCTTTTGAGCGTTCTAGAGGTGACGCCGTCAAGTCGGTCTTGTACGACCCACCAATTGCCGAGTTCGCTGTTTTGCAGACCATCTTTGACAAGAAGGCTGGCCAGAAACAGGAATTCGATGGTTTCAACGGTCCTTCTGTGGTTATTGCTACCAACGGTAACGGTACCATTCGTGTCAAGGGCGGTGAGGCCAAGAAGGTGGAGAGAGGATATGTCTACTTCGTCGCTCCAGAGACGGCGGTCGAGTTGGAGTCATCGTCTACCGATGAGCCATTCACGACATACAGAGCATTTGTCGAGGCATAGGGGCAGACGGCGAAATAAGGGATATTTAGGAGAATACCACACTCTAGGGACCTAGTCGTAGCCGCACCTTGAACTCCACTTTCAGACTGTGTACCGGAAATCACGAACTAACCAACACGGTTCTTCCCACCAAGATGAGTGTCATTGAAGATCTGAAGGCTACGAGTTCAAATATAACAGGAGAGTCAACGGAATTACAAAAGCCAGTTACGGAGGAATCCATTGCCAAGGTCGCCAAGTCCATCAATGGTGAATCCTCCAAAACAGATCTTGACAATTCGAAGGACAATGAAGTCAAGGACGGGACGTCCAATGGAGATGGTACACAAGAAACGGCACAATCGAAGATGCCAGAAGAGTATAGGCCTGAGCTTGCAGCAAGGACAATCTACGTTGGAAACTTGAATTTCAGAGTCGAGCCTCGGCACGTCGAGGACCTTTTTAGCTTCGCTGGACCTATTACAAAAGTCAAGCTAGTGTTTCAACCCGTGACGAGACGGCCTTGCGGGTATGGCTTCGTTACGTTTGAGAAGGAAGAGAGCGTTGAAAAAGCCATCGAGAAGCTTGATAGAGCGGAATTCTGGCTGAGGCCTCTTCTGGTGAAGAAAAAGGAGGTCGTCAGGCCAGACCAGGAGCCATTTGATTCCGCTAGAGGAGATCATTCTGACTCTAACAGGGGCTCTTTCAGAGGAAGAGGAAGAGGTAGAGGTAGAGGTAGAGGCCGTGGTAGAGGATTTAGAGGAGGATTTAGAGGAGGCCGTGGCGGCAGAGGACACTTTGTATCTACCGAGACCACGCCAAAAAGCGAAGACCAATCAGCATAATTCGCTTAATCATTGGCATAATGCAATTTACGTGAAACTATTGTGTAGACTGGGCCTTATCGGTAGCACACCCGTGCACCACACAGAGCATCGCAGGCTCATCGAAAAGATGCTCAGGAAATCTCCAGTCAGCTTCTTATCTACTAATTCAGCATGGTTTCGGTCAGAAAGAGAAAGATGGCCCGCTCGTCGGTGGCCAAGAACACAAAACGTACGAAGGACTCACAGAGAAAGCCAAAGATCGCACACCATCCAGTTCTCGCTGCCAAGTGGGACAAGAAACTCACGCTTAAACAGAACTACGAGAAGCTAGGGCTCACTTCTCGATTAGGCAAGTACAACGGTGGCCAAGAGAACGTTTACAAGACAGTTACGGAGCTGCGGGAAGAACAGAAAGCAAAGGACAAGATCAACCATGTTGCACCTGAAGATGTGGCAGTCGAGACTGATCCACTGAAAATTCCAGAAGGTGAAGCCCGCTTGATCCGTGATCCAGAAACAAACGAGGTGGTGCAGGTCATCTACGGTACCATGAAGACGGCGCCCGTGAAGGAGAATAAGACAGACAATAGCATCATCGACGATCTCGTGGAGTATAATGAGAAATATGGTGGTAAAGTCAAAGCACCCAAGCCACAGGAGGAGGAGGAGATTTTCCTACAAAACTTATACGAGAAATACGGCGATAACTACGACAAAATGAAGTGGGACAAGAAGCTCAATCCTTTGTTCTGGTCGGTGGGCCAGTTGAAGAAGAAGATTGCCGTGTGGAAGAAGGCCAACGGTATCGAGTAATGTACATTATAGTGCCGGCCCCGGGGCGGCAGCACAATCATCCTATTTGCATCATCTATAAGCTGTAGTTACACTCTTGCAGGCAAGTTCTTGTTCAAGATTTTGTCGACAATTCCGTCCATAACGGGGAATAGGTTGGCAGACTTGTACATCTGCAAGAGCTTCTTGTCGGAGCGCCCGGCTTCCGTAGTGTCCTGGTTTTCTATCATCTCGACAAAGGTAGGGTCTATAGGCACAGAGCCCAAGAAATCTAGCTGTAGCGACTCGCAGAGCTGCTGGCCTCCTCCACTCAGAAATATGTTGGTGCACTCGGCACAGTAGGGGCAGATAAAACCACTCATATTCTCAACAATGCCAATGATAGCAAAGTTCACTTTTTTACAGAAATTGATCTCCTTTCTCACGTCTGCCGTGGCCACCTGCTGCGGTGTAGTAACAATCACAGCTCCATCGACCGGCACAGCCCACCGTAGCTCCTCTGCAATGGCAATATGCTCGTCTGAAGTGCCTGGTGGCGTATCTATAAGAAGGTAGTCCAAGTCTGGCCAGACCACGTCTTTCAAGAACTGGCGGATCATGGCTGTTTTCTTGGGTCCTCTCCATACCACGGCATCACCTCTTTGTTTTAGGAGAAATCCAAGCGACATCAACGAGAGGGATCCTGACTCCTCAGTCTTTGGATTCACCAGCACAGGAACCCAGCCTGAGCGGGACTGATGAACCTGTCTTTTCTCCACACCAAACATTCGTGGAAGGGAAGGTCCTGTGAGATCGATATCGAGAACACCAACGTTCTTACCCTTGAGGGCCAAGGCTAGGGCAATTTGAGTGGTGACAGAAGATTTGCCGACCCCTCCTTTGCCAGAAAGAATGAGCATAATGTGCTTGACCGAGGCCAAGGACTTGGGCGGCTCTTGAGACTCCATGAAGAAGGTGGTATCGTGAGATGCTTTGTAAGCGCGGGTCTGATAAGAGATGACGATGGGTGGCATAGAACGAAGGCAAAGGTGAAGAATTTAAGTGAAAGAAACGCTGTAAGATTTGGAGAATATGAGGAGCTTGGGAAGAGGATTTGGTTTTTTGGTCAATCGTTTGCTGGATCTGCCGAAACGAAACCTTCTCCGAGACGGCTGCGAAACTGTCAAAGCCATTGTACAACTATCGATGATCACCAAAAAAAAAAAAAAAAAAAAAAAAAAAAAGAGAAGCCTATAATTTATCAGAGTCTGTCAAGAAGGTCTAGGTAAAGTATTTGATAATGGCCATTTGAGTCATATAGGGTGAAATGAGTGGAATGTCCGAAATGATACCGTCACCTTACTTCACACTGCTGTAACATATGTAGCCATATTTTATATTGCTTCTTTTATTCGCCATGTGTTTGAAGATCCATAGCTCTCGAGGCTTTTGGATTATTCCCAAATAGTTATCAATGGCCGCCGTTACTAACCTTGCCCCACATTTTGCCTAAACCCGCATTTTGCAACCATTTCTCGAGGATGAGAAGAAAACACTATGACATGCGAATAGGACAGAAAATACGCAAAACGGGTTCTACAAAGCAGTTCTTTAATTGACAACCTCATCAGCAAAAATGTAATTTGACTGACCACCCGGTCCTTCATGGCGTTCGATACAATCCCTGTTTCATCGATGCAATGGCTTCAAACACCTCGGCAGAACCACAGCGCAACTTCCTACAAACGTGATCCTCTAGCAGTTTCTAAAGGAGACTTAAGGAGACCCCCATTAACAATATTCTTCAATATTTCTTTCAACTCCCTCGGTTCCACCCAAACTTACAGCAAAATACCCCGCTGCACACAGGTCGCGACGTTACAGTTTACTATCAACTCTTTTACTGGCGGTAGTTAGAAAGATCAGCACATATGAGCTCTCGCTACTCGACCGCAGCACACCTGCGTGAACTTAGAAACCAACTTTTTGACACGCCGACTCCTGGCAGGCTGAGGCTGCAAACACCCCAGAGAATCAGCTCCCCATACGACAAACCAGAGTCTATGTCTGCCAAACACAACGAGTCTTTCTTGCTGTCGCTCGAGAGCCAAAATGAAGATGAAGTGGACTCCATGTCCCAAAAAGTTGCAGCACTCAAGAATCTCGGGGTCAAGATGGGCGGTCAGATCAACACGTCTATGAAACTCAACGACGAAATCACGAACAACTTTGAAAAGGGTAAGGTGACCTTGAAGAACACTTACAACAAAATGGTGGTCATGAGCCAACGAGCTGGAATCTCGTGGAAAATGTGGCTCGCGTTTTTTGCCATTTTCTTCGTCTGGTGCTTCTACGTCTGGCTCTTTTAGCATAGCATTAAATCATCCGGTCAATGGCCCTCACGGTGGCCTCCCATTTGCATTAAACTAATAAACTCCGTAACCGATCAATACTTTTGTAGTCGCCACCGTCTCTGTTATCAGACTTGGCGCTTTCGTTGTCGAGAGACTCCTCATCTTCGATGCTATTGTCCCTGTTTTCGTCGTCAGATTCCTCTGCTCTTGGTGGCTCGCTACCGAGGATCATGCCCAATGCAGATACCTCATTGACGAAGGATGCTCGTGGACTTGCTCTGTATGGAGTGTGAGCTGCACTTTCAGGAAGCGGAGAACTGGCTTTCAAAGGCAGCCCGTTGACCAGGGTGATGCAATTCCTTGATTGGCTGCGCAGAAACGACGTAGCCTTGTTCTTCCGCCTTGTGCCATTGGATATTTTGAGAATCGAGCCCTTAGGCTTGAGCGTTCGATGGGAAGGCTGATGCTTAGGAGTGGGGGAGAACTCTCTCATGGGACTCTCGATTACGCCTCTTTGGCTCTTCTTCTTACGTGCTTTGGCCAAGTCCTTTCGAAACGATTGATAATCTTCAGCCGAAATATCGAGAGGATTATCCACTGATGCTTCTTGGCTCTCCGTATCGTCTGAGCTGGTAGTCGCTTCCTCATCAGTATCTGTCTGATACGCAGAGGAATTCCATACCTCGTCGTCCAACTCATTATCTTGATCTTCCGCAATTGCTGAGTCCAGGAAGTTATTAAGCGTTTTTGTGAGTGCCTCCTTTGCTGGCGATGAATCGATACTGGTCTCCCCTTCTCTCTCAGACTCCTGACAAGAGCAATCTTCGTTCTTCTTATTATACCGCAACGGCTGCACTCTGATCCTCAACTTCTTATGGAGCGAAGTTTGCGGGGTTGGCAGCACAGTGGCCACGGATTTGGAATTGACGAATGGTGACTTGAGCGATTCCGCTTCCACGGTGCGTGCTTTGAGCATGTCGCTATTAGCTAAAGCCAGTGAGGAATAAAGCAATCGTAAAGGGTTGGACTTATTTTTGGGCGCCATAGATGGCTGTGCCACTGTGACTTGAGGCCCGAATAGATCAAGCTCGTCGTATTTGCGTTGTCGTTGCAGCCTATACTTTGAAATGTTCAAATCCATGATCTGTTCAAACATTTCGGCAGTCACTTCCTCGGGACTAGGCTCTTTGACAACCTCAGCCTCGGATGTTTTAGGCGACGGTGGGGCACTTTGCTCTTCTTCGGAGGAGGAGGCACCAAGTTCATTATCATCAGGACTTAGCTCACCCGAGTTTGAGAAGTCTTCCGTGGTATTTTTGGGGAAGGCAGGTTCGCTGAATGCCGTCTGGAATCCGTTGGATACACTGTCGAAATTATCGTCAAGGTGGGACTCATGACTGTCCCTGTGATGAAGCTGGTGATCTCTGTTGTCGATGTACCCGTCCACCACCTCGCTTTCAGTCGAGTCCACATCGACTGATTCGGTGCCTGTACCGAAAAATGATGCTAGTCGTGGGTATTTGTGGGGATCAGGTCCTGAAAGTGGGCCATTCCTCGAGCGCTCATATTCTAGAGCCAGATTCGCTAGACCCTGAACTTGAGCACTTACCAGCACTGCCAGAGACATGAGTTCCCTTATATCAGCATAAAGGGATCCGTCTTTGTCGTTTTTCAAACCCTCAATGGCCTTTTCTAGCCTCCTCTTTCTGCTTGTAACCTCTCTTCGTAGTAGATGTGCTCTTTTGGCGACATCTATATTGAGATACTGGATTTTCTGCTCGACTGTCAACAGGCGCCTGATCTCTTGCTTGAGATCATTCTGATGGCGCTCGGTGACATTTAGAAGTGCCTTCTTGACTGCCTCGTTCTCCTCATTGACATGCTTCAGAAGGATGGTTGATAGACGGAAATCGTCTACCGGCGGGAGTGGCACGGGATTGTGAAATCGGGGCCGAAAGTCATTGGGCATATTGTGAAAGACAAGTTGTATGAAGCAATATTCTGTAAGGGTTTTATGGGCTTTGAGAATGTGTTGATCTTTAAGATTTGCATACCCCAGGTAGATGCGAATAGGCCATACAAGGGAAAAAGTGCGGTTATCGAAATGTGCATCTATTGTCGACAGATTGATTGAATTTTACGGTCTTTCTACGATATGTGGGCATGGTCAGCTTTCGATTAGCTATGCCAATCGCAAATGCACTAGGAGATCATATTACAAGGTGATGCATCCTCGGCACCTAATATGTACTGGAGACCTCATGCTTGTCACCAAAGGGGTCCTCACTACCCACAGAGACCCCTGTGGCATCCGTAGCAACCCGATTGAGGCTTGGATGATCTGAAATAGCCAGTTCTTTCGCATGTTCTGCAGCCGCTTCTTTAACTGGCTTCTGTGGTACTGAGGGTGAGTCTCTAACTGCATCCTGTAGCTTCGAGGACGTTCCCTCCAGAATGCGAGCCGATTCGAGCCTCAGCTCTATCGAATCTTCCACAGGCTCTTCCTCTTCCTCAGAGTCGCTTGAGTAGTAGCTCTCATCGGAATCACTGTCACTAGCTGCATCGTAATGGTGGGGACCTGGGTTTTCAGGGGTGTAGCCAGATGCCTTGTCAAATTGAGTGAACGTGCCGACGAGCTGCTCGTTGGCCATGATCAAGGAGCCCAAGAACTCCTCTTCCATTTGAATAGTCTCCTTTGATTTGGATGACTCGTCGCCGGCACCCACAAACTGCAAGTATTGAAGAACCTTTCTTCTGATCTTCCTACATTTTTCAAACTCCTTTGCAGCCTTTTCATTGTCCAAAGGATCTGTACCGGGTGGTATTGTGAGGAGGGCGTTGTTCAACGCACTAGTGTGGGTCTGGCAGTCTGAGAGAACGTTTCTGATTTTTGGAGCCTCAACTTTGTAGTTGATTTGAGGAATTCTGAATTGCTCATCAGCATACACAATGCCGTTTCTGGATCTCTTTTTCTTCTTCTTAGCCTTGTCTTTCTTTTTCTTGGGTTTATCCTCGACTGGCCTTCCTGCCGAATAAGGCGAGGCCAGCACAGGACGTGGTGGGGGTGATTTTTTGGCAGGTCTTGGCGGGGGTGGAGAACGAGTTGTCCTTGGGGATCTTGGAGATCTAGTTGGAAGTTCATCATCCCGATCCAAGAGATCAGGCTCGTCCAAAGCATTCTCGTCGCCAAAAGCACTTGTGGTTCTCCTATGACCACGTTGTTGACTTCCCAGGGCCCTTCTTCTACCTCCAGCCAGTTTCCACAAACTTGCCATATTCTTGTAGCCCTCCAAACCTTCGAGCTCCAGCTTCCAACCAATTGCAAGACTTCTGGTTTTACTTTGAACAGCCTTGTCATACTTTGACCCAGTACCTGTGGAGCCTGATCCAGTAATGATGCCCCTCAAAACATCAAGCAACTTATCGTCTGAGGCCAAAACAGGGCCGATTTTCGGACCTGAGTTGAGCACAAGAAGCTCAAGAATTTGCAAAGCATTCAATTGAGTTTGGACTGTTGTTCCGTACTTGATATTCTTACGAATTGCCCTTGCAGCTTCCGAAGGACCAGGACCTGGCTGAAGCTTTATGAGCAGAATCAAGTCAGACAAGTAAAGCTCAATTGAGTCGTCCTCCAAATCTTCATTCCGATTAGGTTTGGAGAGTTGGTTCACTTTCACCGTAATTGAGGTGTGTGGTTTTTCTCCAAAGATGGGCATGTTGTTAAGTTGTCCTAAGGACCTGAAATTGTGGTGGGGCAGTTTCGTTATCTGGGGATCAGAGGGGTGATTGTGAGGCTGAGGAGTGCATGTAACTTTCCAATTTCGACGAAAGTACCAGTGGGGCGAAGAATTTGGCTAGAATTATTAGCGGAATGCAAAACCGATTACCAGTCATTTCTTATTCTGATCGAAGCTTTTACTTCAGGGAGGTGTTGGGCTAGATTCTTGGGTTGGAAGAGATGTAGTCACGTGATCATATTTTCAAAATCGACAAATTCCGTCCAAATTTCAATATATTTGTCCCTTTTCTCTTCAAATGTACTCGGTGGCATTTTTTGGTAAAGTTTCTCAGGCCTTATTGAGCTGTGGGCGTCGAATCCTCATGAACTTTAAACTTCGCAGCCATTAACAATGTGTTCGGAGTACGTTGATCCTTGAGGAAGCTTCCGTTTCTACACTCATCGACAGGCAGAAACCAAGAGCTGGCAGACAACCGAGAAGTATAATAATTGGCACTTTTAATGAACAGAGCACTCTCATGTTGATACAGTCTCCAGTTGAGCAGAAGCAACGCATCGCTTTTTAAGACCGAGAGCCCCACTCAATTGGGTTATAACACGGACTTCACGTAGCCCAGCATTGATACGACCCGAACAATATGCTTCCTTGTTCGCCTTATGCCCAGATCATTATCATCTGTTGTCTGAATGCACAATGTTCTCACAGTAAGTGAGACCCTCCCCATCCACCCACCAAACAGGGCAATTGAAGACATGGTAGGCAACTAACCACAAGAAAAACTTCAAATAATTTGCTGCCTTTTAATTAAGTGCCATTCAATTGAAAGTGTGTCTGCTTTCGTAAATCTCCACTGGAGCTCACGTGCCTGCGCAAGGCATAAAAAATCAAAAAAATTGTCCAGCTTCATCGCTACAGCTTTCAATGTCGGACCAGTACAACCAGGACAACTTGAGCCAGGACTTCAGCAAGCAAAGCTTGGACGAGAACCAGCAGGGTTACAACCCTAACTCCCAAACATTTGTGCCTCAAGGTGGTTACAGCCAGTACCAGCAGGGACAAGGCGGTTACAACCAGTACAACCAGTACAACCAATACCAGAACTACGGAAACAGTGGCCGTGGAGGCTACAGCTCCGGAAGAGGTGGCTACAACAACTACAACCAGGGCTACAACCAGTATCAAAACAATTACAATCAGGGATATGGTGGCTACAATGGAGGCTACAACCAGTACCAGGGATACGGTGACTACCAACAACAACAACAACAGCAACAGCAGCCTCAGGGCATGTCATTGGCTGATTTCCAAAAACAGCAGCAGGCTTCTGCCACTCCAGCTGCTAAGCCCAAGAGAACCTTGAAATTGGCTACCAGCTCATCTGTGAAGTTGGTGAACAACACCAAGGCCGCTGCAGTCGAGAAGAAGGACGAAAAGAAGGAGGAGAAGAAGAAGGAAGAGCCAAAGGAAGAAAAGGAGGAGGAGAAGAAGCCCGAGGCTAAGGAGGAAAAGAAGGAGAGCACGCCGGCTCCAACGCCGGTTCCAGCCAAGTCTGCTTCTTCTTCCACAGTTGCTTCTAAGACCGCATCCAAGGCTGGTACTCCAGCTGCCACCAAGGAGTCCACCCCTACGCCTTCCGCTGAAGCTGTTGTGAGACAGCAGGAGGACGAGGTTGACGAGGAGGTCATCAAGGACATGTTCGGTGGTAAGGACCATCTCTCGATTATTTTCATGGGCCACGTTGATGCCGGTAAGAGTACCATGGGTGGTAACATTCTTTTCTTGACTGGTGCTGTGGACAAGAGAACTGTCGACAAGTACGAGAGAGAGGCCAAGGACGCCGGTAGACAGGGCTGGTACCTCTCGTGGGTCATGGATACCAACAAGGAGGAGAGATCCGACGGTAAGACCATTGAGGTCGGTAAGGCATACTTCGAGACCGACAAGAGAAGATACACTATCTTGGATGCCCCTGGCCACAAGATGTACGTTTCTGAGATGATTGGTGGTGCCTCCCAGGCCGATGTCGGTATTCTTGTTATTTCTGCCAGAAAGGGTGAGTACGAGACCGGTTTCGAAAAGGGTGGTCAGACTAGAGAGCACGCTCTTTTGGCCAAGACCCAGGGCGTCAACAAGATCGTCGTCGTTGTTAACAAGATGGACGACGCTACTGTTGGCTGGTCCGAAGACAGATACAAGGACTGTACCACAAAGGTAGCTCAGTTCTTGAAGGGTATTGGTTACCAGAAGGATGACATTCTTTTCATGCCAGTTTCCGGTTACACCGGTGCTGGTCTTAAGGACAGAGTTGATCCAAAGGACTGTCCATGGTACGAGGGCCCATCGCTTCTTGAGTTCTTGGACAACATGAAGACGGCGAACCGTTTCATCAACGCTCCTTTCATGTTGCCAATTGCTGCCAAGATGAAGGACATGGGCTGTGTTGTGGAAGGTAAGGTTGAGTCTGGTCACGTCAAGAAGAACTCCAGCTTGTTGATGATGCCTAACAGAACGAACGTTGAGGTGTCGAACATTTTTAACGAGACTGAGCAGGAAGTTGACACCGCTGTTTGCGGTGAGCAGATTCGTATGAAAATCAAGGGTGTCGAGGAAGAAGACGTTGCTCCTGGTTACGTGTTGACCTCTCCAAAGAACCCTGTGAGAACCGTCACAAAGTTCGAAGCTCAGATTGCTATCGTCGAGTTGAAGTCGATCTTGTCTAACGGTTTCTCTTGTGTCATGCACTTGCATACCGCCGTAGAGGAGGTTACATTCCTCGAATTGAAGCATAAGTTGGAGAAGGGTACGAATAGAAAATCCAAGAAGGCCCCACCATTCGCCAAGAAGGGGATGAAGATCATTGCTGTCTTGGAGACGCCAGAGCCTGTGTGTGCTGAGACCTACAACGACTACCAACAGTTGGGTAGATTCACCTTGAGAGACCAGGGTGTGACTATCGCCATTGGTAAGATCACCAAGTTGTTGTAAATAAGGGATAGGTGATGTTTGTAAACTAGGTAATAAGATTATTTACAAGCTTCTAGAAGGCGACCAAAGATGTCGATAAGGTTTTCAACCCCCACACAATAATGTTTTCATCTGGACCCTTGCCAGGTGTATGCTTAGCGTGTGCAAAGTCAATGACATGTAGGCTGCTTAGAGGAATACCTAAGTCCGTCGATTCGGCATCGCTATCTTCATCGTCTAATTCCTGGATTAGAGGATCTAATGCAAAGTATGCTTCTTCGTCCTGTAGAGCTTCCTTCCAACGCTTTGGATCGTTCTCAAACAAAAAAAGAGCGAGCCTGAGATGATTCGGACCTCGGAGTCCAAAAGACAATTGTAAAGGAGCTGGAGACGCTGATGGAAACGTGTGAGAAGCCATTTCTTTTGCGTGGGGTTCTCCACGAATGCAAAAAACTGGGCAATACCCTTTTCGATGTTGGATGTATCTAGCGAGCGCCCGTAGAATTTGTTGAAATGTATGCTGTCATCTTGGACAGAGATCGTTTTGTTCATTTCTGGATACACTTCAGGAAGCGGTTTGCCACTGCTTTTGAAGAGTTTCATGCCGCAGATACGAAAGTGTAAAGATCCACTAGTGGTCGATGCACTCACAGCAGCCAATCGTTCTCTTTTCTCCTCTGTCACAGTATCGTCCACCAAAACCTTTCCAAGCTTGATGTCGAGAATTGAAGGCTGCGAGAACCCATGGTATAAGTTCAGCAACACGACATACTTTTTATCGCTCTTGGGTGATTTCTTCTCCACTTCCTCTATCGTCTTTACATCGTCCGCCACCAACGTCGTGACATCAGCATTCTCGGGTTTGATGACCCCCTCGTTCAAAGTACCCATGTAAGTGGGCATCCAATGGCTCAAATGGGCACCCTGATCTAGGATCTCGTTGGAGCTACGAGTCTGTTCATAAAAGTCGATCTCCTGTTGCGTTGTGAGTTTGGCAAAGACTGCCCCTGCAGTCATGCAGCCGTCGTGACCGGCCGCCTGATGTTTCAGGGGCACGAAGTCATGTGGTTCCATACTAGGATGTTGGTTCAATTGTGGAAGGTGGATCTAGGATGGAATGTAGCAGACCTGCGATGTGCGCACCGATAAGAATAGATGTGGATTGTAGAGGTGGGATGTGGGATATATACAGTTTTTACGATATGATTGGAAACGGTTCAAATAGATGGTTCCTTCAGCTAGAACTAAAGAAGGTAAACAGGTAGAGGCTTCTGAATTCAGGTGACGATAAAGTTAGGTGATTTTGCAGCCATTACAGCACTGAGCGTGAACCGATATGTTCGAAACCAGATATTAAAGGTGACATTTAGATTCTCACATCATCTTTGAGGCTAGCGAATATATGAAGGTGAATGCTTTAGTTTGACATCCACAGAGATCAGCGCCTCAGTGAATGCGGCAGCCGAGCAGACTCCCAAAATTAGACCCACATCTAATCTATTGGTAAGCTTCAAATTATCTAAAGATTTTCCCCAAGAATTCAGCTTTTTTGACGCCAGACCGCAACGAAGAGGGTTTACGAGAGCCACACGTACGTCCATATTAAACAATAAGCTCAAACAAAGGGAGCCTCGATCTTTCTGCATACTCTTTCCATCGTGAAAACAGTTTGCAAACGCAAAAGAGGTCAAATATTATCCTTCATTTTTCTTCAAGTCAATTTCATATCAATCAACTATTTTGCCTAACTGGAATTCCACGTAATCCCACTCAATCGATCGGCTCATCGGTCCACTGCATCTGCGCTTCAGCCTCATGGTCATGTATTCTGCCTGGAACGGCTGCAAATTGCCCAAAACTTGCGCTATCCGCCGTCTTGCCTCATATTATAGGAAAGACACCACCTTGATCATTTACATCAAAGTGGCTCGGAAAAAGGCTGTGGAACTGCTCACGTCACGTCAAGGCGCCGAGAAAGCCTCACAGACAGATTTAGGCAAGGTTTTTGAAAAGCGCCGTTTTTAGTGTTTTCACGTTCTGCAATCTCAATTCGGTCCATTTTCCAGTGTGGCCGTCTAATACAACAATTTTTCCGGCGAGGGCTGAGTCAGTCACTTTTCGTCACCGGCGCCGGCTCTGCATTAGTGAATTTCGGCACATGCTACGATGAATGTCTTGACATCACTTGGATCTCTTCAAAGCCCAAATTTGAAAGAATTGAACAAAAATCACAAAGAGCAGTTTCACAAACATATGCTGTTCACGAAAAAAAATAGGCTTTGCATACACTGGTATCCCCCTGGGATGTGAAGATTTGACGCCAAAATGCGCCAGTTATACGCGAAGAGCATGCAGGAACATAACATAGCCATAGCTGGCAGGCAACAAAAAAAAAAAAGGGTAGCATACATAAGGCCGTTTCAACACCACCCCTCCAAGAAACCCAACCTTATACCATGAGCAACCCGTACTATAATGGTGGCGGCCACAACGCCAGTCTGTACGAAATGACCAGCATGAAGTACAGCAACGGCGGGTCTGCCGGAGAAGACGACTTCGTGGCCTTCATGAATGAGATTCAAGATATTCACACCCAGCTAGACAACTACTCCAACTTGGTGGACTTGATCTCGAACAAGCAAAGAAACTACATCCAGGAGTTGGACTTAAACGATGAAGACACGGAGTATTCGTCGAAGCAGATTGACGCGTTGGTTCTGGAAGCGCTGAGTTTGCAGTCTGAGTTGAAGCTGAGAATCAAAAATGTCCAGACCCAGGCGGCCCAGCTGAGAAACCCCCAGAAAATCGACCAAGCGGAAGCCGCCAGAAACAAGTTTTTGGAGTACATCCAGAGATACCGTTTGACTGAATCCAACAACAGAGAGCAGACCAAGGCTCAGCTGGCCAGACAGTACCAGATCATCAACCCTAACGCTACCGCAGAGGAGGTGGAGGCTGCCGTGGAGGATGGCACGCCCAACCAGCAGATCTTCCAGCAGGCGTTGATGCAGTCGAACCGTAGAGGTGAGGCCAGAACCGTGCTCAATGAGGTGCAAGTTCGTCACCGTGAGTTGCTCAAGTTGGAAAAGACGATGGCTGAATTGACTCAGCTTTTCCATGACATGGAAGAGCTTGTAATTGAACAGGACCAGCCAATCCAGCAGATTGAAGAGCAGGTTGAGACCGCCCAGCACGACATTGAGCAGGGTGTCGGTCACACGCAGAAGGCGGTCTTTTCGGCCAAGGCCATGAGAAAGAAGAAGTGGTGGTGTTTCCTCATTCTTCTTATTGTGGTGATTGTTTTGGCATTGGTGTTGGGTATTCACTTTGGTACCAAGTAATGAGACCAGACGGCTGCTTCAGGTCGCCCTGGCACTAATCCACCGGTGGAGCATCTAGAGTATAAAAGCCAGGGCCATGACCTCGCGTGCATCAGCAAGTCGACTGGGTGTGTTGTAATACATATGTGCAAAGTTAAATTTTCTAATGTGATTCTACTAATCGTGGGCGCCTATCAAGTGTAGCCTCGAGCGTGCACTTCGAGATAGAGGCCTGGTGGTAGTCGAACCATCAACCAACTGAGAGGAATTCTTCTCTTATCAAACTTGAAGAAATTGAAGATCTGTGACAAAGGTGGTGCCGAGAATGGCTTGTATACGACGTTTTTGGTACAACCACCTAAGTAAACCTGACGTTCTTCGCTGAGGCGGGACAAGACTTGTGCAGCGTACTTAGCACCGAAGAAGCAGATTGACTTAAATAGTCGGCCAATGTCTTAGGGAGATTCTAGGAAGAGAGGACTGATTTGATCATCTTCTGGAAATTTTCATTGGTCGTAAAGTGAAGAGGCATCGTTTAAATAAGCTTCAACGATCGTCCAGATCTGCTCAGCAAACGCTATTTGAAAAATTCTCTTATAACGGCCCGTCAGCCTCACGCAACGTCAACCAGGAGTCAAGCAATTTAAAGCTGCAATTAGGTTGACTCTAATTTAGCAGAGGTCATGAAAAAACCGTTACGCCGCTCGAACATGCATACCGAGTGGTACAAGGTCCATTGAACAATAAAACTTGGACAAGTAAAAAATGAAGCCATTCTGTGATTTTGGTAGACTAGAAAGGAATTCGCCCCCAGCGAAGCTCACAACTTGTTGTTCCAAAGGTGAATTCCAGGGCTCAGTTCGTTATCTCTAGCTTTTTCCAACTTCTCAAACGCCGTGGCTGGAATACAGTACTAGGCGCCGACGAAAATTACCGACCGGAGAGGCTCCGCGGAAGCCCTCGGCGCCACCGCGGCTCGATTTATATGATTCGCAAAAAGCAGAATTCACCACGGTGATCTCCGAAAACTGTGGGGAACTTTAATAATGGAAGGGCTACTATCTTGCTTGCTCAGATAAGCTGAGATAAGGACGCTCGAATTGGAACAAGGCGGATTCGTTAGGTGAGGCCTCGTGCATATAAGAGACGACCGTATGCATCTCCTATAGTTAGTGTCGCTCAGCGCGATGTCGTCTGCAGTACCTGCGTCGGCTCAGGCAATGAGATCGATGCAATGAGGCAAAGAAAAAAAAGAAATTGCCCTCTACGCGGTTTCTTATCAAGACCATAAAACTTTGCAATAGCAGCATTCCGTCCTTATAAAAAAAGGCGAGCAGCACAGACTTTTAAGTCACTTTTCCCTCATTGCCAGTAAAGTCATCTGAGACTACCAGGACACAAAGTCACCTCTTTGTATCTACATTTTTCGCCTCATCGCTCATAATGTCGGACCAGGAAAAAGCATTAGGCGATTCCATTGAGAAGAAGGTCTCTGCCAATTCGTTTGAAAAGTCGTTGGAGGAGTCCGGTCATGCCGAGACCGCTGAAACTTCTGTCAACATCTTCGACAGGTGGGCTGCTAAGCTCAATGCCGAGACCAAGGGTGTGGACTTGGTGCTCGACGATGAAAAAACAGACAGTTCGATTTGGAACGCTGCTTCCATGTGGTTGTCTGCCAACTTGGTCATCGCCACCTTCTCCTTGGGTGCTCTTGGTGTCACTGTGTTTGGTCTTTCATTTTTCCAGTGCATCATGGTGATCATCTTCTTCTCCCTCTTGGGAGCAAGTACCGTGGCCTTTTTCTCCATTTTCGGATGCCGTTTGGGTCTCCGTCAGATGATTGTGTCGAAGTACCTCTTAGGAAATTATGGTATGAGAATTTTTGCATTTATCAACATGATTGCTTGCGTGGGTTGGGGTGCTGTGAACATCATGGCTTCTGCTCAGTTGCTTAACATCGTCAACAACGGTGCCCTTCCTCCATGGGCCGGCTGCTTGATTTTGGTGGTTTGCACCATCTTCGTAACTTTTTTCGGCTACCACGTCATTCACATGTACGAGAGATGGTCGTGGATTCCAAACATGGCTATCTTCATCGCCATCATCTGCCGTATGTCTATGGCAGGTACTTTTACTTGGGGTGAAACAAAGGGCGGCCAAACCACTGCTGGTAACGTCTTGTCCTTCGGTGGTACTGTTTTTGGTTACGCTACTGGTTGGACTACTTACGCCTCCGACTACACTGTCTACCAGCCTCGTAACGCCAACTCATTCCGTATCTTCTTCGGTATTTTGGCCGGTCTTCTATTCCCATTGGTTTTCACCTTGATTTTGGGTGCTGCTTGTGCCACTGGTACATTGACTAACGATAACTGGCTGCAGCTTTACCAGGAGAAAGCTGTCGGTGGTCTTGTTTACGCAATTCTTGTCCAGGACTCCCTTCATGGATTCGGCCAGTTCTTGTGTGTGCTTTTGGCTCTTTCCACTGTTGCCAATAACATTCCAAATATGTACTCTATCGCCATGAGTGCTCAGGCCTTCTCTTCGTATTTGAAGAAGGTGCCTCGTGTCTTGTGGACGATTTGCGGTAACTTCGTCACCTTGGCTATTTGCATCCCCGCTTACTACCACTTCGAGTCTGTCATGGAGAACTTCATGAACTTGATTGGTTACTACTTGGCTATTTACGAGTCCATGTGCCTTTCTCAGCATCTTATATGGAACAGAGGTCGTTGGTCTGCCTATGATTATGAGAACTACATGGACAAGCGTTCTTATCCTGTCGGAATTGCAGGTATCTTCGGTTTCTGCTGCGGTGTCGCCGGTGTTGTTCTCGGTATGAACCAGCAATGGTATAGCGGTGTTATTGCTACACAGATAGGTGAGAGAGGAGGTGACATTGGTTTCGAATTAGGAGCTAGTTTCGCTTTTGTTGGGTTCAACTTGATGAGACCACTTGAGATAAAGTATTTGGGAAGGTAATTGATGAGGCATGATGATAGAGATTGTATAATAGACGTTGCATATGACTTTTGGAAAACTGTAGTTAATTGTTTATATTCTCTATGTAAAGTTGGATTCAAACCAATGTGACTTTGCCCTGATAGTCTCTGACAGACCACCTAGCTATAAGGGTGCACTTTGAAGCCATGAATGCAAGTAAAGCAGCGAAAACAAATGGCATCCCTGGGAACCCATGCCTAATGCCACTCTTGTACAAGGTTGTTGCGACCATGGGTGTAAGAAGGTTAAATATACCCAGGGCCAATGAAACTGCACCATAGAATTCACCCACTTTTGCAGAAGGGAAGAATTTGGAAGGAACGGATGCCGCAACCGGACCATTAATGGCACCCAAGGTATTGATGATCGAGAACACCACAAATGAGATGCCGTTGGAGGAGAATGCAACGCCAATCTGTGCAAAAAACAAGGTGATTAAGCAAGTATACATCACCAGAAAGTCCAAAGAGTCAAAAGTATCGGCCTTTGGCGTAAGGCGCTTGATCTTGGGAAGGGCAAACTTGTAAAGAAATGGTAACACCGCTCCCACGCCCGCAATATTCACCACGGATTTAGCCACCTGGTAGTTAGAAATGGTGATAGAGTCCCACTTGTATTTGAAAATGCAATACTGTAGCTCAATGAGCATTGTCAGCATCATGAACACTGACATCAAAATCTCCCCCAACGAAAGGCAGATGATACATTTTCGTATCTGAGAAAATCTATCAGCGTTTTCCACCGTTTTGAGTTCAGAAGGGAATAAGAGCATGCGGAGGGGCTTGAAGTAAGTCTTGACCACTTCCAAAACCCTCGATTTGATTGAAGTAACCTTGGGTCTGTTGATCTGTAAATCATCGGACATTGACTTTGACTTCATCATTGACTTGTGAGATCTCAGCTCTGGTAAAAAAAAGATGGAGAATACCAGGGCCAACGTAAGCACCACTAACGAGAGTTTGAGAGGTATGAGTTCTCGTGAGGGGATGATGCTAGTTGAATCTGAGTTTGTGTCCGCTGAGCTGCCATTTTCGTCGGCTCTGGACAATGCATAAGACGATAGCAGAGGCCCGACAATCTGGCCCAAGGACAATGCAACAAGCGTGCAACTCATCCCGATCACTCTGTTAGTAGGTTGAGTAACATCGGTGATGTAAGCTCTGAAAAGTGCCAGCAAAGCCACCACACCACCAGAGCAGGAGGTTATGGCGGTCACAATCCACATTGAAAGCATTGGGAAGCCGTCTGTGGTTGTGACAAGGAAGTAATTGGCGTATGAGCTGATGCACAGCATAATGACGAAAAATGCAAGGAACGGTTTTCTTCCGTACGTATCGGAAAGGGTACTTATGTACGCACCTGTTGCCAAAGAGACAATTGAGCTGATAACATGGCTCCACATGAGGTAGGTGGATACGATTTCCTGGGTATGGACAGAATCACACTGCAGCTCTTCTGAAGCAACTCCATCTTTGATGAGCGCCTGGCAAGCCAACTTATAGTAGATCACCTCCATTGAAGGTGCCGACACGGTCATGGCGATTCCAACAAAAAACAAAACACAGGCGATTCTGCCTAGTGGAGCTGCCCATATTGGGAGGCTATCGATATAAGAGAGCCACTCCTCATCTGTGTCGTCTGGATCTGCAATTTCAAAGTCCGTTGGGGGACTCACAGAACGCAGGTATTTTCCAGAAAGCTCGAACGACTCTTCGAATGGGCCGTTATCGGTTTCTGGGAACCCAGTGAACTTGCGATGATCTTGCAGAGTCTTATCAGTAGTGGGATCGGCATGGGACGAATTGGGTAGAAAAGCGGCTCGGTCCTCGCCGTCGGAGCCTAGATCGGCTAGTTCGTGATCCATCTTCAAAAAATATAGACTATTTCTTACTTGGGAGAACGTTCGCCAATGCTAGCGTTAGGATGTCTGTCCGCCTAGCGCCGTTTACAGCCGCTTCCGAATGCACACTAGGTGCTGAGTACGTTCTGTATGCAGTGCGATAGGAGCACAAGTAGCGGGACTACCTTTCTCCTGGGCATCGAGGCGGTAAAATTCTTATTTTCGAATTTTGAAAGGTGGATTAAAATGGAGAGAGCTGGTGCGAAAATGTTGAAACATATTGTTTTTTCAAATTACCTGCTTTTGAGGCGTTATTTCTGTTGACCTTTGAGAGATTGTGGTGTTTTCGCATGAATAATGTGTAATTGTTTAAGCTGTCACTGGAATGATAGAGAAAGCACCTGGGTGCATGTTATCGTGAACACAAAATCAAATGCATATCTTCACTTCCTTATAATCAAGGCCAAACTCTAGGGTCGTCTGACGGCTGCACCAGGGTGATGCCTTCCACGGAGACGCAATATTGACTGATTACGCAAATCATACATATTTCTTGGGAGCAAGTGAATGTATTACAGAGTCGCATTGTGGGCGGAGAAAATTTAGAAAATCTTCACTGAATATTGTGAGCACTTGGCATGAAACATAATCTTTCCTGTTGCTAGTTGGCCTTTAAAGATTAAGAAGGCTAAGTGACTCGAAATCGGCTAGTTCATTCACTCACAGGGAGGGCTTTATCGCCCCTTACGCAATTTGACGAATATTTCTTGACATGCTCTTAGACCGGAAATGGCCATAGTCGTCCGGGAGTAGAAAGTAAGCATCCTGCACACATTTAAACTTTGCAAGCCATCTAGCCATTGTCTTCTCCTCGCTTCGGATAAATTGACAGCTTGACACTTAAGAAAAACCTTCGGTTAGAGTTCATATCGTTTGAATCAGATATGGTCTGAAATATCGCAGCCTCACCTATAGTGTAAGCGGATGCTGCATGGCATGTATATGAGTCCGGAAAAGTTCCCAAATGGGGGTTTTTCCGCTGCTTATATGAGAGATGTGCTCATCTTCTCCGATGGTTGGTAATCAAGAGCATCAATTCTCCCTCTATAAATTTATGTCTCATTCCGCCCTACTTTTCTATTTTCCCTACTTCAGCCGTATATGTTTCTCTACAAATTTGTCCGTGAAAGCTTCTTCGGCAGATCCATTTATCACCTCTCTGGCAGGAAGGTCTTCACCTATCCCGAGGAACACCCCGAATACGTCATTCCTTCAACATACCTAGGGAAGGGTGATTCCACGATAGAAAGCTACGTGGGTGGGATCAATCTGGAGAGCAATGAAGCATTAAGCAAGGAATCATCACAAACAACGGAATCGGACTACATCATCGTGGATTGGGAGGGTAAAGACGATCCTGAAAATCCATATAACTGGCCCTTGAAATACAAAATTATTTTCAATGCTCAGATTCTCATCCTTACTGCATTTGTTTACATGGCATCGGCCATTTACACTCCCGGTGTGGAGGATATCATGGAGGACTTGGGTGTGAGTCAAGTTGTGGCAACCCTTCCGTTGACGCTTTTTGTGATTGGATATGCTATTGGACCGATGGTGTTCTCCCCACTCTCTGAAAACGCCGCTTTCGGAAGAGCCTCTATTTACAGTGTCACACTCTTCATTTTCTTCATTCTTCAGATTCCTACTGCTCTAGTCAAGAACATCGCTGGTTTGTGTATCTTGCGTTTCATTGCAGGTTTCTTTGCCAGTCCATGTTTGTCCACTGGTGTTGCATCTGTCGGTGACGTCATCACATTGCCTTTTGCTTCTGTGGGCATTGCATGCTGGTCCATTTCTGCTGTTTGTGCTCCTTCTGTTGGGCCCTTGTTTGGCGCCATCTTGACAGTCAAGGCGAACTACCACTGGTCATTTTGGTTTGTGTGCATCACCTCAGGCACTTCTTTTATTGTGCTTGGCTGGTTACTTCCAGAGTCGTATTCCAAGACTATTTTGTGTAGAAAGGCCGAGAGACTCAGAGCTCTAACTGGAAACGACAGGATAGTTAGTGAGGGACATCTTGAAAATGCCAAATTCAGCACAAATGAGTTGCTTGTCGAGACACTCTGGCGTCCAGTTGAAGTCATGATCTTTGAGCCTGTGGTGTTGCTCATCAACATCTATCTCGGCTTGGTATACGCTATCATGTACTTGTGGTTCGAGGCATTCCCTATCGTGTTTGTCGAGGTAAAGGGCTTCACACTTATCGAAATGGGTGTTGCCTATTTGAGTATCTTGGTTGGTATCTTGGCTGGTGCTGCCATCTACATTCCCCTCATCTACTTCAGGGTTACCAAGAAGATGCTTCGTAACGAGGAGGTAGTTCCTGAGGTTTTCCTTCCTATCTCTATTGTCGGAAGTATACTCTTGCCTGTTGGTATCTTTATTTTTGGTTGGACTGCTGCCGAGGATCTTCACTGGATTGGACCACTTATTGGTGCTGCAGTTTTTGCTGCCGGTGCTTTTTTCTGTTTCCAGACCTTGTTCAACTATCTCAGCATGTCCTTCTGGAGATTCTTGGCTTCCGTTTTCGCTGGTAACGCTATGTTTAGAAGTATGATGGGCGGTGCGTTCCCGTTGTTTGGAAGAGCACTTTTTCTTAACTTGGCTACAAACAGATTTCCTGTTGGCTGGGGCTCCTCTGTTTTGGCATTTATTTGTGTGGGTATGATTGCAATTCCTGTTCTATTCTACCTCAACGGCCCTAAGTTGAGAGCCAGATCCAAGTACGCCGGAGCTAACTAAATCAATCATAATTTATAGAATCCTTAATAGAATAATTATAGAATAGGTACCGAAAAAGAATCGTAGTGTCATAGCATAGTGTCAACCAGATCGAGGAGCAAGTTGGTCCAAATATCTTCCAAAATAGTTCTCACTTAAGGTAGCGAGGCTTCCTTCTGAGACAGCGAGGTTGTCAAGCCATTAGCGTAACATATGGGTTATGGTAAGCCAGCGACATAGCTACAACACTTTCACGAGAGGTTTTCGCAGCCACTGTGTCGCGTAAGTAGGACATTCATAATAGAGAAAATCACCCCTTGTCAGTACTTATTTTTCAAAAAATCTTGCTAAGTTTATGTGAAAAGAGAGACAACTGATGATTAGGATCGCCAGTGATTGATAAAATCTAACCATCTGGATGAAGAAAGTGCTTATAGCTTCCATGCGATTCTGGTGCAGCATTGCCAGCTGTAAAACGTGATCTAGAAAAGCTGACGATTTTAATTTGAATAAGAACGCAGCACACCCAACCTGTCCATCAATATCCAAGAGCTTATCGTACCATCTTCCCTGTGTCACTTTATCCAACTGCGGCTATGCTAAACCAAGCCAGATTGTAAATCGAATACATAAAGGAGAAGTCCGAACATCAAAGTCAATCAAACCAAACGAAGCAAATTATTATTCAGCAGTGAATTTGTTAAGTTAATCGACTTCAGTGCTGTGGTTTCATATACCTGTGTAGAGAGCCCTCTGGTAAAGCTGCTACACGCGCAGCCGGAGATTCATCCCACCATACATTACACTCAGAAGCTATGATTCTTGACGACTTGAAGCCATTCACTCTTGGCTACGATCCACGACTTCTTGTCTCGGCGACGTTTGTCGCGGTCTCGATTGCCATCTTGTTGATGCAGATATTCCCGCAATTTCGCCTCCTACTCAAATACGGCAAGACGGCACAGCAGAAGCAGGTTACTCCTGATACTCCATTGGCCAAATTTGTCGAAAAAGTACTGACTCTTCAAGTACCAAAGTCTTGGTTTGCACATTACTACGTCTTTTACCTGGTTCTCCAGTGGTCGCAAGGTGCATACATCTGGCTGCAAAATCCAACAGTCTCCAAGTACACAGTGATCTGGGCACTTTTGACACTCCAGGCAACGAGAAGAATGATTGAGAGCTACACGTTGACCAAATGGAGTTCGAAACTGAAGATGCACTACACGCATTACATGGCGGGTCTTTTATACTACCTCGGGGTTTCTTCCAATTGTTTTTTAGGTTTGCTCGAGGGAGGTGAGCCAATTGAGTGGAGCTGGAAGTACCACTTGCTTATCACAATTTTTATCCTCTTTTCGGTTGACCAGTTCAGAAACCACCAGCACTTGGCCTCCTTGGTAAAGTACTCAGTCCCCACATTCAACTTCTTTAAGCTTGTGGCATGTGCACATTACTTCGACGAGGTAATAATCTACTTTGTTATTATAGTGATTTCCTTTGCTCAGAAGCCCTTCACAATTCCTGACTGGAATTTTATCGGTACCTGGATTTTCGTCATAACAAACCTCAGTGTGTCTGCGCACGGTACCAGATTGTACTATCAGGAGAAGTTCGACAACTATGACGTCAAGTACGCCATCATCCCATACATCTTATGATTATTTATGACCACAAATAAATTATGCATCAAAACTATTCGTTTCTTGTAAATTACGGAATACACGTGACCACATCAGATGTACCCCGGAGTAACATCCTCGTACCGAACAAATTCCGGCACTATGGCACCTCCAAAATTAGAGTGTCCAGTCCATATAGGTCTACGAACCGACGGGCAAAGTATCGTCAAGGGTGCGCCCGGTGTTCCCCACTCCATCGTATGTACTCATTTAACTTTTACTGAAGATGATACTAACAGACCAGCCGAGGATAGAAACCACTATAGAAATACGATGTTCAAAATCCAAGTACTTCACCTGCCGACTGATTGGAGTCGAGCTCCGAACAGAGCAAAAAGCTGTTATTTCCTCGAAATTGGGCTCCAGTGAACCTATGAAAGAATACATGCTCTGCAAAGATCCGATGGTCTATGCTCCACCAATGGGAGAGTTCTACCAGAAACTAATAGCCTTGGATGTTCCCCTCCTTATACCGATACCCAGAACAATAACGTCAAGTGGGTTCTTTCCATCATGGAATGCTTCAACCGTTCATTACCTATGTGTCCGCTTCACAGGTGGAACCTCACCACATACCGAGTTTTCATTCGAAGAGAAATTCGCCATCCCTATAAAATTATACGATACGCTTCCTTTGTATCGCCAGTTTAATGAGCCTTTAGTGGAACAGCGGCCCACCTCAGATAACCAGGTCTTGGTGGACCTTGAGCTACCCATCAGCTCACTAGGTCCGCTGGATCAATTCCATCTACGAGTCAAAATTGGCGCAAATCCCTTACACAATAAACGGAAGAGAAACCTTCGACTAAAGCTGGTGACTATGCAAATCAAAGAGTACATGCAAGGCTTTGACTCGGGTCTACCAGTGAAGAGAGAAATCAAGTTGCGCAGTGATACTGATGAATGCGATAGACCTATCACTTCAGACGGCTCGACGCATATTTTTGAATTTCCTTTCCCATATGATAATGACTTCGTGCATCATTTTTCTTTGTCTGATGCACAGATTAATAACGAGGAACTCTCGGTCAAGTTTCCCAGCGCCACATTCAACAAAAATAGAAACCTACCCAAGGCGGCGGAGGGCATCCCAGTGACACATACTCAGGGATTCACGACTCTGGGAAGACTCTTCTCCATTCGCTATGAGATAATTGTGAAGGTGAAAATCAGCCATGGTAAAGATACCGTTGTCACGCTCCCTTTGACGGTGTCGCCCTTCGACCGAGACAGCTGCGAGTACTTGCTCAGCTGGATCAAAGGGGAGTGTCTTCTAGCTCGTGATCGCTTTACCAAAGAGACAGTGAACCGTGTTGCAGCCACCTTCAAAGACGAAGAAGTGCACATGCTTCTCCAACGCTTCTGTCCTCCACCCGTCGTTTACAGAGTCAACAAGGCCGATTGGGAAGCTCTTGGCTACACAGTAGACAATTATGGCCAACTGATAATCAAGTGCATCGAGTAATTAATACAGAATAGACACTCCATTGCTTCCTACTCTCACCAAATCCGTTGATTTTCCTGCACCCCACTAACACACGACATATACCATCATGTCTGGTCTTCCTGCCTACGCCCCAACGGCGAACACCTCGTACCAACCGGCAGATAATCCAAATGTCAATTTCCACCAGGAGTTCTCGAGAACCTCTTTGCTTATCACCACGGTACACAAGTCAGTCTATGAATCGCTATGCGAGATCTACTCTATAGCAACGGTAATGGAGATGATCGAGAACTCTTTCTTGAAGGACTACATAACTGACAAGGAGAAGTATACGTCCACGGTCATGCGCATGATCAACCAGTATCAGATGCTTGTCAAGGGGTTCGGCAAGACTCCAACTCACAAGCAGGTTCTCGCTGAGATTCTACCTGGTATTGATGACACACACTCGAATCTTTTACAACTAATGCAGCAAGCTTTCAGAATGCACGTTCCACTTGCGGTGGAGAGACTCACTTCTGGCGTTCCAGCTACCATACAGCATTTTCACACCGTGGTGGAGAGTTCGTCTACGTCCGAACCAAAGGAGGAAGCTACAGCCCAAGGATCGGCATCAGCGCTGGCGCTGGCAAGACTTGTGGCAGAGGCTACAGGCAGTTTCATCACACTCATGGATGCATTAAAGCTTAATTACAAGACGAAGTCCCAGCTTCACCCGCTTTTGAGTGATCTAGTCGTCAGCTTAAACGACTTGGTGCTGCGGGAAAACGACGCATCTAAGCCAATCGATTTTCCTGGGAAATCGAAGCTTGTTGGCTGGCTTATCAAGCTCAACAACTTGGGAGACGACGAAGAGTTGGCCCAGCATGAAATAGACCAGTTCTTGGACGAGCTCGACGAGGCGTACAAAGGCTTTTTCAACTCTCTAGAATAAATCTCATCAAACGATAGACTCAATTTGTTCTGCGTAGTCCAACACGTTACTGATAATGGACGAGTTGTCGGCAGTGAAGGCGCCCTGTGACTTCTTGGTGTTGAAGTAGATGACACCGTTCTTGAACTCCCAGTCCTCAACCTCGAGGTCCTGCTTCAAAGCTTCCTCAAATGCCTTGTCGGACTGCTCTTGTGGGAAGTACAACAACGTTCTGCAGTTTGAGACGGGAATGGAGTCGTTCGTCTTTTCGATAGACTTAGCAATCTCGAATCTCAACGTGTTAATCAAGGTTTGCGTAAATAGGTGAAACTCCTTTGAAGGTAAGGACGACTCGTTTTGGAGCAACTTCCAGATTTTGATGTAATTGCCTTCCATCAAGTTTCTTTCTAAGTCGATTGGGTAGTTCAAGTATTTGTCCTTCTCAACGTTGTATGAGGGGCTGTTGTAGATGGTTTCTAACTCCACATGGAACTTACTTATAAGGCCCTGGGAAAGCAAGTATAACAAGTACAATGCGATAATCTTGGTTGCGTCGGTGTTGGTTTCCAACTTGCCGTGCAATTTGGGAGATGTGTAGAATGGACGCAAGGAGGCGAAGAAGTTCTCAAAGCCAGCGTAGTCGTGGGTCAACAAAGACAGCAAAGCGCCGATTTCAAGAATTCTC
Organism: Candidozyma vulturna; assembly: GCA_026585945.1. NCBI lineage: Eukaryota > Fungi > Ascomycota > Pichiomycetes > Serinales > Metschnikowiaceae > Candidozyma > Candidozyma vulturna. Next base: position 383,486 of record CM048833.1, on the reverse strand, counting down.
TCAGAGATCTTCAAATCGTTGAGCTGGTCCTTCGTTTGCGAGTTGGAGGGCACAGGAACAAGCAAGTTGTGCTTGATCAATTCCATCTTGAGTGGAGGAAGGAGGCGCTGGCACTCAGAGTATTTGTCATGGTCGTATAATTGATACAACTCACCAGCGAGTTTGGAAAGGGCCATTGTGCGATTTGATGCGGATGTGGATTGGTTGTTAATACGATTCAAGTCGAGATATCAATGTGCGCCACTGGTCGTGCAGACACCGCACAGGCATAGGCCTAGTTTCCAGAATCCCCAAGAACATCTACATAATTTTATATGGATGATTTTTTTCCCGATTCCAATGGAATTTGGTTGAAATCCTTTCTAATCCTTGGTATTCTGAAAAGAAATTTTAAGGATTTACGAGGGCGTAGTAATCAATTTCTTAGTGGCTAAGGTCTAATGGACAGGTAAGTGTGCCAATTATGGAGTTTGAAATGAATTCTTTCTTGATTTCTCGTTCTAGGCGAATGTCATTCAACTTTGTGACCCGCAGTGTTTTAGAATTCGATGGGGACCTCATTGCTGCATACCCGCATAGTTTGTAGTCTTGCGACAATTATTGCATCAACTGATAGATCTCGAAAATGCAATTATCCCTGGGAAATAATAACTTTTGAAATTTCGTCTCTTACTTTCAGTGTGAAAAACATAATCGATTGGCGAAACCGAAAAATGTCCAGAACCCAACTGGGATTTCCATAATTGATCTAACTAAGATATGCTGCTCTTGGCAATATGTAAAGCGCCAGATAGCACTCATTGCAGCAACGAACCCGAGGGAAGATAAGCATTTATCATCTTTTCCTCAAAGATGTTGACATGGACTACAAAACTTCATAGTGGTCAGTTGTATAGATGCCACCCCCGGCCGCCTTATTGCATACCACACTAAGACATCAATTGTCCACATATCAAATGCAAAAAAACCACCCCTTATTTCATTGAACTACAATGGTCCATCCTTTTACACCCTCTACAACTTCTTTTGTTCCATCTGCCCAAATTCCACCCCAACCTACTGTCTCACTTGCAGACCGGTACCGGTCTATCACCGTCTCGCGATACCTACTCCGAAATTCGCAGCCAACGTCAAAAACACACTTCAACACACTTCTACCAAACTGATTTCTCCCATTTCGAACAGAGTCGAGCTATGACCAGCAAAGTCGGCCGCTGCACAAATTAAGCTATCCGAGCCACCGTGCTACAGCAGATGCACAACGCAATGTGCTGACTCATAGCAATCCGAGGGTAGCATCTCGACAAGCGCAGCTTAAGTAAGAGGGACATCACGTGCCGCACCTCATCAGCCCCCGGAACTGGGATGATTCATTGAAAAATTCCACGAAAACTAAAACACCTTCAACAAGCTACATGTGTGGAATCTACGCTGCGTACAGACAGCCCGAAATCGAGAAGTTCAAGGGTGTTGCCCTCAAGAACACGAAAAAAATCAGACACAGAGGTCCCGACTGGTCTGGTAACGTCATCGCCAACAACACCATCTTGTGCCATGAGAGATTGGCCATTGTTGGTTTGGACTCCGGTGCCCAGCCCATCGTTTCCAAGGACGGTCGCTACTCCCTTGCCGTCAACGGTGAGATCTACAACCACATCCAGTTGAGAGAGCAGTTCCCCGACTACCCTTACAAGTCTCACTCTGACTGTGAACCCATCATTCCAACTGTCCAGAAGTACGACATCGATGCTCCCAAGCACTTGGACGGTATGTTCGCCTGGGTCTTGTACGACAAGCAGGAGGACCGTATCTTGGCTGCCAGAGACCCCATTGGTATCACCACCTTGTACATGGGTAAGTCTTCTAAGAACCCGCGGGGCCGTTACTTCGCCTCTGAGTTGAAGTGTCTTGTTGACGAGTGTGACGAAATCACTGCTTTTCCCCCCGGCCACGTTTACGACTCCAACACTGACCAAATCACCCGCTACTTCACTCCTACGTGGTGGGACGGTGCCCAGGTTCCTGAGAAGCGTGTGGACTACAAGGAGGTCAGAGAGAGCTTGGAGTTGGCTGTCAGAAAGAGACTCATGGCTGAGGTGCCTTACGGTGTCTTGTTGTCCGGTGGTCTCGACTCCTCCTTGATTGCCTCCATCGCTGCCAGAGAGACCCAGAAGGCTGCTGCTGCTCTTTCCCAGGACGGTATTGATGCCAACAAGGAGCTTTCTGGTGTGGATGCTGACGGCTCTTTGCACTCTCTTGGCTTCACCCGTTTGCACTCTTTTGCCATTGGTCTCCCCGGTGCTCCAGACTTGATCGCTGCTGAAAAGGTGGCTCACTTCATCGGTACCATCCACCACTCTCACACCTTCACCTTGGAGGAAGGCTTGGACTCCTTGAACGACGTCATCTACCACTTGGAGACCTACGACGTGACCACCATCCGTGCCTCTACCCCTATGTACCTTTTGTCCAGAAAGATCAAGGCCCAGGGTGTCAAGATGGTGCTTTCTGGTGAGGGTTCTGACGAGATCTTCGGCGGATACTTGTACTTCGCCAACGCTCCTTCCGCCAAGGAGTTCCACGAGGAGTGTGTCAAGAGAGTCAAAAACTTGCACTACGCTGACTGCCTCAGAGCCAACAAGTCCACCATGGCCTGGGGTCTTGAAGCCAGAGTGCCATTCTTGGACAAGCAGTTCTTGGAGGTGTGCATGAACATCAACCCAGAGGACAAGTTGATCGACCCTAAGCTGGGCAAGATCGAAAAGTACATCTTGAGAAAGGCCTTCGACACTTCTGACGAGCCTGACGTCAAGCCATACTTGCCTGAGGAGATTTTGTGGAGACAGAAGGAGCAGTTTTCCGACGGTGTCGGTTACTCTTGGATCGACGGTTTGAAGGATGCTGCCGAGGCTGCTGTCACTGACGAGCAGCTTGCCAACCCCAAGCCCGAATGGGGTGACGACATTCCAACTACCAAGGAGGCCTACTGGTACCGTTGCAAGTTTGACGAGGTTTTCCACGGTTCCAAGGCTGCCGGTACTACTGTCATGAGATGGGTGCCCAAGGCTGAATGGGGCTGTCACGCTGACCCATCTGGAAGATACGCTTCTACTCATGACCACAAGCTCGCTTAAGCTAGCGCTGCAATCCATATTCGCTTACATAGACATTGCTTACTGAAAATTTATGATGGTACGTAGATTGGAAAGATTGTTCAAAGAGGGTAGGTTAGAAGTCGTGTTCGGTCAACCACTGCTTGACGCGATCTTGGTCTTTCTTGAGCCAGGCGGCGTTGATCCTGATGTAGTCCAACACCTGCGACAAGGATCTCTCGAATCCATTGACGTCTTTGTCCTTGAAGAAGTTCTCGACATCTTCTGCCATGGCTTCCAGCTGGTAGTTGCCTAACGTAAAACGAATGAAACGGTCCAACACAACCATGTTCGTGGACATCAACTTGTAAATTGTGTTGTAGTTGTCCTTCATGAAGTCCCACAAAAGGTCTCTCACAGCGGTGTTCTTTGAAAGGTTGCCAGCCAAAAAGTGAGCGTCCATAACGGGCACAACGTCGATGTCAATGAGTGTGGCAATTATCTTCTTTGCAAGCTCCGTGCTGGAAATGTTACCCAATGCACTCAAGGCAACTTCTCTGGAGTCCAAAGCAGATGGGTTGATTACCTCGTCCAAAACCACCTTCACATCGTCTTCAGTAACATCCAGAGACGAAAGGACAGAGGAGAAGGTGAAATATCTCAAAGCTGGATCAATAGTCTTTGACTGCTTCCAGCTTCCGAAATACGAGTGGGCTAGCTGCTTCACCTCAGGAACTTGGTAGGTAGCGGCACTGTTCAAGATATGGGCCTTGAGTTTGGTCTTGAGGACGTCATTAGCATCAACTTCCTCGCTGAGCAACTTGATAGCCAACTTAGAGTAGACCAGGCGGATAAAATGAGTGATTTTGTCGCTGAGATCCTTATCCTCACCGCTGAAGGTCGTCTTCAAAGCAGACAAGCGGGAACAAAGCTCCAACCAGGCAACGTACAGCTCTCCGATCAAGTCTTCGTCAAGAACGATAGACTTAACAAGGTTGAGGAACGTAATGGTATCTGTCTTCTCGTCACCCGAAATGGCGATCGAGGCAACATCTGCAATAATACCCACCTTGTCCTTGGAAGAAAGCTTCTTGAAGAAGGGCAAAATGTGATTGGAAAGAATCTCTTGCGAGTAGTCCACTCTCACTACTGCCTGTGAATCCTGATTGAGCTTGAAGAAGCCTTCCAAGCTGAAGTTCTTGACGGTAGTTTCTTTTTGGTCGACAGAGTCCCGGTCCAACAGCTCCACGTTGTCACCATCAGCATTGAGAGGTACCCACCAGATGGTCTCATCATCCTCAGGCTTAACACCACCTCCGTTCAAAAATCTAGTCTGTTTGAGGACGAGGTCTCCATTTTCATGGGTAACTTGAATTACAGGGAAACCAATCTTGGTGATCCAAGACTCCATCATTTTGTCAACCGGCTGGCCAGAGGTTTCAGAAAGCGATTTCCAAAGAGCCTGCGAGGTGGCATTTCCGTACTTGTTGACGTTCAAGTAGTGGGCAACACCCTTGAGGAAGGTACCAGTTCCCAAATAGGCTGAAAGCATGAGAATCGTGGACGCACCTTTCAAGTAGGAAATCTGGTCAAAAAGCTGGTCAATCTCAGAGGCATTGACCACGGGAACCTTGATGGGGTGGGAGTTTCTCAAACCGTCCAACTTAAGTGCGGTCTGCAAGGACGTGGAGACAAAAGCACTGAAGATGTCCCACTCAGGAAACAAGTAGTCAACAGCAGCGTAGCCCACCCAGGTAGCAAAACCTTCGTTAAGCCAAAGCTCGTCCCACCATTGCATAGTGACCAAGTTACCAAACCATTGGTGAGCAATTTCATGAGCAACAACGTAGGCCACCTTTTGTTTGTATTCTGGGTCAGAAGTGGAAGGGTTGTACAAAAGAGCGGTGGATCTGTAGGTGATCAAACCCCAATTCTCCATGGCGTTATGCGAGAAAGCATGCACTGCCAAAAGGTCCAACTTGGGCAAAGGGTACTTGTGTTCGAAGATTTTCGAGAAGTAATCCACGATTTTTGGGGCCAAGGAGAGCGCAAATTCAGCGTCCTTCGAGTAGCCCTTCGTGGTGTAGATTCTCACAGGCAATGGCTTGTCGTTGTAGTACTTCTCTTCAGTGAAGCCCTCGATAAACTCAAACTCACCCAAGGCCCACGCCAAGAGGTATGTCGACATGACAGGGGTTTTCTGGAAAGAGGTGATTTTCTGGTCACCCTTCTCCTGGACCTTTTCCACAGGGGTGTTACCCAATACGGTGTAGGCGTTATCAGAGGTGATGTTCACCACGAAGGTGGCCTTCAAAGCAGGCTCATCCATACAAGGAAACGTTCTTCTCGCATCGGTGGCTTCGAATTGCGTCAGAATCATGTACTTGGTCTGGCCATTGTCCTTGTAGGAGGACTTGTACATACCAGCCATGTTGGACTGAATAACACCCTTGAAGCCTACGGAGACCTGGACAGTCGAGCTTTCTGGGAGCACCTTCTCCGCAAGCTTGATAACAAAGTATTCTTTCTTTGGGAAACGGTCGGACAAGGTAGCATCAATGACACGGTCACCGACGCTAGCCTTGATATCGCCGATCTCCAAGTCTCGATAATGCAAGTGCAACTCATCCGTCTCCTCCACAATATCCAACTCGATCACCACCTCGCCATTGTAGGAGTCAGATTCCAAGTCGAGGTCAAACACCGACACATCGTAGTGTCTTGGCTTCAAATGAGGCGGAAGTGCCTCGTAATAGAGTTCGGAGGACATGGTTAGTTGAGATAACTTTTGTGCGAATTGAGAAGTGGAGGTGGAGTGGGTGCAAATTTCAGAGTCGGAGGGGAACACCGTTAGGAGCCAAGGATGAGAAAATTGTTAGGCGCTTACACGAACTTGGTTATGGTTTTTTGAAAAATTGTGATTTTGACAGAAGTTGACGGCGCATGGTGAACTAGGTGGCTTGTGATTAGACGGGCGCTGCTGGCATCAACGTGGTTCGGAATTCCAGACATTTTGAAAAGATGGTCTCAGGGGTGACTTTTCGGTTGAGGTTTGTGATTATACACCCATTGAGTCCACGGAAGCCGTGTGGAGTGTAGTACATATCTGAAGAGTGAGCCCTATGGTGGACCAGCAATAATGGTGCAATGGGGCAAGGGAGTAACAATTGTCTGAAGAAGTCTGGTCATTTTGTCCTCTCATTTCTTGAGAGGAAAACCACGATCAAAATGTGAATTGCTTGTGCGTTTTCTTTTTAATGTGTACTCTGGTCTCTCATTACCTACTACAGCTTGTGCTGCTCAAATGCGCTATTCCAACTACACCATTGCTCCAATACTTCTCGTCCACTCCCAGACACTTGCGTCATATATTACCACTCTCCTTTTGCCCAAAATTTAATCTTTATATTCTTCTTGACATCAACTGCTGCTCATCTAATAGGCCTGTGGCTTCTCATTAGTAGAGCTCTCAGAGTTGTCCAAGTAAGGCTTTTCTCCAATACAGGTGACCCTGAAATGGTGCCTGGCAGTAGTCTCGTGCTGCAAGAAATCGTTACAGTGAGAATGCATCAAGATTCTGTTGTCCCACAAAATCACAGATCTGGAGTCAGTACCCCTGTGGGCAGCTCTGACCTGAATCTCTGGGTTATTGTTGACATGGTCCTCGAGGAAGTTGAGAATAGCGTCAGACTCAGACTGCTTCAAGCCCTTGACTTTCTGAACAAAAACTCTGGAGAAAAACAAACTCTTCTCACCAGTCACTGGGTGGGTTCTCACTAGTGGATGCTCTGTGAAATAGTCGGCCTTGATTCTCGCCACCTGGTTACGAAGAGCAGCAAGCTTGTTCTGACCATAATTCGAATGGATCACCGTGAGACCCTCCAAAAACTTCTGCATTGGTGGAGACAAACGCTTGTAGGCTTCTCTTCCGTCAAGGAAAAGAGTATCGCCACCGCTCTCTGGGGCTTCCAAAGCAACAAAGATGGAAAAGGACGATGGGTATTCTTCAAACGAAACATCTGAGTGCCATGCAATGGTGCTGGTGGTGTGTCTGAACTGCTCGTTGTATCTGGAACCACCGCCAGCTTTTCTGAAAGTTACAAACAACTCGGGGTGCTTCTCGGTCGAGTAGGCGACAGGATGGATGTGCAATGGACCAAAGTACTTGCCAAAGTTCACGGCAAATTCAGGACCCTTGTCACGAAAGTCCTGGTTACGGAAGATAGCCAAACCTCTGGTTTCAAGAAACAACGCCAAGTCGTTCTTTCCCTGATCGTCAAGCTCACTGAGCTGGATGCCGTCAATTTCAGTGCCCAAGTTTGGCGACAAGTCGAATTTCTTGTGGGCTTTGTTAAACAAGCTCTTGAACTCAGGGTCGCCTAGGTGACCTTTATCGTTTTTAGCACCATCTGGGTTTTTTTGGTTGTTGTAAGCATTGGAATCGGCAGGACTGGCAGAAACCAAGTATTCAGGGTATAGGAGCTTGGAACGTTCACTGACGGTTTCTTTAGCATCGCTGATTTTTCCAGCCTTGATGCTCTCTTTGAGTTCAGCGTAGTGCTGGGGGTTGTCGAGCTCTGAGAAGAAGACCTTGTATCCGGGGGCCATGATGAATGTTAAGGACGAGGTTTATGTCAATTTTCAAGAAAGCAACCCAGCTTATATAAGCTTTTCATTGTATGAGGAAGATGTGGCTCCCAATTTGCAATAACTGTGGCGCCTAGACGGCGCAAGACGGCTAATTTGGTAGATCATCGAGAAGATAGAAGGATTGAAACATCGTCAACAGATTATTCAGAGGAATGCCGTTTAGCGGGTTTATCTCCACTAATTTCGGTGTCCATGGAGTTTCTTCATAAAGCGCAATACCCCATATTTCGTCAAACTTGCTCGACACAATCGCTTCCACACTAACTATATAGAGTCCAAGCGGGCTCTTCGGGGATTGACTCGGCGACCGAGACCCAGGCCATACATTAATCGTACATTTTTGATATCTATTGAACAAAGTCGCCATACAGCTTGTCTCTTGAGGCGGGCCGCCTATTTACCCACCTTGCCCTTGTTTCTGTTCTTTTTGCCCTTGTTTTTGTTCTTGAACCCACGGTGCTTTTTGAAGTGTCCCAAGCCCAGGTTCACCTGCTTGTCCACCAAGCCGATCTCCTTGGCCAATGCAGTTCCGGGATCCACACCGAATTTCTCCACACGGCTCAAATCCTTACGGGCAGCCTCAGCCAGCTGTTCGTCGCCAAACTTCTCGGCTCTCTGGATCTTTTTCGTGAGAAGATCCACAGCCAACTGTTTTCTTTCCTCTGGTGTCAACTCCTTTGGCTTCTTGCTTTCTTCCAGAGGCTGCAGTTGATCGCCGTTTTCAGAAGTCGTGGGTTGGGTGGTTTCAGTGGTTTCTTGCTTTGGTTCTTCGGCCTGAGGAGCAGGTGCTGACTCTTCTGTCTTGGCTGGTTCTGGTGCGTTGGAGTCCAGTTCCTCAAGACGCTGAACCAAATCGGCTTTTTTGCCGTCCAATGCCAATCCTTTGGCCTTGAGCTGCTCTTTCAATTGGGCCACCGTGAGCGACGCGTAGTCTGACATAGTAGGTGTTTTGTGAGTATCAACAGAAGTACCAACACTGGTTGTTGCTTGGTGTTTTTCGTCCAACGCGCATCCATACATTTTCACCGTGCCGCAGATAAAGCTACAATGGATGTGCCATGTGGCTGAAGGGTTACTGTAGTTTTCTTAAAAAAAGGAGAAAATCTCCCGTATCATTATCTCAATTGTGTGGTTGAAATTGGTCCCGGAATTGTAGAGTGGCAGTTCGATAAGTCGGCTCGCTAGTTAATGGCTGCAACGCTGCTTGAAATTGCTGGCATTGAAGATAAAAAACCAAAATCAGGGGGAGCCTTCGTCGATAGCATCCGATTTTTTCATGATGTTTCATGATGTGAAATTTTCTTGTGAGAATGCCCAATTAACGGAGCAGAAGGGTCAATTGACTTAATTGGTACTACCCTGTAGGGTGACATGCTAATGCTGTGCCTTTTCCTCAGCTCAGACGCTTTCATGGAAGACTACCAAATAGTCCAACCGTTCTCTCAACCTCAACATTTTAGTGACTCAATCTTGTATGACGTAACGCACGCCTTATCCCCCCGTCTTGATCGCTAGCCCGAGAACTAGACCAAGCACTACCAACGCCAACAATACCACTGTGAGCGTGAATGCCCGGCTCACAGGAAACTGATTTTTGGTCATTGCATGCTGCACCCTGAGGTACCGCCAGTACCCGGCAAAGACCATGAAAGCAGCGAAAACAGCACAGATGATAGATAACGGTCTGGCCAAGACATCAAGACCAGCATTCTCGTGGGTCAACTTATGCCTCAGCTCATCGTCTGCGTCTTTCACCAAGGCATGGGTGGCTCTGGAAGAAATTGAGTACATTTGAATGAAAGCGACACCTAGAGTAAGTGTCATAAGGGCACTCCTCATCCAGGCCAAAAAGGTCCGTTCATTGGCCATGTGGTCTCGTGCAACCGAGCCTTTGTTTTCAAGAACCCATGGTTTTAGCTTATCTGTAACTTTTTGTTCACTGGTTTGTTCAGGTTCTTCAGATGCTTCTCGATTCGTCGGAGCAGGGTTTCGTGGAGCCTGGACGGGAATATCTCTAGCAGAGCCTCTTCTTGAGAATTGCTGATTGGCATTGATGCTTTGTTTCTTCTTTTCGAGGATTCCAGATACAACTGGGGCTGTTGGGTTGGGGAGATCGGTAATGTCACTGTGTCTCAGATCACTTTGATCGTCTGGAATATCTGGACTGTCAGATCCTTGATGATTCTGGTTCTTGTTTGCGGTGCCTACATTCACCATCCTGTTCTCTTTTTTATTAGCTCAAGGTAAAATACATGTGTAGGCAACTAGACGTCCCGATACGCTGTCTGCCTTATTATCAAATGTGCGCATTCTGCAACACCCTTAGTCCACAATCAACAACGACTCACGGTCGTCCACAAGCTGCACCACTCCAAGGTGTGCATACTCGTTGATACACAGGTCAATCTGCTCTTGCGTGTACCCCATGCCAGCCAATCTGGTGTACAATTCAACCACGTTGATGGTGTTGTTGTCGGCATCATTCTCCCTAATGAAGCGACGGATGCTGCCCATGATTCTGGTGGTCACGTCCTCTCTCTCCACGTCATCGTTCGAGTCCATCGAGGATTTCGACACCTTCAAGAGTCTAAGTGCCTCGTCCACGTCTGTAGGTCTCACCACGTTATCGAAACGGATTCTTGCAAGCGCCTGCGAGATACGCAAGATACCCAATAACGTTCTAGGTGTGATGTGTGCAAAATTTTTGACAGAGCCTTCATTTCTCTGGGCCTCTTTTCTCATTCTGATGTACAGCTGAACCACGTGGTCACCGACCTCTTTGGGGACGACGGGACGGAAGGTTCTGGCAACAGAGATGTACTGCCTGATGGTATGAGGGTCCAACGGCGTAAAGTCCATCTCAGGCTGCTTACCTTCTCTGTGAACGTAGGTAACATGCTCTGCAAGCTGCTCGTCGTTCTCCTCAGACGCCTGGTCCAAGATCAAGAACATGATATCAAAACGAGACAAGAGAGCAGCTGGCAAGTTGATGTTCTCGTGGGGTGATAAACGAGGGTTATAACGACCGTACAAGGGGTTAGCAGCAGCCAAAATGGAGGTACGGGCATTCAATGTAGTGTTGATACCGGCCTTCGAGATGGAGATGGTCTGTTGTTCCATCACCTCGTGGATAGCTGTTCTGTCACCCTCTTCCATCTTGTCGAACTCATCAATGCAACAGATACCATTGTCTGCAAGCACCAAGGCACCACCTTCAAGCACCATCTCATCGGTGACAGGGTCTCTCATCACGGCAGCAGTCAAACCAACTCCCGAAGAACCACGACCAGTAGTGTAGACTGATCTTGGAGCAATTTTGTTTATCGATTTAAGCAATTGAGACTTGGCCACACCAGGGTCACCCATAAGACACACGTTGATATCACCACGAATTCTCATACCGTCGCCAATCTCCTTGGTAACACCACCACAGAGAAGCAAGAGTAAAATTTTCTTCACATCCAAGTGACCGTAAATTTCAGGAGCGATGGACTGGGCCAAACGCCTGTAGATGGTTCCATTACCCTCACGGTTCAAAGCCATCATCTGTTCTCTGATCTCTGGCGTGATTTCGAGAGATTCGTACTGCTTCTTGTGCTGCTGGACAAACTGGGCCTCCAAATAGGTTTCGGTTAATAGACCGGCCTTGAGTGCTCTGAAACCAGTGTATGGAGAAGGCAAGAAAATGCCAGAAACATCAACAATGTCACCTGGGTTCATCAGCCTTACCAAATCACCATTGACATGGATGGTAAGTGTTCTGGGAATGTGACCCACGGGGACCTGGGAAGCCATCTCCTGGATCTTGACCTCCTGGAAAGACAGGAACTTGGACGCCCGCGTCAGCATGAACAATTGGCCTCTCTGGTTGTCTGTTTTGCACACTTCGGAGGTGCACTCAGTCAAGGGCTGGAATACCTTAGAGTTGACCTCTTGAAAAATTTCGTAGCCACACTTGTCACACGTGTAGGCGTTCACAAGCACGGACGGCTTCACATCGGTGACCCTGGTGACGATACCTCTGACGGTGATCATCTTACCAACGTGGCTGCCTTTGACATCCCTCACAGCCAAAGCCTTGGTTCTACCAGTCACAGGCTTGAAGTACAAATGGTAACGTCTGGTCAACTTGGGTGGGAACATGTTCTCCTGCAACAACCCGCCCAGCTGTTGAGAGTTCTGCCAGTCTGTGTTGGTCTGTTGGGACAAGCCCGCGTTCAAGGAGTTGAGCTCATCGGTGTTCTCCTGAGAAACACGCAAGTTTCTCAACTTTCTCTGGTGTAAGATCACGTCCAAGACGTCGTCCTTGTAGGAGACATCCTTGGTTGGCTCAGGCATCAACTCGTCCACGACAGACGAGAAAAGCTCGGTGAAGTGGTACGTATTCTTCTGGATCTGGTTGACCAAGTCCATCAGGCCCAATTGCGAGGGCTGGGACGAGAAAAATTGGTTTTCTTGGTACGCCTTGATATCGTCCAACTCAACGTAAAGAGTGGAGACGTCTCTGTTGGCAACTTTCTGCAACAAATCCAAGTATTTGATACCCAGCTCCTGCAACTCAGGTTCCACATCGAGATCGACATCGGAGGAAGCCTTGAAATGAGTGAAGAAATCACGAATCAGCGTTTTGAGCTCATTGTAATTGACATTGATTTGCACGGTGGGGAGCACCGTCGTCGCTGACATTGGAGATGTAGGTTTTTATGAAAAGACCGTGTGGTTGATGGGTATACCTTTTTTTCGGCCGCGCCATATCTATTCCTAATTGGGTGAAATACACGCGTCGTCCAGCATCGAACGGCCCTGCAAGAGAACCCACGATATTTGAGAAGTAAAACGAAATTGTTTAAATTGCTTGCTTTAAAGTCTTTCGGGTGCGCTGACTCGCTTCGTCCTATATGAAACTTTGCAAAGTCGATTTTTGCCTCCTTACTTTGGAAAAGGCTTGGTGGGGCGTTGGCTGCGAAAAGCACGGTCCGAAGGGGTGTGCGAGAAAGCAGGGATGGACGTTTTGGCTGAAAACAGAAAACGTGAAATTAAAGCTGAAGTTAAATTTGTGGGGTAGCCTCTTTCTTCTTACTCAACCTGTAAACATTTCTCGGAACTGTTGATGTTATTCATGGTTTCGAATGCATGCTCGTTCGATTGTATGTTCGTGTTTCTCTCGCATAGTTATGGACAGACTGAAGACTCGGTCCGGCTTCTGTACCTAAGTATTATCTCTAGCTTTCTCAAAAGTTGTCAAATTCGAAAAGTGGTGTTGAAATCACCAAACACGCTGCTGTATGGTGAGTGACAATAGGCTTCTGCATTCTCCACATTCCATCAGCAGTCTGTTTTTGCAACTGTCTAAAAATGGCTACTGGAAGATTTCCATGATTATAGCATAAACTGGCGTCACCAAATCCTGAAGACAATTCCCATTCTCATTAGCACTTCATCTACGCCTCTACATTGAATCCTCTTGGTTGATACATTTTCTATACTATGAAGCTGCCAGGACCTGCCCTGCAGCGGCCGCAACAACCCAGGCCAGCTAGAGGAGCTAGATCGACATCAAATCGACCAACGCACGGGCAGCCCGTTTTTCGTCGCTACGTAGGGTATCCTCTTTGCCAGGCGTTGTCAGCGAACCAGCACTGTGTTTGCGCAAAGACTCAGCGCCAATTGTAGCCCAGTCCTCCTCGTCGGTATCAGAGGCTTCCTGCTTCGACATTTTCGAATTTGCCCCGTTGCGTGGGAGCGACGACAGCAACGTAGAGCGGATACTGGACTCGTTGAAACTCAGCTTCCGTCTGCCGCCAATGTTATTGCCGAAATTGTCGGGCGACACGGTCACACCAGGGTGGAGATGACCATTAGAGTTCAGCCATGAGCCAATTGGCGACACTGAAAGCACCGAGGAAGCAGGAGGAGGAGAAGACACCAGGATCAGCAGACCACGAGCAGAAGAGACAATGTAATTGTCCAAATTCTCAATGGAGTTGAGTCTCAGGCGGCTGAACAATTGGTGTCTGTTTGTGTAGCCCGTGTGGGTGTTTTTCGTGACCGAGTTGGCTCCAGACAGTTTACGGCGTGAACCTTGGAGATGTGGAGGAGGCAGCACTTTCAAAGGCACCCTGTTGGCAAACAGCACTGGGGGCAGCTTTTTCCGCTTCTTGTCTTTTGATTCGTCGTCGAACTGGAAAAGCCCGTCCTCGGCGGTATCCATATCGTCTTCATCCGAATCCTCCGCAATAGCATTGTCGTCCACATCAAAGCGGGCCATCCTGGGGAGCTCGTCATCGGAAAATGGCGAGTTTTCGTCCTCCAGTTCCAGCTCAGACTCCAACGCTGCATCTAGCGGCACACTCACATTGTGAAGGTTGTGTTTGCCATTGGAAATCGAGTCTCTGCGAGTGCTAGACACCAGCTCCTTCTTTTTCGACCATCCGAGCTTGGCTTTCTCTTTAAGTTCCTGGACACTTATCTTGGCTTTATCGTCGGTAGCACTGCCCTCAGTAACAATGTAGTCTGAGTCTTTCCGACGCACGGCCCATTGGCCCCAGCCGATTTTCTCAAAAACAACGTTATTCTCCACATCGCCGGCTTCCATCGCAGCCATGATAAGTCTACGCTGCTTGGAAAGCGAGAGGAGGTCGAAGCCAGGCACTTCCACAGCCAACTGAGACGTGATTAACCGAATGGGCAAAGGGCCTTTCTTAATCAAGAGATTGGCAAGCCTTGTAGGGGTGATTTCGGCGGCAACACGGATAGCCTCGGGAGACGACGTGGACAATTTGGTGACATGTTTGGTGGGACCGTTGGACTTGGAATTGGCGGTCTGTGTCGTTGGTTTTGTTGAGTCCTCCTGGACCCCGGATTCCGTGTTCATGGCGGGGGGACTTTAAATCTGGGGTAGAAGGGAGGCGGTTTAAATAAATGAACGGTAGTAAATTGGTAAGGTTGGTGTGTTTTAGTTGTTTTGTTGCAGGGGTTGTTTTTTATGACTCTTGTTTAGCAACTGAAAAATCCATATGTATTTTCGTGAGACTCCGGGCTCGATATAAAGAGGCTTCCTACATTCTGGTGCGTCGCACCGTGACAAATTCTGTTGTTTTTTCGGTGGTGCCGCCACAGGCTAGCTCGGAGAAAAAGCAATTCTGTCAAGGCGGGGATAAAAATTGTGCACGTGACACGACCCCGTCCCGAAAACACCCCAACAACGCCCAACTCTCCTCCTCATTCGCTGATTTCCCGATAGGCAGGGCCCTCCCACGCTGAGTCACTTGCCTCGAGAAGGTGCAAATTTCCGGCAGACAAAGGCGGTACTGCACACAGCCCGGTTCCGCTCCCACGCTGTGAATGACAGACAGTCAGACAGCCCACGGTGTGACCCGCACCTGTGTTATCCGGATCCGGATAAGAGGCGCCATAGCCTGATAAGGCCGTCAGTCGGCCGCTCTGAGACGATTCCGAGGTTGGCTGAAAATCGAGATTTGGCAAGGTCGAATAATATGGGGATTCTTGTCCAAAAATAGAAAAAAATGCAGATCGACCAAAGTTGGTTGTTCTGTTGGGAGCAATGCCGTAAAGGGTCACTGAGGTGAAAACAAAGATGGGGCACGGTGGGGTGCTCAGGATAGCGTGATTTTGGCAAAGGTCATGATTCTGATAAGATGGCATTTTTGGGTATGGAGGCTTGGAGCCGATCTGGACGATTGTGAGAGTAGAAGGGTTCACGAGGAATGGCGATTGTCGAAGGTGCTAGTCGTGGGCTGGATTTGTAGGGATGGGTTCCAAAGAAATGATTTTGGGGTTTTCGTATCGGTGTTTTTGCTCACTTCTTATTGTAATGTAGGGGCTTGTGTGGCTGGGGAATCGTCGGCTAAGGTGTGGTAATGTGAGGTCATGGCTTCGGCTGCTAGGTGATCTACAAGCGTGGATCGAGAGTTTGATTCTTCATTTTTTTTTTTTGTATACGCTGACGGTACTGTTGAAATCACAGTGGTTTTGGGTTTATGGTTCTGGAACTTGATCGGAATGTCATGCCTTGTACTGTTCACAGTTATTGTTGGGAAAATGGGTGCAAAACGTAAATCATGCAAGCGAACAACCTTGACCGACCCACCAACGTTGCTTTTTGAGAGCCACCAGGGAAACCCACAATTGGTTCTTTAGACACCAGATGTTTCGAACTCCGTTTTGCAAATATTTTCCTGACGTAATCTAGATCAATTGTGAGATCCATAGCTACTAGTGTCTCAGAATGGAGCATCCGAAGCTGTCTACTGACTAAGCGTGTAGTTGGACCTCTTCAATCCTGACTACTAGACTTCCATGAAATTTGCCAATTGGCCTACATCTACTCTCTGTCGCTAGTGATTCGTGTATTACTCATACTGGCGTAACTGCTCCGCTGAAATCAAGAACCCGCGAACGGCTTACTTCAAAGATGGGAAGTTCTTGTCGTTCACAGCAGGTGGCTGGGCCTTCTTGGCGTTGTTGCCGCCCTTACCGCCTCTGGCTGGCTTGGGGCCTCTGGAGCCCTTGAAGCCGCCTCTAGCAGAGTCGCTCTGAGGTCTAGGAGCCTCGTCGGCGAAAACAGCGCTGAAGTCCAAGTACTTCTTCTCCTTCAAAGCCTTCTGCTTCTGCTTTCTGGCGTGGGTGGCCTTGACAAAGTCCTCGGTGTGCTTCTCCACAACCTCACCCTCGGCCCACTTCTCCTCGGCACCCTGGTTGGCGGATCTGACGGTTCTCTTACCGTCCAAGTTGTTCTCAGCAAGCTGCAACTCGTTCAAGTAGTCCTGCAAGGACTTGGCAGCTGGAGGAGCTGGCTCGCCCTTCTCGGCAGCCTCCTTCTCCAACTCAACCAAAGCATCGCCGGTGGCGTTGGTCTCATCGTCCAACTCTCTCTTGTCGTCAGCGCCCCAGCCCTGCTTCAACTTCTTCTTGGAGTCGGTCTTGCCGGTTCTGGAGTGACGGTCAAATGGCTTCTTCTCTCTGGAAGAAGGGGTGTTGGATGGAGGAGCAACATCCTTGTTGTTGGTCTTGTTTTTGAGGGCAGCCTCGTTACCAGTAGGGCCCTTCTTGTTCTTCTTAGCTCTGGCAGGGTCGGCCTTGGCTGGAGGGACGTCACTCTTCTTGGAAGAGGTGGTGTTCCTAACAATCTCTTTTGGAGCCTGAGGAGGGAGCGCCAGCTCGTCCTCCACATCGTTACCCAATAAAGCGTACAAGTTCTGGTTTGGTTAGTAGCTGGTGGGGTGAGGTCTGCGAAGGATTCCGGAGTTTCTGGGGTAGCAAGGGTTGTGTGGAACCGCCACGTCAGGGGCGGTAATTGAGGCACAGTTGAAAGAAATGAGTTGTCGGAGAACCGAAAAACTCCAATTGACGGGAAATTTGGTCACTCATGTCTAGATCGTTTCAAGTCGGCCAATTTTGCTCTAGTGCCCAATTCGGGAATACGTCTTCCGACGAATTGAGGGCCAATTCATCGGCGCTCCATTTTGCGAGACTGGATAAAACATACCTTGTTTTCAAATGACATGGTTGTCGTAATTCGACAGCGTTCGGAGTTCAGCAAGGAGAAGAAAGTCCCAAAGAAAATTTTTCATAGAAGAAAAAAACCGTCAGAGCGAACGTCCAACGAAAACACCCGTACCTCCTGAAGTGGGTATACCCAGGTTCTTAATTATGTCAGCATTAATAAACGATTATGTATCCGGGTCGACCGTGCCAAAGGTCGCCTTGGTTCCTCATATTCTCCAAAAACAAGATCCACGCCTTTTCATCCATGGCGACCTGCGGCGTCATGCTTCACCGAATCTTGGTGCGCACATTGTGGAGCCTTGCCTAACAAATTGCTGCGAAACTTCCCCAGTCTCACCTCGCCAACCACATTGAGATCCTTTAGCTTTGGGCTCACGTGAGGCGTGACCGACATATGGGGCTCTTTTTGCATACACCCCGATACCCTTATTTTGCAGCCATTCCGCTTTTAGGCTTGATCACTGCCCAAAAATGTGTCCCCGACTCTCGTAAAGAACATTTGCAACGCCTTCCTCAATTCCTGCGACATGCCTCTGTCGAACAATTTCAATAAGAGCTTGTACATGGCCGGCGCGTGCTTGGAAAAGTCCGAGTCGTCAAACTCCACATAACCCCTGAGGATTTCGATTGCAACCGGCTTCCACGTAGAAATGCTCTTTTGCTGGTTAGACTCGTCGAGATCGGCAAATCTCGAAACAATGTCATTCGAAAGTGGAACGACAGACTTCAAGATGGTGTCCTTGGCCTCGCCACTCACCTTGCTGTTGTCACAGTAGAGTCTGAACATGATGTTCAAGAAAACAGCCGAGGACATGCTCTCTTGCTTGAGCAAATTTGGAAGTCTTTCAATCACGCCAGCGTTCCAGAGTCTCACTCGGAGCTCGTAGTCGTCGTTGAAAGATCTGGCAAAATTGTAACTCGACTCCAACAAATGAGCAAGCTTCATTAAATGTTGGTGAGAAATGTGGTCGTAGAAAGCCTCTTCAACTGAGAGTTCCAGCAAAGTTTCGATCATCAACAACTGAAGCACGCATTTGATGACAATCGACGACTTGTCCTTGGATCTCTGCAATCTCTCTTCGGCCTCGTCAGTTATTGGAGAAGCCATCTCGTGTGATTGCATTGAGCTGTCATTGAGGTCAAGTGGAACGTCAATGCCATCTTCTTCAGCGCCATGCTTCTTCAATGGGTCCAAATTGAACAACTCATTGGCAGTAGTGAGGTCGAATAACGAGTCGAACGCATCTGTGATCAGATCCCATTGCTGGTCATTGAGTCTCTCGGCATTCTTGAGCAAGAAGTCTTGCAAGCACGACTTACCCGTACGAGCGATGGTATCATTCTCTTGACAGATGCAGTTTATCAACAAGTCCAAAAACTCCTTCAACATTGGTGTGAGATTGTCGAAGTATTGGGTGAAAAGGGACACCATACTGTTGAGAGCTTGAATTAATGTCGTGGACACCCAGAAAGAGATTCTATCCCTCTCCGAAGCACTGCCGTCTTCATCATACTTCAACCTCCATGGGTCAGCCAAAACGCCAAAGATAGGGAACAAAAGCTTGTGGCATATTTCATCCCAAAAGTCCTCCTTGAAGTTGGCACCGTATTTAGAGAGCACGTCAAAGAAATGCGTCAAAGCTCTCGATCTAACTTCAAGCTCTTCGCCAGTCATGATGATATCGAAGAATCCAAACAAAACTGGGAACCAAAGCTTTTTTAACGAGTCAGCATTTTCAGAGCCACGAACGACAGCTTTGCCATCCTTCTCCTCCTCTTCAGCAAGACCAGCAATTTTGACAATCATTCTCAGCAAGACCTCAAGAGAGAGAAGTCCGACCTTCTGGAACTTCTCGTTCTTGGCGAATTGAGTGAAACACTCCACCTTGTCCGGGAAGGAGTCCTGCTGGCGAACTTCTTCACTGTACTCCTTGTTGATTGTAAAAGCAAGCTTGTAAGATTTAGTCACAATGGAATCTTTCTTCTCGCGTGCACCAGCTGTAAGAACCTTGAAAATTGTCTTCCAACCAGACTTGATCTGAGAGGCATTTGCTAAGATTAAATTGTTCATACATTCGACCACCATGTCTTTGACATCGGGGGAGGGATTGTGAACGATGATGTGCTCAAAAGGCTTCAAGAACTCCTTTTGGAACTTGAACTGTGCCAACTCCTCAATGTTCATGAATCTGGTGGACAATTGTCTGAGAGAATCCAAAGCAAAAAACGAGACATTGATGTTGGCATTGCAGCCAACAGTGTTGAAAATCTCACCCATGATTGCCCATAATTGAGACCACTCCAAACGAATTCTGCTCATGTTGTAGTAACAAATGTCAACGACCTTCTGAAGCGAGAACATTCTAGGATTGGATGACGATCCCGAAGACTCGATCTCCTCAGACACGACCTTACTGAGAGCCTCAATAAAGTCTTTGATACCTTCACCAGATAACTCAGCACTGTTCGTGAATACCTTATCCATAGCGACGCTCAACTCAGTTCTGGACAAAAGCTGTGCAGCTTGCGGGCTGAGTTGTTGGTTGTGGAATTTCATGGACGCAGATTGCGATGGAGTAAACAGGCTGAAGAAACCCGATGATGTAGCACTGTCGATGGATGTTCTGTTCACCATTCTTGCGGCGGAAACATCAGGAATAGAGTCTTGATCCACACCTTGAGCAATTAACTGCAAACGCTCTAGCTGAGAAATGGATGTGAGGACTTGTGTCCATGCGGACTTCAAATGGTTGCCCTCACTTATAGCTATGTCCAACATGATATGGACGGCAGCAACATTCTTGGGCTTGATATTTTCCATGTTCGTCAAGCTTTGGAATTGCACCAAAGCACTGATGTAGGATTTCTTTGCGTAAGAGATATCAAACATGCACGCGATCTTGATAGAAAGCTTGATACCCTCGAGGCAGACATTAGTTATGTCCTCCTCATCATATTCTTTGAAAGGAGGAGTTAAACCAGCCAAGATAGACATCCACAATGTCTCGAAGATGGTTCTGACGTGAATAACATGCGAGGCAGCATGGAATACGGAGCCCAGTGGATCATCCGACTTCATCTTCTTGCCCAAATTCTTCACAAGCTTCTCAGTTTTTGTAGACATTTCCTTTGAGGCATGCAAGTATGCCTCTCTTGTCAAATCTCTTCCTCCGAAAAAGCCAACTGATGTGGCTGGAGCCACGGAGGGGTCACCAGAAAGAAGCGCAGCATGTTGCTCAGATTGCAACTTGATCTCATTCTGCTGGATCTCGTAGTATATCTTTTCGAGGAATTCTCTGTCAAGATCTTTCCCGTCGTCAATGCCACTATTGTTGGCAACAAAGCTGTCCACAGACATACGGTTCTTGATTTGAGGGGAGTGTTGATCGGTATTCAACATCACAACAGAATAGGCTAGAACATAGGCCGTGTCTGCATTTGAGAAAATACCAGGGTTTCCAAGAACATATCTTTCAGCGAACTTTAACATGAACCTATCGATCTTCTGAGCCTCACCTGGCAATCTGAAAGACTGCAAAAATGTCCTCATAGCATCCACAAAACCTGTGCTGTTGAAGTTCATCTGATCGACGAAAGCATGCATGATTGCGACGTTCTTCTCATCGCCTTCACCAAGAAACTCACCGATAGCTGCCTTGCTCAAGCTTTCTGAGTTGAGAAGGAACAATGCTATCTCCTCTGGATCTTCTGACTTGATGAAGCCGTTCTCAACGAAGTGTTTGATACCCTTCTTTGGTCTCTGATTGAATTGTCTAACACCTTCCAAGAAAGCTTTCTTCCTTTGCTTCAGATTCTGAAACTGTTCGGGGTCGTCATTGATCTCTGAAGGCTCGGCACTACTGGAAGGTCCAACGAATGAAGCATTTCTTGAAGTAATTTGGCTGGAGTTTGGAGACTCACCGTTTGAGGTCCTGCCCGCGTTGAGACTGGTTCTAGAACCATTGAACCCACTATTGAGCTTGTTGGATGTGCTGATGCTCTTTTGAGCCCATGAATAGAGTGATCTCAAAAATGCCACGGTACAGTTAATGGATGACATCTTCATGGCGTATTCGAGGGGGAAGCTGTTATAGATATCAGGCTCTGGTGGTTTGGAAGACATAGTGGAACTTGTCAAGTTGGCAATTTTGCTGATATCGTACAAAGAAATACCCTTGCGGCCGTTCTCACGATACGCAGCTTTTTGGGTTGATGTGACCTCAACACGAGACAACGACATCTTTGTCAACAAATCAATGATCTTTTCACAAATATTAGGTTGATCGCTGTCACAGTCGTAATTAAGGTAGAACTCTATGAGGCAACGCGAGTCACTGCAAAGACGCTCGATGATTGAAAGCAAGTAGCGTTTTTGGTGAGGCGTCGATGTTTTCATCTCGGCAACAGGCATGTAAATCTGTTCCCAGAAGACAGGAATCTCCATCTTAAAATCAGATCTCAAGTTGGAGATCAAAAGCCAGTAGATCTCAAGCGACAATTCGAAGATGGGGGCAAGAGGAGAAGCTGCATTCTTGATTAATGCTTGACATAAGTATGAGCGAACTGCGTCGATCAAGCGTGTTCTGTCGTCAGAATTGGACGAAAGGATTACCACGTCTTTGCTCAAAAAGATATCGATATTCTCTTTCAATATGGTGTGGATAATGTGGAGCGAAAGAAGCTTGGAGCGAACAGAGTGTGACTTCATGTCGACATTGTCGGTATCAAGATCCTTGATGGAGAGTTTGCACATCGCTCTGAAAATCAAGAATGCATCTTTGACAGCTAAGTCCTCGTCATTTTCAGAGGCCAAGTTTGCCTCGTTGACGCGTTCCAGATCTAGGCTAGAATTGTTTTCCAAAGCAGCCAAGGTGAGCTTCTCTTTGGGTTCATCGTCTTCTGTAGGAGCCTCGTCCAGCTTAAGATTAAAATTACTGCTGGACTTAGACATCCTGGACTTGTTTGCCAAAGACTCCTGAACTCTTTGGAAAATGGCGCCAATAACCTGTGTCAAAATACCCTGCGCAACAGCCTGGTTCCGTGGGGTGAGCGAGAAGATGAACACATTGTAGATTTGCCTCACTGCTTTTAGGAGAGACGCGCCATGGGTTGGCATTAGTAGAATGCTGTGCATCAAGGCTCTGACCACTTGCAACTCCACTTCAGGATCGGTGCCTTCGCCCTCGAAGCAAGCAGACACCACGTCAACCGAGTCATCGGTGAGCTTAACTCTGTCATTCTCGTCTTCGAACAGAGCGTAGTCGAATAACTTGGCAAACAAGTCAACAGCGTTTTTCTTCAATTCGTGGTTTCCCAACTCGCAAGCCATTTTCAAAGCGTCAAACATAACGTGTGGGTCTCTAGATGACAGGTTGTTCAACGAATCGATGGCTTTCTGGGTCGCGTTCTTCAATTGATCGTTCTTTTTGGCCTCCTTGCTGCCAAGGATATGCTCAAATGTCTTGTTGAAAATCTGGATGTTATCAACGGTGGCGTTGAAGTACTTTTTAGCTGGAAGCTCGGGCTCTTTAGTAGCCTCTTGGGCCTGTTCCGAAGTCCCAGCGATGTTGATTTCAGGCCATGGCTTGTCGTGTGCGAAGCCGTTTTCCTTCGAAGCGTCTTCTTCCGTGGCGTTTTCGGACACTGGTTCCTCAGCCGGTTTGCCGTCTTCATCAGTCACCTCTGGGGTCAGTGTTTCCTGGACACCGTTCTCCGCCGGATTAGATTCATCGTCCGCTTGCTCTGCATTAGCCTCAGCTGATTCAACAGCCTTGTCGTCCTCTTTAGGAGCCTCCTCCACCTCTACACTCTGGGTGGGTTCGGTTCCCTCATTGTCCTTGGGTTCCAGTTGATCCTCTTCAATTGGGTCAGATTTTGATAAAACCTCGTCATCTTGAAACGTACTGGTCTCTGGAACAGCTGGGACCTCCTCGGGTCTCGATTCCTCGTTCAGAACCTTCGGTTGTTTACTTTCACTCATGGTATTGTTAAACCCAAAGGCTCTTCGAAGTCAGTCAACGCCTGTTCAATGTGTGATTTGAAAACCACAGATAGTTCAATGGAGTGGATTTTATAGAGTGGGAAAGTTAAGTCGCGTGGGAAGCCTCGGGCAATGTGGCCTCTGTTGTGGAATAAGGCCGATCTGTCCTTTTAGATACCGCTTTTTTCTGTATTTTGTCCCGCACTCTGGGGTTTTTCTTGTGTATGTGGGCCGGCACTGCAGACAACACGGCTCCCAAGAACCAACCATCCTGATCCACCACGAGTTGGAAACATCTTTGCTGTTTTTCCGTTGATTTTCCTTCTATCGATGTACCGGATAGCTTTCAAGAAAAGAGGTCAATGGAAGGAGCATATCGTGATAATCAATTGGGTACTCCGGGCTTTCGGCCCGTATTTATCCGATTACCACAGCCCTATACTCCAGAATCCGAGCGTGGAAAGACTTTCAAGGTGGAAAGATTTTCAGAGCATTTGTGGATTGACGAAGCTTCGATGATTACGCCTAGTATTTGAAAGAACGAGACGAATGGTATGTTGAAATCGTGTCTGGTTAGGTTTTCGCAGCCATTCCTGGGCACAGAATGCTACAATGGGAAGGGTCGCCGTTCCGGTCAACAACCAACACGTAATATGGGGTCTGTTGGTTCGGTAAAAAGCGCTCTTTTGAAAAATTACTAATTGAACTGCTAAGAAGAGTCCATGAGGTTGTTATATCTCGGCCGACAGTGTCTAGCCTGGATCCCAACAGCTTCAGGCTTACTACAGAGAATGCAAACACCAAGCTGACAAATCTATACATACTTATTTACTTTCTGACTCGTGTCAGCCATAGAATTGCAACTCACAATTCTGTATATCATCAATCTCAGTTCTTAGTTCAATTCCTAAACCAACAGCCTATATCATACTCAACTCAAATACATAACCTAAAACTCGCTGAGGGCAACGGCGGTGGCCTGGAAGTCGTCGTGAGAAATAGAAACATTCACATTCTTCACGCCGGCAGCAGCAGCAGCCTTCTTGGCCTCTCCAGACAAAACAACCTGGGGGGCACCGTTGGAGCCTCTCACAATTTCAATATCCTTCAAAGCTGCACCAGCGCCCTGGGACTTGACGCCCAAGGCCTTGAAAACAGCTTCCTTGGCAGACCAGGTTCCAGTGAAGCTGGCCTTAGGATGAGCGGCCTTGTTGGCGTAGGCAATTTCCGCTTCAGTGAAGTTCCTCTCAATGAAAGTCTCATTCTCGAGGTTCAACTCGGAAAGCAACTCAACATCAACACCAACACCCTTGGAGCCGTTGTTCAAAGTGGCCAATGCCTTGGCGGTGGCCTCGGAGTTGGCAGAAACATAGGCCTTTTCAGCCTGGACGCCCTTCTTGGAAAAAACGAGTCCGGTCTTGCTCTCTTCAACCCTAGCCAATGGGTCCAAGTACACAGGCTGCTCCAACTCGTCACCGTATGGTGCCTTGTCCTTGGCCTTGAACATGGAGTTTCTGGTGATGGCATTGTGCATGTATCTGTAGGCTCTCTTGTTTCTGGCGGTCACTCTGGAAGCATAGTCGTTGTAGGTGTTCTTGTCCAAAACAGCGTAGAGGTAGTCTGGGTGGACAACAATGGCCTGGGCACCCTTCTGGCCGAAACCGAAGGAAGTGACGGAAACAGCCTTGATACCGTCGGTCTGGATGGATCTCAGTGGGTACAAGACGTACTCAAAGTCCTGCAACAACTTGTCGACGTTATCGGCGTTTCTGTTACCAGGCACAATACCCGAGTTCAAGATCTGGATGGCTCCGTTCAACATCCAGGCTCCAGCAGCACCCTTGGGGTGACCGGTCAAGTACTTCTGGAAAACACCAAACACAGGGTTACCTTCGGCTCTGCCCAAGTGCTTCATCATTTCGTTGATGGTGGCACTCTCGTTCTTGTCGTTGGCCTTGGTGGAGGTACCGTGGAAGGAAGCCACACCCAAATCGTCAATGGTCAAGCCAAAAGTAGCCAAGGCTCCTCTCAATGGAGCAATACGAGGGTCTGCCTTGTAGAAATTGTTACCCCACTGCTTCTTGGCGTCGGCAACCTGTCTGGCAGCTTCACGGCGGATCTCCTCGGCTCTCTCTCTGGTGAAGTCGTCGATGGAAAATTCAGCACCGAAGTCCTCTCTGGCCAACTCGGCCTCGTCACCCAAAAAGTCGATTTCAGACTCTTCCCACGCGGCAATTTGAGCCAATCTCTGCTTCAACTGGCGGTTTCTGTACTTGATGTTCATCATGGC
Source organism: Candidozyma vulturna (assembly GCA_026585945.1). NCBI lineage: Eukaryota > Fungi > Ascomycota > Pichiomycetes > Serinales > Metschnikowiaceae > Candidozyma > Candidozyma vulturna. The sequence continues at coordinate 357,946 of CM048833.1, read as the reverse complement.
AGATGGGTATTTCAACGATCCGTGGTGCTCCCTCGCAGTGGTCAAGATACCCTTACCTGGAGCAGGAACAGAACGGCCAATCTTGTCGGTAGCCGTGGCGGTCATGGCCAAAACAGCGTAGATGGGAACACCCATTTTGATGGCCAAGTCGGCGGTCATGATCACCTGGATACCCGAACCCTGGGCCTCCATGAAACCGTTTCTGGTGGTGGTGGCTGGTCTGGACATTTCAGATGGGGTTCTGCCGTGGGCAAATTCGTCCACAGCGTTGGAAGTAGCGTTCATGTTGGCAAACTCGTAGGAGCCTTCCTCCTGGAAATCATCGTATCCTCCAACAATACACACCTTGGCCTTGCCAGACTGGATGGTCTCGATACCGGTATCCACAGACTCCACAGCGGTAGCACAGGCACCGACTGGCGTCTTGATAGGACCGGAAGAAGAAAGCAACAACATGTTCACCCACGCAGACATGGTGTTGATGAAGGACTCCTGGAGAATGTCGTTCTGCACTGGTGCATCCTTGTAACGGTCCTTGAACATGCCTCTAAGAGCAGAAACACCACCCATACCGGAACCAGAACAGTTACCAACCTCAGAAACGTGGACATATTTGTAGAACTCGTATGGGTCGGTGATACCAGCGGACAAGAGGGCTTCCACGGTCGAAACAAGCACATACAAGGTGATAGGGTCCACCTGGGAAATGGTGTCTTCGGGAATACCGTAGTTTCTGGCATCCCAACCGGTTGGAATCTGACCAGCGACCAAACGGTCAAATCTAAGAGCCTTTGGAACGTACAAAGTAGCTCCGCTTAAGATTCTCACGGTGTACTCGCCAGTCTCTTCAATCTCAAAGATCTCACACTTGTCGCCGTGCTGGTGCTTGTACTGCTCGGCTGTCTCCTTGGAAGCCTCGAATGGGTCCATGTCATGCTGAACGACAACCTCCTGGATCATCTGCTTCTTCTCTGGATCGTAGCCAGCAAACAACTCAGGCTCAATAAGACGGATACCAGAGTGCTCCAAGATCTGCTCCTCGTACTTGGCCTTGACGTCCTTGTCGTCAACAGGCTGCTGGGTCTTCGCATCAACCCATCCAGCATAAGGTTTGCCCTTGAGTGGACCGTTGTGGTACTTGATCAAGCCCATAATCCAGGCCATCTCGATACAGCCCTCCAAGGAAAACTCACCCTTGGCCTCCATCTCCCAACGGGTTCTGGAGTTACCCCATGGACCGACCTCAGCAAAACCAGTCACCACAATCAACAGCTCGAGATCCAACATGCCCTCCAACTCAGGAGCAACCTTCTTGACCTCCTCGTGGCTCTTCATGTCAGGGAAGCTGAAGGTCATGTTAGCACGAGGCTGCACGGTCACCTTGGAGTTGAGAGCATCCACAGCGTCGCCGTGAACAACCTTTTGCTCAATGGCCTGCTCGATGGAAACGGCTCTGCGCACATCGGCATCTTCTACCAAGTCGGTTCTCAACTTGGAGGTGAACTCCTTGAGGTTTTCGATAAACTGGAGTCCACCGTTCAAGTCGGCCATGACAGGCTGCTCCTGGCACAAGTTGACAATCTGAGGGGTCAACAAACCCAAGATGTTGAAGGCCATCTCCTTTTGGGAGAAGGTCCTCACACCCATCTTCTCAATACCTTCGGCAATGATGTTGTTGGCACTCATAAGACCAGTTCCTCTGGTCCAGCCGATAATGGCACCGCAGATGGTGAGCTTGGTGGACCAGTCCTCAGAGTACCATCTGTTGAACAAGGTCTCCAAAGAGATCTTGGACTCGGAGTAGAGACCGTCGAAACCAAAGGTGCCGTGGTTGGGCGACAAGGGCAACACAACCTGTGCTGGACGGGTGTCGGTGGTCTTCTTTGCCTTGACGGCACCCAAAAGACGCAACAAGTTGGTCAACATGATTCTGTGGGCCAACTCGCTCTTGGAGTCGATGTTGTCCAAACCATTGCCGTTTTCTGGAATGGCTGCAAATGGAATAATGGCGTCCAAGTCCCAACCCAAACCGTTCTTGGCGTCGTAGATGTAGTCCACGAGAGCATCCACATCCTGCTTGGAGCCTTGGTTGAAGGGCACCACAATCAAGGTGGATCCAGAGGCACCGTAACGGGAGTACATGGCCTGGTAGTACTCGGTGACCTTCTTGGAGAATCTGGAGGTGGTCACAATGACCTTGGCACCACCGGAAATCAACCCTTGCAAGATCTCAGCACCAATAGAGCCGGCACCAGCACCAGTCACCAAGACGTATCTGTCCTTGAAAGTCAAACCGTTGACGGCACCGCTCTCCAAGCCGTCCAAGTACATCGATGACAACTTGGGGTCGTATTCCCAGCCCTGCTTGGTCTTTCTCTGCAAGTGCAAGAATGGAACGGTCTGGGAAGGAATGGTGGAGGAGACTGGCTGCAAAATGGAGGTCTTGTCGGGTAAAGAGGCAATTTCGTCATCGCTGGAAGCCGTTTCGTCCTCGTCGGTAGGAGTCTCGGTTCCGGAACGGCGGCTCAAAGCGTCCTTGGTCACCTGGGCGGTCTCGATCTCCTTGGACTGGTCCATAAAGTCGGTCAACTGCTTGTACAACTTCTCGAGCTCGAGCTTGGTGGACTTGGAAACGGAAGCCTGCTTGGTCATGGCCTTGTAGACTCTGGCCAAATCCTCCTGGATCGTTGGCTGTGCGTCTCTCTTGGTCAACTTACCACCTTGAGCCATCTCATAAACGTACTGCTCGAACTTACGAACAGACTCCTTGTTGACCTCGTTGTAGACGATCTTACCCTTGGCGTCAACGGTGGTCTTCGGTCCGGTGATTCTGGAAACATCCTTGTACACTGGATCCACATCCAACACCTGCTTACAGTTGTCAACCAACTGCTGGCCGAGTCTCTTGGCCAATTGGTACGTTTCACCCTTGTACTCTGGCGTGTGGTCGATGTGGTATTGCATGAACTTGATCAAGGTTGGAGAAGCTCTGTTCATGATCTGGATACACTGGCTGATGGTCTCTCTGTCGACAGAGGTCAACTTACCGAAAATGATGTCAAACCACATCAGCAACACATCCTGGCGGGCCCAGTTCCAGTACGAGTCGTAAGTTCTGGCTTTGAGGTTGGAAAAAATCGGCTGGATGCCTTTAGCGTAGTATTCGCCATGCTCGGCTTCCCACAAGTCGAGCTCTTTCTGTAGGATAATGCCGGCTTCCTTCTCTTTGATAAACGATTTGGCACCCTTGTTGAGGTCGACCTGGAGGTAGCGGGCCAAAACTTCAAGCTGTTGTTTAGCAAGAGCCTTGTTTTCGGCAGACATGGCGTCCAAAGCAGCAGAATCGATGACTGCACCGCCAGAAGCAGCGGCACCTCCAGAAGAGGCAGACGTGAGGGAAATCCCAGCACGGGAGGCGTATTTCTGAGCAACCTGGTCCAAAAATTCCTTGGCCTCGGCATCACTGCCCAAACGAGCAGCGGGCTCGTTGGTCAAACACATCAAAAGCACAGAATCCTGTCTTCCGGAACCGAGGCCGTAGCGGGACTCCAAGTACTTTCTGGCGTTGGTGATGGAAAATCCACCGGGCATTTTCGACGACATCAAACGGCCAATAAGGGAAGTAGATGTTTTGCCCAAGGACCCGGAAAACGTATCCTGGAACTGTTCAGCCAACTCCTCCAAGGGAGTGTCCTCGGGCTTGTCGGGGTGGGAGCCGAACTCCTTGCCCAAATCACCCAATATCTCGTTTTGCACTGTCGATTTACCGTTCACAAGGTCTTTGATTGGTTTAGCCATGGGCACGGCGTCCAATGGTTTCTTGAGCTTCTGAGCCACCAACACATGGAGAAGAAGCGAGGCCTTGACGGGCTCATCTGGGATGGATTCCACTGGTCCGGCGGCTGGAGCAGGAGCAGGAGCGGCGGCGGCGGCTGGAGCAGCTGGGGTGGCAGCTGGAGCAGATACTGGTTCTTCTTTGGTCTCCGTAGGCTCCTCAGCTGGTGGGTCTGGGGTATAGTAGATCTCCTTGGGGTCCTTGGCGTAACACAAAACCTGACGCTGCAAGGAAAGAGCGGCATCGTAGGACTCGTATTTGGCTTTAATTGTTCTCGAGGCCATACCAGCCAAGGTTGGAGAAGGACCGATCTCCACGACTCTTTCAGTGTTGTGGTCTTTCAAAAACACATCCTGGGTCTCGATCCAGCGCACGGGCGAGGCGAACTGGTATGCGAGGAGTTCGGTTAAAAGGACGTGTGAAAGCTCCTGTTCGATTTCGGCCTTCATTGTGGAGGTAGTAACGGTTGCAAAAATGGGTGCAAAAAGGCTCGGTCCCGGAGTATATATGTGTTGCGCATGGTGTCTGCAGGACGGGCAGTGTTGGCTTTGGGTCCGGCGGAAAAACTGGGTCGTGTTTGTTGGGGTGCAGTGTGCAGGGACTACAGCCTGGCCAGCTTCCAAAGAAAGCATTTCAGTAGATGAAGACTTGGTAATTTTGGCTCGACAAGTGTAGTTAGAGCTGTTTACGAAACATCCTGGTAAAAACGGTCCTTGGTTCGTGGGACTGCTTTGGGGAGGTCTCATTAGATGGAGAAAAGTCTCAACGGTTTTGGCCAAGATCGGTCTTTAATCGATCTGGCCGATGAAACCAAGTTTCTGGGAATTGGAAATTTGGTTCAAATTCTGTGGCTTCTACGTTATGAAGGGGTTGTTTGGATCTGATGTTTCTCATGCGTCTGTCTAAGCCTAGGCCTGTCTGATGCCAACAATAGGCCCAACCAAGCTTCTGCTGCGATCGTAGTCAAATTACTTGCATTAGCAGCCAGTGAAATGCTTGTATGGCGACTAATACATTGAAAAGTTTTTGATATTTAGCTTGTTGCGTAGTGTTCGTATTGCTGGTCAAACGACAATTGGTAATGGTTTTTGTTGGTAACACCGAATAGTTCAGGAAGTCTCGAAAGCCAGTTCCTGCTGATAAATAAGCCTTCTTCCTAGATATTTACTTTACTTATTCAGCTTTTAGTTTCATGTGTCAATCTTATCAACCTTTATATCGGTTAGTGAAATATGCGGAAGTCTTGAAGCGGCTGCGAAAAAGTAGAAACAAGATGGTGAATCTATTGATTCATAAAAGATGATGCACCCAAACGTATTACATTAAAATTGCCATATTTCATTGACAGGCTAATGCCGAGAAGTAAGAAACAGAAAATAATAATAAAAAAAAAAATACAGAAACTCGAGGACCCCAGCTACATAAAGTTTACACGCCTCAAACCATTGTGGATCTACTATGCGATGTTGTGAGCTGAGACGCACTGGAGAGAAAGCTTGAAAAAGTTTACATCTTCAAACTTTTCTTCCGACACCCGCCAGCCTCCTTTTATGATAGACTGATTTTTTCATATTCTGTGGAGAAGCCAGGGTTGGCGCCATCAGGCCAAAAATATCAGTCTGCATATAACATGAGTTACCCGCCGCTACCTATACTAGATGAGATTTTCACTCTTGATTTCAATCCACACCAATACACGTCTTTTTCAAGTACACTGTAGGCCCAACGCGTATGCCTTCTCGTGCGCCCTGGAGGTATTCGTTTACCACCAGTTTAAACTGGCACAGGAGAACACTTTCGCTGTTGGAATATCAACCAGGTCATCTCCACCCTGAAATGCCTCCTTCGGGAGCCATGCCACTTCGGGACTATTTACATGATCAACATCTTCACGTTTCGATTCTTTTGCCCATGCAGTAGCCATGGCCCAAAATGTTGGTGCCAATGTCGTAGCCATACTGGTCAGTGATACCCAGACCGAACAAAAAAACGCATGAAAGCAGGCTGGGGAATCCTTCGAGGAATCCAGCATGGAGCTTGTTGCCGGAGAGATCGAGCTCAATTAGATTGGAATGTAACGTTCCATTCACGCCGTGGCCGAGCATGGAGGGGTCAATGCTGCTGAGGATGTTCCGCAGAAGGTTGACTGCTCCGAGTCGAGTGTGGATGTTTTGAGGAAACCGAAGCTCGACGTCTTTAATCTTATTTCTGGCAAAATCAAGTAGTCTAATGCTTTCAGGTACCTGAAGGGAGACCTGGCGAAGTCGGTTGGAGGGAATACTGAAGCAGCGAAGGTCAGTGAACTGCGTGAGGTAGGCGACATCCAAAGCTTCTATGCGGTTTGCGCCTAGAAGTATCAGCTTGATACCGGGTGGGAGCTTCAATCGGCCTAGACTCTCAGCATCTATACGGTTGTGAGTCAAGTCGATACGAACAAGACGAGACTCTTCTTCAAAGGCGACATTCTTGATGCTGGAGATATCACAGCCAACAAGAATGAGCTCTTCCAACGACGATGGGAAAAGCACGTTCTCGAGACTTCTGAGGGGACAGCGATCCATTTCAAAGATTCGAAGCGTATTTGGAAGCCTCACGTCTGCGAGAGACTCAATGCAGTTGTTGCTAAGCAGGAGCCATTCAATCTGTGTTGGTTCACCAAATATATCTTGAGAAACATCCAACAGGCCACGTAGCCTGTTTTCACAAAACATGAGCTTTTTGGTGGTTTTTGGAAAGCGAATCTTGTGGACATCAGTGAGTAAGTTGCATGCTAGTTCCAAGGTGAAAGGCCTGATTGGATTGGGAAGCTTGACACCGTCTATCAGAACTATGCTGTTTCGCTCGAGGTTGAGCCTCTCGAGGTCGGTAGGGAATCTGAAAATGTCAATGCTTGTTCCAATGTTGCAGTCAGCAATCCTGAGATCGACTAAAGATTTCGGAAACTCGACATGGTCATGGTGGTTCCACTCAGCAGGATTACCTGAAACGTCGAGAGACAATAGTTTCTGAGGAAGCTTACAAAAGACCGTTTCCACAAGGTCGGTGATGTTGTTGTCTGACAAGTTCAAGTTTACCACCTGAGGCGGTAGATCGATCATCTGGATGTTGCTTTTTGAAATCTGGATGCTGCGCAACAGCTCGTAGTTTTGCAAGTCCCAGGCGCCGCTTTCATTTTTGATACTGGTAAGCGCTACCTTTGTGAGATGTGTTTCTTTCTGAAGAAGCCACAGAATATGACTGTAGTTTGCATGAACGGAGCACTCTGCCAAGCCCGATTGATAAACGAAGGACTCACGGAGACATTGGCTGCTTTCAATAATTGTCGGTAGAAATTTTTGAGTGGCATCCCTGACGATAATCAAGGACAAGTCGGTGACGTTCATAGGTATGTCGAACTCGAGAGAAGGGTGCACCACAACCGCCTGACCCAAGCGGAGTTTCTGAAGGTTTCTCGGAAGCAGCTGGCCTAATTCTGCGGGGTTGTTTCTTGTAAAGCCGTCGCAATTCGGATGCAAAGTCAACTCTCGAAGATTATCGTTGTTATCGAATAGCGTAGTGAATGTGACGTTGGTGTTGATGAGCAGAAGCGCCTCTAGCGACGTAAGCTTGTGCATGTCGAGCTCAAGATTTCCAGCAAAGTTGCGAATGGCCAATCCCACGAGACTTTGACCCAAACATTGGTGTATCTGATCTACCACCATTGATAAGTCGTATACATGAGGAACACTAGGATCGAACTCGATTTCCACAACAAAACGACCGTTTCTCGAAAGCCTCGCCACAAGCTCAAGAATGTCAGTAACGTCGTACAGATGCCATACCACATACAGCAAAGTGATGCATTTGTCTGTCGGTATGATGCTCAATAGATCGACGGCTTCTTTGGGTCCCACGAGCTCCAAATCCGGATCCGAGAAAAATGTCGGGCAATACTGCTCAATTAAAAGCGGCTGCCGTTGTCGATTTGTCACCACAATGTGATGTCGACCCATTCTTGCTTGCAATGCGTTTAAGTTAGGCTCTAAGTCAGGGCACAGCGGTATCGCAGCAGCAATTTCATCCAACGAAAGGTACTCCAAAACCCTACATTGTATATCTAGGGGAAGGTTGTACCAAGGATGGGTCATTTCAACACTTCAATGTAAAGAATTGAGGTGGTTCGGAGAAGTCAGACTGATAGGAACTGCAGGGCTGTAAACGGTAGCAGGGTATGCAGGACGGCCGTTAAGGGCGATGTCGATGAAAGGGACAATGTTGCGACAATAGGTGTGGGGAATTGAAAAACGATTGTTTTCGTAAAGTAGGTGGTAGAGGCAAGCTGGCTACAAAGAAGCTTGATTTTATGTATGGCGGGGTTTCGCCGATTCACGAGGATCGCAGAATCGGTGCAGTCAATGAACGGGCAGTATGCGGGAAGAACAATCCGGTGATTTTGGGGACGAGAACAATTTGTGGGTGGCCAATGAAAACGGGCTACTTTTTTGACTTCTTTGTCACGGAGCCGTTGAATGTGGTAACTGGTGATTTCGATTTCTGACTCTGATGGATGTGGAGTGAATGGCACCAAGGTCTCTTCCACGAAAGATGCCAGTGGAGTTGATATAGTACAGGAGGAGTCAGATAAGAGATACGCGCGGTGTGATTTTGGGAGTTTGAGCGTACAGAGTCGCTGGCCACCATCAGCCGGCGAGACGGGAAAGCAATTTGATCTAAAGAAACGTCTTTTTGAGAGGATTGGTGTTTTTGCGGTTCTCGGGGAATCACTTTTTAAATCAATGAGAAGAAAGCTTCAAGTTTTGACATAGGTGAGCTTTAGTCTGATGGCGGGGTTATTAATTGCAAACACCCACCTGCATATAACTTGATTTTATCTCTGCATATAAGCTTCAACCATAGATAGATATTACACTCCGCGACACTTTTCCCTGCTCGAAGAGCGCAGTGGCGCAGTGGAAGCGCGCAGGGCTCATAACCCTGATGTCCCAGGATCGAAACCTGGCTGCGCTAGTTTTTTCTACTTGAACGTTGCGACGTCTACGTCGAGCGCATTCTATAAATTCATTTTTTTTGATAAATATGTACACGCTCCTCAAAGAGACCAGCTCCGGCGAGCGTGTTCTTAGTGAGAACGCGATGGTATCTCCTTCACCGATTTGCAACAGATTTCGTAGCACAACTTTCGGTATCAACAGCCGAGTCGAATCACGAAAACAGATCTAGCGAGCCAAAATAAGTAATTCCTGCACAGATCACCCACCTCCAGAATACTCCATTCAACCCGCATATTAACGTGTCCAGTTGATCAACAAACGCCAACCTCGTCATGGTATGTTCAAAATAACAACGAATTCTTGAATGCTCTAACATTCAGCCGCAACAAACCGCCAAGCAGAGGCAAGCCAACAACAAGTTTGCTAAAAGGAACGTTAACAAGCAGGGCAAGCCTAGAGACGTTAAGAAGAAGACCGAGTTTCCAGTGTCAAAAACGTGGATTTTCGTGTTGACCTTCTTGATCTGCGGCGGTGCAATCTTGGAATTAATCAGGTTGTTCTTCTAAGCCTTATGGGACAGTTAAATTGTATAATAATATTATAACTTGCATCAAACCGTCAACTAAGTTCTTCTCCGGAGATTTCAGGATTGATCAACAACCCTTTATCAAGCGCAGCGACAGAGTCTCCATTCACTATCGGCAGCTGAGGCTGTGGAGCACCTCTGAAATCTACTCTTCTTGTTGGGATATCCAGCCCGAAGTCCTCGAGGTAGTCGAAAATGTCCTTCTCGCCAGCGAGCTCAAATGTGGAAAGCTCGAATCGCTTGTCATTGATGACACTGAGATATTGGGTACAAGTTTCTATTTCCGTCTGAGACAACGGTGCCTCGAACTTCTTGTCCTCTATGTTTGGACCGGTTGCTCGGGGGAATGGGAAGATACCCGATAAATCTTGAGTCACTGGCGCTTGCAGCGATTCCCTTGGCAACACGTACTTGAAGGTGTGCTTACCATTCAAAGGTGACACCAATCTCAAGTGACCAGCTTTGTCGTAGAAAGCGAGCTGATCCATCCCAAACAACTTCTTGTCCAACGTCAGCTCTTCACTTAAGCGAGTTGGAAGATTAGACACTTTAGGAAGCTTGACAAATCTGGATGCTCCAATGGACGGCAATACCCAGGAGTCAAGGAATTGATCACTCGAGAGCCCTTTAGACTTACCTCCGAGCTTGTTGGGATGGTTGTTTGACTCGACTCCACGCGACAAGTAGTTTATGTTATACCAATGAAGCGATCCACTCTTCTTGGAGATGCAGCCAAAACCTGCGTTGGTGCCGTCGCTGCAACCTGGGCCTTCGGAATTCACAAACCAGGAAATATCATTGATGGTTGCACTTGTATTGCCACGGAGAAACTTGCCCACCAAAGAAGCTTCCTTTGGTAATCTGTAAAGATCCCAGAGGTAAAATGCATCTCCCTTGGCGCTAGCCTGAACAAGTTGAAGATCATACGGACTGAGCGATAAGTGCGACACTCCCCCGGGCGGTTTGAAGGTGGCAATCATCTGTCCGTTCTGAAGATTAATGAGACGGATGTACTTATGCTCACCGGAGTCTTGCGTCAGTTTCTTGATCTTGCTAGCCGTGGAGTATAGGGTCTGACTGATATTGTTACTGATAGAATGAAGCGATACATCCTTGTCTAAAATATTGCTCTTAGTGCCCTTGGGTTTCAGCCAGTACTCACGAATTGTCTTCGACCCCGATTCAGAAAGGGCGTAGAGCTTATCGAGTGCCGAGCCGGATATGGAGGAAACAACACGCATGAGAAGTGGACCTGAGGGAGGAAGCTTTACGTCCGTAAAGAGGCATTCCAGGCGAGACTCTTTTCTCTTGGTCGAGTTACTGTGTGAATGAAGGAGGTGCCTTTGGTGGTCCATCTCCGTCTTTGTGGGACAATACACAAGCCAAGAGCCTTGTAAATCATAGATGGGGGCGTCATTGGAGACACATGCTTTGAGGAGTAGCCACTCCGTCGTAATACTCTCCTTATCAGCGATGGGCCTCGTGATATTCTGACGGATGTTGTGCAGCTCGTAGGTACCGATGCTGATGCCCTGATTTCGGCGGACGCTCAAGATACAGATGTAGCCGTTGGCAGAGCCGATGGTGAACAACTCACGAGATAGTTTGATTGTATGCGGTGCCTTGAAGTAGGAAGGAAGGGCCATGTGTTGCCCTTTAAAGCCTTGAACGTATAAGTGCACAGTATCATTGGTTGTGAAAACAATGCAAGGAAGCCCCAAAATGTCACCAACCTTGAGGGCGATCAATTGCTTGTCCAAGGGTACACTTCGTATCAAGTTGAGAGAGTCGCCCTGATAAGCCTGGGAACTTGGCGAACACCAGTCCCAGAGCTCAAGCACCATTTGATCGGGATAATATACGCACATTTCGCCTCGCGGCCCAAACTCCACGAGCTTAGACTGGGACTTGGCCTCCAGCTTTGCGGAGCCGTTTGTGCTGTTGAGGTTCAGGGGCTCCTCCTGATTGGGCAGATCCGAGTCTGTGACGGCGTCATTCTCGGTGGTTCCGGAGTTATCGAGTGTGGCCGCTTTGAGTTTGTTCCAGGTGGCCTTGAACGTTCCAAGACGGTGACCACGCTTGGGGTTTGTTGGTCTGAGGTTAGTATGAAGAAGGAGGGGTCTGGAAGGGCCGTCCAGATTAGGAAGATCGAGGCGTCACGTACACTTTCACCAACAGTGGCATTTCTAGTAGTATAAATAGGATATCGCGAGGGAAGGGGGAATCGGAAGAAGAAGTAGGTGGGAGGTCAGGGTCCGTGATGGTTATGTTATCTATAGTGGGTAACTGCGGGTACTGCAGAGAGTCGCCATGCCCACGTTATCGAGGCGCGATCTTTTGCAGCCTCCGAGAAATCCAATCTAGCGTGTTGTTCATGTGAAGCATGTGGGACAAAAGTGAATATTTTTATATGCCTTATTTGATCAGCTTTCTGATATCTGAACTGGTTAGAGGAAAAGTCTTTGTGCTTTGGTGCACTTCGGGTGCATCCTCTGATACGACAAGGTATAGCCGCGATCAACCGTGAGTCATTGATCTGGGGTTCTAGGGACGGCTTGGGGAGGATAGAGGAACATTTTGGCTCGTGGTGGCAAATTCCAGGTGATTTTGAAGGATGAGAAAATTCGAGAATTCTAGGGATCAGTTCGACTTGCTGGTGTGAATACATGCCAGGGTATGCAATCGCAGGCTATCCAGGCATGCACTGACTAGGGTAGTATTGACTAAAGCAAACAAAGAACAAAAAAATAAAAATGATGCTGCCTCAAGAAACGGCTCAATTATCGACAAGGGCATGGGATGGTCTTTGTAGGGAGATGTAGAGTCAGAACCTTAAAGGCTATTAAAGATCCTGGGATGTAGGTCCCTGTCTGTAGAATCGAGTTTCACCTTTGATGATTGGAACTTCATTTCTTCGAAGCATCTGTTACAAATTCATGCAACGCACACTCTCAATGAACCACACCCTGATCCCTAAATGCCGACTCATCTGCCATACCCAATCACCTATGGCTACCCTCAACCAACCACCCCATACAACCACCCAAAAATCTCACAAACCGCTAAACCAATTTTTAAATCCGCTTCCTCCCCTCAGCTCCCCCAGATATCACCAAAATAGTGCACCCCGTCAAGCCCAAATTCGTCATTCGATGGTTAGCCACTCGTCAGAACCGGCAATTACGAACCTAAGCGGTCCACCTTGGCAGCCCAGCAGCTGTATTGTACCACCACTACGGGAGGGGAGTAGGCGATCTGTTATGGTACGACAACGCTCCCCCGCTCGAGGGATTCGGTGTAAGCGCATTGGAAATGACCAGCAAGTGACATCACCATAATTGGAGGGAAGGCGAGACCTTCAAATCTGAAGATCTCTATTGGCTTTTTGTAGCACAGCCGCGTGGCGAGATTACGGACTCCTCTTGAAAGTCCGAAATGACAAGGAAACAGACACTGTGGGGCCTTCTCGTTTGCATGTACCTTCGAAAGAGCTTGTTTGTTCAGCTATCTCCGCCGTCTCCTCAAGAGGTCTTTTGATCTACAATGTCAAACCAGCACTTTCTTGGCTTTCCTCCGCTTGGACCCCAGGTTTCCCCATGGGGCGTTTAAAGTTGCACTTCGTAAAGCCCGCTTAATTGCGTCAAAGGCCTTGACCTTTTTTCCACAATGCAATTAAAAAAGACCTCTGGCCCAACACGCCTCGTATCTAGCGTGGGCTGGATATCTGGAGAACAATGCCAAGGTGTGTGAAGGAGCATGGAAACCCCCACATTGTATGAGTTTCGCAGCCATCACGGCTCTTGGGCATAAGCAAGTATGGAGGGGACAGCCTTGGCTGAATTCCAGAATGGTCTAGGTGAAGCACCAGGTTGAGCACTTATGGCACTCAAGACTATAAAAGCCGAAATATCTGCTACATTGAGTTAGGCAATGGCTGCAAAAGACGATATTAGCGACCCCTCCATTGGAGGCAAGGCGTACGAGGAGTATTCCGATGACATCGAGAGGAAACAAGGTGTTATTGCTGATGTTGAGCCAATTGACACAGCAGATGCAGAGGACTTTTCTGACATTGATGAACAAAAGTTGCTTCGCCGCATGGACTGGCAGCTTCTTCCTCTTTTCACCATCTTGTACTTGCTCAGTTTCTTGGACAGAGGCAACATCGCCAACGCCAAAATCGAAGGTCTTGCTCAGGACTTGAACTTGCGGAACCACCAGTACAACATGTGCTTGACAATTTTCTTCATTTTCTACGCTTCCTTGGAGATCCCGTCCAACATGCTTTTGCACCGTGTGAAACCGCGCTGGTTCATCCCATCCACCATGGTGTTGTGGTCGATTGTGATGACGCTTATGGGAACGGTTCAGAAGTACGAGGACCTTTTGGCCTGTCGTGCTCTTTTGGGTATTTTCGAGGCTCCCTTGTTCCCAGGTATCTCCTACATTTTGTCCATGTACTACAAGAAGTCGGAGATTCTCATGAGACAGGCCATCTTCTTCAGTGCCGCTTCTGTGGCGGGTGCTTTTTCGGGGCTTTTGGCTGCTGCTATTGCCCAGATGGACGGAGTAGGCGGCTACGAGGGCTGGCGGTGGATTTTCATTCTTGAAGGTTTGCTCACCTTTGTCGTTGGTGTCTACTCATACACCATTTTCCCCAACTACCCCAAGGACTGTTCTTTCCTTCTGGACAAAGAACGCCGTTTCGTGGCTTGGAGGGTGAAGTTCTCATCAAATGCCGAAAACAAGAAGATGCTTGGTTCCGGCGAGGAGTCCGTGTCCAAGGCTGTTGGCGAGGATGTTCTGGGAAGCAGAGAGTACATCTGGAAGGCGTTTAAGGACTGGCAGATCTGGGTGCAACTCTTCATCTGCTGGGGTATTTTGGTTCCTCTTTACGGAATTGCTCTTTTTGCGCCATCCGTCATCTTTGCCTTGGGTTACACTTCCACTCAAGCTCAGCTTATGCTGGCGCCTCCATTTATCTGTGGTGCCATCATCTGCGTTGTTCAGGCCTACTTCTCCGATAGAGTGGGCTACAGAGCACCGTTTATGATTCTCAGTTTGCTCTGCATCGTCATGGGTTTCATGGTGTGTTTGGTCTTTTCCCCCGTTACCCAGGCAAACTCCATCTACGGTGCCATGTTCGTTTTGGCTATTGGAGCTGCTGGTTTCCCAATGACGGTTATCTGGCTTGCCAATAATCTAGGCGGAACGTTCAAGAGAGCCATCGGCATGGCTATACAAATCGGACTTGGCAATTTCTCCGGTGCGTTTGCTTCCAACTTCTACAGAGACCAGGACGCTCCACACTACACTCTTGGCCATGCTTTGGAGCTTGGGTTCGGGTGCATGGGAATCATTGCCTCTCTTATCGCTGTTACTGGATACTTGCTTAGCAACAGGAAGAAGCGGAAGGATATTGCTGCTGGAAAGTACGACGACACCTCGTCCGAGGAGCTTGTCAAGATGGGCGACAAGAGTCCCTACTTCGTGTACAGATTGTAGACGGTATGCTTATGAATTACGAGAGAAGGCAGTGTAGGCGACTTGTAAAACGGATTTTGACGGCATGTTGGAAAGTACAGTACTGGGTTGGGAGTAAGTGGGTCACTTGATAAAACGGCGAATCTTGGCGCAATGGCACTGGGACGGGGGAGATATGGAATTTGCAGCCAAGAAGGGGGATGTTCAAGAAATTATGCTTTGGCGAGAAGGCCTCTCCACATCAAATGCCTACTGAGGATTGCCAGTCATGACCGATAAGCAAGGCAGTGAGCATGAATGATGACTTTTTGGAGCAGCTTTCCTAGAATGTCTAAAAGCATTAAACGTCAAATTGTCAAAAGACGGCCTAGCGGGAAGAAATCATCTCGTATCACCCATTGTGATGCACTGATCGTTCGACCGTAGTGTTATCTTCTCACCCCTCTGAACACATACAGTGTATCTTCCCCACTTTTAAAATTACCGTTTTTTCTTTCCAGCTTCTGACTTTCGACTATCTTCGCCAAAATTCACAGACCTCAGATCCTCACTTTTTACTTTCTATGTACTTCTCCAAATCACCCATTCTTCTCTGTCTGCACCTCAACCTTTTCGCAACCATTTCGCAACTATCACCAAAAGATCAGATACTCCTTATTTTATGCCTGGTACAACTACATACGTCCAGGTCTCGCCAGGCCAGTCAATTCCTGTTAGGGTTTTCGTCAACAGGCGACGCATCCTACTGAACAACACCGTGGCAATCAATGACCGCTCGATAATCAAGCTTTCGTCTATCAACCTGCTCAGGCTTCTGAATAACGACTTGACAAACCTCATCATGGACGTCAAGCAGGAGCTACGGAAGATTCTTTTCCATGAACCTTTGAGATACCTTTTTCCGCTGAAGTTTGTCCACGGTTCCGATAAGCTATCCAAGGATATAGGCACGAGATGGAAATGTAAGGTGGTGGCTTCCCTTGGGTATTTGGCATCTTTGCGGTACAAGTTGGGCTACCTACGGGACCAAGACGATATACACTTTCTAGAAGACAGAAAGGTGGATGTCACTTCAAAAGACACTAGCAGAACTGCCCTTTTAACCAAGGAATTGAAGTTCACCTTTATGGAACCAGATGAGGGAGTTGTCCACGACGAGGACAACGTCCTTGATGACAAAAAGACCCTTTCATACCGGTTGAACAAGCTGGCCTTGCTCAACAACAGCATTGTCGATAGTCTAGATCTCTACGTGACAAGCCGGCCGCACCTGCAAAAAGCTTAATATATATACATGGGAAAGCAAACGTGAAAAGCATTACACAACATCGCTGATCACCTTCGATGCCTCTCTGTAGGTCTTCAACAAGTTGATACACTTCTCCCTCTCCATCTGGATCAGCTCATCCTCCTGGAGCAATTCGTCAAAGTACTTCTCGTTGTACAACTTCACCACAAGCCTATTCTGGATGTGTGTCTTGATGTAGTTGACAAGAAGACACATGATCGACTTGGGCACCTGGTCCTGGACAATCTCGCGCACAATGCCAAAGTACGAAACAATCAACCGTCTGATCAACTCGCATTCTAGCTGCTCACGCTCATTGAGCTCATTGAGGCTGGACTCTTCTCCATGCTCGAGATGTGGCACATGTCCGTTCTCTTGCTCCACGACCGGGCTCTGGGAACGGTCCTCTAGACTGAGGCTCTTCACATCGGCGTGGACGTTACCGCCGTTATTGATGAAGTTATTGTTGAATTGCAAAGTGGGCTCCTGTGGCAGTGGGAACTTGAACGGAGTAGGGTTCAATTGAGCTTGCGCTTGCAAGTGCTGTTGATGCATGATGGGGTCCTTACCAAAGAAGTAGTTAAAGTACGACTCGTGACCGTGGCTGGTGAGGTCCGACTTATGAGTGTGCAGTGTTCTTGTAGAGTCGCTTCTCTTGTGCTTGTGCACAACTGGTGGTTTTATTTCGTCGTCCACCTGGTCAATGTCAATGTCCTTGGAGTCTAAGTGGCCGTTGGGAAGCTCCGTCTCGGTGTCATCAGAATCTTCCGTCTCCTTGTGCTTGCTCAAGATCTTCAGGGTGGCAATTCTCATGCGTGATTGCAGCTCCGTCTCACGTTGCCTGCGTCTCTCCTCGACCACTGTGGCCATAGCTTTGGCAGCACCAACAAAGTTGGGGTGGTTGGTGTTGATGTAGGCCTGCTGAATTTCGATCATAGATTCCACGTACTTGATGGTAGGGCCCAATCTCTCGCGCAACAAGTCACTGACGGTCTCCATGAGCTTAGCCTGTAACTTGGGGTATCTGGTCATATCAAGATTGCTTCCGGCATTGCATATCAGGTGCACGATCTTCATCAATTCCTCGTAGACGAGCTCCACACATCTGCGGGAGGGTTCTTCTAAAAGCTTTATTTGAGGTTTAACGAGTAGATCAAACGCCAACTCGGGGACGAACAAAGATGGACGGGGGCCCAGCGAGTTGCGGATGGCCGTGCGGATGTCCTTGACGGACAAGTTTTGCGTCGGGTTGATGGCAGCCAAGGAGGAGCCAAACACCTCGTTGTAGATGTAATAAATACGAGCACCACCACACAACTCCTTGATGGAAACGTCGTCGAATGAGGTTCCCTCGACGGAGTTGACCACACTGTTGGCGAATTTCGTCATCAAGTTGAGGAGCAAAGCTGCACGGCCCTCCTTGGAGTCGACCAAGGAGGGGTAGTCGCCGTACGAAGCCAACTCCTGCTCCGTTTGACCCATCAAAGTGTTCAATTTGGCCTTGATGTCAGGGAGACGCTCGCGAATGTGGTTCATCAAGATCTTGTTCAAGGTCAAGGAGAGGTAGCGGGTACCGCACTTGCTAGCGAACGAACGGTAAGCCGGGTGGTTAGCGAAGAATTGCTGCTCTGACTGCAACGAATCGTCGAGCAGCTTGTTATCCTGGATATCTTGCTGAGACCGGTTCACCACACCAATAAACCCGAGCTTGAGCGGGTAAACGTTGCCCTTCAAGATGTCCAAGGCGTTTGTGCCCTGGTCCATCAAATCAAGCTTCGACAACACGCCCACGGTACGCTTACCCGTAGGGTCAACTTGGCGAGCCAACTTGAGCGATTCCGAGTTGACCAAGTCGACGTTGGCGGGCGAAACAGCCAAGATGATGCAGTTGGGTTTCTGGATGTACTCCAAGATCAACGAGCGGGTCTGTCTCTCGATGTCTGTGGGCTGGTCGCCAATGGGGATCTTTGTGAGGCCCGGCAAGTCTACCAACGTCAAATTGAGCACCTTGTGGGAGTAGACTTTGAGGTTTATGGGCAAGCGGGAGATGCCCTTATTTTGGCCGGCGATCCGCAACGTCTCGGACTCGATCTCCTTGCGAATGTCGTTGAAGTCGTAGAAGCGCTTGTTGGGTATGTGGAGGAACTCGCCCCACTCGGAAGGAGGCTCGTTGCTGTGGGATATGGTGCTCCCGTTGGAGCGTCTCAAGTGTTCCTCCAAACTCACCTCCGACGAGGTGGCAGGCACGTCCAGGGGCAGGTACTCCAAAACCGCCGGGTCGTCCTTGTTCACGTGGATCAACTGCAAAACCAACGGCCGTCTGGTCACGATTCCCGTGCCTCTAGGAAGAAAATCCTTGCCCACGATGTTCTCCAACACAGACAGCTTACCGCATGATTGGGAGCCGACCACGGCCAAAACAGGAAGGTCGATGTCGGCCAACTGTGTAGACGTGACGATATCCTGGAGTTTGTTGACCACCGGGATGAGATCCTGGAGCGACATTGAGGAAGAAGGTGTAGTTGTTCTGAGTGTTTGTGGCGAGCAATGAAGCGTAGGTGTCTGTGCAGGTGGTTTGGGGAGACCTACCAATGGGACGGTAAACTGGGGTGCCACGTTTTGGAGATTTTTATTTTTTACCGTGATCTGGACGATTTGGGTGATGGATATGGACGTGGAGGAGGTGGAGGACGAATTGGGGGAGCGTGGGGGCAGAATCATGGCGGGTTGGTGGACACAATTGGCTGCGAAATCGGGTCCAGACCGGTGCACATTGGGGTAGTCGGAGGTGCACGGCATGGGTGGCGGAGGCGGGATTATAGGCTTTTTTTTTATTTTATTCTAACGTTGAAATTTGGTTTGATGGCTGATTTCTTGATTTAGGGACCCCCGATTGGTGGATGGGCTTGTGGCTAGTGCCTCGTGGACCAGGGCTCAAGGACGACGATGGTTGCGGTGGTGGACTAGTCGGTATTTTGGTGTTTTAGAGATTCAGTGGATGGGGGGTGATTTAATGAACAGCTTTGGCGTTTTCATTGAGAGAGTCGTGTTTGGCTTGAGGATACGGCCTGTGGAGGAGGGTAGCCCGGGGATTCGGCAAGGTTAAGTGGGGGACGAGGAAGATAGATTATCTGAAACACTACTTTTGAGCTAGAGACATTTATATTTATACTATCCGCTCGTCTGAAGATTGTGGGGGTTGTGTTTCAGCTTGGCCGGCGCTGAAACACAGATGATACCAACGCGTTTCGGATGCCCGGGCACCTCGTTACAGATTACAGATTGTCAGCCAAAGCCGTCTCTAAAGTATGCTATAGAGGTGCATCATTTCCACTTTGTTTGTAGCTCTTTTTGTCGAATTCCGCTTTCCAAGCTACGTCCCCCCTCCATTCCTCTAAATGTACTCTATTGTCTATTTGCTTAGGCCCCAATCGGAGCGGGTCTCCGGGTCTTTTCTGCCTTCATGTCAAACTCAGCTGCCTCGTCCCAGCCATTCCACGTGTTGTAGCCCCAATTGGTCGAGGTGTAGAAAGTCTTCCTATCATAGTGCTCCAACTCCCCGCCATCTTGCAACTTATAGATCAAGTCCGGATTGGAAAGAAAATAGCGGGAGAATCCGGCCAAAGTGCGGTCATCGTCGATATCCTCAAGAAGCTGCTTGAAATCAGGCACATCGTAGGTGTAGTTGCCGGATCGGATGAGAATGCCTTTCCAGACCGATTTGGCAAAAGCGTTGCTTCCGAAAGCGTCCTCGTTACTCAGCATACCTGGAATGCGTGGCTCTATAAGCGAAACATAGGCAAGCTCTTTTCCAGCATCAGCACGTTTCTGCAATTGACCAAGAAAGTAGCCGAAAGTAGCAATCGGGTGTATTTCATCCTGTTCGGCCTTCATGCCCGTGTACTTGAGCCAAGGCGAAATCCGGATCGCCACTTTTTCAGGCCCAATGGCCTCACTGAGGCCGTCTATAAGTTCCAACGCAAATCTTGCTCTATTTTCAATCGAGCCACCGTACTTGTCGGTTCGCTTGTTGGCGCTGGATTCGAAAAACTGGTTGATGAGGTAGCCTGTGGCGCCGTGGAGCTCTACATAGTCAAAACCCGCCTTGACTGCGTTTTCTCCGGCTCTCATGAAATCCTGAACAACCTGCTCCACCTCCTGGGTGGTGTACTCTTGCAATTCGTTGCCAGCCTTCTTTGCAGCCTGCTCAGCCTCTTGACTATGGTAAATCGCCGAAACGCCCTTGTACTTAAGACCCTCTTTTTTCGACTGGACCGGATCGGCACCTCTGCCCAATCCCCATAACTGCACTGACGCATACGACCCGTTTTCATGGATTTTGTCTGTGATCTTCTTCCACTCCTCCACCTGCTTATCCGAATAGATTCCAGGCACCTTTGCGTCGACACCGGTGCTTAGACTAGGCAAAGTGCCCTCCGTGATCACCAAAGTGCCCGGAAACCTGGACCTCTTATCGTAGTACTCAAGCTGGAGGTCCAGAGGAGTGTGGTCTGGAAGTGCTCTGAAGCGGGTGCTGGGTGCAAAAACGGCTCTGTGTGATAGCGTGTTTTTCCCGACTTTGAGCGGTTGGAATAGCTTGGTCGCTTTGAGCGCCACAGACCGTGCTTTTTGAGACGCCAGCATAGCAAGTGGTGGTAGCAATCAGAGATTTTGCAACCGCGAAGATGAGTGTGGTGGAATGTGTGGTGGATCGAGCGGTGGGATTGAGGAGGAATGGGTGTTGAACGATTAAGAGGGCTTGAATGTGTTGCTTTTGTCAATTGGGTCAAATGGTGGCGTTTCTTGAGATTTGGTGTGATTGACTGACGTGCTGGTGGGTGTTACCATGGTGGAGAAGAACTTGTGGAAATGTGCAATTGAGTCCCGAGATTAAGAGAATTGGGGTGAGGAGGGCATAGAAGTTTCCATTTGGGCTGATCTTCGGTTGGGTTGATGGGGAAGTCGAGCCTGTGGCACAACCCTGATGAGGCTGCGATGGAGTACCAAAGGCAGTGATAAGCTTCCCCTCGTGTCTATCTGTGATACATATATCGAAGGTTTGGCCATTACTTCTTTTTTGAACTTCATTGCAAGAGACTTCATGCGTTAAAACTCTGCTGGAGAGGCTGTATATCTACCTACTTTCCAAGATCTTGCGTCGAAATGCCGTGAAGTATCGTTAGACTTAGACACCATCTACACATTAAAACAATACATGAATCATGAAGTCTTGCCTCTTAAGATTGGAAGCTTGAGGAGTAGACGGATAGTTGTTAGGTACGCCTTTGTGGCTTACACTAGAATACGCGGTCCCATTAAAAAAATCATGAACTTTATCTCAGGGCATCATTCAACTCCATTACCACAGAAGGGATCATGCGGCATATGTTTCAAGCCATCTATCCTCACTTGAAAGACCCTGTATTTCCCATTGCTGACCCGTAGAACTACCAGAACCTCCCCAAGTATACTACACAACTAGCAACCCATTTGCACTGACACGATGATCGATTCACCAAAGTCACAAGGCTCACACATGTTGATAATTCAGTTCCACTTTCCCAGAAATCCCCAGTTTTCAAAAAATTCCACCCCTACTGTTCAATACACCCTGGCAGCACGGACTCATATCAATGCTCACCCTCACTTTCTCAATCTACAACATCAACACTTCTTCCTCCTACACTCCCTTCCCACTGCTATTCCACACAAACCCCCATTGACCCGCTAGACTTACAAAAGGGAAGCCACCATGGTAAACCAAAATTCCACTTTTGCGGATCTCCCTATCCTCGAAAAAGTCGCCGTGGCCTTTCCTCATTACCTTTACGCCACCGGTGTCGATAAACAATGGACAGGGTTTGCCATTTTAGGCGCCTGGGCCACGCTTCTCCTTATCTTCTTTTCATACGCCACAGTCCAACAACCCAAATCTTCCCTTGATCCGAATGACGATAAGGAATCTCCTTTGTGGGACCCCTCAGACCGTGATGGAAGTGCTTTCCTTTTGAGAGAAACAGGCGAGGCCAAATCGGGCAATCAACAGACCATCAGCTGGCAGTATGCCGCTCTGATGCCAGTTTTCGGCGCAGGAGCCTTGTTTGCTTTGGACTACGCTATCAGGAACTGGAACGTGCTGAAAAGCACCTTGATCAACGGTTATTTTTTGCTCGTGCTGTTTGCCTCGTCGCTTCTGCTTCTCCATATCATCACTATTTCGGCCGCCAGAAACATCGGCTACTGGTTGGGCTTGAAGGGCAATTCTGCTTTTTTCATCAAGCGTACTAGATTGACCTACTCCACCGAGAACGAGTTGCCCTTGGGGTTCTACGACCGCATAGACGCCAAATCGTTGGAATTGAGCAAGGAGAAGTTTGAAAAGTTGGAGGATTTCATGTGGGAACAGAACAGCGCCAAGATTGTTCGTCTCCCCAAGCTTAAAACCAAGGACCAGGAGTCGGCTTTTGTTTACGACAACCGTTGGCTCTGGATTCTCATGGGATCGCTTCTGTTCCTGGCGGTATACTTTAACTACAACCCGGCTTTGAGCTCCAGCTACAAGTTGCCTCAAACAAACTGGCTTGTGAGCAATGCCGTTGCCTCCGCCTTACTCTCCAACATCACGTATGTGAAAGTCGGCAACGTCAAGGTGGCTGGAATCCTTCTCCTTGGAATGTTCGCCTACGACATCTATTTCGTGTTCCGCTCTCATTTGATGATGTCCGTGGCTACTGGTATCGATATGCCCGGCAAGTTAGTGTTCCCAAAGGGTCCCGAAACTCTCTTGTCTTTTGCCGAGCTCTCTGGCCTTACCCACAAGGACTTGCACCTTGAGGCATCGTTGCTTGGTCTTGGCGACATAATGTTGCCAGCCATTTTCGCCTCTTTGTGCCTCAGATTTGACTACCACAGGTTCTACTCCAGAAACAAGCTAGCCTTCCACAGACTTCGCAGTATCGGTATTCCAAACTACTTCGTTGCCCTGATTGTGGGTTACATTGCTGCATTGGTGGCCACTGTTGTCGCTGTGTTTGTTTTTGAGCAGGGCCAACCAGCATTGCTCTATATCGTGCCTGGTATGTTGATCGCTGTCACCCTAACTGCTCTCATCAAGGGCGAATTGAGCGAGCTCTGGAGCTATCGTGAGGAATTGGCCAAGTACGAGCCGGAGAAAGAGAAGAAGGCGAAGAAGGAGAAGAATGAAAAGGTAGATGAAGCCGACAAAATTGAAACTGTCACTACGGAGACGTTGTATGAGTTTGGTGACGCTACTGATGACAGTGACGACACTTTCTTGATTGAAGACAGTACCGACGCTGACGAAGATTCCGATATTTCTGATCTTGAGACGGAGCTTGGTCATTTGATACAAGACCAGATGGTTGAAGTTGAATTTGTCGAGGAAGAGTCCGATTAGCTGTACTGCAAGAATAGATATAGAGCCTTAAAGAAAGCCTTATAGATGATATATTGGTGATGCTGAATTTCATGCCAGAAACGTATACAAGATATGGTGAGCACCAGAAGATACTTCAAGTGATGGTTCTTTGCATAGCGGTTACGGCATCGTTTAAGATTCTGAGAAGCATGCCTTTTGGCTGATCTACTTGTTTTACACTAAAATTTTAACTTCGTTTCATCCAGATCAAGGGCATAAAGTGTTTGAAAAAACCTCGAACCTCTACAAAATCTGGGGTTTTGGTCATAAAACCCGGACCTCCCAAATGGAGTTTTCAGAAATGTCGAAATTTACGGAGTTCCAAGGGGGGACCCTTGGACAATTGTAAAATCGAAATTTTGAAGACGTGTATTTTCCCACAAAACCACCATGTCACTACTATTCTGGGATCAATGGAAAGCCAAGATTGAGGGCTACAATATGCGCCCTTATTCGCCTTATATACTCTTCTAGGTGGTGTCGAATGCGGAATTTAAGATTTCTTGAATTGATATCGACCTCGACATCAACAGAACCAACTTGATAATGCTAAATCTTTTTGATTTAGTGAATTTTAGTCTAAATGCAATGACTAGGACAGGCTAAAGCAACCCTAGAAGCCTCCATGACCGTTTTAATCGCTGATAGGTCGTCTATTGTAGCATTCCTTATACTACTAACTTGATGTTACTGTATTGGAAGATAGTGGCTACCTTATAGCTTCATTAATGGCCCATTTTAATGAGAAATAGCATTTTTTGAAGGTTGATGGGCCAGGAGCATTCAGTAAATGGCCTTTAACAACTCAGTATTATGACGGAATCAAACAGTCTTTAATCGACGATATTGTGCCCATTGAGGTATCAATGGTCCTTCTGACGATCACTATGCTCTTAAGCTGAGATGAAACCATCCAATACCATACTAACGGGATCAGTACTCAATTTCTGGTTCAGGAGGTTAATAGTTATACGATCATTTGAATACGGTTTGATTCTAGGAAAGGGGGGTATTCAAAGCCCCAACTCTGACATAAAACGCCTCTTATCTTTATGACTGAGAAAATGACTGAGGGACAACGACTCCAGGCGGTCTATGACCAAAAATACTTCGTTGATTATAGTGAACAGATTGTGTCCCAAAGGTAAGCTATTCATTCTTTTCATGAGGACATACTCTTTTAATAAAATTACAGTTTCAACTCTATGATCCTCTCTTATTGCAACGCAGAAGCCATCATAGCGGGCACAATATAGCCTAGTTAGAACAGCTTCATGTGGTACAGTTTAAGTACATACGAAGATCTAAAGCAGTTTTTTTGAAGTAAGTTTGTTTTGGAGTTCTTCAAAATTGTGTCATATTGTGGCCTGGAGTGTTTTCCTTTAATCAGAGGAGAAAACAATTGCACTACTACAATTTGCACCAACATGTAAACTAAATTCCCTTATATTGTGACGATTGAGAAGAGGAAAGTTTGCCAGTATTCGAAAATAAAAGGCACCATATAAGCTTGATGTTTGCACTTTGCGATCTTTATTACCAGTGATTTTCAATGTGATTATATGGACCGCAAGAGAATGCTTTTTTGGTTTTTCACTGTGGCACTTTCGCCTTTTAAGTGGAAGCGTCTAAAACCATTCATAGATGAGATTTTCTCGATATCATGGTTTTAAAACATTTATGGTGAAAATATTCATGCATGCTGAGCTATTGCCATCCTGAAACGACCCCCTACTGACAGTCACGAGGATATTTCTTTTCCTTTTGAATCACAATTGTGCTAGAGACATTCATTCATAATTGCCTCTGTTGATATTGCGTTATGATTGAATCTCTATCAACCCCGCCGCTGCAACTGACACATTTATGTTCAGGCCGTGCATGGAGATAACGCGGGTTACGATACGCGTGTGTCGCCACACAAAACAGCGATAGATCACGACTACTCAGTAACAGCGACATGTAGGGCTTATTTATATCATATTAAATTATGTGGAAGCGAATAAAGAAAAAAAAAAAAAAAAAAAACCGGATCGCCTGACCCGGAGAAAGACCACAGAGTGTTTTTCTTTTAAAGATGGTGTGGGTACTAGTTGCATTGCCCCACAAAATAAAAAAACAACCGTGTCAGCGGTACCACAAGTCGGCCACGATTGAGAACCGCATGGGGTTCCAACGGAATTTGCACAGTTCCGAGGGTAGACCTCGGTGGAGGCTTCCACGCACGCACAGATGCTTCCACGCATGTCACCCACCGGAAACGACGCAGTTTCCGAGGAGCAAGGCAAAGAAACAGAAATGCTGGTCAGGCATTTCCGAGGGTTCGCGTTCCACACCTCAATTGATGCTTCACACGAGAAAAAAAATCAGATTTCTCTGACCAAAACAGCCAGTGGATGCTGTTTCAACGTTCAATCAAAGAGCCGACTGCAAACTCCGATCCACCAAATTTAATCATTTGCAACACTACCCACGCGGCATGATAACTCCAACGTGGGGAAATCAACAAGGCAGGAACTGGCTGACAGCCCTGAGAGAGAAAGAGTCAATGCTTCAAGACCAAAGAGGCTTACCCGTCAAGCCCTGAAACGGAGGCAATCCGGGTCATCCCAGGCAAGAAGCCCGAGGTATCCACCAGTGTGTCATGACAGTCTAATCCCTGGTTGCACGACACCACAACTCGGGATGCGAATCAGTGGAGGGATTCCTGGGAGATTGACAGAAAGACCATGTGGAAGCTCGACCTTGTCCAGACGTCCACAGGAGGAGGTTCGATTGGAGGAGCTCAAGGGCAGTTACGGACACGTAGCGCTACCGTGTCTTTGGCATACCCCACACCAACCTTGCCACCAAGGAAACCGCAAAAAGTGTGATCATCAAGTTTTGTGGAACCAACCCGTAGAAACCCGTAGAAAGAAGGAGCTTACACACTGAACCAGTAGCAGAGGCCATCAAAGTCAGATTATCTGGCCACCCGTGGTCAAGAGAATGAGAAAAGTGACACCCTCTGTACCAGTTCAAGACGTCTGAGACGCCCAACCACGTTTGACTCAAAGACAACGCCACCTTCACAAGAAGCTCCATAACAGACGGGGTCGGCCATGTTTCGAGGCTGCTTCACCAGAGAGACTCTCCTGACTTGGCAGCATCGATAGCTGGTTGTGTTGGCGGAGTTGCACAGAAAGAAAAGTGGGTGGTTTTGGTGAGAAAAAGTGGGAGCGAGCCTCCTTATATATTTTTTCTGAGGGGTAGCACAAACGAAGTGACAAAGTCAATTGACCCATTTGGAATAGGATATGAGGCATAAATTGGCGATATCAGTGGAAGACATCTTCTTGAAAAGGGCTGGTGCTTGTTGCGGGGGTGTTGGTGGGTAGTTACTGAAATGGCTGCAAAAATGAGAATGAGGTGACAGTGTCATTTAGACAGATCAGATCACGTATGAGATGAATAATGAGATTAAAGAAAGAAGAAGTTTAAAACTTCGTAATCCATGAATCATTTGATGAATCATTTTCAGAACAGATATTCATCTACTATATGATGGGGCGTCTACCTACCCATTCTTCATCAAGATCAAGAAAGGTCAAGCTATTCCCACTTTCGTGACAGTTACGCACCAGTTAGCCGACAAGCAATATGTAAGAGAATTAGCTGTCAGGCTACTGAACATGGTTCTCAGCGTTATCATCCTAGAATACCCGCCTCAAGAACTAAGTGAGCACAGTTAGCAGATCAAAAGCAGTGCCACCCGATGCTTAACAATGCAAAGTCACCTAATAATTACGGATGTATCCAAATAGGGCCGTAGATTTGAAAGAATCACCTTGAGATTCTAGGATATGCGATCTTTCCACCACCATGCTTCTCTACTTCCAATATCAATAAGTGAAGGTCATTAACAGATCGGCCCTGGCGCCTCAAAAATTATAAAAGGTAATATCATACATACCTCAAGAATTAGGCAAAATCCCCGAAAACGACCTGGATTAGATATCACCATTTAGCCTCCAACTTGCCTTAACTATGGCCGCACCGCGTTTTGCAACCACAAAATGATCACACAAACGCCACTAGGTCCACTGCAAAAACAGCAAATATTCAGAAGCTCAACCATAAGAAGTTTTCATGGATCTCTCCAGATCCCCCAAAATAGCTCGAACTCTCCTCAATTACGGACCTTATTAGTTTGTGACTCCTGCATATAGAACACACCAAGTGTCAAAATTATCACCAAGCTCAACTCCAACCCACCATGCTCTGGCTGTCTTTCGTGTACACGGCGTTTTTCGCGTCATTGTGTACCGCTTTGAACCCTTTCGCGGAGACAACTTGGGAAAACTCAAAATACTACAGAAATATTGACCTCGCCAAGTCATATGTCAAAGAGTGGGCTCTTATTGAAGCCACCAATATCGGCGACAAACCATTGGATTCTTACGTGTACGTGGTGAATGACGGTTTCAACGTGATCCCCCACGTGTCTTTCCTTGGCGTCACGCTCACCGAGCCAGCCCTGGAGATCCAGCCTTTTGAACTCGATAACGGTGTTTACATGTTCAAGTTCCCTTACCCAGTGGCTCCTGGCAACTCGGTGGAATTCAAGGTCCGTTACACGTACACCAACACATTGACAGCTTTCCCCGAGAAAATCAAGTTGGACGAGCCCCAGAAGTTGTTGCTCAAGATGAACAAGTTCCCTCTTTCCGGCTACCCTACTGAGGAGTACTCTTTGGCCTTCACTGGTATCACCAAGGGCCAGGAAATGGACTTGCAGTTGGCCAACGTGACGCCGACCGCCGATGTGCCTGAATTGAAGGGCAAGGTCGAGGATAACCTCTTGGTTTACGGCCCAGTGACTGCCCACATTAAGCCATTCACTATGGTACCCATGGGCTTCTTGTACGACCACAACAAGCCCGTGCAGCGTGTGATCAACCTTGAGAGAAGCGTGTGGTTCCCCGCCTCTGACGTGGACGTGATCCAGAACGAGGAGTACTACGAGCTCACCAACAACGGTGCCGAGTTGAAGGATGGCTTCTCCAGAGTCGATTGGATGAAGGGCCGTTACGAGATCTTGCGTAAGCACTTTGCTCTCGCTCAATTGGAGTTCCCAATGCACGAAAAGATGCCTTACGAGAACTACTACGTTACCGACAAGGTTGGAATGGTGTCGACGCACCAGATCAAGAGCGGCCACCTCATTGTGGTGCCTCGTTTCCCACTTTTCGGTGGCTGGAACTACAACTTCACTATCGGCTGGACCAACAAGCTCGAGAACTTTGTGCACAAGGTGAAGGATGAGCCAGACACTTACATTGCTGCTGTTCCGCTCTTGAACACCGTCCAGGACATCTACTACGATGACGTGACGTTGAACTTGTACTTGCCAGAGGGTGCCGAGTTCCTTAACTTCAGTGCTCCTTTGGTACCTCGCGAGCTCACTGTCGGTGACGAGAAGAGCTACCTTGACTTCTCTCTGGGCCACGTGAAGGTGTCGGCCACCTTCGAAAACTTGTACGATGACTTGGGCCAACTCACGGGCTACGTCAAGTACAGATACACGCCCAAGGCGTACTGGACCAAGGTGGGCCGCATTGCTGCTTTGATTTTCGCTGGTTTGACCGCCTACTACGCGTTGGGTCTCTTGGATCTTTCCACGAAATGATTCCTATTTAAGTCACTGGGCTCTGCCCACCAAAAATAGATATAGCGTTAAGGATTTGTAGGTGGGTGGGGACACCCCGGTGATACGATGACGAAGAATAGTGACAGAGATCTTCTTCGACACACTTTATCGCTCAACTGGTTATATACTTGCCTTGATGAGGAAACAGCCAGCAATTTTTCAATCTCTTGTTAAGACTTTCAGGGGAGAAACCTCTTGCACTGTTCTTGAACTCACTTTTCATTCGTCTCTTCCTCCGTCTTTTCCCCGCTAGGCTTCTCTTGACCATCCTCCTCATTCACCGTATCTCCATTCTGCTCCTCTGGCGCCTCAAGTGCCTCTCGACGCTGCTCTGCAATCGCTTCTTGAAGAACATCCTTATCTGCCTTGAAGAGACCCAGTACAAGGTACCTGTTCATGAAATTTATCCCACTGAGCTCCCTAGCGGCTCGTTTGGCGTCTTCCATTTCGGTGTACACGACATAACACGTGCCTGCTGGAGCCGATCCGTCAGAGATTCGTAGCTGGTTGACTGGACCGTATTTGCTGAAAAGTTCAAGAAGCAGTGACGACGAGGCGTCGTAAGGGAGGTTTTTGACGAGTACGATCGGTAGGTCCATTGCGGGTGCTGTACTTATATCCAGGGCTCTGATTGGCTGGAAAAAAGGGATGTGCAGTTTTTGGGTTGGAGTTGTTCAGGAAAAGTGTTGATGTTATGGCTGCGAAATCAGACTGTGTATCAGATGGGGGTGATGAGATGGAGACCGGGTGCATGAGGCAGTGCTAGATATTCATTCAGAAATTGGTGTTTCATGCTGTTTGTGTGCAAAAGTGCCGGATAAAGATGTTTGAAAAAGGTGTACAATTACTCTAGTCAATAGAACCCTGGTGATACCAATGGACCTGAGGAGCACCCATTGATACTAGACCATGTTACACCTGGTAGCTATTGATACACGCTTAACAAGAATTCCAGGTATCAAGCATAGATGTGGAAGTGGCTAGAGGTGGTTATCTGGTTGAATTAGGTGATGCACGGATAATAGGGAATTCACAGCAGCAGATATCAGAAACCGTTTTTGGTGATACCTAGTGAATCTAAGGAAATTGTAGGAGCCTTTATCTATTCTTAGGTATTTGGTGTCGGGGTCATCTTAGCTCAGAAGTAAAGGAAGTTTTATTTGTGTTATTCGTACTTTACTGTGACATCCAAGCATCCTGACAGATCAATCAACAAGCCAATGTCTATCTAGCATCACTCAAACAGAGTGTCATACAGCTAAAGCCATATCTGAAAGCCATATTTTTTGTTTTTTACTTCCACAAACGACCCTCCCGATAGCGTCCATCATTGAACAGAATTCTGTCTTCTGGGTCACCCCTTGAACCTCACTCCCATGCTCCTCCTGACCTTCTTGGTCATTCTCCACGCAAGCAAAACAACCAAACAAAAAGCTCCCAAAAAGATATACCCGCCCATGGAATCCTCCTGCAAGGTCTCTACAGGGTGCACCTGGTCATTGATCAAGGTGGTTTCTCCACGAAGAGCAGCCTGGTATATCTCCTCCTCCTTCTTCAACTGCTCGTACAGCTTTTGGTTTTTCGTGTCGATCTTCGTGCTCTGCCCGCCAGTGATGAAGTAGTTGACGGAAGGTTTGCCGTTCTCATCAAGAGTCACGTTGTTCATCTCCTCAATGATATCCATGCCTCCTACGAGCTGGCCGAAAACGACGTGCTTGCCATTGAGCCACAGACAGTCTTCTGTGGTGGTTATGAAGAACTGAGCTCCGTTGGTGTTTGGACCCAGATTGGCCATCAGGAGACGCCCTTTCTTGTTATGTGGAATTGCAAACGTTTCGTCTGGGAACTTCTTCCCGTAGATGGAGTAGCCGCCTGTGCCGTCACCTTTTTCGAAATCTCCTCCCTGGACCACAAAATCCTTGACTATCCGGTGGAACTTGACGTTTTTGTAGCCGTACCCCTTGGTCATATTGGCCAAAGCCATGAAGTTTTCCACCGTCTTGGGAGCTTCTTCGCCGAAAAGTGCAATTGTGATATGCCCATAGTATGCCATTCCCTTGGCTATTCCGAGGTCCACTCGGTGTGTCACCTTAGGATCGCCTTGGACATAGCTGATTTCCGAAGAAGACAACGTGTTCGGTATTACCAAGGCACGTGCTAGTCCTGCCACCAAAAGAACGAAAAAGTGGAGGTGTAGTTGCATTTGTAGGGAAAGCGGCGCAGTTGTTTCTGGTTTATGCTGAGCAGGCCGGATCGGCGAGGAAGCACGCCGGCAAAGATCCGACATTGCCCCGAGGGCAGTTTCCTAAAAACCCAAGAATGTGCACAAAATGGTTGTTGACGGGGCTTAAAGGTCGATCACTTGATTGGAATGTGTCAAGCCGTTTCTGTGGCTGCAGATGCACAATCTAGCTAAGCGAATGCACATTGAGTTTCTGTGGAATGCATCTCTCTGGACAATGCGGCAAAATGTCGCCTGGGTTGATGTGCGAGCAGGTGCAGCAAGATAATCCGGGGAGCGCCAGTAATAGAGATGTTCTTGTGAAGTTGCTTTTTAAAGGTGAATTCGGGATCGTGGTGGCTTAGCAATGAGGGAAGGAATGGGATTTTCAAGAGTTTCGTTGGTGGATCTTCCTTTTAATGTCTTCAATAAGGCCTATCTCGTAGCCTACTGTCTGTTGTTTACAACACAAAAGCTAGATTTCGACAATTGGGCTTTTCTCTTCCAGACCTTCAATGTCACTACTATGGGTCCGCGTTTCTGCACCAAGTGCTCCATACTTCTACATCACTCTGTTCAGCTGTGTCCTCATTGTCTAATGGCTACGAATTATCATATATCTCCATGCATCTATCTAGCTCACCGCATCTACAGCCACCATAGCTCCCAATAAGCCTTCCTGGCTACTGTTTACTGTGCGACCAAGACTGATAGATTGAACACTCCTTTCAAACTTTGGAGGGCGTTTGAATATTTATGCTAATATTGTTCTAGCATTAGGTTCAGGACGTGTTAGCAGGGTTTTAATATGTGAAGCCTTCTAGCATTGAATGTGTGAAGCCTTCTAGCACTTAATTGTTATGCCTTCTAGCATTGTTAGGAAGGTTTGATCACAGGCTAAAAAGTCATGGCTGAGTCTCCTCCCACGAGTGCTCTAGAATACTACCCTTAATACATATTTATCTAATATGTTAAACTTTATTTGAAGGGTGTGATATCTGAAATGCATTCAACATGACTTTTGTTTGGCATTATCCTTCTCAGTAACTGAAATCTACCTTGAAAACTAAATTCTTCCTTCTTGACTTGAAATCTACTTCATCTACCTTTTGTAAAGAAATCTACCTTCTCTATTCGTATATGATCGTCTATTCATACTCTATCTCTAGGTCTTGATAGGGGCAGGCTTACGAGCCTTTTCGGCCTCCTCGTCAAACTGCTCCTTGCCGTCCACATGGGGATACGTGTTGTAGCCCCAGTTGTCGTGGCGGTAGAAGCTGCCTCTGTCATAAGGAGTCAATTCCTTGCCGTCGTGGAGTCTGGCCACAAGATCAGGGTTGGAAATGAAGTATCTGGAGAAACCTACCAAGGTACGGCCGTCGTCAAGATCATCCAAAAGCTGCTTGAAGTCTGGAGCATCGTATGTGTAGTTACCGGCTCTGAGAAGAATGCCCTTCCAGATGAGCTTGACGAAACCGTTGTCTCCAACGACATCCTCGGCATTGACATCTAGGTTTCCTGCAACTCTGGGCTCCACAATGGAAACATAAGCAAGCTCCTTGCCAGCATCGGCTCTCTGCTGCAACTGACCCAACAAGTAAGCGTAGGTCGCAATTGGGTGCGCTTCCTTGTCCTCCTCACTCTTCATACCCAAGAACTTGGCCCATGGGGAGATTCTAATCGCCAACCTGTCGGCACCAATTTCCTCCGAAAGACGGTCCACAAGGGTCAAGGCAAACCTGGCTCTGTTCTCAATGGAACCGCCGTACTTGTCGGTTCTCTGGTTGGAGGATGCTTCGAGGAACTGGTTGATAAGGTAACCGTGCGCTCCGTGAAGCTCCACGTAGTCAAAACCAGCGTCGACGGATCTCCTAGCGGTCTTGACGTACTCCTCGATCAAATCGTCAACTTCCTCCGTGGTGTAAGGCTCCAATTCGTTGCCAGCTTCTTTGGCGGCCTTTTCAGCATCCGCATCCTGGTAAATGGCAGAAGGAGCTTTGTACTTTTGGCCCTCCTTCTTACCCTGAGCAGGGTCTCCGGCACGGCCCAAGCCCCAGAGCTGAATGGAAGAAAACGACTTGTTTTCGTGGATCTGGTCGTTGATCTTCTTCCAGCCTTTAACGTGGTTTTCGTTGAAGATACCAGGGACATGTGGGTAGGTGCCTGTTTTTGTAGTTGGCACGGTCCCTTCGGTGATAATCAAAGTACCGGGGAACTTGGTTCTGTCATCGTAGTAGTTCAATTGGAGATCGGAAGGGGTGTTGTCCTCCAAAGCTCTGAATCTAGTAGATGGAGCGAATACAACTCTATTGGAGAATTCGTTTCTGCCGACCTTGATGGGCTCGAAAAGCTTGGTGTCTTTCAATGCTCTAGAAGTTTTGGGGGCTACCATTTTTGGTGATGTGGGAAGTGAGTGGGCAGAAACGCATGCTTATATACTTCGGATTATCCATAGTCCGCACTGTGGAGCTGCAGCAAGATTTGTCATCATGCAGCAGGACGTTTTCTACTTTAAGGTGTGCCTGAACATGGGAAGCAATAGGAGGGTAAAGCTCGGCATTCTTTCGCCGGCTTATTCAGCCACTTTCTTAAATCTTTCGATAGCTCGGATAATTCGCTGGAAGCCACAATATCGTTGCTTTTCTTCTGCAGCAAGCTGCGTCGTCTCTGCGCGAGCTGCAGTATTCTCACTAATCATCGGATTTATGTCCGAAACGGTAACCCTGGAAACCTGTGGAATGCTTTTTGATTGATGTTTGCGATTATTCAGACAGATGGCATATATGGAGGGGTTCTAGTTAGAGGTGGTTTTCAAGCAACATTGGCGGAGCTTAAGTGTTAGTACGAGGGTGTCAGGGCATGCAGAAGTGGGCGAGTCTTTAAGCTTTCGTAGATTCCCTTATTGGCACTTAAGGTAGTTTACGCATGAATTGGATTTAGGAACTCGAGTAAAGAACTTTGATGTACTGGAGACTTGGTTTGATTGGGTGTCTACTATCAATTAATTGAGAATCGATGCTCCCAGCTTGGCGTACAAGTCATCTTGAGCTTCATTGTAAGTATTATGTGATACGAGGTATGTTCACGAGGCTTCTAACTTCTAGGATGGACCATCCATATTCTGCTATTGTCAGCATTTTAAGATAGTTGGCCAACGATCGAAATACAGCTCGTCTTGTGTTGGCGCCCTCTAACTTTCTGAAGTCCCGCTGCCTAAATTTCCCACTGAAAGAGATAGAAATGCAGTAAGGGTTCTTTCTTGGTGGATCCAATTCAGTGGTCGTTTCTGATGGGGGACTCTGAAATACCACACTTCCCAATTACAGCTACTACACTTCTCCATTCCTTGGAAAGATCAACAATCACAAGAGTCAGATACGCTACTTCCTAGTGCTAGGATCTGACTCTTTCATTTGAATGCCGTCTCACACACCTCTTCATCTGCATTGTGATTTCGCAGCCATTCCAGCCAGAACCTAACACAACAAACACGATCAGCACAAACATTTAAACTATTGAATTTTTAAAACGTATCATCTATCTCGTCTCATCTGTAGGACTTTATTTATATACGAAGGGTTATACTGCCTTCAGACTCCTCACCATACACACCCCACCTACGTAAAGACCCCAACCGGATGCCCCACCCACCATCCACCCCGCCAAAACCACCTTACCAGCTCAATCCACCAATCCCTATCCCCCACGCTGCTCCCCCATTAATTTCTTCTTGCCCCGCCCCCAAACTCCCACAATGTGCCCCTCCCCCAATCCTCCACCTGGTGCACCCGGGGCAACTACCAATTTCGCGCCAATGTCAAGTCGCCACTAACTATCATGAACGGAGTGTCTGTCGATATCAACCACCTCAAAAAAGGCGAGGTGAACCTCGGCACGTCCATTATGGCGGTCACGTTCAAAGACGGCGTCATTCTCGGAGCTGACTCCAGAACAACCACGGGCACCTACATCGCCAACAGAGTCTCAGACAAGTTGACCCAGATCCACGACACCATCTACTGTTGTCGTTCAGGCTCTGCTGCCGATACCCAGGCTGTGGCCGACATTGTGAAATACCACTTGCAGGTTTACGCCAGCCAGTTGCCACCGGGTGAGAAACCAACCACCAAGGTCGCTGCCAGTGTTTTCCAGGAACTCTGCTACAACAACAAGGACAACTTGACGGCGGGCATCATCTGCGCAGGATACGACAAGAAGAACAAGGGTAAGGTGTTCTCTGTGCCCATTGGCGGCTCTATCCACGAGCAGCAGTACGCCATTGCCGGTTCCGGTTCGACGTTTATCTATGGATGGTGTGACGAGAACTACAAGCCTGACATGGAGAAGGACGAGTGCGTGGCGTTCATCAAGACGGCATTGGGCGAGGCTATCAAGTGGGATGGCTCGTCGGGCGGTGTGGTGAGAATGGTGATTTTGACGGAGGCAGGTGTGGAGCGCTTGATCTTCTACCCTGAGGACTACCAAAAGTGAGGCCGGGGCTGCTAGAGGGCCTTGCTCACGGTACATACAAATCAAGAAAAGAGAAAATGGTGTAGGATGTGGATGGAGGTAGGGTGTGGGCTGAGAGCTATACGGTTTAAGAAACACGTTATGGGGATTGGAGTCTAGGCAAGCCTACACTATACAATTGCCTACTCAATTGAGTCGCTGGTACCTTGTGATCCATTTGGCAGTGTCATACTGACTGGATTAATGTATGCATATGCGAGAAGCTTGACGTGCCACTCAATTGAGCTTATCAAGAAGCACATTGGGCGTGGCTGTGATTCAAAGATTTCTTTTCAATAACAGATCGATTTGGATTTCGTCAGTAATCAGTCGGACTCTGGAAACATTCAGTTTGCCATCGACTACTGTTCACTGGCCCTATCCAGTCAAACAAGCCACAAAACTTAATCTTCACTTTCAAAGCTCAAATAACTTCAACCCCAAGAACATCTCTTCTTTCATTAATCCTCACCCTGAGGTTCCGGCCCTTGGGAAGGGTTCCTCCTCGACACAACCTCCAGTAGTACAAAACATACATTGGCATATACCGATCAACAAACGCCACCACCTGCTCCCTAGTCATTCCCGATCCCCTCGATTTCCTCAATTCGTCCTCTTGCTCCTGTCTCCATGCGTACACACTATCAGTGGAGTCTGTATCCAAAAACACGAAGTAGTCGAAGACATCCCACACAGGATTGAACTTGGCAAGCTCCTCGTTCACCTCCTGGAGATGATAATATTTATGTTTTTGCACTATGCTCGAAGGCCATTGGCCAAAGTATGCTGTGGAGAAGAGTCCAGGCTCAAGAGCTCTGTACCCGTTGAACCACCCCTCCATGATGACCAAATCCACGTTCTTGAAAGACTGCCACGTGTCCTCCGGAGCCCTATCGCCCTTACCAGAAAAGGCGCTCTTATCGTAACGAGGAATCTTAACTGGTTCTTGTGCTTTGAGCTTTTTGAACACATCAAGCAAAAACGGCACATCATGCGTCCCTGGAAGACCTCGGCCCTGAAGAACCTCGTTCCCCTCCGCTTTGGCCCTCTCGGTGACCTCCTCCTGCTGCTTTCTAGGAAGGTAGAAATCATCCACCAGAAATCCAGCCACTGCCAAGCTTGGCTGTGTGGATCTGTAATGTTCAAGAAGATGGGAGACCATGTATGACTTGCCCAGGCCCTGTGGCCCGCTGATGCCCACAATGAGTGGTTTCAGGTGTGGCTTGGTCAAAAGCTGGTCTATGTATTTGGCTACCTGGGTGCTCATGGTGATATTGTGGGGTACTTCCGCGCACCTTATATAGTGTGGAATTTCCGGTCATGGGGAGGTTTGTATTATCTGTTTTCTTTTTTTATTCACATTCGTCGCTCGTTTTGACGGAAATTACGGATTCTCCTTCAAAAGAAGAATTTGAATGAGTGGTGTGGCGATTTGGATGTTGGGGTAGTGGGCAACAATGGCTGCCAAAATGCACCAAATTGTGTCTAGAGCCTACCATAAGGGTCAGTCGATTTACATACGTTTCATCACTCTAAAATGTCATGAACACTTGAGATATAGCTCTCAATCAGTTATATGTTTCTCTGAATTAATTGACCAAATGGACCTGGAAGCTGGATGATGGAGCCACCCGTAACTGATCAGCTAATCCATAGTTACACCTCTACTCGTTAAGCATAGTATCAGCAGCAGCATCATAGGCACCGCAACTCTACTAACTCTATTAGGCGTCCATCACTTATTTTACTCTTTCGTTTGTTAAACTCTCATTTGCTAAATTCACAATCACTTCACAGATTACGGTCTCATTCTCAGCCCCATCCAGCTTAGCTTCCATGCCTACATCCACCTCTTTCTACCGTCGAATTTCTATAACCTCGCCTAAATGGCCTTGGCGTCCCGGAGCTTGGCAACCAACTCGTCCACGTTTTCAACCTTCACACCTGGAGCACGTGCAGGTGGCTCTTCCACCTTCAACGTCTCCAAACGGCTGGCGATCTCCACGCCCAAGTCGCTGGCCTTCAACTTCTCCAATGGCTTTTTCTTGGCCTTCATGATGTTGGGCAACGAGGCGTAACGAGGCTCGTTCAATCTCAAATCAGTCGTCACGATCATGGGCAATTTGGCCTTGAGTGTGTCGGCACCGCCGTCAACCTCTCTCGTCACACTGACTTCTTCGCCAGAGACCTCAACCTTGGAGGCGTTGGTGGCCTGGGGCCAGTTCAACAAACCAGCCAAGATCTGACCGGTCTGGTTCGCATCATCGTCAATCGACTGCTTACCTAAAATGACCAAATTGGACTGCTCCTTTTCAACAACCTTCTGCAAGATTTTCGCCACATTCAATGGCTCAACCTCCTCTTCACCAACATCCACTAACGTGGTGGTGTCGGCACCTTTGGCAAGTGCTGTTCTCAAAATATCCTGAGCCTTGGTGGGGCCAATGGAAACAGCGTGGATTTTCTCAACCAAGCCCTTGTTGGCTTCTCTTAGCTTCAAAGACTCCTCCAATGCAATGTCACAGAAAGGGTTGATACTGAACTTCACGCCCTTCTTCTCAACGCCGGTACCGGCCTTGTTGATTCTGGGCTTGATGGCGAAATCAATGACCCTCTTGACAGGGACCAAAATCTTTAATTTTGTAGACATTCTAGCTGCACGCAATCGTTTTGAACGTCCTGTTTGGCGCTGGACTTCACTTGTTTGGCTATCGCTCACTCGCTTTTTTTCCAACCCGAGATCGATAATCGGTGTGCCCGACCTACATATTACTCACCACCACCATGAGTCTATCTAAAGCAAGCTCCAGGGTGGTGGTTTTGTGACTCCAACTTCCATTTCGTTGCCAGTTTCTGCCATTTCAACTTGTTGTTTGTCATTTCCCATTCTCATCGGTTGAGCGTTGGTAGTAAAGACCTCAAAAACCTTCATTATTTTATTGCTGAGTTCATTGTCTAGGGCCTGTTCAAGGAAAGCCTGTTTCTCTGCTTCATCTTCTCGATCCTAGCCTTTAACTGAGCGGTCACTTCAGCGGCCTTCTTCCAGTTGTCTTCTTCAGAAACATTCTCTTTGGAACTAGAGGTGCTGTAACTGCTCGTATGGCGCGTAAGCTCGGCCCGTTTCGGGCTAGCGTAGGTTTGTTTTGGCTCTTGGGAGCCGGAGGCGTTATGGCCATCAATAGAAAGACGGTCCACACGGGAGCTGAGTTCGTTATTAGTGCCTCTTGTTTCTTCACCCTGGAGCTCTACCGTTCTTGTGGGCGAGAATAACGGCTGTGGTGGATCTGATCTTCTCTCTTCAATTAGCGAGTCTGGATTGCCTGTTGGGTTGAGCTTCAACATGGCTATCACCTGTTCCATGCTAAGGATTTTTAGCTTTGCATTACCTGCTTCGTTCTTGTGATGAAGGATTTCAGCGTCCTTGTCAATCAATTCCTGACGTTTGGCGGCATTGTCGTCCTGAAGCGTCTCAAGTTGAGCCTGAAGCTGTCTCATTTGCTCGTAACACTGCTCCCTTTCTCTCTCCCATTGGCTTTGCGCCTCCACAAGTCTCGTTGTGTGTGCCAAAAGGTCCAGTTTCTCCTTCCTGAGAGATTCAAGCTCGCGAAGCTGTTCGGCGTCGATGGAAGGTCCTTTGTGAACAGGCTCTGGCACATTGGGGGTGGGCCTTGTTGAAGACGACACCAACAGACGACCGGTAAGGCTTCTCACAGAAGACGGGAGCTTTGTTGTTTCGGGCTTTTTGGCAGGAGACGTAGCACCACGTTTTGAAGGAATAGCCTGAGACGAAGTAGGTTTTCGGAGAGGCGGAACCAGAGAAATCTTGCTGGTAGAACTTGTAGCCAAACGCGATGGTTGCTGAGGCTGTTTCCTTTGCGGCAGGGCAGCACTAGCTGTAGTTTTGACCTCTGCCTTATCATGGGCAGCTTTGACCTTGGCCAATCTGTTCTCGTCGACTTTCTCCAAGAATCCCTGAAGTTCTCTCTCTCCGGTGATTTTCATCAATGTGCCTATCATGTCTGTAGCAGCCTGTCTTATGGTCTCCTGAGACTCACTTAGAAGTTTCACACCAACTTCCATTATGGCATCGATTTGTGTGCGTTTTGGAGGAACAGTGGCATTGGCCAAACAACGACGTAGGTAGTCGGTTGCTGAAATCTTGACTTGGGGTGTTCTGTGCTTCATACCATTGAGCGTTTCGTCAAGGACGTCGCCTAAAGAGGACGATTGGTAGATGGAGTCAAGTGCATTACCTAGCGCCTCTGTCACTGCTGGTTTTCTCTCTTTATTCCTTTCAATCATCGGTCCCACAACTAAATGCTGATACTTGTGGAAACCCTCCTTGAGACCCTTTGATAAAAATTCAATTCCGTTAGCGGCTAGCTGAACCACCTGGATGTTGGCGTCTTTCATGCACCTGGCAAAAATACGAACCAAATCAGAATAGTCGTCGTTGGCGAGTTTTGGCGCCTTAGAAAGAACAGCATGAACCTCGTCAAGGGCCTCTTTACGGTCCTTCCACTTGGCTGAAGCCATTGAGCTGTGCAAGTTCAGAGGTAGTTTCAGAAGCACCTCTACTGGCTCCAACATCAGGAATGGATCAAACTCCTCGGCCGGCGCTGCCCCATTCTCCGCTGTGTTTTCTGCATCCATGTCAACGTCCTCGTTATCGTTCTTATTCTGGTGAGCCAACTCTTCTTGTTGCTTCCTCGTAAGACGCTTTTGTGTGGGTTTGTCACCTGCAACCTTTTCGAAGTCAGCTTGGAGGTCCTTCTGTTGCACGGGTCTCAAGCTGTCCATAAGCACCAGCGTGAGACCTTGTCCCATCCACTTGTAGATTTCAACTGTGAGTGTAGTCGCTTGAGCACGGACATTTTTGTCAGCATGAGAGAAAAGCTTTGCTAGTTTTGGAATAACAGGCTTTGGAGAAGCCACCTGGCAGCCAAACTGTTCGATTATTGAGGACACTGCATTCACAGAAGCAGCCACGAGTTTGGGGAGTCTGTTATCAAAAAATGGCACAATTTGCTCAATCACGGCGTCTCCGCTATTAGTAAGCTCCACAATCCACAAAAGAGCGTCAACAGCCTTTGCTTTCGTTCCTGCCCTGTTTGAAGAAAGACCCTTCTCACATAGGCTAGTTATAAGACCAGCGTTTCTCAATTTAGCAGCATTATTGCCGTTACCGCCAAATTCAAAAAACAGACAAAGAGCTTGAAGAGCGGTTTCTTGTGCCACGACATTGGAATCGGTCACGATCTGTTTGACGAGATCGGGCTTTTGGCTGAATATGGAAAAACATGAGTCGTCTGGACCTCTCGATTTGGTAAATTGATCATTAAGCGCGGTGTAGCCGTCTTGTCTGACCTTCCATACTTTATGGACAATTTTCTCCTCGACCGGGAGATTTGTATAATCCTCTTCTTCTGCCATATTGAAGGTAGTAGTTGGTAGCGGTGATCTTGGGGTAAACAAACACCTGCGTATGCAGGTCGGCTGCAAACAAAAGAGGTATTTCACTGAAAATGCAGCAGAACAGATGGAGATTTTGAGAATATTCTACTTGAAATAATTGATAGAAAACTGACTAAGCCAAATTAGGTGTGCATTGGTTTGTTTGTTTGTTTGTTTGGCTCGGATGTTGATGAGGAAAATAGGTCTCTATCGGTCATCTTGACGACTGAAAGTTACCAAACTCATGGAAATGGCAGTTATTTGGCTCTTTTATGAGATAGTCGAGGCTTCTCCACCGTAAGCATTCCCTGACTTGATGAACTTCATTATCCACAATTACCTCAATTTCCCTACAAGTAGTCAATGCAGCGTCGTTATTACAAGCTAAGCTCGTCTGTATGTGACATAACGGGCAACGCCCGATGTGGCCAGGTGACAGGCCGACCACGGTTTTCATCTATCCTCAGTCCCGATTTACTCCACCGTCTTGGTGTACTTGGCAACAATCTCCTCGTACGGCTTCAAGTTGAAGCCCCAGCTCTCCTCGCCCTCACGGTTCTCGTAGTATTTCTTGATGTCAACACCGTGGTATGGGTGGTGAGCCATGTTGAACCAGGGAAGAATGAACAATGCAGTGAAGGAGTACTGCGAGTTTCTGTTGGCGATATCCTTCATTCTGTCATCCAACACAGACTCGTTCTGGTGGTATGGCAACTTCTCCTCCAGCAACAACT
The DNA here is from genome assembly GCA_026585945.1 of Candidozyma vulturna. NCBI lineage: Eukaryota > Fungi > Ascomycota > Pichiomycetes > Serinales > Metschnikowiaceae > Candidozyma > Candidozyma vulturna. Next base: position 315,717 of record CM048833.1, on the reverse strand, counting down.
TCTTGATTTCGTATCTGTCTTTCTTGACCTCTCTGGCGTTTTCAGACCAGCCCAAGAATCTTTTACTGGATCTGATGTACGCAAGGTAGAATCCTCCGAAAAAGCCCATCAACGTGGCAGCTCTCAAAGCTGGAGCAGGTACCTTACCAGGTTTTTTGAAAGCACCGGCAACAGGCTCCAATTTCTCCCAGGCCACAAGACCGATTGGGAAGGCTGCAGTGGAAGCACCCCAGACTGCGATGTCAGAAGCTCTGAAGTACGAGATGACTCTGGTGTAGTAAGGGTCCGAGTCAATGAGCTCATAGTCTGACTGGGCAACGTCGCCTCTGACGGGCTCGTAGGCTTTGTTGTAAGACATGGCGATTGATGGTTGATTATGGGTGTTGATTTTCTCACGATATGATTGGGTGCGTGCGCAGACCGGTCACGTGAGGCGGTTGCAAAAGTTGAAAAAGTGGAGAATTGTGCCGTGGGGAGGTAAGCTTTGTGGTTTAGGCAGAACGTTGATTATGCTGAGGGTTATTGACAGATGTGTCCTTGTTTGAGGCATGATGTGTTGGTATGCTGAGTGAAGAATGGTGAGTTCGCAGCCAGCTGAGGGTGAGAGGAGGTGATGGAGGTGACCATGTAGTCAAAAAAATTGATTCTTGATATCACTAGTTTTACCTGGATAAGCTGAAGAAAAATCACCAACATTCAAGCAAATTTGATGTTAATACGTCTGAAATGATTGTTGATCTGAGCTGAGTGCTGTAAACGTGGGTAGACATGGTGAAGACAATGCTCGTCAAATCGACACTTTCTTCTTTATTTTAGGTTTCGAGAGGTCATCGTGCTTTAGGTATAGTAAAAATCGCCTTCTGGAGTTGCTTGAAGTTCGCAAGATTTTGTGGATTTCGACAATATCTCCTTTTCTGATCCCTGATGTATTTCGCAGTCTCTTACCAACTGCCACCAATAGTCTGAAATGTGTCAAAGAACAAAAACTTTTGATTTATTGTACATTTCAAAATAGTGCTGTTCAATAAATAGCTATAAACAAGAGATATATGCTACTTTTCATTTGCAAAATCGATAGCCCAATACAATTTGCGTGGTATCTCATAGGCACAATTCCGCATGAACTTTAACCACATCAATTTCAAAAGAACACTCAGAATGGCAATGAAGTGGAATCATTATTTGACAAACTGACTCAAAGCTTATGAATATTTTAAATTACCACCGCAGCCCACTCTACTCATCCTCCACACTTGGACCCTTTCGCAACGAAGGTACCTAACCAAAATGCCCCTTTACTCCAAAAATGCAACGATTTTATTCTCCTCATCATCTTTGATAACCTCCAGTCCCTAAACTTACCCCAATTGGCCAAAAACCTCTACATCTATGCCAACTCCACCTGCTCAACCAGACTGTCCTGCACTGCTGCTTATCGCTTATCACCACCTACTCTTCTTTATGGCTACACTGTCTCCTAAATCCCTCTTCACCAGGGTCGTCAATGCACCGCGAATACACAATGTGCCTGTTATCAATGTCGTGATCATCTCGGTGCTTGGGTCGTTTCTCCTCAAACTCACAACAAAGTACAATGACTTGTACATGAAGAGCTCCTTGGTCACGATCATAGTGACCAACTTGGTGCTTTACGGTATTTCCGAGACATTGGCTCAATCGCTTCTAAGCTATAGAGGCCTGGCTGAGCAGTTTTCTGTTACTGTCAACGAGCCGTCCTACGATATAGAGGCAGAGTTGGGGAACACCTTTGAGGACGAGGATCCGGATAATGATACCGAGCTGCTCCGAGAGGAACACGTCACGGAGTTTTTGCAATACCTAGACGGAGACGAAGCCCAAAGCGAGGGTATCACTCCGGCCTTCTTGGGTCCTCAGTTGACCTATTTTCTGTTCAGCAGGCTAGCTGGATTCATGTGCTGGGGCTTCATCATGGGAATGGCGCAGTGCTTTTGGTATAAGTTTTTGCAGATTTACTCCAAGGACCCTAAGGTTGTGGAGGTTATCCGGAAGGTTCTCAGCGACCAATTCTTGTATTCGCCAGTCTCGCTCTTTTGCTTCTTCGTCTACGGTACTATGGTGTTGGATAATGGCTCCTGGGATGACGCCACAGAGAAGCTCAAAAAGATCTACCTTAAGACGCTCATGATTAACTACAGTGTTTGGTTTCCGGTGCAGTTTATCAACTTTTTGTTGGTACCCCGTCTGCTTCAGGTTCCATTCTCCTCGTCGATCTCCGTGCTCTGGAACTGTTTCCTTTCCATGAGAAACTCCCAGTCGTAGAGGCGCGGTTAATCAACTGGACAATTTGTGGGCTCTACTAAACTGCTACAATGTTATTCGCATCAATCCCGTTCATACGTGCAACTACGTAACTTACACCGGAGACCTGAAACTTCCCGACTCCTGATCAAGTCAATTTTCTGCTCACAAGTACATGCCCAGTGTTAGCCCCGAGTTGATCTTACGGACATGTGCACTGAGCTGCTTGATATAGCTGGCTTTACCCTGCTTGCCCACAAGGTAGCCACCTATAAGTTCCGCAGCATCCATGACCAGGTCAGCGTCAACCTTCTCGAAACCCAGGTGACCCTCTGCATTGAGCACCAAAACGCTAGCATTGCCCAATTGGCGAGTCTGGAATAAACGAGAAGTCACTGCTGCAACTATACCCGTTGTGTAATGAGGAGGCTTGATAGTTGGTACCTGCTTGAATGCATCAACTGACAGGGCAATGTCTAGTCTGCAGAGGGAGGTTCCGTTATTGAGTGGCGAAGGCGCCAATGCAATCCATGATGTGATGGTGGTGCCCAATTTGATGATTTCGCCGGCAACCTTGTTTTCTGCAATGGGATTCATGAAATGAGGAACTATGATGGCAAAGCCGGAGCCATTTTCTCCGAATGAGTAGATGGGGATCTGCTCTGCCTTGAATTTTCGCCCTAGCGCTTCAAGGTTGACAGCGGAGTAGAGCTGGGAGTCTTCGTCATACTCCTCGTTGGGCACGATATCCTTCAATTGGGGATATTCCACGGCAATATGGCCCACGACGTTTTTATTGGGCACCAATTCGAGAACAACGCCAATGTTCTTTGGTACGATCACGATGGTCTCTGGTAGATCGGAGGTGTTCAAGGATGTCGTGACCTCTGGTACCAATGGTGGGGAGTCTGGCTCATCATCGAGTGTGTGACGTGGGTTAGGCGTTTCAGCCCAGGGTTTAAACTATTGTTAGTATAAGCTGGCGGTCTGGTGGCGTTATCACATACTAGCATGCTGAAGAGGAAGGTAGTTGATGGTGCGAATGTGGAGGAATGGGTGCAAATCGCGAGGAGGTCTGATAAGAGACATTCTGGACCGGGGTATAGACACTATAAAAATTTGCATTGATGGATGAAGTTTGTAGAATGTGGCAAATTCATCATTTGAGCATTGACCCATCTTTGTGCTTGTTGATGGTTCAAGACACAGAACCATCTCTAGATCTCGACTTCTTCAAGAACAAATATCGATGAATTATACCTTACCAATGGCTGTATCTACAGAGATTTTAACAGAATCACATTTTGGAAGACAAAACGATGCTCATTTCCCGCTTCATGTATGAAAGCCGATACTGGGTGCAAATGGGAGCGAAAGCTGGTCCTCAAGATATAAACCACTGACCCTCTTTGTTCCTACAAGCACACACTGAGCTACTGGAGCATTGAGTGTTTGGCCCCCTTTGATCGCCTCAAATAACGTAAGATAGGTATCTCCAATAAGTGCGGTAGTATTCCAAGAGGTTGAGGAGACAAATAAAGTCGTACTGATGATTCGATTTGACCAATTCCCATTGGGCAGCTGGAGTCAGCAATAGCGCAAGCGCTTGATGTCTAGCTCTCACAAATTGGCTATTCAAATCCTTGAAACTGCAATCCAAGTATCCAACTAGCCTTTTGGCAAGGAGAGTCTTCTTCCTGTGATCTTGCCTTTGAAGCTTTTTCATCTTTTCAATCTCTGAGATGCCCTGCAAACTAATGCTTTCGTTGGTCACTATCATCTGGAGATCACAATGAGGCCCACTAGCCAAAACATGCCTGAAAAGAAATGGTTTCTTCACCTTGAGTCCCGTAAAAGTAAGGACGTTGTTACGATCTTTGGACACATTTGACCTTAGACGATATCCAACTTCAGTCTCGGGAATTGCATGGCAGGGGATGCCAGTGATGTTGTTATTTGCATCTGATGGACTCACTGAAACGGGCTTCGAGAGCTGGAGTGCAAGTTTAGTGGGGGTCATCATGTTATACGCTTCCTTAATCAACTTCGGTGGTGGATGACCTACTTAAATGGGGTTTGCTTCAAAAGGGTTGTTAAAGTGGAAGAAGGAGTAGGTGATTGAGAACCATAAACGTTTGTATCTCAACATGAGAGCACCACCCAACACCAACCTGTATTTTTTTTACCCCCTGAGCCAAGATTGAAGGGAATTAAAGATATCTCGAAAATAAGAATCCACCAAATGCTGACTATAAGTTCAGTGTGTTGTCAGTTGTAGCTGGCTGCAAATTAGTGAACAACCAAAGCGAGATCTCCATGTCCCTCGTTGACTAGGCTGCACTCAACACTCAGCTCTATCAAAATCTTTTTTCAAGCATTAGTTTCAAAAATTTAACGAGTCGATGATAACTTAGACGCCATAGAAGGAGAACCACAGCATTATCTAATTGCCTACACTGTGCGAGACTCACTCGCACCCAGGATCTCACGACACTTTCCCATAGAGACATGACAGAAATGAAAAAACCGCTTACTAAGTGCATTCAACGAAATCTCCAGATCTTCCTGAAGCACCCTGACCAAAGCCGAGAGCGGCTATTCTGGTGCAGTTCGCATTTTGCAACCATTTCTGCCAACTACCAAAATGCCCCGAAATCGGCCAACATCATCAGTTTCTTACAATTCTACTAATCAATATGCCTTTTCTGTAAAAGTGCTCGATGTAACGCCATCCAATCCATTCCGACCGCCCCGTCGTATAGGCCCTCAATCTACCATACCCTCGATTGCAGGGTCCACCATTGCCAGAACCACCAAAAGCAGTTCCCCAGAAAGAGCCCAGATTCACCCATTTTACTCACGCAAAACCAACCCCTTAACACCACAATCTCCATAAATCCCCCCTCCCAACCTTTACCACCTCAATCTCCACCAAACTGCGCGCGAAATCAGCTCATATCTCCATCAACACCTACCACATCACCATAATGCAAAGCACCCTCAGAAGCCTTCGCCTCGGCTCCCGTTTCGGAAACCGCCTCAGTGTGGCAAAGTACCATTCCGCCCTGCACCCAAACATCCTTATCAACACCAAGGCGCCGGAACTGATCCTCCTCACCAAAGCCTTGGACTATCTTCCAAAATACGGTTTCCACAAACAGTGTATTGACGACGCCGTGCGTGACCTTGGCTATGCCGATTCGCTCCAAAGCGTCATTGCCGCTAATCCGCTGAACGAGTCGCCAGAGCTCCAGCTCACGCTTTTCTGGTTGAAACACCAAAGACAGAGACTCTACGAGCATGTGCTTGATCCCCAGCTGGAGTTCCACAAGATCCCAGACGAGTTCGACAGAGCCGCGTACCTCTTGAAAGAGCGCCTCTCGTACAACCAGCCCGTGGTTGGCCAGTTGGCGCTGGGTCTTTCTCAGCTCGTCCTCCCATACAACTGGAGCGCCTCGTTGGCTGAACTCCACGCCTTGAGCGACGACATTGCCTACTACGCCGGTGACATGTCCAACGACCTGGCCTGGTACGCCAAGCGCCTTCTTCTTTCGTCTATATACGTCAAGCTGGAGCTTTACATGCTCCTGGACAGACCTCCGTTTGACTCCACCAACAGCTTTGTCGATCGCAACATCCAGGCGGTCCGCTTCATGGGCGATTCTTACAACGCCGTGGAAGAATGGTCTTTTTTCAACGCCGTCTCCTTGCTCAACCTTATCCGCTCGCAGCTTGCCCGCGGTTGAGTTTACGCCATTTGCGACTTGGTCTGTAGGAGCTTGCCACGAGTCTCCTCCATGTGCTGCTGCTGTTTCTCCAACTTTTCCTCCACGCGGCGGATCTCGCCCTCGATGAACTCGATTCTCTTGGTCACGTTGAGCTTCGCCTCGGCAAAGTCCTGTGGCATGAGCACTGGGCCCGTCAACTTGTAAATCTGGGCGCTTTCGTCCAAATCACCGAATTCCTCAAGGACGATCTTGTTTTCCTGGAGCTGGGTTTCGAGCTGCGAACGGGCTGCACTGAGCTCCTGGAGCTGGGTCTGTGATTGCGTGAAATCCAACAGGAGTTTCTCAAACTGCTCTGCTACCGATGCCATGGTGTAGTTGAAAGTTGGCGATGCGCGATCGCACCACTCGAGAGGTACCACGGACCGAAGGTAGAAAACGTTAGTCTGTAAATACATTATGTCGTAGAAAAAAAAAAAATAAAAGTAAGAGACTTTTTAATAAAGGTCATGATAGGAAAAGGAAGATTTGTAGTTACTGAGGGGCACGTAAAAGGCATCAATTGGTTCAACAGTGTGGATGGTGGCTAAATACAAGATCTGGGTAGTACTGAAGGGCCGGGCTATCATTGGTGGATAGACGCTGTTTCATGATAGGTAGGCGAGTTGAAATCGGCGTTTCTGAGGAGGCTGAGCGATGGATTAGATGGTCACTGGGCAATACTGCTCATGTGAAGAAGACTAGCAGGAGCCTATGAAAGTCAAGCAGAGCTTCAATCAAACTTGGGCTATCCGTGACTTTCTGTCAATTCAAAATGCTTGACCGACGGGGTCTTCCATCAAAGGGGATGCAATGGTAAAAGTTGTAAGTGGTCCATGGCAATTGGGTGCTATCAATGTCAAAAACCAGTCACTCCCGTTCCCTCTTTTCCAAACAAAACATCTGTGATTGAAGCCCTTAAACTGCTCCATTTAAGGTAGCTTCTCGGTATCACCACTGGACATCCATACCGACCAACTGCCATTTCTCAAACCACCTCATTTCAAGTTCACGCCCCACTCCTCCTCGTCCCCCAGCATGGGACACTTCTCGTCCTCCCGGTCCTCCTCATACTCGTCGAACCCGTCGTCTTCTTCCTCCTCGTCGTCCTTAACTTCGACCAACTTGTCCGCCTCGGTCGGAAGGAAACTCGTATCGTCCGGGTCCACAATCACATCGGCGACCTTCACCCTCTCGTACGCCAGAAACCCCTCGACGTCGCCTGCAACGTCTTCCTCGTACTCGTCTATAATGGCCAGGTCGTCCAGATCCAGCTCATTCTCCTCCGATTCCACATCCATCGAATCGTCCTCAATAGCGGAGTCAAACTTTCCCACGGGCTGGTGGATCACCGGGCGTAGCTCGTGACTCGTGTGCCTTCGTTGTGCCTCCTTCTTGCTCCTGACAGCCTGAGACATACTCATAGCCCGGAACTTCCGTTCATTGGCAGCTCTTCTCTCATTGGCCAAGGCCCGCAGCTGCTGGTACGGCGTGGCAAACAAGTCCTGGTTGAACAAAAACCCCTGGCCCTGTTTCAAGGAAATAATGGTGTATGAGGATGAGTCAGGGAAGAAGCTGTGGCTCTCGTAGATGGACGGTATTTCGTCTCGGATCATGGTTTCGGAAAGCAGAGACTTTCTTCTGTACCAGGGGGAGTCGACGGACGCAAAGGGCAGGAGTCGCCTTTCTTTTTCCGACATGGCACCTGGTTTCAAGAAAGGGTTGATGAAGCAGAAGTAGTAGTGGTGGTTAGCTGTAGGACTGTGCGATAAGGCACGATAAGGTGGGACTGAGCTGTGCAAGTTGGGGTAATGGAAAAACAAAAGATAAGAGAGACCGTTTAGGAGCCTTATTTTAGAAGAATGTCTGGATATATTTTGAAGAACTGCAGTGCTTTGTGAAAGATTGGTAGTACCTAGAGCCTCGGCTGCGAGTCTCGGTTGCGGTCGGATTGGCGTATCCTCGGGCGGTTCCGAGGCCATCGTGTGATGATGATTGTTTTTTTGTGAAATAGTTGGGAAGAGATTTTTGTGGGTTCGGTGAAGATTTAGTTATTCTGGTCGGTGCTGGACTTTTGCATATGGTTGCTGCATCACAGGTCAAAACGGGTGGCATGTATCCTGTTCTGTGGAGGCAGCATATTGAACTTTGATCAACAATAATTTGGATTTCGTAGAAAAATGAAGTCATTCGATGAACGATCCATCGGGGGAGTTCATGAGATATAAAAAAGAAATGAAACTAATCGGTAGCGGAATATATACTACCTCAAGGAGGATATTCAGGATACACTCGTTGGAAGTACATCGGGCACTTCGGTCATTCCTGAAGCGGTGTTGTCGAAATCTGAATTATTCGATTTAGTTCTTATTTGAATCAAACCAAAAACGACCTTATTTCAACTCACAACCTCACCATATGCTCTTATGCAACCACACCTATGTTCCTTAATCTCAGCGGCTATACTGTACCCTCAATCTCCTTGTCTCACCCAATGATCTCTTATGTTTGATTTAACCAATACCGAGATCCACCCGAACAGATTGCAGTATTCACTAGTTCCATCTTCAAACCATCACTCCTCATTATTTCTCCCTAGGTCACCCTAGGCCTCCTACACCCCGTCATATCATGTCTCGTTACTGCTATGTACAAACCAAGAACCGACTGCCTGAGCCAGCTATATCTTCCATGCCTCCTGACGCATGCGCTGCTTGAACTTGTTCATCACGTATTTGAGTCCCTCCTGTGATTGGGACATGTTCTTCTGAAAACGGCGGTGGCCCCACAGCTCGATCCTCTCCTTCATGCCAGCAAAGTTGCTCGATAGCTTCACCTTGCTTTCGATGTGTGTGCGTGTCCCTTCGCTGGTATAGTGGAGATACTCCTCGACCTTGATGAATTTCCTGTGGTCGACGTTTGAACAATAAGCCGACATAATCCCGGACCTGGGGTCGATCACGGATTTCTCCAAGATCCACGAGTCCAAGGACGAGCCCAAAAAGGGCTGGATGAACAAGGGCAACAGCCCTCTCTTGACAACTAGCTTCGTTGTTCGGAGCATCCCCGAATCATCCACGTACTGCTCCAACGTGTCTGAGCTCTGCACGTGCTTAGCAAAGGGGTTGGGGTACTTGTTCATGTACGCATACGACGCCGTGGCGAAGTTGAAGTCGTACAGGTTGGACGCCTTGATGAACTGGACCATGTAGCGTTGTTAGGCGAACCAATGGAGCTCGAAATTGGTAAGCGATTTTTCCACGCAGTGTGCAGGTCCGGCTATCTCGAGCCGACTGGTGATTCAGTAAGGCGGTCCTTACAATATGGTTTTACAGTAAAATTCGTCTAGGTGCTTTGAGCTGGTTTTGGGGATTCTGGCTTCTCTTATACTGGCCATATGGAGTGAGGGGTACGGAAAGGCTGGATTTGCACTCACCGAATACAGAGACAGTGTAGGTATGGCCGGAGGCAAGGTAATGGAAAGGTGAGTAAGAAACGAAAGTGAAATAATAGCCATCAGCAGCGTGTAGGGATGATGGTATGTGCGGATGCAATCAGTATGTTGTAGTATCGAGATCACAGTAGGTAATTGATGGAAGTGTAAAGACAGTATTTGAAAGCTGGATTGTATCAAGCACTGAGACAAGCATCGTCTTTCGATTAGCGTGGCTCGTAGTGGCTCTCTTACGAGAAATACGTTTCAGTGGCATCCATGTCCTGCTCAATGAGAACACCTGCTGAGTCAGAGATAACATCAGCAGATGGTTGTTTTGGACCTCTTTCCATCAAAACACCCCTCTTTCATTAAGAGTCTTATGAACACTTTTGCCGCGTTTAGCCACCCATCTCTCATGCACAGATTTTGTAGTCAACCGTAAGAAAACCATACAATGCAACGTCTTCTGCGCTGAAAAGCATCATCTAAAACCGCAAAGCCAGAGCCAAAACCTAAACAAAATGCTCAAACCTTAAACTTCCAAAAGGGCCTCCCGAAAAAGGCTCCCAAATGCACCGCTTCATTGCAAACTGCAACATGCTTCACGCCTTCCAAAAATCTCCTAATCGCCTTGCATCCACTACCCCATTGTCCTACCCAAAACCCATATCCACAGAAAAACCACCATTCTACAGTACTTGCGGATCAACACTTCCACTGCCCCAAGCCTCGATATTTTTCAAAACACCCTGTGGAGGTGGGGTCTCTCCACTTGCCTAAATCAATGTGACAGCTCGCTAAGCGAGAATGCTATGGTTGGGCCAAAGCCTACTTTGGTGCAAGATTTTTTTTCTCTAGCGATCATTCACAAAGTGTCCAACAACAAATTGGTAACCCGCAAATGGCAATATCAACTAACTAAGATGAGTTGCTCCTGCTTTCCAGTAGAACATCTCATTTTCCACTTTGGGCCGACATTGCCGCTAATCAGGTTGTCCCTTTCCAGCGGAGAGTTATTTTCCAATGCAAAGCCCATCGGGCACGGGGAAATCAGCTGGTGTGTGGAGAAGCTGCAAAAAAACACCTGTTCAAGGTTCCGCCACGGCGTTTGCACCCAAACGCGGGAGTTCTAATTCTTGAACAACTGGTGAAATTTTTTTCGAAAACGACAAAGGGCTGGGTAGGCCCGCCGCGAGGCAGTGGTGCTTATCTAAAAGGTTAAAAATCTCGGATTTGGGGCCTTTTGAAGAACCCGAAAGACCGTTGGGTGTTGCATTTTCCAAAATAAGCGGTGTGCGTAACGTCGGTTTTGCCTTTTCGGTAGCTCATGCTGCTCCTGGGGCCTCAGCCCTGAAACGACGCCAGCCCCGTCGGCCATATACCTCCGGCGAGGCTTAAAATACATTTAATTCGAATACTAACCTTGGATCGTGTGAGGCCGGATTAACATGGGGGAAGCCCGGGAAAACCTGGTTTAAGCCGGGCCCCGATCGCACCGAACTGCCCCAGCACGGCAAGAAAAAGAAACGACGCGGTGAGAGACCATCTTCGCCGAGACGCAAGAACGGCATACAGAGACGTCACGGTGCAGAAGCCTGGCCAGCGTGCATGCCCATGCATACGGCGTTTTCTCACTAACCAACAGCATCTCAGCAAAAAAACGCAAAACGCCATTGATAGCAGAGAATTCCCGGTGGGTCACCATTTATCGATAACAAATCATCTGTGCTCTCCGCCCGCGTACCCCATACACGCTGATCTGCGCAGACCTTTTATACATATAGATCTCGGTTTGGCCATCTCGGAGTACTCGCCAATCTTTTTTTTTTCTTGACGAACACCTTTCCAGTCCCTGTTTTGGCACCGCGGGCACGTCACTTTTCTTCTTCAACAGAGTTTGACATCGCCAAGGCCGGCAAATTTTCTTAGGCCACAACCACTTTTTCATCATCACCATTATGAGCAAAGCTGAAGAGAAGGTCGGGTTCCACAAGGACTCCAACTCCATCGAGCCCATCATCTCGGAAATCAAGCCATACTCGTCGGACGAAGAACCCGACAAGGGCTTTGTGGGTAACTTTATCGACTCATTTAGAGAGGACACGGAAAACAAGACATTGGACCACAAGGAACTCAAAATGTCTCACTTGTGTGTCATTGCTCTTAGTTCAGGTCTCGGAACCGGTCTTTTGGTTGGCTCCGCCACCAAGTTGAAGTCGGGTGGTCCTCTCTCCATCCTCATTGCATACATCATCGTCGGTACCATGGCCATCTGTACCATGAACTCCGTCGGTGAGTTGACCGTGGCATACTCCAATTTGCAAGGCGGTTTCAACGAGTGGTACCAGAAGTTCTTGGACCCTTCTATTGCATTTGCGCTCGGCTGGAACTACTGGTTCCAGTGGATCACCACCATTTCCCTTGAGTTGGTCACCGCAGCATTGACGATCAAGTTCTGGAACTCCGAGCTTCATCCAGACATTTTCGTCACCATTTTCTTCTTGCTCATTTGCCTCATCAACCTTTTCGGCGTGAAGGGCTACGGTGAGGCAGAATTCGTCATGAACTCCATCAAGCTCCTCATGCTTCTGGGTTTCTTTTTCATGGGTCTTTGTGTCGATTTGGGTGCTTCCAAGTCCGGATTCATCGGCGGCAAGTACTGGAGAGACCCCGGTGCCATCACCAACTTCAAAGGTTTGGTCACCTGTTTTTCCACTGCTTCGTTTTCCATGGGTGGTACTGAATTTTTGGCGCTTTCCGTCTCCGAAGTCAGAAATCCTCGTACTGCGCTTCCGACGGCCATTCGTCTTGTGTTTTTCCGTATCATCTTCTTTTACCTCGGTACCTTGGTGATGGTCGGTCTTTTGGTGCCCTACACCTCCGATAGGCTCATGGGAACCAACACAGAATCCGCCAACGACGCTTCTCCATATGTGCTTGCAGCAGACCTCCACTCTGTCAAGGTTGTTCCTCACATTGTGAATGCCGTTATTCTCAATTCTGTCACCTCCGTGGCCACCGCTGCCATGTACTCCTCCTCCAGATTATTGCGTTCTCTTGCTCAGCAGGGTTTGGCTCCAAAGTGGTTTGACTACACCGACAGAGCCGGCAGACCATTGAGAGCGTGGTTGGTGAGTATTTTGGCTGGTATTTTTGCATTCATTGCCGAGTACGAAAAACAGGCCACTGTGTTTGACTGGTTGATGTCCATTGTGGCTCTTTCCATTGTGTTCATCTGGCCTGCTCTTTGTATCTGTCACCTTAGATGGAGAGCCTGTTTGAGATACCACAAAATCCCCTTGGACACGCTTGGTTTCGTTTCTTACACTGGCGAGTGGGGATCGTGGCTTTCTGTGATCATCAACTCGCTTGTGTTGATCGGACAATTCTGGGTGGCTCTTTTCCCCACCGACAAGCCCGATGTGGCCAATTTCTTCCAGAACTACGCCGGTGTGCCTTTCCTTTTGGTTTGTTTCTTTGGACATAAAATTTTCGCCGGAAGCTGGACGAAATGGTGGCACAGGATCGAGGATATCGACATCGATGCCGGCAGAACCATTTACGACAAGGAGCAGTTGGAGTTGGACAGGGAGGAACTCAAGCAGAAGATTGCCAGCGCCCCCTTTTGGAAAAAACCGTTTGTGTGGTTTTTCAACTCGTCTTAGACGTCACGATTTATGTAGCCACGACTCGTTTGCATTGTACTATAGACCAATGGATTATGTATTAGTGAAGCGTAGGACTAGGCGCTTGAGGGGGCTACAGCACCTGTTGGTATAATCGGGCTGGAGGTCAATCACTTTGCAATAAAAGATATTTAATTGAATTCACCACGTCTTGCTCAATACTCTGGCCATCAGTGCCCATTGTGTACAACCGAACGTTCTAGACAAGCCACTCAGGAGAAGCCACCCAGCTATTGCTATTCCTGATTTAGCAAATCGTCACAATCTACTATGAAATTCAAAAATAATTGAAGTCTCCCACCGGCTTGGGCTTCCTGCTATCAGGCTGTCAAACCTGTCTATTGACATGGTTCCGGGTCGGCTATCCTGTGATTTAGTCATCGAAGAGTCCCAACCGGGGTCGTTGAACATTTTCGAGAGAAATTTTAAAAAATGGTGCTCAAACGGATACTGCCATTCTGCTCATTTGGAGACCCCCGGGGTAGATGGGTGCCAAGAAGTGCTACTTCGTTGACGTCAGTAACAAAGATGACATCCTCGGAGAAGCCTCACTGACACCGAGGCAGTGTGGCGATGGCGTTGGGGGCAGTGAACGGTTCCCACTAAGATGAGCAAATCACAAACCTCAAGTCAAAACTTAAAATTCACAAAGTCTGATTTTGCATCTCCGCTGCATTGTGGCTACGACGCCTTGGCACCCGCCCTTTTTGCACCCATTAATTTCAGCAGCCCAGGGACGAAATCTCAGGATCAAGCGGCTAAAGCGTCTTTTCTAGACTACGCAGAATTTGGAAAATCGTAAAGATGGCCGATCTCGTCGTGAAGATCTTCCAAACGTCAGTTTTTCACCATAAGCCGTAGCGGTGTTTCGGAAACTTGGCCGAACGCCACAAGCCACAAGCCAAAAAGCCAACAAATTATCAAAATCAAGTCAGAATGTAGAAGTTGGAAAAAAATCAACCGTACAATGCCCACATTGCTAACTTTTCACCACCTCCTCCTCCATATCCGGCACCCTCGTGGGGCACCAAACGGCCCCATCAACGAACCCAAAGCCGCCTCGGCGTTCCTCCCGAATTTCCAAAACCACCTCTTCAACCCTATCTAAAGAAATAAAAACCCTCTTCCTCTGATATTTTCCCACCCCACATCCTCTTGGGGACCCTACCCTTCCATCCTTCACAGTGCGCACAGCCCTAGCAACTTCATCTACACCACCTTACTGCTTCTTTACATGAGCCGAATTCGACATCCCCGACTGTCTGGTGCCTGGACCAGGCCTGCTGTGCTTCTAGCGCTGCTTGCCCGCTTGGTGCACGCTTTTCCTATTCCGACTGTCCGTGACATTGACGTGAAATCCTCTCAGATGACCACTGAGGAGTTCTACGCCAATCTCTTCACCTCTGTGTTTTTGGTGTTGGCGGGCGGTGTTTTCGCCGGTTTGACCTTGGGCCTTATGGGCCAGGACGAGGTCTACTTGAAGGTGATCGCTACTTCCGGTGACCCGCTGGAGAGAAAGTACGCCAGGAAGGTTTTGAGATTGATTGGAAGAGGCAAACACTGGGTGCTTGTGACCTTGTTGTTGCTGAACGTCATCACCAACGAGACGTTGCCTATTGTGTTGGACCGCTGTCTTGGTGGCGGCTGGCCTGCCGTGGTAACTTCTACGGCTTCTATTGTTATCTTTGGTGAAATCATCCCTCAGTCCATCTGTGTCAGGTACGGCCTCCAGGTAGGTGCCTTGTTTGCTCCGTTTGTGCTTGTGTTGATGTACGTTATGTACCCGGTGGCATACCCTTGTTCGTTGCTCCTTGACCATATCCTTGGTGAGGACCACGGTACCGTGTACAAGAAGAGTGGACTCAAAACCTTGGTGACTCTCCACAAGACGATGGGCGTTGAGCGCTTGAACCAAGACGAGGTCACCATCATCAGTGCCGTTTTGGACTTGAAGGAAAAAACCGTCGCTGACATCATGACCCCCATGGATTGCGTCTACACCATGTCTTCCGACTCCATTCTAGATGAGGCGACCGTGGAGGAGATCTTCAATGCTGGCTTCTCCCGTATTCCTATCCACCTCCCGAACGAGCCTTCCAACTTTATCGGTATGCTCTTGGTCCGTGTGTTGATCTCGTATGACCCAGAGGATGCTCTACCCGTGGCGTCGTTCCCATTGGCTACTCTTCCCGAAACCGCCGCCGACACCTCGTGCTTGAACATCTTGAACTACTTCCAAGAGGGCAAATCCCACATGATCGTGGTTAGTGAAACACCTGGTGAGCCTACTGGCGCTTTGGGTGTGCTTACTTTAGAGGACGTCATTGAGGAGTTGATTGGTGAGGAGATTGTCGACGAGTCTGACGTCTACATCGACATCAACAAGAACATTAAGAGAACTAACCCTGGTCCTTTGTCCCGTCGCCACTTGACCTCATACTTGCACAACTTGTACCAGTCGAACGACGCCAAGAGAAACTCGGTTGGTTCTGGCGGAAACACAATCATTAAGGCAAACCCTATTACCACATCCCCCAATGTCATCCGTGCTAGTGCCGAGGGTCGGGCGCTTGGCTCGCCTATGCTTGCACCTATGAACAGGGCACTGAATCCGTTGGAAACCTCCAAGTCATTTGTTACCATCAAGAAGCCTCTTCAACAGCATGAGGTGCCTGGATCGCAGCCGACCTCCGTGGGCAACAACTCTGTTCCTGGACCCAACCGCTCGCATCCACATGTAAGGGGTGGCTACGAGCCTATCTACACCAGTGAAGAAGCTGCTTTGCAAGAAGCTCGGGATAGACTCAAGAAGGACGATGAAGAACTGAATGGCAACGACGGTGGCTGTGAAAACGACAACAACGGCCACGGCTCGAACCATTATCACAACAATGGCCATTCTGACAGCAACCTACCGAAGCGTGATGGCGACAGGAAGGAGGTGGAAACAGACATTTCGGAGATTGTGAAGGACGGCAAGAAGTCCGAGGCCGTGTCGAAGAAGCTGTCGCGGAACTTCTCCAGGAAGACCTCTAGAACGGGTTCTTTCTCGGGTTCTGTTTCCAGAACAGGGTCCCGTAGAGGCCTGAACTCCAACTCGCACTCGGACGACGACGGTGTAGCCCATTCCGATCCGATCCTGATGGAGTTCCTGGAGCTGCGGTCGTACCGAACCGGTGGTATCGTGGAGTCAGTGGTGAACGTGCAGGGCGTCCACAAGACCATCATCGAGGATATCAGCGACAGCGAGGACTCGAGCCCGGAGCAAGGCAGTCTGACCAGTCTGCGCAAGAAGCGCTACAGCAGTAGCGAGGAGGAGAGCCAGCGTTTGGTGAACTTCTAGCGGCTGGCGACGAAATAGCACATATTTACAGAAAGCTACATTTATGACATGGTGGAGTAGTACGCAAGCGGCACCGGATTTGCGCTTTAAGGCGGAGGTGGAAGGTGCTTCAGGGGTGACACCTGAACTCTACGAAGATATCAAGAAACAGCGTTGGCTTATCGAGATTGCTCTGAGCTACACCTTTTGCACGGCTTATCTCCACAGCATCTGACGTCAAAGCCGGTAAGCGATGCAGGGTCCACCTTCTAGAAACCGAGGCACCCAGACACTTCATTCTTTTTAATTCCCATACCCTCACTCCTCATTCCATGGCTTCCTCCTTGCTCACGCGGAATTGAGCCCCACGTCATGGTTATCTGCCCTGTCCAGATGCCGTGGTAAGCATCACAGCAGATGGCTGCGAAAGCAAGAAACATGTTATCCACAGTTCCGGCGGATCACAAAACCGACATCTGCTAACAAATCAGGGTAGCTTTTTCGATCATACAACCCAAATTTACAACGTTATCCCAGATTTTGTCGTAGACTCTCCAGATCACTCGGCCCCTTCGGCTCGGCAGATACGCAACCGAGGGATTTTTCAGTAACCCCAGCCGAAGCAGTAGAAACAGCCTTGCAAAGGGAAAAGCCAAAAATGAAACCACAAATTAACCAAGACTGGTGTGGCCGTCGCTCGACAAAAAGTGCCCTGTTTTTCGGCTTTAGCCCCGGTGCCGCCGCATCCGTGTGGAGCCGGTGAGCCGATGTATCTGCCCAGATTGACAGATGCTTTGGCAACACAAGATAAAACTCAACTTCTAGGGTTCATTTGTGGAAACTCGCCAGATCTAATAAACAACGGCCTTCTGCCACTGCCTTCCATCGGCACATCTCACCAGAAACCCACGCTTTCGCAGCCATAGCCTGAGCGCCAAAGCCCCATCTCTCCAGCGGAATCCGCCTCCAGCCGATTTTCAAAACCACATTCTCCAAAAGCCCCCGTCGCCTTCTCCAAGTCCACCCACTTCAAAATTTCAAAAATCTCTCCCCCATCCAGCGTTCCGCGTGCACCTTCGCTGCTGTTTCCCTTTATAAGGCGCGAAGTCACTAGCAACTCCAACTCAACCTCCACCTCCGTCTTCACCACAATGACAGAAAAGAAACACCGGTCCCTCAAGGACCTCTTCAAGCACCTGTCGCTGCTGCTGCTGCTGCTCAATAAACTCGGCCACCTGGACCACCGGCTGTTTCTCAGAAGAAGAAACCTGAAACTGCTGCTTACGCCTCAGACCAGCTCGTCGCTGAAACCGTCTCTGGGGAACTCGCCGGCGGCGAGCGACCTGGAGGAATCCGTAAGAAAGGGCAAGGGAAGCAGGAGAAAACACGAGCTGTCACATCTTTCGTTGAAGCGGTTTTTCAAAATCCTAAGACCTGAGCACTTGGACGACGGCGTCAAGGACAAAACTCCGCCCGAATTGCCTCTTTCGCTGACGCTGGACTTGGCCAAGAAGTACGATATCGGCAAATTGATCGGCACAGGCGCCTCGGGCTCGGTCAACTTGGTCACGGCGCACGGCAACGAGAAGGAGATCTTTGCCGTGAAGAAATTCCGGGCCCGCTTGAAGAACGAGCTGGAACACGACTACCAGACGAAGGTGAAGAACGAGTTTTTGATTGGCGACTACCTCAAGCACCAGAACTTGGTGCACACCATGGAGTTGATCAAGGAGAAGCTGGAGTACCTTATTGTCATGGAATACTGTCCCTACGACTTTTTCAACTTGGTCATGCTGGGCCTCATGAAGGTGGAAGAGGTATGCTGCTATTTCAAGCAGATTGTGAACGGCGTGGCCCATTTACACGAGGCGGGCATCGCCCACCGTGACTTGAAGTTGGACAATTGTGTGGTCAACCTGGACGGTGTGCTCAAACTCATTGATTTCGGCTCCGCCTTCCAGTACAGAAAAGACAGCAAATCGAGCTCTGGCCCGCAGACGAAGATCCTCAAGGCCAAGGGTATCGTCGGCTCCGATCCATATTTGGCTCCCGAGGTTTTCGATACTACCACGCCGTACGATGCCCGTTTGGCCGACGTGTGGTCCATTGCCATTATCTTCTGCTGCATGATTCTCAAGCGTTTCCCATGGAAGCTCCCCAGATCGAGCGATCCGCTGTTCCGGTCGTTTGCTTGTCTCAATAATATGGATGAGCCTGTTACTGAGCAGGAAATGGAAGAGAAGGACTCCAAGGGACCCAAGTACGGCCCAGAACGCCTTCTTCGTCTTCTCCCGCAGGGATCCAGGCCTCTTATTGCCAGCATGCTCACCATCGACACCGCCAAGCGTTGTCTAATAGGCGATGTCCTCGCTGACCCCTTCTACAAAGATATCCAGAATTGTTACTACGCCGAAGTGGACGAGGAACCACAGGAAGAATTTGAGGAAGCAAAAGATGACAATTTGCAGCCCCCACAATCGCCTATGTCGCCAGAGGCTGCTCTGTCGCCAGGCTCAGAATTACAAACACCCAGCTCCAGCGGTTCAGCTACCCCCAGAGTCTTGTCCCACGACGCCATCAGCCACGAAAACTCGGCCCACCGTTTTGGTAGTCATATTCACAATCCAGAGGCCTTTGCCGGTAAAAAGGCCGTCAAACGTGTCGAGCGTTTCTTCAAGGCACCCAACCACACCCACCATTTGGTTACAGAAAAGGAACTAGAGCAGATCAATGCCGAGCGCCAGCGGGCCCGCAAGTTGAAGGAATCTGGCGCTGCCTAAACAGCACTATTTTGGAAATACTGTCATAGACGTTTCATTCGCTTTATCAGATCTGTAGAGGTGCATTCGCATTTGCAACCGTTTGCAACCATTTGCAACCATTTCGATGCATCCAAGTTGCACAAAAGGCGAACACATGAATAGTACTCTTTGAAACATCAAACAGTACAAGTTAAAAAGCCTTCATTTAACTCCTCTCCCAACCGCTTTTTCTTTAAGCCTACGGCTTCCGTGCATCCCGCCTTATCTGGTGCACGGAGGCGGTCATGTCTAAATACAACTACAACTTCAATCAACATCAACAACCCATGTCTGGCCACGCCGTGGCTCTTCCGCATTGGATCCAGACCGTGTCTGGATGGAGCGCTTTGGGCGTCTCTGGTGATCATTTTTTTCAGCATTCTTCTACACCTTCTAAATTACAGAAAACCGTTCCAGCAGCGATTGATGATCCGGATCCAGTTGATCGTGCCGCTTTTCGCCATTCTGTGCTACTCAATGCTCCGTGATCCAACAGCCGTTTTTAACAAGTTTGTCGTTGA
The DNA here is from genome assembly GCA_026585945.1 of Candidozyma vulturna. NCBI lineage: Eukaryota > Fungi > Ascomycota > Pichiomycetes > Serinales > Metschnikowiaceae > Candidozyma > Candidozyma vulturna. The sequence continues at coordinate 295,907 of CM048833.1, read as the reverse complement.
GCCAGTTCGAGAGATATACGAGGCGTTTGTCATCTACACGTTCTTCTCGTTGCTTACCGATATGCTAGGAGGAGCCAAAAGCATCATCATCATGACCAGCGGGCGGCCTCCTGTGCTGCATCCGGGGTTTGTGAAGTGGATCCTTCCGCCCTTGGATATCCTGGACCCGCAAACGTTTTTGGCCATCAAAAGAGGCATTCTACAGTACGTCTGGTTGAAGCCGGTCATCTGTTTTGGTACCTTGTTCTTCGAGCTACTCGGCTGGTATAACGTCAACGATATGAGCGCCAGCTCGTTGTATCTCTGGTTTACGATCGTCTACAACTTCTCGGTGTCGCTCTCGTTGTATTGCCTTGCCATCTTCTGGAAGATCCTCTGGCAGGACCTCAAACCGTTCAACCCCATGGGAAAGTTTCTTTGTGTCAAGCTTATCATCTTTGCCTCTTACTGGCAGGGTGTTCTCTTGGCAATCCTCAACATCATGGGCGTTTTGCCAGGGGACAGTTCGCAGGACGAAAACGGAGCCCCAAACATTGGTGTATCAATTCAAAACGCTTTGCTTTGCGTGGAGCTAATTGCTTTTGCCATTGGCCACTGGCTTTCCTTCTCGTATAAGCCCTATACTATCTCGAGGATGCCTACTGGAAGAGTGCAGTTTTACTACGCTCTTCGGGACATGTTTGGTATCAAGGATTTGGTCGTGGACTTCGCCCTCACGTTTTACGGCGACTACTACAAGGATTACAAGCAGTTTGACTCTGTCGAGGCCCTTATAGCACATCCGTCCCTGAAAAGCCGTATGGGCCGTATCAACCAGGGCCTTCGCTACCAGCCTGATGGCAAGCAAAAGCACTGGCTCCCGCTGCAAAACCTACAGTCCTCGCCTCTGGCAGGCCAGGCCAGCATCCGCAGCACATCTGAGATCAACGCCATCTCCAACAATATTTATCTGCACCAGCACGGACGTACACATTCCATTTACGCTCCCTCGCTAGCATCCACTGGAACATCCACCAGAGCGCTTTATCCACATTCTGATAAAGGCAGCCCACCAGCGTCGCCGTTACTTTCAGACACCCATTCCGTCAAGACGAATCCATCTAATATGGAGGAGGACCTCTCGGAGACCATCTCGGAGACCCTCCGGAAGCTCAATCCTAACATTAGCTATGACAACGAGTATCTTGATGAGGATGAGCAGTACTACCTGGCTGCATGCTCTGTTGTAAACAACTACAACCTCGACCAAACGGAGGTGAAAAAGTTGATCAATTATCCGATCGTTGATGAGCTTATCATAGGCCACGAGTATGGCTACAAAGTCAAAAAATTGCGTGCGGATCGGATTCGCCAACAACGGCAAAACAACTACAGCAGCCTTTCTCGAAATGACAACCGTGGGTACGGCAGTGTCTGATGTTCATGCCTTCATAATATATACAAGTTGGGTTCGTTCAGTATTCTAATCATCTAGCTTGAACAGATAAAGAGAATCAAGGTCGTCATCCGCCACCTTTGGCTTCTGCTGCTTGGCTTTCTTCTCCTGCTCCTTCTCCAAACGTCTTTGTTTTTTAAGATCCCTCTCGGAAACCTCTTCTGCTTCCAGGGTAGCAGTTTGAGCTATCTTTTTTGGTGAGCAGTTAAAAGCTGCCCTAGCATCAACACTACCCGATTCCTCAAAAGGACAATCGAGTTCCACCAAAATATCCCTCACCTTTTCCACCACCTTCTCACGTTTGCGAAGCTCTATCTCTAACGCCTCATCTTCAACGTTTCTGATGGTGGTGGTACCACTCAACAGATCCATGAGTCTGTCTTCCTCGCTAAGCTTCTTGGACTTGAACAAAGAATGCTTGTCGCCGAGGTAAATAAAAAACTTATCCTGTTTTTTGACACGTCTAGCGATTTCGTTGTATTTCTGGTTTGCCAAATCCTGGTTGTTGATGGACCACGAAAGAGGTACAATCTTCAAAGCCAGTTTTTTCCGTTCTGCTTGTTGTTTTTGGTTGGCTGCTCTTCTAGCAGATGCACTGCCCAATTGCAAGAGCTCCTCCTGCTTTCTAGCAGCTAGCATATCCGAAAATGTTCGAAGCATCTCCTGAATCGGAACTTTCTTGATGATAGGAAACAGCAGCTGACCTCCTTTATCCTGCTTACTGACAAACATGCTGATACCATCCTGGCGAAAGTCCATCAGATTGACGATTGTGCTGAGATTTGTGACTGTCAAATGTTTCGTTTGTGGGTCGAAAACCTGAACCTTGTATGATGGGCTCAAACCATGCACCTGTTTGATGATATCCTTGACAGCAAGCCTGGCCTGGTCACTGCCAGAATCGAAATTGAACCTCACAACCTTTGTCTTTTTTCTATCTCTATCGTTGGATTTGGAGTTTTTGTATGGTTTGTTATTGTGGTTAGGTTTCTTGTTATATGAAGCTGCAAACCTGTTACCACCCGAGGATGAGGGTTTGGGAGGACCTTGGGTAGACATGTTTGCGTTTCCTGCAGCTTTTTGTGAAGCTTGACATGTTGAAAAAGGTCTTAGTGATCGAAATAGACTATGTATGGCTGCTCGGGAGGCCATCATCTTATGCTGATCAATGTATGGGAGCATTTTTCAAAATATACTGCAAGTGGAGTCACGTGCATTTGCAGCCAGGACAAACCCCAACTACGACAGCTCTAAATCATTGAAAAAATTTTCTCTATTCACAATCAAAAAGCGTAACACGTAATAAATAAGTTAATAATTAAGGTTGTAAGGGTCGAGGTTGTCGAACGTGGACCCGAAGGGAAGATTCTCAAGCTCGTCCAATCCTAGGTTGTTCATCATCTCCTCCGGCTTTACCTCTGAATAGTCTGTTTCAGTCTGATTTCCCTGGGACTCAGCCTGTCTTTTGTTGCCCTCAAGCATATACGGTGGAAGAATTCTGCCGAAGATTTGTGTGTCGAGCAGATCCATCACACCAGGAACATAGTTATTCTCGTAATTGTCGGACTTTCCGGAGTCACTATAGCTGCGACCATCAGCACCCTTTGGAGATTGGCTTCCAAAGTCTTGTTGTAGGTTCTGTTGAGCTTGTCTCTCCTCAGCATTTTCATTTTCAGCCATGCGAGCACTCCGATCGAAAAGCTCAGTGTACTGGTTCGAAAGAGGGTCTTTAGTCAGCTCAATTAGCCCAAATTCTCCCAGCATTGGTACAGCAGGGCGTGCGCCGTCACGGAAATCATTAATATCGTCGAAGTTTCGAAGAGTAAGCTGGACACTCTCATCGTTGGCTTCAAGAGAGGCGCTATTCCTGAAATTGGTCTTCATGGAGGTATCAGCTGTTCTTCTGTTCAATTGTTCAAACAAGTTGTTCAAGATGTTGTAGATTCTGAGCGAGGCATTCGACATGTTCTTCAAAGTGTCCAACACCTTGCGGCCAATCTCAATATCCTCCTTGATCATCTCGATATTCAAGTCATCATCGAACAAAACGCCCGCGTAGTTCATTCCTTGATTGTTCTTGTGCTGGTTGTTGTAGTTGGCAAAGTGGTAGTAGTAAATCAAACAAGCGATGGAAAAAAAGATCGTGTACATAGAAAACCAGTAGGTTCCAACCAAGAGCTTCTGGTTGATCATTTTGTTTGCAAGCTTGACAACCATACGAGCAACCTTGATACAGTTTCTGCCTCTGATAAGGGAGCGAGGGTCTGAGTTCGACGCCTGATAACCGTTACTGATGTAATGAATGAATGGACGATACAAGTTGTTTTGACAATTCAAAAACAGTAGGTGAAGGTAGTAGTTTGCAAGCAAGAAACGTTCAGGAATCTTCTTGCTGCTCTCAGGATCACTTGGATCCGTTGGTTTAAGCTCTGGAGGAAGATTATCAAGCCATTGTTTCAACTCAAACTCTAGCTCGGTAACCTTGTCGTGCATTTTCTCCGAGACCACACGCTCAGGCAGTTTTGATTTGATTTTGATTGGATATAGCTCCTTGACAATGTGGGATAGAATGATCGTTAGTTTGGTGTGGTGGTTTGCACAGCCAGAAGAAGAAAGACGGCCTTCCTGTTTGTCAAAAAGGTAACTGTCACGAGTAATAAACTCGTCGTCGAGCTCCACGGGGAAGTTCTGATCGTACTCGTCCTCGCTGATAGACTGAGAGAGACCCAAAAGCGAGTTGATGTAGATGTCCATCTTGTAGATCGTGTAGAAAAGACGCTTCCTCGTGTCGACCTCAATAGGATCTAGCTTCCGTTTGGAGGACTGAAAGATGGACAAATTTCTGTGGAGACCTTCCTTCAATGCGCTTCTCAATGCAATACCAATGTACGAGTAACAGGTGGAAAGACGAGCCAGACACTGCAAATAGATGATCATCATGACAATGGTTTGGATGGACGGAATGTCTCCGACGTTGGTGATATCGATGAGTTTCCGGGCCTCAAGGAAGTACCTGAACCCATCGTCCTCCAAAGAGTGGTCTGACTGGTTATTCGTGTACAGCAGACGGGAGAAGAGCGAGCCGCAAGCCAAAATTGAGTACATGAACGGCAAGAACTTTTGTTGTCTGTTTGTGTAGTAGAGCGGATCCATGCTGTAAAGAAGGTCAACCTCCTCGAGTAGCGACGGTCTGTGGTAGAATCTGAACAAGACACAAGCCTTTGACCACGTTGTAAATATGAGCTGTAGCGCCACTTCTTTCGGAGGTAGAATAATCTTGATTTCTGCGCCAATGGAGTCGTCGTTCAGTGTGGTGGTGGAGACGTACGGATCTAGCTGGTTGATGGGGGAGGCGTTTGGGGTTGCAGCGTCCAAGTAGAGATCTGAAATATCCCTGACATTGATGTTTGCCGGATTTTTTTGTTGAAGATAGCCAACAATGCGCTGCAACTTGGGCAAGTCAAACGGCAGGCGCAGATCGTCCATCAAATTGATGTTCAACTTGGGGAACAAGAGCTGCACCAAACCCTGGCATAGCTGCAAATTCGGCACCGAGTTCGGCACCAGCTGGGAGCGGTTCATCAGAAGCAGCTTCAAAAGCGGGTTCAGCTGGGGATCCAGCGGCAAAGGTGGCGGCGCCTTCTTGTTTCGTACATTGGGCTGATCATAGGTGCAGTTGTACGAGTACACCGTGCAATGGATGCACGGCTGTTTGCCGTCACATTTCACTTTCTTGTGACGACAGCAGTCGCAGGCACGGGTGACACGTTTTCGTTTGGTCGCTGGACCCATGTTGGCTCCTCCCTGGTAGGAATCCATGGAGTAGCTGTTTGTCGAGGCCATGGGCGGGGCGGCGTAAGGGTCTTGTTTGGGGGACCCTGACATGATGTGGGGGAGATTTGGGGGCGCTTTGTGGGGGAGAGTTGTAATATAATGGTGAATTCGGCTGGTGGGGGTTTGGTTGGTGGGAAAAGAGAGTGGTTGTACTGAAAATCGACAAGGATTTTAGTGCAGGCGCATTGTGGGGGACCTCGCAATTAGAAGGTGCCAAGGTGGTGGGGCTGGTTTGGAAAATCTTCCAAGTGAGGGTGAGTTCGGAGTCAGAAAGTTTTTGTGATTTGGTTGGTTTTTTGGAAATGTTGGAAAGGCTGTTTCCTGGTCGTTTCGTACCGTGATGCAAGGCGCCTAGTAGGCGAGCCTAAACATGTGTCAAGTGGGTTATTCGGGATGAAAGCGAGACGGCCGAACAATGGAGACTATGGTCAGATTCTCGAAACTTGGGTGTTTTTGCGGCTCTGGGGCTCTACGGCTGGCTTCTGTTGCTCATTGTGTTTTTCTAGACTCTGGCGTTGCGAGCACTGGCTGGGAATGTCGATGAATTAGTACTACAGAAAAGAGTCATTTTCATGATGTGGCGGAGCGTGAAAAGCTCGAATATACGGGATTTCGTCAATTTCCTGTCATTTTTGGTTAATGCTGATTTTGGTGGTTTCAGACGATCTACGGACCGTGAGGCTGAAATACGGCTTACCGTGCCACAGATGATACACCTGAGACATCGGTATGTCCGTCGCCAAAACCGAAAAGTAACAATGATTCCCATTATCTACTGCTACAGAATTTTCGAATCGTCCTTATTGCTCTCTGCTTCCGTTCTTCCGCCACCTTGGAGATTGCGCTATTCCGGTCAAATAAGCTAGCGGTCTCGTGCAGATATGTACGATGTCCATCATAGCCGACCAGCTTAATAGCACAACCACATGGGACAACCGCAGCAGTCTGCAAGAAGACCGAGAAGCCTAAAGAAAAGCTTAATTTTATTTTCGGAAGCATCGTAGCATTGCTGCAAGTTTCCAATGAGGCCATCGCTGTGCAGCTTTCATCCAGCACCTCTACATTTGGCTCACACATCATTTATTTCAAAACGTTCACTCGGCCAACTTGCCCTCGACCTGGAGGATCTGCCTGGCACTATCTGCAATGGACTGCTCTACGGAAATCAACTCGAAGCCCAAGATATTCCGAGTCTTGTCGTTGTTCTTCTTCGCTCTAGTGTCGATATCCTCTTGACCCGAACCTGGCTTTCCCACAGGCACGTTTTCCGTCTGTTTGGGGAATTGCTTGTGCAAAACATCCAAAATTGTCTGCTGCGTGAACAGAGCGCTGGTCAAGAACAAACGCTGGTTCTTCGCCTCGTCCTTCTCAAAAGCAACTAGGTGGGCCTTGGCAACATCACGAACATCGACTCCAACGGAATTGTAGGGAGCCACCTCGTCTTGGGGACTTTTGATCTTGAGAATGGCGTTGATAACCTCAGAAGAGGTGTTGAGCTTCTCGGTGCTGAAGTGGTCAGTGGGCTGAGGTCCAAAAACGAGCACGGGATTCACTGTAGATTACACAAAAGCCGGCTTTTGCTCCTTGACAAACTCCCATGCAGCCTTTTCTGCAAAAACCTTCGATCCACTGTAGCCATAAATTGGGCTTTCCAAGGCCTTTTCCCAGGTGAGGTTGTTCCATGAAGTTTCGTCAAATGTCTGGTCCGCTTGCAGGTCCTGGTCCCGAGAGGCAATGGCGGCATAGGAGGAGGTAATGACCACTCTCTTGATGTTTGGACCATACTTGGCGATCGACAGCAAAGCGTTCTTGGTTCCATGGACGGCAGGCTTGAGAAGGTCCTTCTCCACGTCGGTCACATTGTAGTGAAAAGGCGAGGCAGTGTGTAAAAAGACGGTGGCCTCCTGGTGTTTCTTGACAAATTCGTCAAAGGCACCTTCCTGGGCAATGTCCTCCACAATCTCGTAAGAAAAGCTCTCTGGCTTCCCGGAAAGCTTCTTGACGTATTCTCCCTTCTCCTTGCTTCTAACCGATCCCACGACCGTGTAGCCGTTCTTGATGAGCTCTTGAACTGTGTGTGCAGCAATGAAGCCCGAGGCTCCAGAGATCAAAACTTTAGTCGACATGGTGGTTTTTCAAGTGGGGATAGTGCTCCTTTTATACCCTGGCGTCGAGGATTTCGCAGCCACGGAGAATGTACAAAACGGTCGATCTCCGCATTGTGGTTATCTTCTCCGAAGCCACACCTGAATTTTTCCGCCCCTCCTCGATGTGCTTACCAATTGCTTATTTAGGTTTGACGTGTGTTTTGTATACCCTCGTCATTGACATAACCTATGTAAATTCAAACTATAGTTAATTTAGTTATTTTTGATCTGTTAATGACCGGCCAGAGGAACCAGTCCCCCTGAACTCGGCGAATCTCTATGCCACCCACTCTACTTTTGTAACGAACGTTATTATCGTAAATGCAATTTTTATCCACCACAGCAACGCTGCGTTCAGTCGTGACATGTACAGCACGAGCCCGGTACCCACTTGGTGTCCGCTCGTGAATCAGGCATCTGCCGGTCGAGCTCAACTGACCAACAGCGCCTTCTAAGCGTTAACTCTAGCCACCTCAGTAGCCATGTAAAACTCTCCTCATATCCTGATTGGCTTCTCAAGCAAGTGACCCATTCTCTCGATCTTGGCACTAAGATAGCCCTCAATCTCCTTCGACTTGATGCCCTCCAGTGTTCTCCACGCCAAAGGCACCATGGGCACTCTCTCGGCCACCTTCACGTCTCTGTTCATGCCCTCAACGGCAATGATCTTGTCGGGGTTGTTTGTCAAGAGCTTGATCTCCAAAAGGTTCAAGTCCACAAGGATGGCCGTAGCCAACAGAAACAGTCTTCCATCGGCAGGATGCCTCAAGAGCAAGTTCGCCTGGACGGTGTCGGCACCCAAATCCTGGAGATTGTAGGCCTTCAACTTCTCGCCAAGGCCGATTCCACGGCCCTCCTGTCTCAAGTACACAATACACCCGTGACCGTTTTCACCGAGAAGCCTGCCAGCCTCGTTGAACTGCTCTCCGCAGTCGCAGCGTGCCGACCACGCCGTTTCGCCAGTGTAACATTCTGAGTGGATTCTGGCCATCACCTGGCCGTCAAACGTCGTTTCCGGCTCCCGGATCAAGTTACCGTCCTTGTCGAAATGCAACTCCTGGCCCGTTCTGTCGTCCCTGTCTGCGGCGTCCCTTCCCGGGAACAACTTACCCACGTAGGCGCCACGTGTCATTCTGTCCTGCTGGGACTCGCCTGGTCTCCGCTGGAAGAGCGTCTTTGATCTGATATCCTCGCCAAACACTATAGCCAAGTGTTCCTTGTTGTCGACATCGTTTTCGTACAAATGTAGGAAGATTTCAGGTCCCTGGACGGTGGGTATTCTGGCCCGAGCGATACAGCGCACCACAGGCAACTTATCGTGGATGGGCAACTTCCTTCTTTCTTCTTCCAGAACCACGGGAGGACTTTGGGGGGATGCGGTGATAGGCTCGGATGGAGTAGGTGCTGGCGACACTATGGGCATGTTACGGAACGCTTCGTCCAGGTGCTCGGGCTTTCCCGCCTGCGGCTGGAGAAGAGTCATTTTGGGTTTGGGGTTTTTCGTTTTAGGTCTGGGGAAGAAGATGTAGATATAGTGCGACCCATATGACAAAGGCAGGCTGTTGCGGAGATCTGTGTGCAGTACGCTCTCTGGTTAGCTCAGGCGGTCTTAGCACTATTAGTAATGGTGTGGTTAAGCTTGACAAATCGCGCAGGTCAGAGAGATGGGCTACTGTGGGGGGCTGAATAAAGTACTAGTAGGGCTGGGAGATTGTTTTGGAGGTTTTTAGGATTTTTCAGATTTTTCAAAATTTTCCACCATGGCACAAAGGTGGCTTCGCTTGACACCTGTCAACGTCAAAGCCCGGCCGAGCTCGGAACTACGAAATCACAGGCTGCATTGAAATAGACGGCTTAGAGTAGGGTGATTTTGATTTTGCAGTCTGGATTTTCGAATCTTTGGTATTGTAAGCTTTCCTGCCTTATGTGTCCCTGGCACGATCACCGGTTTGACACACTTATCGCTTGGCATTTGCACCCATAGTGCGATTGTGTGGGCCATTTTCGGCATGTGTTATCAGATCCATCTGGTGAGGCGCTGCAAGGGGCTGATAACAAACGCTCCAATGGGCGCTGAAAACGAAAATTGCACAATTTCGGCTCGGTAGCCGCCGAGGATTCTGCGGTGCTAGTCCAATGGGAGGTTTACCCGAGAAACGAGGAATGCCTGGTTTGGGGGCACCATCCGAAAAACGGGGGCTTAATTGGCGGTTGTTCTTCGGATCATCGTGCTATCAATATGCCATTGACATGATGCAAACGGACTTTGAAGGTTTAGTGGTGTGGTGCAACGAGGTAGTGGAATGATACTGTTCAGCTCCTCGAAGCACCCAATAATCAGCACATCAAAATGAGGAGATGAACTACTTTGATTGGCCTCTGCTGGCCTCACGGCTTTTGCTAACGGTGGAAGCCACATACCGCATGGACGTTGACGGTGGTTTATCCGACTGGCTGCTTTAGGAGGCAGTGCTCGCGAACTAGGGTGGCTTATTCAAAACTCCAGGCCGTCTGGCGAGGATTATACTGGGATTGGCGAGAAAGTGAGTCCGCTTTTCGTCAATCAGGGTGGCTGGGTTGGCTCTGGCCTAGTGGTTTTTGGAGGCGTAACTGAAGAAGTTCGGTAATGGGGTTCTTGCGGATATTGGTCGATTTGGCGGTTAAGTGGGCTGGTAACGAGATTTCCAAGTAAAACTTGTATTGTGTCGATCGATTTTTTGGCTTTTGCAATGTTTGGACATGAAAAATTGAGTCTGAGCTGTTGGCCAGTATATCCATCATGGTGTGAGAAACGAATTCATATCTAGAAGCTCGAATTTTTGACTGGGGACCACCTTGGCTTCTTTTTTTTCCGAAGAGGTTGACGAAAACATCTACTCAGTGATGGACAGGACATTCTGAATCATTGTGTGATAAACAGATCATAGAACTTAGCTCAAAACGGAAATCACCCTTGATTCAGCCTTCTGTTAGCAGAAACAAACGCCCGCAACTAGGAGCAGAATAATCCAGAAGGGAATCGTTGGACTGACCGCTAAAAGTATCCGCCTGTGGAGAATAAAGTGAAGCGCATCCTTATATTCACTTTTTCTATTCACTGTCAACCATTGCGCTCAAGAATTCAATTATTCAAACGCAGTGAGCTGAAAGTAATGTTGAGTTAGCCTGCCTTTGATGATTACATCTAGAATGAGGCAGTTAGGAAGGCTGCGTCTCGAGGATTCAGAAAAAGACGTCGACCCGGGACGTTTGGGCTCTCATATTATACTCATCGGCCAATTACTAATGAACTTTGGAAAAATCTCAAAAATGGCCTGCTACAATCAAGATCATATATATAATTTGTACGCCACTGGTCTCCGTACTCCGAGTACTGTATGAGTTTCTTTGGGTAGGTCAGGCTTCCACACTTTCAGCAACAAACACCACTACACCCAACCATGGCCCGTGCACTCACTCTCCACCCTCGACTCATCAGAGTGAAAACCGTCAAGGAATTGATGAAATTCAAAACCTCAGGGAGATTGATTGGATTCGTAATGTGTATCCTGCATACACCGCCAGTCATGTGGAGAATGAGAGCACAGCAAAGCCAAACACATGAACAGCATTTATAAAGGAATTCTATATTCGAACCTTCTCGACTCCAGAAACTTCATCATCACTGACGCCCCAGGACGCTGACTCAGGACCCTGGAGATCTCGTAGTGGCGGTGTGCATATAAGCAGGGCCAATCACCGCAATCCATTTTCTCGTTACGCTCGGAAAAAATCTACTACTCTACATCAACTACTCACCCACATTTCTTCATGCTTTCGTTGGTTTCCAGAACAACGTTACGTGGTATGGCCACGTCGGCCAGACTCGCCAAACCAGCAGCAGCAGCAGGCCCAGAGTACTTGACCACCGGTGGGTCTACTCAGTCTGTGTGGCCTAAAGGTTTCAGACAACCCAGACCAAAGACGTGGGAGGAGCTGAGCGAATCCGCCCTTTCCAAAGCAACCAAATTCTTCTTCCTCAGTGAGATCGCCAGAGGAATGTACATTTGTATGGAGATGTTCTTCCGTGCCCCATACACCATCTACTATCCTTTTGAGAAGGGCCCCATTTCGCCCCGTTTCAGAGGTGAGCACGCCTTGAGAAGATACCCCTCAGGCGAGGAGAGATGCATTGCTTGTAAGTTGTGTGAGGCAATCTGCCCAGCCCAGGCCATCACAATCGAGGCGGAGGAGAGAGTCGACGGCTCTAGAAGAACATACAAGTACGACATTGACATGACCAAGTGTATCTACTGCGGTTACTGTCAGGAGTCCTGTCCTGTGGACGCCATTGTCGAGGGTCCTAACGTCGAGTACTCGACGGCGACCCGTGAAGAGTTGTTGTACAACAAGGAGAAGTTGTTGGCCAACGGTGACAAATGGGAGCAGGAGTTGCAGTACTGTATTGACGCCGACGCCCCCTACCGTTAAGTTATTGAAACGGCCCCCGCCGCCCTGCGGCATCTGCATTCGATTCTGGCTCGGTCGGTCCTGGCCCAACCAGAGTGTAATATATAGCGAGCTCTGCTCCCCCGATAAACATTACGAAAGACACTGATTGTAGGATGCCAATGTTGGGTAGCAAAACTAAAAAATTTAACAATATTTGAATTGAAACAGCTACTTTTGTGAGCTTTAGCCATGCTGCACTCTCAAAATCTGTTGCTCAGTGGGCATAGGCTGAATCGCCCAGAATGTGTAGATCAAGGGTCACTGGAGATTTCAATCGTTGCCCTCGAGGACTTCACATGGGTCAAACAGGCTTGAGTTTTTTAACTTAATGTACTCAATAGTAAATAATCTTCAAGTTGTCGAAATGTTTGCAATTGTTTATGTACTAATTGTTAAGGTTTCCGATATTTGGCTGCGAATGTACGATGTGTCTCATTATGAAGGCGTATTGAAAGTGCAATTGACATTTTCCACAAAAGGTCATGAATGGAAAACAATGAATATTTGAACAATCTTGAGAGGCAAATTCTCTCGCTACACCAATTTGTTTCTACTTCGGTCACCTCGATGTAGTCCTTGAAAGCTCAGATATACCCTATACAACCCCATTATCTCTTCCACACCAATTGCTAACTATTCGGTATAAAAGCACAAATGACTATTTAAATATCCGTGAGGCCCCCATTGCTTTTCCCCCTACCAAGTCCTTAGAACTTTTCACCAATGGTCGAGCTCAATGTCCTCACTAGGTCGACATTGCTATAAACGAAATCGAGCATGGCAAACCTCCCCAAAGCAGAAGCTTTGGAACAAAAATTACAGCTACCACGATTCCAATTAAATCTGACAACAGCGGATTCTCAATCGGCCAAACCTGGAACCATATGGAGTTCAGCCGCATGGTCGAAACCACACCCACAACAGCACTACCCAACGACGCCCCAAAACCCCTTCCATCTTTGCATCACCACATTGCTTCACCACATTAATCAGAAACGAGACCCTCTGCTCCTGGACATCCCGAGATGCATCGGTCACCCTTCCACATCCTCGGCTGTTATCTGCCGATCCCAAAGTTTGTGGTCTGAGCTGGGCAACATAACCACACCAACGACGGAAATTCCACGGCCGTGACACTCTTTGAATAGAGACCAGAGCAATCGTTTGCTGTCACAAAATCAGAGTCAATTTCGTGGATGTGTAATACAGAAATCGGAGTTGTAGGTGCGCCGCATGCCTTTTGTGGAGTCGTCAATGGATCTAGATGAGCTGCCAACAATAGAAGCAGCGACTGATCTACAGGTTTTCTCGGTTCCTCCGAGACCTTTGACGCTGAATATAGAAAAAGATCCAAATTTCAATGCCCTACTTCTTGGACCCCAGCTGCTTTTGCCTCCTAACTAAGGCCAGCCAGCCATTTCTTATCTCCGCTATCAAACACAATCACAAAACTAAGGAACATTTACCCGATCATTGGCCCATGGGGTGACTCTAGATCCCTCTTCTCTGGAGCCTTTAACGTTGGGCGTGCATCACGTCCTGCATCCAGTGCATGCACCGTCCCATTCGGGGTTGGCTGCGAAACCTCAGATGATGCCACTACCTCGGGTCATTCCAGTATATAGCCCTATCTGTAGTATTTTCAAATCTGTAAAAATGTCCTCCCGAAGCCTGAGCACGTATAATGGCTTTACGCCTGCCGTGGAGGAGGAAATACGGGACCTTGCAAAAAACATCCAGCTGCAATGCCTGGGTCTGACGTCTGAAAACAACTTGTACCGCTTTATGAGCCACGAGTCCCAGGTTCATGGCGAAAATCCCGTCACATCGACCGATGAGCGCCTTGATCCCAGCTCCGAAAAGTTTGATCTGCGTTTTTGGGTGAAAAACCTCAGGAAGTTGGTGGATCTGGACGAGGACTACTTCAAGCCAGCCCTGCTTGGTGTCGCCTATAAGGACTTGAGCGTTTTTGGCCATTCTACAGATTCCGATTACCAGGCTACGTTCGCCAATGTGGTGTGGAAAGCCGCTGTGCATTGGATCAAGGGCCACAACAAGGCTTACAGAGAGGCAATTCGTTTTGATATTTTGAAACCCATGGACGGCTTGATCAGTCCTGGAGAATTGACCGTCGTATTGGGCCGTCCAGGAGCAGGATGCTCTACTTTTCTCAAAACCTTGGCTACCCAAACCCACGGAGTGAAAGTTGACGAAAACTCCACAATTCTGTACGACGGCTATTCCCAGCACGATGTGTCCCATCACTTTAGAGGCGACGTTGTGTACTGTGCTGAGGTGGAGAGCCATTTTCCTCACATGTTGGTGGGCGACACTCTCCAGTTCGCAGCCAAGCTTCGAACCCCCAAAAATAGGCCTATGGGAATTTCCAGAGAAGAATACTCGAGGCACATGGCTGAAGTTGCCATGGCAACCTATGGTCTCTCGCATACTAAAAATACAAAAGTGGGTAACGACTTCGTTAGAGGTGTTTCGGGTGGTGAGCGTAAAAGAGTCTCCATCGCGGAGGTGTATCTTTCCCAGGCTAGTTTGCAGTGTTGGGATAACTCGACCAGGGGTCTAGACTCGGCTACAGCTATGGAGTTTATTCGTGCTTTGAAGACTTCAGCCACGATCTGCAACGCTACCCCGTTGGTGGCCATTTACCAGTGCTCTCAGGATACCTACGACATGTTCGACAAGGTGGTTTTGCTTTACGAAGGATATCAGATTTTCTTTGGCAGCACTGCCAGTGCAAAAGAGTATTTTGTGAAAATGGGCTGGCATTGTCCTCAGAGACAGACCACAGCTGACTTCCTCACGTCGTTGACCAACCCGAGCCAAAGAGAGCCACAGTACGGTTTCGAAGATAAAGTTCCCAGAACGCCAAAGGAATTCTACGAAATCTGGCAGAAATCGCCCGAAAGAGCTGCCCTTCTCGGGGAAATCGATGAATACCTCTCCTCTGAAGAGGTCAACGCTAGAGCTTTGAGATTCAAAGAACACCACCTTGCAACGCAAACTTCCAGAACAAGAGCCAAGTCGTCATACACCGTGTCTTTCGACATGCAAGTGAAATACATCATGCAGAGAAACTGGCTCCGTTTGAAGGGCGACCCTTCCGTCACAGTATCCAATGTGGTGTGCAACATCATTGTGTCTGTGCTTATCGCCACAATCTTCAACCACCTTAAGTTCGACACCGAGTCGTTCTACTCGCGTACTGCTGTTTTGTTCTTCGCCGTTTTGTTCAATGCATTCTGCTCGCTTCTTGAGGTCTTTTCCTTGTATGAGGCCAGACCAGTGGTGGAAAAGCATAAGAAGTTTGCATTGTACCGTCCAGCTGCCGATGCCCTAGCTTCCATCATCACCGAACTCCCGCCCAAAATTATCACCTCGATCGGCTTCAATTTAATTTTGTACTTTGTCGTCCATCTTCGTCAAAGCGCAGGCCACTTCTTCTTCTACTGGTTGATCAACTTCACTTGCACGTTGGCCATGTCACATATATTTAGAAGCATTGGCTCGGCAACCACTTCCTTGCAACAGGCCATGACGCCAGCATCGCTTTTACTTTTCACCTTGATTGTGTTTACTGGTTTTGTCATTCCACCAAATAGCATGCACGGCTGGTGTCGCTGGATCAACTATATCGATCCGGTTGCCTATGCATTCGAGAGTTTAATCACCAACGAATTCCATGGAAGAGACTTTCCTTGTGCTTCGTTGGTTCCTCGTGGTGGAGACTACCCTCGAAGCGGAAACAGCGTTGTATGTGGAGTTGTGGGTGCCATTCCAGGAAGGTCTACTGTTAGTGGAGACGACTACATCGGACTTTCTTTTGAGTACTACAACACACACAAGTGGAGAAACTGGGGCATTCTCTTGGCTTACACCTTCTTCTTCCTTGGCGTCTACATCACCTTGGTTGAATACAACAAGGGAGCCATGCAAAATGGTGAAATCTTGGTTTTCCAGCACAAGGCCTTGAAGCAGGAGAGAAAACGGAGAAAGGATCTTGAAGAAGGAAACGCCGAGAGAATTGCACCTGACGAGAAGTTCTACGATGCTCGTGAATCGGATAATTCCCAGACCCTGAGCGATGCTAAGCTCCCTGTGTCAAACGAGATTCTCCACTGGCGGAATCTTCGTTACGAGGTGAAGATCAAAACAGAACAAAGAATCATTTTGAACAACGTTGATGGTTGGGTTCGTCCCGGTCAGGTTACAGCGCTTATGGGTGCTTCGGGAGCAGGAAAAACGACCTTGTTGAATACGCTTTCTGAGCGGTTGACGTCTGGAATCATCACCAACGGTGTGAGAATGGTGAATGGAAAAGCCTTGGACTCGTCTTTCCAGAGATCTATTGGTTATGTTCAGCAACAAGACTTGCATTTGCAGACCTCCACTGTCAGAGAAGCTCTCAAGTTTTCTGCCTACTTGCGTCAGCCATCTTCGGTTTCAAAAGCGGAAAAAGACGACTATGTCGACTACATCATCCAGCTTTTGGAAATGGAGCGGTACGCCGATGCCGTGGTGGGTGTTCCAGGAGAAGGTCTCAACGTTGAACAAAGAAAAAGACTTACCATTGGCGTGGAACTTGTTGCAAAGCCGCAGTTGCTTTTGTTCTTGGATGAGCCTACCTCGGGTTTGGACTCTGAAACCGCTTGGTCTATTTGCAAGTTGATCAGAAAATTGGCAGACCACGGCCAGGCCATTTTGTGTACTATCCACCAGCCCTCGGCTATTTTGATGAAGGAGTTTGACCGTCTTTTGTTCCTTCAAAAGGGAGGTCAAACGGTGTATTTCGGTGACTTGGGCCACAACTGCCAGACACTTATTGACTATTTTGAAAAGTACGGAGCGTCCAAATGTCCACCTCACGCTAACCCTGCTGAGTGGATGTTGGAGGTCATTGGAGCTGCTCCAGGATCCCATGCTGACCAGGACTATTACGACGTTTGGCTCAAATCTGATGAATACGCCCAAGTTCAAAAGGAGCTTGACAATATGGAAAAGGAGTTGGTCAAAATCCCAAAGGACGATGACCCAGACAGACACAAGTCGTATGCTGCTCCATACTTGGCACAATACCTTTTGGTAACCAAGAGAGTGTTTGAGCAGTGCTGGAGAACTCCATCCTATACCTTGTCCAAAGCTGTGTTGGCTGTTTCCACGGCCCTTTTCAACGGTTTTGCTTTCTTTAACGCAGACAAAACGCTTCAGGGCCTTCAAAACCAGATGTTCTCGGTTTTCATGTTCTTCCTTGTCTTCATTACGCTTTCCCACCAGTACCTTCCCCACTTTGTGGCCCAAAGATCCTTGTACGAAGCAAGAGAAAGACCATCCAAGACGTTTTCGTGGTTTGCTTTTATTTGTGCCCAGATAACCGGAGAAATTCCATGGAACATCATCTGTGGTACCGCAGCCTTCTTCTGCTGGTACTACCCTATTGGATTGTACCACAACGCCACAGAGACCAACACTGTCAATGAGAGAGGCGCCACTATGTGGTTTACTATCGTGCTTTTCTACATCTACACCTCGTCGATGGCACAGTTGTGTATTTCCTTCATCGAGCTTGCTGAGAACGCAGCAAACCTTTCCATCTTTCTCTTCACAGCCTGCTTGAACTTCTGTGGTGTTTTGGTTTCCAAGAGCGAGATGCCTCAGTTTTGGCTTTTCATGTACCGTTTCAACCCATTCACATATTTGGTGTCGGTGGTGCTTTCAGTGGGGTTGGCTCACTCCAGAGTGGAGTGTTCTGAATCGGAACTTTTGCATTTTGTTCCACCAGAAGGTCTTACGTGTGAGCAGTACATGGCACCTTATATGGCAAAGGCCGGTGGTTATTTGACGGTGGAAAATGCCAAATGTGTCTACTGTAAGATGAGAGATACCGGTCCTTTCTTGAAGTCCATCAATGCGGACTACCACACCCGCTGGAGGGACATTGGCGTTTTCATTGGCTTCATTGTGTTTGATTTTGTTTTAACAATTGGCTTCTATTGGCTTGCACGTATCCCCAAGGGAAGCAGGCAAAAGAAGCAGTGAGTCATTTCAATTAATCGTGATTGCATATAGATAGTTTATTCATATAGAGTTTGATTTGTAGGGGCCAGAGATAGAGCTGATGGAATTAAGACAACAGTCGATCAAATTGTCACCAGCTCTCCGAAATAAGTGTCGATTTCTAAAAGAATGAAATGAGAGAAGGGAAATAAGTATAATCTGACACTACAGGTAGTCATTCATAGTTCATGATTAATTAGCACTGATATTCACTTGTTTCTTTCCAAAGTTGAATTTTGGGAATTTTTGTTACAAATACATTTCTACGATTGTCAGTGACAAGTCTATGCTTATCCGATACACTCACACGACTTAACCCAAAACGCACACACGATCAGACAAGGCAAAAGCGGAAATATCAGATCGACTGAAATCACTAAATAGAGAACCCTTATTTTATTTCAAAATCATCAATTGCTCAAGTCTTAAACGCCACAGCTGAATATACCGTTGGCCCTGGTCCAGGAACTCTGTGCACTCTAGTATCACCAACAGATAGAACCAACTACTCTTTTGAAAAACTCCACCGTCCATGCTCTATGCACTTCCGTATATTGTCTGGGCGCTCCTCCTACCGCCAATATCGGCCCTCCGATTCGACGAGCATGCTGCATTTACGCCAGCCCATCTTCGAGAGCTAAAAGCTCAAACAAAGCTACTTTTTCAGCACTCATGGGACTCATACATGGCGTTTGGGTTTCCTGCTGATGAGGTACGGCCCATTTCGTGTGAACCATACGGTCCAGACTACGTTGACCAGCTGAATATGCGGAATGACGCTTTGGCCAATGTGCTGCTGACAGTTATAGACAACCTAGACCTGCTCTTTGTGATGGAGGAGTGGGGCGAGCTTCGAAAGGTCTTGAAGTACCTTCATGAAAATCAGGCAACGTTGTTTGAACAAGATACCATAGTTCAGGTGTTTGAGGCACTGATTCGATGGCTTGGCGGCCTTCTACTGGCACATTTGTTGCTTACAGATGTACCCTGGCCAGATAAGCCGAAATATGCTCAAGTAAGGCGAATTTGTGAAGAGTACGACGGTTTTTTACTCATATTGGCCTATGATCTTGGCATTCGCTTGATTCCAGCGTACCAGACAGAGACGAATTTGCCTTTTCCACGAGTCAATCTTGCTAAAGGCCTCGAAGCTGTTCCATCGAACATGAATGACGAAACATGCACCTCGGGGGTCACCACGCCCTACGTCGAGTTTTCCTTACTTTCTAAACTCACGGGCGATTCCCAATTCGAGCAATTGACAAGCCTCTCATTTTGGAAGATCTGGCACTCACGTTCAGTTCTTGGGCTCTTGTCCATGACGATCAACCCCGTGAAGTCAGAGTGGATTGACTCCATCACAGGCGTTGGTGCCCTGGTAGACTCCTTCTACGAATACGCAGTCAAAGGATCCATCATATTTGGAGACGACAGCTTATGGCTGATCTTCACTAAAGCATACATGGCACTCTTGTCACATCTGGCTCAGAGCAACGGTATCCACGATCCTACCCTTTTTGGTAACGTTAATACAGGAAGCGGTGAATTGGTTTCCACGTGGATAGACTCGCTTGGTGCCTTTTGGGCTGGAGTTCAGGTTCTAGCTGGTCGCCTTACAGATGCCATACTGAGCCATCTCATCTACATGAAAATGTGGGATTATTTCGATGCTGTTCCGGAAAGATGGTCTTTTCTCAGTGCTTCCACAAGATATGACCCAATTGAAGAGAGAATCGACAATGCCATCAATCTAGAATGGTACCCCTTGAGACCAGAATTTATCGAGTCCACATACTATTTATTTCGTGCCACCAAGGACCCCATGTACTTGCAAATCGGCCTTCGTATTCTATCCGTTTTTGAGTCGAGGTTCATGACGAATTGCGGATTGGCAGGTTACCAGAACGTCAAGACGGGAGAGCTTCAAAACCGTATGGAAACTTTTGTCATGGGAGAGCTGCTCAAATACCTTTATTTGCTCTTCGACGAAGCTGACGAGGTGTTTTTGCATCAACCCTTCATGGCCAGAAAGAATTGGGTGTTTTCCACGGAAGCTCATCCTCTATGGTACACAACCCAGTACGGCAGCAAATCTGCCCAGCATTTTAGAGACACCCTTCACAAGCTTCAAAAGCATGACAAAGCATCCAAGGTGTCTCCTTACAAGCGATCTTTTATCAAAACCTTATGGCTGAAGCTTGCAAGTGCAGATAGAAGAATGGTGGATAAATTAGTTGAGCCACCATCCGACAGAAATGCGACTGAAGTGAATTGGGAGAGGCTTGGTGTGACAGACTTCCAACCAGCTTTATCCTCGTTCGACCAGTGTGAAGTCAGGCCCAGACAGTTGAAAACACACGAGCATTCATTCATGCAATCGGGCTACTACACATGGAAGAGTCTTTTCCAGCCCGAAGCCAAATTCCAAAATACACTAGTCCGCCCACCACAGTTACAAAGGCATTCGAAGCATTCTCCAAACCATTACATCGAGCTCACTCCAGCATTTTACCATACATACACAGCATTTGCACCCAAATCAAAGGGTGACAAACTTTACCTTCAGTGTGCTCGGGCACCCACAACCAAAGAAACCGATTGTGTTTTTGGCGATCCAGCGAAGCCAGAAACTCACGAGATGTACATCGTTAAACAAACAGAGAAGAGTTCTAAAATGTCATCAAACGATGTGGTGATGCCCAGGCTTTCTGGACGCTTCAAGCTAGAAGTTCTCAGGCTTGGAGAACTCGATTCCACCAACACTCTTATCACCAAGGACTACATCCGCAAAGCCCGTCCAGATACGTGGGTTTCGAGAAAATCAGAAGTGCTTCGAGTAATTCGAGCCAACGGTGTTAATGTGGGCCGGTACCGCACCGTATGGACTTCTAGGAAAGCACTTCTGAACACTGACATGTTCAAGGTTTCGAAGGATGGGAGGATATACGTCCAGGGCAGCTATATCGAGAACTTTAGAGTTTACTAGAGGCAAGGGCTCTTTTTGTCCAGAACTTATAGAATAACAGGGAAGGGCTTTGTGTGGCTGGGCTAATTTTCCGCCTACAGTTTTTCCGATTACGCTCCAGCAATTAGAAGCTGTGCAGCCTGATCACCGTGAGTCATCGCTGACTTGATACCCGATCACCAATTGATGTTACACAATTGAAAAATGTGGAATTTCATCATACCACCTAATCGGCCCTATCCACTCGGCTCTTGGCTTGCGGCTGCTTTGACAGATGCACCATACTTTTCATTCCGCAGCAGCATGATGCACAATAGTCAATCATCTCCACTTAAAGTTAAATCGTTTTCAGTATCAATTGCGTCTAACCTCAAATCACTCCATTTTCTCGGATCCCAGTATGACTATTTTCTGTATTGATGGTGGTTACGTTTTCGGCTGTTCGCGGGCTGACTCACCAGCGACCGATTATGGCCGATAGCGGGGTGGGGCCCATGATATAAAGGAACAGCACCTGGCACATAAAGAATCAGCCTACTCTCATTTTTCTTTCTTCTCTTTTGGTACGTTCCCAATTTTCATGGGATGGCGGGCATGAACGGCTATGCTGCCGGCCCGGGTGGGTGAGCTATTTTTTCAGCGAAAATTTATCACAACCACCATGAGTCTATCCCGTTTGGCTTCAGCTGTCACCACTAACTTTGCCAGACCTAGGTTCTTTTCCCAGACCGCCAGAATGACTCAGGCTTTGGACGCTTCGCTTTTGAAAATCACGAAAACCACCTCCCCCAAGGAGAAGCTCCCCAACGACCAGTTGGTGTTCGGCAAGACCTTCACCGACCACATCTTGGAGATCGAGTGGACCGCCGAGAAGGGCTGGGGCACTCCTGAAATCAACCCCTATCACAACTTCTCCTTCGACCCCTCCACCATCGTGTTCCACTATGGTTTCGAGGCTTTCGAGGGCTTGAAGGCTTATAGAGACGGTTCCGACAAGATCCGTATGTTCAGGCCCGACATGAACATGAAGAGATTGAACAAGAGTGCCGAGAGAATCGCCATGCCCACTTTCGACGGCGAAGAGTTCGTCAAATTGGTCAGCAAATTCGTCGAAGTCGACCAGGACTTCGTGCCCAAGGGTAAGGGCTACTCCTTGTACTTGAGACCCACCATCATCGGTACCTCTGCTACCCTTGGTGTTGCTGTTCCCGACAGAGCTCTTTTGTACGTTATTGCATCTCCCGTTGGTCCTTACTACTCCACCGGCTTCAAGGCTGTTTCCTTGGAGGCCACCGACTACGCTGTGAGAGCCTGGCCCGGAGGAGTTGGTGACAAGAAGTTGGGTGCCAACTACGCCCCATGTGTCAAGCCCCAGTTGGAGGCCGCCAAGAGAGGCTACCAGCAGAACCTTTGGTTGTTCGGAGAAGAGGGCTACATCACCGAGGTGGGCACCATGAACGTATTCTTCGTGTTCAAGGACCCCAACACCGGCAAGAACGAGTTGGTCACTGCTCCTCTTGATGGCACTATCTTGGAGGGTGTCACCAGAGACTCTGTGTTGGCATTGGCCAGAGCCAGATTGCCCCAGGACAAGTGGATTGTCTCTGAGAGAAAGTTCACCATTCAGGAAGTCAAGGACCGTGCTGCCAAGGGTGAGTTGGTCGAGGCTTTCGGCTCTGGTACCGCTGCTGTCGTCTCTCCAATCAAGACGATTGGCTGGAAGGGTGAGGACATCAGCGTGCCATTGGCTGCTGGTGATGCCGGTGAGTTGACTGTCGAGGTTGCCGAGTGGCTCAGAAAGATCCAGTACGGCGAGGAGGAGTTCGACAACTGGTCGAGAGTTGTGGCTTAGACCTGGCCATCCACGTTGCTATATAACTATTAATGAGGCGGCTCTAGTTTCTGGATCTCCTGTAGGATGTAGTCCCGTTCCTCAACCAGGCCCGGAGCGGAGTTGTTGACGTCGAAGTTGGCGAAGAAGTGCTCAAAGTTATCTTTGTTCTTCGCCAAGATTTCGATGATTTTGGGCAGCTTCTTGGGTTTGGCCACGAAGAACTTGAAAATATGGAAGCCCTCGGTCTGCACGTTCTTCAGCTTGTCGCTCAAGAGGATCATTACGATCTTGAGGCTTCTTGCGTCGTCAAAGTAGCTGAGTAGGAACTGCTGATTCTGCTTTTGTTGCACGAGCTCTCGCAAAAGACGCACCAGTTGTCTCTTCGTCACGTAGTTATCCAGCCTGATGAGCTCGTTGATGCTTTCTATGAATTGGGCCGTGTTGGCCAGAAGGAACTCTGCCACGAGCTTCTTATGCGTTGTAAGCAACGCGTTCAAGGTAACAAACACGTCGGTGGCCACTTCGAAAAGGGGCAGCTGGACGTATTTGAACAAGCGCCAGAAAAGCGGATGCTGGAGCACAAAGCGATTGAGCAGCTCGAACTTGACGCAATCACGTAAAATCTGCCCACATACCAAGGCGACATCCGGGTACTCGGGACCCTTCATCAACTTCACCAAAATCTCATTGTGCACAAGCAAGTACGAGGCCGTCGGGCTCTCGTTGGCAGTCTGCCGTCGCAAAAGCGTCAGAAACAAGATCAACACGTCTTTGCGCAGATCGAAGTCGAGCTTTCTCAAATTGTGGACCAAATGCGTTAGAAGATCGGTCTGGTGAACCTCTTGGGCCAAAATCAGGATCTGATCTGGCTGGGGATCGCTTTCTTCGTCACCGTGTAGAATCACCTTGATCTGTTTGAGATACCTGGAGCAGTCGTCTTGATACTTTCTGGAGTCAGCGGAGAAGTCCCATTTACAGATGAGTTCGTTGAGTGCCCGTACGAGGTCGGCTGGAGTTTTTGGGTTTCGTTTGAGAAGAAACGCCATGCTCTATGGGGAAAAGGAGGTCTGAGTTTTATGCAAAGAGGGTACTTTTTCGAATCTTATGGGCTTCCACGTGGTAAATGTGCTTGTTTAAAAGCCGTAAATGCAAATGATCTATGCGGGGTTGTTTTGTGTGTGGTGTTGGAAGGAGACGGAGAAGTAAGTAGTAGTGAGGACGTGAATTCACAATGGCTGCGAAAAGTTGTTGCTCACTGTCAGTTCCACAAAGCAGAGGTGTAGATCTGGGGTGCAGCTCACTTAGGGCTCAATCGATTACAATTGTTGTTTTTTGATGTTTTAGAATAAAAATGGTCTTATGTGTTTTTGTGGCGTGTGCTGGCGTGGCTGGTGATGGCAGATCAAGTCGTCACTTGACGCGGGGCATTCTCGATTGAAGCAAAAGGGGTGGGGATATGGATGTATATTTTTATTATTGACTTGGCAGGCTGTATCTAATTGATTTCTTTGTGATTGGTTTTCATTAAGCTCTTTGCTTGTGGATATCGATGGTGAGTATCTGAGGAAGGTATTTCCTGTGGTGCTTGCCAACGTAACTTGATTTCCTATTATCGACCTAAACTCATTGCAACTTCAGCTTTCAGTCTGATGATCAGCTAATCGAAAGGAGTCAGACTGGGGTGTGAGTGTCGTGTTACCTATTGATTGCCAATCAAAGCCGGATTATATCGACTAACGTGGAAGAACGAAGACGAGAGGCATTGCCCAGATTTCCGAAAATTCATTGAGCGTTGTTACTTTCTTACGAGCTTTAGACAGAATTTGTGCGTTCTACAGTTCCGTTACGAGCAATGGTCGACTACATGGTCCATTTGTGTGCTGACAAATAAAGTGGCAATTGTCCTGACAAAATTAACAGACATTCTCTTTTTTTTTTTTTTTTTTTTTTTTATGAGCCATCAGCGTTCGGTTCGATCAAGTTGTTGGATCGAGTACATTGCAGAATAGGTTTCCTCTTGTCTTTGAACTCACCGCATCGTTCTCAGTATTCTCTGGTTTTCGCAATCACTGAACAATACCAGTCAAATGCACAATCCCCACAAACTGTGAACTTCACAACCGAAATAATAGAAATATCATTTCCCGACTAATAGTTCTTCTGCACTGACCCCTTAACGTCTCGCCCACCAATATCTTTCTCGCCCCCACATCCCACTATCTCACTGTAACACCGAGATCGATATCGATATCGCGCGCTAAGATACTATCATCGAAAGTCGATGTCTCGACTAAACATATGGCATGCTGTGCCGATCAACAAGTCGAGTCGACCGGTGTTTCTCGACGACGAGTACAGCTTGTTTGTCAAGGACGGCGTGGGCATGTACCAGGGAAAACTGAAGATCAATGGACACCAGAACGGAAGGGTCTATTTGACCAACAAACGGATCATCTACTTGAATGCTGATGGGAAGAAGGCGATTGGGTTACATTTGAGTGACGTTCTGAGGGCAGAGTTAGTGGAACGGTTCCTACGTTCATCGCCAAAAGTGAAGGTGTTTCTCAAAGGAGAGGGTAACGGTCAGGATACGTCTGCTGTGGCTCTGAGCTCCAATTCGTCTTCAGCTCTGCTTAGAGACGTGACCAGTGCTGTTTGGACATGTATGATCTGCTCCTACAACAACCACATTGCAACGAACTACAATTTGGACAAGAACGATACACCTAAATGTGTATCTTGTGGAGTTGCTCCTTCGAGAGACGTGCTTCGAAAAGTTATAGAGGAAGCTGTCAAGAGGGATACTTCCAAGGAGTCACCGGCCAAAGAGTCAAAGCTGAACGAGTGCCCGCGTTGCACTTTCATCAATCACCCATCCATGAGGAACTGTGAAATGTGTGGCACAGAGCTCCGACCCAAGGCTTCAACGATTGCCAAAAAGATAGCGTTGCATGAACGTCCCGACTCACCGCTATATCAAAATCCCTTGGGGCTCACGCTCGAGGAGCCCGAAGAGTATACCAATCTTAAACCATACATCAAAGTCAGTTTCAGAAAAGGTGGAGAAACCGGCTTTCTCGAACAGGCCACAGCAGCCATTGACAAATTGAAATGGGACCAATTAGAACAACGTGGCGGCATCAGCGATGCAGCAACCAAAATCAGCCAAACCCCAAAAACCGAAACAAGACTCAAAGGAGGGGGAATTCACAGCTTGCAGCAGCTCGGCGAACAGCAAAGGAAACGGAACGAGCTCGTGTTATCGCTGCTGCTTGAGGACTTAGAACAGCTCATGTACAAAGCACAGGATCTTATCAAGGTGAGCTCCAGTTTCGGTTCATTGATAAAGAAACAGGGCAAATTCTCTAAGGCATTGCCCACTGGAGCCTCTACGATTCCCCCCATTCCTGCTAACAAATCATCCTCGTTTTACACCGAGGAGTTAGCAAGACACATTTGTGAGTACCTTCTAAATACGGAGCTCACCAAAACCACATCCATGATCACACTTCAGGACACTTTTGCATCGTACAATCGTTATCGGATCTACACACAAGGCTTTGGCACAGAGCTTATAACTACAGCAGAGTTTACAAAATGCATCGGTATGTTCGAGACCCTCAATCTTCCTGTGAAAACAAAAACCTATTCCCGCCTGGGTCTTGTTGTGATAACTCAAAAGCAGCTGCAGCTGCAAAAAGACCTTCATTGGACTATTTTGGAATTTCTCATTGCACAGGACAACCAATTCACATATGACAAGTACCGACTGGAGCTTGAAGGTGTTCAGGATAATTACCTACGAGAACATTATCAGGTGTTCCATGGATGCACAATAACCGAAGTTGCAGACCATTTTGGGTGGGCACACGCTGTTTGCATGGAAGAAATGGATCGCTGCATTGAGGAGCTGTTGGTCGTGTACGATAAGCACATATCTGGTACATTCTACTTTGTGAACAAGTTCGACGGGAAATTGTGCCTGTTCCTTAAGAGTGAGCAAGAATTAAAGAAGCAAGCCGAGAATGACTGCTTGGCAGAGCAAAAGCAGATCACATCGGAGCTAAAAACGCAGTATGACGATGAAGTGGGCCAATTGTTGGTCAATCTCAAAGAAAACTACACCTTTGGTGAGATCATACCTCAACAGCCCATCGAAAAAGAAGATTCCCCCGCCGATAAGAACTCGCTGCTCATCGAGGATTTAGCCGGGCTTAACTTCTCGTAATGGTAACAAATTAGCTCTGCTGCTTTTAAAACATGGCAAGACCACAGGGTCCGGTCTGTTTATGCACGCTAAAGAATAGAATCTACGGCAAAGTGGAGAAGCCGCCGTCGGGCCGCAAATTTGTGAATTTTTCAGTTTGCCCCAAGTGCTGCTCTTATCTCTAAAGTACCTGGATAAGGCTCGATATTGCGTTCTACATGCAGTACAGCACCTTGATTGGACGCTACTTGACGCAGCTGCACTACGTTTACTATGTGCCTCTTCGACCCATCCCCTTGATGGGATTGGGCGACTCAGAAAACAGCTAAGCGAAGGTTCATCTGCAAGCCTTCGCAAACGCCTCATAACTGCTTAATGTAAACCGTTATCAGGTGCCAAACGGTGCAGGATTGCACTGATAGCAGATGGTTGCAAAAAGTATAAAGAGACCTCACTGCCAGCAGTACATACCCCAGACCAAGCAACAGAATTCCAAAATGTCATCTGCTGCTCAATATGTACCTCTTCCCCAAGGCGCCGGCTATGCCGTCGTTGTTGGTCTTGGTTTCGTGTTTTCAGCTGGTATGGTGGCTACAACATACTGTCTCAAGCGTTACAACAAAGAGATCATGACTGCTGAAGAGTTTTCTACCGCTGGTAGGTCTGTGAAGCCATTCCTTCTTTCCGCAGCGGTGGTGTCATCATGGACATGGGCAGCGACGCTATTAACGTCTACTACACAAGTGTACAATAACGGTGTTTCGGGTGGTATGTTCTATGCTTGTGGTGCTACAGTTCAAATTATTTTGTTCTCTTGTTTGGCTATTAAGGGCAAGGAGCGGGCTCCTTGTGCTCACACCTACTTGGAAATCGTCAAGGCTCGTTACGGCAAATGGACCCACAGTGTGATGTCCTTTTGGGGTTTCGCTACCAATGTACTTGTCACGGCTATGTTGCTCACTGGTGGGTCTGCCGTGGTTAATGATTTGACCGGCATGAACGTCGTTGCTGGCTGTTTGCTTTTGCCATTGGGTGTGGTTATTTACACAATGTTCGGTGGACTCAAGGCTACATTCCTTACTGACTACGCCCACACTGTTGCAGTGTTGGTGATTTTGTTAGTCTTTGCTTTCAACACTTTTGCCGTTTCAGACAAGTTGGGATCTCCAGGTATCGTTTGGGAGAAGATTACTGAGCTAGCGTTCACTAAGCCTAGAGAAGGTAACCAGGATGGATCTTACTTAACCATTCATTCTCGTTCGGGTGGTATTTTCTTTGTTATTAACCTTGTTGGTAACTTTGGTACCGTCTTCTTGGACAACGGGTACTTCAACAAAGCCTTCGCCTCAGACCCAGCAGCTACCATGCCTGGCTACGTGATGGGTGGGCTTGCTTGGTTTGCCATCCCAATGTTCTGCTCCACCACTTTGGGCCTCACAGCCCTTGCTTTGGAAGACACCCCTTACTGGCCTTCCTACCCTAACAAGATGACCAGTGCTGAAGTCACAGCCGGTTTGGTTTTGCCCAATGCCGCAACTGCACTCTTGGGTAAGTCTGGTGCCGTCATGTCGCTCATTTTGACCTTTTTGGCTGTGACCTCTTCGATGTCCTCCGAGCTCATTGCCGTTTCAACCATCTTCACGTACGATTTCTACCGTGGCTACATCGACCCCAACGCTTCAGGTAAGAAGTTGATGTTCGTGTCGCATGCCTCGCTTTGTGTATTTGCTTACGTCATGGCAGGCTTTGCTATTGGCTTATATTATGCTGGAATTTCTATGGGATACTTGTACGAATTGATGGGTATCATTATTGGCGGTGCTGTACTCCCTTCTACAATGACGCTTTTCTCTAAGCGCCAGAATTGGGCTGCAGCAACCTTCACTCCACCAATTGCCACAGGCTTGGCCATCATGGCCTGGTTGGTTACGACAAAGACCAAGTTTGGTGAGATCAATGTGGACAACACCTTTGAGGACGACTCCATGTTGACTGGTAACGTTGTGGCTTTGTGTTCTCCATTGATCATCATTCCAATTCTCACGCTTGTCTTCAAGCCGCAGAACTTTGACTGGAATCTTTTGAAGCTCATCTCTCGTGTCGATGAGACTGAGGAGCTTCTTGAAGCTGAATCACCTCTGCAGGTGGACCTCGAGAAGCTGTCTGACGGCGGAATGCACCCGGTCAAATCTCAGATCACCATTACCGCCCATGAAATCGCCCTTTTGAAAGCAGAGGAATATGCCGAGGAATCTCAGAGACTCAATAAGGCATTTAAGAAAGGAGCATGTGTCTGCGTGTTCTTGGCTCTTTCGTTGATCATCTTGTGGCCTATGCCAATGTACGGATCTGGCTACATTTTCAGCAGGCAATTTTTCACTGGGTGGATCGTGGTGCTTTTCATTTGGACATTCATCACCTGCTTTATTGTTATCATTGGCCCAGTGTGGGAGGGACGCTACGGCATCGCTTACACATTCAGAGGTATTTACTGGGACTTGACTGGTCAGACGTGGAAATTGAGACAATGGCAGAACGACAACCCGGAGCAGATGCATGCTGTTAGAAGTCAGGTTTCTGCCGAATTGGCCAAAATCAATACCATCCAAGGTGTGAACCAGGACGGCGGCTACATCACGCCGCACAATATCGACGAGGAGCTCGAGGAAAAGAAGTAAATAATTAATCGAATCAATAGAAAGCTTTCAAGAAATCTTTACCCACAGTAAGCATATGAGCGGAATTGCAAGTACGGCAAAATCCATGCCTAGTGTCTCACGTGCCACGAGAGCTTATCGAATCCACAGACGGCTGCGAATCCGGGTAAGACAGGTGTGGAAAAAATTGAGTGCTGCAACCGGAGCTAATCGGGTCGCCCAACACCTCTCTTATCCGGACACAATCATCGACCAACCAAGAAGCAGCTGAACCCCTCCGATAAGTTGCTCCAGGCTCTTGTCAAAAGAGACAATTCCTACAAAACATCCTTAGTTCACTATAAGGCAGCTTTAGAAAAAAAAAAACAAAATTTTTATCAGATGCTTATCAAAAATCGAAAACCTTTTTGCCTTTTGACATTTGACACCGGATCGGCCCGCGCTGGCGATCTCGCTAGGCGTCCTTTAGCTTTGGCGTTTTCTGCGTCACCGTTGATAGACTGCACATAGCGCAACGCTTACGCTTTATCGCTGCATGGTTTCTCCGGTCTCTGCCCCAGGCCAATCCCGATGAAATGCCTATTTGGGCCAAGAGCGATGAGCTATAAAGACGGCGTTTCCCGTGGGATGCTCAGTTCTCAAATTCATCACATTACTGCATCATGTTCGGCTGGACCGTTGAGGAGTGGAAAAGCTTCCATTTTTCAGCCACCCCAGACAAGTCGCTAAGAAAACTTCATGAGCTCTTGAGCTCCCAGAAATGT
Organism: Candidozyma vulturna; assembly: GCA_026585945.1. Lineage (NCBI taxonomy): Eukaryota > Fungi > Ascomycota > Pichiomycetes > Serinales > Metschnikowiaceae > Candidozyma > Candidozyma vulturna. The sequence goes on along the minus strand of CM048833.1, from coordinate 265,504 downwards.
GCTCCGGAGGACCCAGCGTGGATCTCGTTGGTGCTGCCGGAAGACTTGGACCACCAGTGGAGCTTTCTTCAGTCGCATTCGAAAAAACGCCTGCTTCCACTTTACGGTGTTCCTGTGGCTGTCAAGGACAATATCGACACCAGGCTTTTGCCCACCACGGCAGCATGCCCGTCGTTTTCATACCAGCCGCAGGAGGACGCCACCACGGTGCTGCTTTTGAGAAACGCAGGTGCCATTGTCATTGGAAAAACCAACCTCGACCAGTTTGCAACCGGTCTTGTGGGCACCAGATCGCCGTACGGTATCACCCCAAACACATTCAACAAGGACTATGTCTCAGGAGGCTCTTCTGCTGGATCGGCCTCGGTGGTTGCCAGAGGAATTGTTCCAGTCGCTTTGGGTACCGATACCGCCGGTTCAGGCCGTGTTCCTGCTGCATTGAACAACTTGATTGGGTTGAAACCAACAAAGGGCGTTTTTTCTGCCCACGGCGTGGTTCCAGCGTGTAAGTCGCTCGACTGTGTTTCCATTTTCGCCATGAACCTCCAGGACGCCCAGCTCACATTCAACATTTTGGCCCACGAGGATCCACAGAAGGACGGCTACTCCAGACCCATGCCACAGAACCCCAAGTTGACTTTTGGTACTGCTCCCAGAGTGGGTGTTCCTACCAAGTTGGTCTGGTGTGGTGAAGAAGAAAACCCCCAGCTCTACGAAAAGGCCGTTTCTACCTTGGAGAAAGCCGGTGCTACGCTCTCTGCTGTGGATATCCAACCGCTTCTCGATTTGGCCAGATACCTCTACGAGGGCGCCTGGGTCGCCGAAAGATACTGGGCCATGAAGGACTTTTACGCCTCGAGTCCTCCTCAAAAGGACTTGGACCCCACGGTTGCAAAAATCATCCAGGGCGCAGAGAACATGCCTGCCACTACCGCCTTCGAATACGAGTACAAGCGCCAGGCGGTGGTGCAGAAAATCACACCGATTTTGGAGGAAATCGACGTTATCGTGGTGCCTACTGCCCCATTGACGCCGAAGATCGCCGATGTCCAGGCCGAGCCGGTCAAAATCAACTCTTGTCAGGGAACCTACACCAACTTCGTCAACCTCGCTGATTTGAGTGCCTTGAGTGTCCCTGCTGGTTTCAGAACCAGCGACGGCGTCCCTTTTGGAGTTACTTTCCTTTCCCAAAAATTTAACGACTACGCTCTTTTGGATTTCGCCGCTCGCTACATGAAAGCATACTCCGTCGAGGTGCCTCGCTTCTATGGGTGCCTCAAAGAAAAGCAAATCAACACCGCCACCGTCCACGATTTGCTCCACCACCGTACGGAGCTTCCAGCTCCAGTGCTCAAAAACACGATAAAATTGGCCGTGGTCGGTGCCCACCTCAAAGGATTCCAGTTGCACTGGCAGCTTCAGAAAGTGCGTGCTCTGTTTGTGAAGCTGACCACCACCTCAGAATCATACAAACTCTATGCTTTGCCGAAGACCGGGCCTGTGGCCAAACCAGGCTTAAGAAGAGTCTCCAAAGGCGGTAAAAAAATTGCCATTGAGATCTACGAGGTCCCTGCTGAGACTTTTGGCCAGTTTATTGCATTTGTGCCTGAGCCATTGGGCATAGGGTCTGTGGAGACCGCTTCTGGCGAATGGATCAAGTCGTTCATTTGTGAAGAGTCAGGGTACCTTGCCGAGGGCACCACCGACATTACAGAGTTTGGCGGCTGGAAAAACTACCACCAACACCTTGACGCCGAGGCTAAAAAGACCCCTAAGCCATTCAAGTCCGTGCTTGTGGCCAACAGAGGAGAAATCGCCGTTCGTATCATGAAGACGTTGAAACGCATGAAGATCAAGGCCATTGCCGTGTATTCCGATCCAGACAAGTACGCGGAGCATGTGGTGATGGCGGACCAGGCGGTTCCACTCAATGGTGTTCTGGCTGCTGAAACCTACATCCATATGGACAAGATTTTTGCAGCCGCCAAGAGGAGCGGTGCCGAGGCCATTATCCCCGGCTACGGCTTCCTTTCTGAAAATGCCGATTTTGCTGATCGCTGTGGAAAAGAGGGCATAGTGTTTGTGGGACCTTCTGGTGATGCTATTAGAAAGCTAGGACTCAAGCACTCCGCTAGAGAAATTGCCCAAAAAGCTGGAGTTCCCTTGGTCCCCGGATCTGGCCTTGTGACCGATGCCAAAGAGGCTAGAAGAGTGGCGGCCGAGTTGGAGTACCCTGTGATGGTGAAATCCACTGCTGGAGGTGGAGGCATCGGATTGCAGAAGGTAGACTCTGAGGAGGACATCGAGAGAGTTTTCCAGACGGTGCAGCACCAGGGCAAGTCTTATTTCGGTGATTCTGGTGTTTTCTTGGAAAGATTTGTTGAAAACGCCAGACACGTCGAGATCCAGATGGTCGGTGACGGCTACGGTAAGGCCTTGGCCATTGGCGAGCGTGACTGCTCTCTTCAAAGAAGAAACCAGAAAATCATCGAGGAAACACCGGCTCCTAATCTTCCTGAAGCCACGAGACAGCGCATGAGAAGGGCTGCCGAGTCCTTGGGCTCTCTTTTGCACTACAAGTGCGCCGGTACGGTTGAGTACATCTACGACGAGAAGAGAGACGAGTTCTACTTTTTGGAGGTCAATGCCCGCTTGCAGGTGGAGCACCCCATCACGGAAATGGTCACCGGGCTCGATTTGGTCGAGTGGATGTTGCTTATCGCTGCTGACACTCCACCCGATTTTTCGCAGCCAATCGTCGTGAAAGGTGCCTCCATGGAAGCCAGGCTCTACGCTGAAAACCCCGTCAAGGGCTTCATGCCTTCTCCAGGCCAGCTAACCGAGGTCAGCTTCCCATCTTTTGCCCGTATCGACGGCTGGGTGCAAAAGGGTACCGTTGTTTCTGGAGAGTACGATCCCACCTTAGCCAAGATCATCGTTCACGGCGAAGACAGAGACGAGGCCTTGCAGAAGCTCCGCTGGGCGCTCAACGAAACCGTTGTTTCCGGCTGCATCACCAACATCGACTACCTTCGTTCGATTGCCAACTCGCAGATGTTCGAGACAGCCAGGGTCGCTACCAAGGTGCTTGATTCCTACGACTACTGCCCCACGGCAATGGAGATTCTTTCCCCTGGCGCCTACACCACCGTTCAGGATTTCCCAGGCAGAAAGGGCTACTGGCACATTGGTGTTCCTCCTTCTGGATGCATGGACGAGTATGCTTTCCGTATGGCCAACAGGGCTGTGGGAAACGACGCTGCTGCTCCTGGGCTTGAAATGACACTCAGTGGCCCAAAGATTGTATTCCACCATAGCGCCATTGTGGCCGTCACTGGTGGTGAAGTTGCGGTTTCTGTCAATGGACAGCCTGTGGACCAGTGGAAGCCTTTGGAGCTCAAGAAAGGCGATATCTTGGGTGTTGGAAAACTCGAGACCGGCTGCAGAGCCTACCTTGCCATCAGAGGCGGCATTGACGTCACCGAGTACCTCGGATCGAGATCCACTTTTGCCTTGGGCAATTTGGGTGGCTACAATGGCCGTACTTTGCGTCTTGGAGATGTGCTCTTCTTGGGCCAGCCCGAGCTCCCCAGCTGCACCCTCCCCATGCCCATTAGTGCTCCAGTGGAAATCCCAAAAGCCCTTGTTCCTTCGTACCAGTACAACAAGGACAATGCATGGCAGGTGGGTGTGACTTGTGGACCTCATGGCTCACCCGACTTCTTCACCCAGGAAGCCGTCCAGGAATTCTTCTCCAGCGAGTGGAAGGTCCACTACAACTCCAACAGGTTTGGTGTTCGTCTTATTGGACCTAAGCCCAAGTGGGCCCGAAAGGACGGTGGTGAAGCCGGTTTGCACCCATCCAATGCTCACGATTATGTCTATTCGCTTGGTGCCATTAATTTTACCGGAGACGAGCCTGTCATTTTGACCTGTGACGGTCCTTCTTTGGGTGGTTTTGTCTGTGAGGCTGTTGTGGCGGAGGCCGAAATGTGGAAGATTGGCCAGGTCAAGCCAGGCGATCTGATCAAGTTTGTTCCGCTTTCTTACGACACCGCCAAGGAGATGAAGTTTAGCCAGGATAAGGTCGTGGAGACGTTGGAGGGCGAGATTCCTTCTTTTGCACAAAAACAGCTTTCTGCTCCTGAGGACCCGGTTTTGGCTTGTATCCCAGCAGACGGCACTTCTCCCAAAATCGTGTATCGTCAAGCCGGAGACCGCTACATCTTGGTGGAGTACGGCGAAAACAACATGGACTTCAACTTGGCCTACAGAATTCACAAATTGATCGAGATGGTCGGTGAGAGAGGCGTCAAGGGGATCGTGGAAATGTCCCGTGGTGTGAGATCCGTGTTGATCGAGTACAGCGAGAAAATCAGCCAGAACGACTTGGTCAAGACCTTGCTTGCGCTTGAAAAAGAGATTGTCTTCACCAACAAGTGGAAGGTGCCTTCCCGTGTGATCAAATTGCCCATGGCGTTCGAAGACAAAAAGACGTTGGATGCTGTCAAGAGATATTCCGAGACCATCCGCTCTGAGGCACCCTGGTTGCCCAACAACGTGGACTTCATTGCCTCTATTAACGGCATCGAGAGATCCTCCGTGAGAGACATGTTGTACACTGCTAGGTACATGGTTTTGGGACTTGGTGACGTCTTTTTGGGTGCTCCATGTGCCGTTCCCTTGGACCCAAGACACCGTTTGTTGGGAACCAAATACAACCCTTCCAGAACTCACACACCCAACGGCTGTGTGGGTATCGGTGGCTCCTACATGTGTATCTACACCATGGACTCGCCGGGTGGATACCAATTGGTGGGTAGAACTGTTCCCATTTGGGACAAGTTGACTTTGGGTGCACACTCGCTGAAACCCTGGTTGTTGAACCCATTTGACCAGGTCGAATTCTACCCAGTTTCCGAAGACGAGCTCGACACTCTAACTGAGGAGATGTCTGCTGGTAAATACCCCGTTGAGATTATCGATTCCGTGTTTGACCACGAACAGTACCTCCGCTGGATTCAGGAAAACAGCGAGTCGATCGAGGCTTTCCACAAGACCCAGGGCGGTGAGAAGATGGAGGAGTTCAGCCGTTTGATCCAAGTTTCCAACGCAGAGTTGGCTTCTGGCAAAACAGGCCCTGAGTTGAGCGAAGAGGACCAGTTTGACGAAAACGCCGAAATGGTTCATTCTGAATACTCCGGTCGTTTCTGGAAATCCTTAGTGGCTCCTGGTGACGAGGTGAAGAAGGGCCAGGCGCTTATAGTGGTGGAAGCCATGAAAACCGAAATGATGGTTGTGGCTACCAGAGGTGGCAAGGTCGCCAAGATCTTGCACAAGAACGGTGACATGGTTGATGCTGGTGATCTTGTTGCTGTTATCGAGTAATTGGCATAGAGTACATATTAATCAATTGTATTATAGGATACGGTGGTGTAGGCAGGGGGGGTCATTTTCATAAAACTTGCCAATCTTCAATGAGCTTGATTGAAGTAATATTTATGTCTGGTTGGAATCTAGGGTTCTCCAATTGCGCCGTACTGTGACTAGTCTAACAGAGAAATGTGTTTGATATAGTAACAGCATTTCAATTTTCATATAGGTTATCTTCCGAAACACTCTTTTGTTCTAGCTTGAGCATCAACATCACCCGAGGAAGCAAGTGAAGATTGTACTTGCCAGTTATTAATGTTGTTTAAGGCATCATTGAGCTCAAGTGCTCTTGTCGAGACAGTCACACCAATCCTCAACATTCGTTTGAATCAAACCAAGTAAGAGAATGGGTATCTCACTATTATAATGCTCATTCCATTTCTTTACCTTGTGAAATATATTGAGAGACACTGAAATAAGCCAGCCCACTCGTCATAACATCAAACTGAGCCTACTCCCGGATGATCTAAAACACACAATCTCGTAATTCAAATAAACATGATATACCCTCTTCACTCTTTCAAAATTCTCCACCACCCCGATTTTCCACCCAGACCTCAACGCCTATTATACTGAGTCGTGCGCGTCTGGTGAGCGTGTCTGAAAACATCAAGTTCAACCAACACCAATAGAAAAACAGACAATATGGCTGACCAAATGAGTATGGCCGTGGCGTCGCTCCAGCCGGAGCAATGGACGGCGTCACTGAACGAAGCCTTGGCTATTTTTGTTACCGATACCCAGGGCAAAGCACACAACTTTAGCCCACTCTTCACCTACCCAATCTTTGGCGACGCCGAGACCATTTTTGGGTTCCAGGGTCTCCGTATTTTCTTGTGCTTTGACCTGGTGACTTTTTTGCCCTTTTTGAACGTCAAGTACGAGAACAAGCTCCCAGACATCGAGGTGGACCCTAAAAGCAAGTTGCTTGAGCTTTTGCCGGAACTGACCGTGTACAAGGACGAGGCCAAGTGGAGAGACACTATCGAAGAAGAGCAGAAGAATTATGAAATTCCCGGCGAGAAAATTGGCTCGGATTTCACGAAAGGTGGCGACCTGTTTGCCATCTATAAGCTTGACTTGAGCTCACCTAGAGGTGTGGAGTTGCACAAGAGGCTCCAGATTTTGGTGCTTTTATTTATAGAGGCCGGTACCTACATCGACTTCAAGGACCCCTTGTGGGATCTTTATGTCATGTACAACACGACCAACCCACAGCTTCCAGAGGTTGTCGGTTTTGCAACCGCATACAACTACTGGGTGTACCCAGGTCTGGCCGACTTTGACTCGGGTGTGAAGAAGACTCGTAAGAAGATTTCACAGTTTGTTGTCTTGCCCAACCTTCAAGGTAAGTCATTGGGTGGAGAGCTCTACGAGAGATTGTACAAATTCTGGTTAGAGGACGAGCGTGTGGTTGAAATTGTCGTGGAGGACCCCAATGAGAGCTTCGATGACTTGAGAGATCGTGTTGATTTCAGTCGACTTGTCAAGGACGGCAAAATTGACTTGACTGATTTCAGTTTGGACAAGGTGAACGATTCGTGGATCAGGGACTTTAAGCAGCGTGAAAAACTCGAAAAGCGCCAGCTTCTGCGATTGCTTGAGATGATCTTCTTGTACCAATTGAAGAATGGACCCGTCAAGCCTTCCAAGAAGGCTGTCAGGCTTTTCATCAAACGTAGACTTTTTGAAAAGAACAAAGAAGCTCTCAGCGGTCTTGATGAACCCACGCGTCTCGACAAGTTGCAAACTGCATACGAATCGTTAGAAGCGGACTATTACCGTATTTTAGAGCCGCTTGACGTAAACACAAAACGCCCAATTGAGGGTGGGTCCGGAAACGAGTCAACTGCAAAGAAACAGAAGAATGAATAATCTGCAGGATAACAATTCAGTGGCTAAGGTAAGCCGCGCGGATCTGTGGTAAACGAGCATGTTCCATGGACGTATTGCCTGCAGTACCTCGTCATCGGACACTAGTGGATGACCACCTGTTGAACGGAGGAGAAAAGTGACCAAGCCGTTGTCTAGGTGATGAATTTTGATGGACGGTAAAATTTATTCTGAAAAATCAATCCAAATCGACTCTGTTGACACTACGTTTTCTCCGGAAGTTCCGCTCATCGCAAGTGATGAGCATCGAGATGACCAAGTCTTCCCACAATGTTCCACAAAATTCTCAACCGCTAAGCACGTGTAAACCCTGGCCACAGCGTTAGCAGCCGTACCATGATGATGTCAAAAATGCAAAATCTCCGATGGCTTTGTATGAAACTCCCTGTCATATGACGTCAGCGGGCGACAGAAGAACAGAGGAATGAAAGGGAAGAGTGTAATGTCCTGCACAATGGAGCCAGTAGCCTGTTTTCCACCGGCGTCGGCGCGGTTGTCTGACCCAGTTGACGTTCGGACCGCGGCAACAAGGACAGGCCAAGCAAAGAAGGTCATTTGCTGAAAATAGGGCGGGATGAATTATGATTGTTTGCTGGTTTACAGGTTTTCTCGAGTGTTTAAAATAGCCAGTGTTGGATTTAGAGGATTAGTTTTTCCGTGGGGGCCCAGAAAGTGTCTGCACCACCTTCGCTTTGATGTATTGGCGTCAGCGATTTTTATTGGCCATGCTTGCTACTCACCCACCAGCTTGCTTTCTTGCTTCCCAATTAGGCCGAATTGTGGACGCAAACTGCGCATAAATAGCAAGTTATCTTGCGTGGGCCGCATACACTGTGTGCACGTCGATTGACCTTCGACGCAACCTCCTCCCTTGTGGTATAAAAGGAGCCAGCCCCCGGGAGATTGTGCGGAACTAGTCATTTAATCTATTCAGCCATGCACAGAACATACTCGTTGAGATCCCAAAAGGCCCCCACCGCTGCTCAATTGCAGTCCCCTCCACCTCCAACCTCCTCCACCAAGTCCAAGTTCTTCGGTAAGGGTGGTATTACCTCCACTTTCAGAAAGAACTTGGCTGGCGCCACTGGTCCAGAAATGTCCAGAAAGTTGGCTCAATTCATCAAGATGGAGAAGAACGTCATGAGAGCTGTTGAGTTGACCGCCAGAGAGCGTCGTGAGACCGCTAAGCAATTGTCCCTCTGGGGTGAGGAGAACGACGAGGACGTTTCCGACGTCACTGACAAGTTGGGTGTCTTGATTTACGAGATTGGTGAATTGGAGGACCAGTTCATTGACAAGTATGACCAGTACAGAATCACCTTGAAGACCATCAGAAACATTGAGGCTTCCGTCCAGCCATCTAGAGACAGAAAGCAGAAGATCACCGACGAGATTGCTCACTTGAAGTACAAGGACCCACAATCTCCAAAGATCTCTGTTTTGGAGCAGGAGTTGGTCAGAGCCGAGGCCGAGTCCTTGGTTGCTGAGGCCCAGTTGTCTAACATCACCAGAGAGAAGTTGAAGGCCGCCTTCAACTACCAGTTCGATGCCATCAGAGAGTTGGCCGAGAAATACGCCCTCATAGCCGGTTACGGTAAGGCTTTGTTGGAGTTGTTGGATGAGTCCGCTGTCACCCCAGGTGAGACCAGACCAGCCTACGACGGCTACGAGGCTTCCAAGCAGATCATCGTTGACGCTGAGAACGCTCTTGCTTCCTGGACTCTTGACGCTGCTGCCGTCAAGCCAACCTTGTCTTTGCACCAGGGTGAGGACGCCGAAGAGCCAGAGGCCTCTGAGTTGTACGAGGCCGAGGAGGAGTTCGCCAAGCACGACGACACCAACAACGGTGCTGTTGCTGCCTAAGCGCCCTCCCGCTTCATCGTCATTTTAATTCTGAATTCGATGTTTTTCTACTTTTTATCGCTGTCGGCTTCAACCGCTACGAAAAACAGTGCGCCTTCTGCGCCAACGCCTAATTAGTTATCGTAATTATGTTATATTAGCGAGCACATTATGATCTCCACCATCATCGTACGAATGAAGCACCCAAGCTTTTTCAGCTACGGGCTCGTCACCTGGAATTATTTGAATGGCACTTTTCGTTGCCAACTCCAAAACGGTTCCGAATGATTTTGCTGCTAGCTTGCGTGTGACTGACAAGTCCGAGGCCCCGAGTGGCTGAGAAGGAAAAAGATCCACAAAGCTAATCTTGCGGTAGCCGCCAGACGGGGCCTGATTTCCTTCCCAGTCGCAAAAACTGCCATATTCGAACGAGCGTTTGTGAATATAACCGAGAAGCTTAAGTGCTAACTTGTGGAGGTTGCGGCCAATGGCCCCTTGCGACTCTACTTGCGATGAGGGAAACTGGAAGGAGGCATCATCCAGAGTTTTGTCGTTCAAGGTAAACGACTCGAAGGTATCATCAGGCTCAAAATCTAGCATAGAGGCCCTTGCAAACTCAATGGCGTCTGCCAGAATCTGCACGTTTCTGCCAAATTCAACGTCATCGGTTCTAGCTTTCCACTGAGGAAGTCTAGAAGGTGGAATTGTTCCAGGCGGCGGTTCCAAGTAAAGCTGTATAGCTTTATTAAGGTAGGGAGCAGCTGTGAGGCTCATCTCGCCCAATGTATCCCATATGGACTGCTTACGTCTCTTGGGCATAGAAGGTAGTGTATCGAACTCTCTAAGGTAGAGTGGGTAGCAGAAGGAGTATGCTGTGTGGACCGTGACAGGATCACACACGATGTGTTTGCGTTTCGGACGAGACTCTCTCTGATTCAAGGTTGAACGGAGGATATTCAGGGTTGTAGAAAAGTGGGGGTCCTTTGAAAGGTCCCTAGCTGGATGATTCATGCGCAAGTCCTCGAAATCTGCCTCCAAGCCTGCCAATTCTTGATTGATAGAAAGGATAGCTTGGGAGTTGATTTCCCCATTTTCGTCAAACTCGAACCCAACTTCCCCCAATGTAGTCTCGTTAGCTCTGATGGTAGCCAAGGTCTGGTCGAGTATATCATCCAACAGCTTGTCTAACGCGTCAGCCCGCTGAGCGTGGGAAATGTAGGTATCGAAGCATTCCTCCACGTCTCGAAAGCCCTTTTTCTCAAAGAACCACTCGTCACAGGCAAAATCTTGCATTGTGAAGCTTCCACTATCAGGAAGTGGGACGTGCCTCCTCTTATGGACCACAGCTTTCTCCTCAACCTGCCCAAAGAAGACAGGCCGTGTTAATTTCTGATGCACATTTGCCACGTCCTCAAACACATAGTTGACCTGTTGTTTGTGGAGTAGAGCCAAGCCGTACATGAGATTCAGGGCAAGACGGAGCAGCTTCTGTTTTTGAACCAGGCGACAGACCTGTGGAATAGAGACGCTAGTTATATCCTTCTTGGAAAGCCTTCTTGTATGGCCCACGGTTGCCATAATCCAAGCAGTGCCAACGCCGTCGTTGTATGTCAAGTTCATGAAAAGCAGAGATACGTTGGAAGTTCGGGGAATCTGGGTCTTTTATAGTAGACGCAGGGACCAGCAGATATTATTTACGCATGAGATCCGGTCAATAGGCGGGAAAGATGCACATAGATTGAGGTCAGTTATTTAATCCAATTAAGTATAGGTATGAAGAGGCTGTTTCGAAAGCATTGAGTGTCTAGACTTAGCATTGGTGGAGCAGTTATGGTTGAGGAGTGGGGTGAAGTTCAGCAGGCGTGGGACAAAATTATCGGAATTATATTTCTTTCAGAAACGCTTGCATCTGCCTTATTGATGTGTGGTGCTGGAATTGTTCGTAAAAATGAATCTAGCTGCTTCTAGAAGATAATACCGCTTTTTCACTCTTTTGATCGGATTCCGTTTGCATGACGTTTGACTGATGTTTCAGCATTCAGCCAGAGGGCTGAACATGCGGTGAATAAGCGGAGATACTGGTTTCTCCATCCAAGTATTTCAAGACTTGAAGGACATGGCTCCATTGCTAAGTTTCTGTTTTTCAGCGAGTCCGGACAATCTGTACCGTTTAACACCCTCCGGTAATTTTCGCAGCCATTACGCAAAACACCAGATAGCGGAGCACACGCCCTTCCGACATTTTCATCAACACACACATTTCACATCGCATATGAACATATCCCCAGCTTAGTTCACCTATATGGATAACGCTAATCGAAACGTGCAGCATCAGTAATGCTGAAATTGCACGAAGCAACGCTACAATCTACACTGCCAGAGAGGTTACCATGCTACGACTATGACTTTGGAAGTAGACCTCTTACACAACAATGGCCTTCAACGTCCTACAAAGCCTGTTCAGTACCCCAATGCACCACAGTGGAACCAATAGCCGCCAGACTTCGACCCCTTCTAGAGGTCCGTCTCGGGCCCCTGCTAGCTGTCAAATTCAATTGCGAGTCATAATGAACTCTCCTTGCAATTTCACTTGAAGTCTGCCCTTCCTTTCATGAATGCTACTATGCTGCTGAACACGCCGCTTATCAGTGTGGCTCGCCCCAAGCCACCTCAACAATAACCACCAAAACCCTATAAAACGCCGTAAATCGTAAAGGTTTTCTGAAGTTCAACAAAATCCAATATGATATCCCCGAATTGAGCTTCTCTGACAATGACCGAAGTGTGGGACATTCCGTTCCTAGTCAGACGAATCGCGATCTCGGTAAGCGGCTGAGTCAAAGCCATATCAGCACACCAAACACACACAAAGAGCATAGGGTGACTATTGTTTTGCAAATCAACTAAAGACCTCCTCCAACGTCCCTCCCGGTAATGCAACAAATGTTTATTTTTGGACAAGACCGGTACGGCTTATCAGCGTTCCTGCACACACCCACCCCAGAAGGGTACTTAAGGTTGCCCTTTCCCTCACCTCCTACTTATCTTACTCCATGGTAGCTTTTGGTCGTCTTGCTGTGGCCGGCTTGGCTGCATCTGCGGAGGCTCTTCTGTTGCTCTCATTCCCGGACATCTTCAACTCCGTGCCTAAACTCGCCGAGTCTCCCAAAATCATTTCCACTTTCCCTAGCCAAGACGAAAGACCAATTCCTGGAAACAGTCCAATCATTCAGTGTGACGCTCAGACGCCACAATTGTTGGACTTGCAGAAAGTTGTGATTGACCCTAACCCTCCAGCCAAGGGCCAGAACTTGACTTTTGTGGCTGAGGGCGTCTTGAAGCAGTCAATCACCGATGGCGCTTACGTTGAGGTGGATGTCCGCTACGGCTTCATTCGTTTGATCCACCAGACGTACGACTTGTGCGAGGAGGTGCACAACGTTGACTTGGAGTGTCCCATCAAGAAGGGTGCTCAGACCATCCTGAAACAGGTGGCAATCCCCGAAGAGGTGCCTCCTGGGAAGTACCTTGTTGTGGCTAGAGCCTACACCAAGGAGGATGTGCTCATCACCTGTTTGACCGCCTCGCTTGAATTCCCACCAAACTAGCGTAGACCGTCTAGATAGTAATTCACGTTCACATTCATGGTAATTGGTGTAGAGAAGAAGTAGAGTCAGAACAGCGATTGTGTGGTGGGTCAATTGGGAGAGGCTCCAAATAAGTTGTTATATACAATTATGCAATATGCTTCTAGACTAATTACAATTCTGATTGTGAGAGGTAGCATGACGCTTTGAATAACTTAAATAATAGGGGCAATGACTGCTAATGACTATGCTGAAAGCACAAGGTTCGCTGTTAACGAATCAAACCGTTCCTTGGACAACTTCGTCTGCACATGTAAAAGCTCACTGTAAACGCTTTGTCCTTCGTTGGTCTTGAGAAGCTCTTTGATCTTCCTCTCACTCAAACGCCATGCCACTGTCTCGACAACAGTTGTGTAGGTGATTTGTCTATACTGACTGAGCTCAAGGAGATCTCCGAAGGCAGTGTTGGGCAAGATGCTGGAGTGCAATTCTCGATCGTCACTTTCGAACTTGCAGATTTGTCTCACAAGTCCTGATTCGAGAAGGAAGAAGGAGGGCCTCTTGCAGTTCGTGTCGTAAAAACACATATCGGAAGGAATGGTCTCCTTCGTGAAGTACGGCGCAAGCTTGGACCAAAACTTCTCATCCTTACTTGAGAGGTCGCCGAAAGTGATCATGATCAATGGTAACGGCTGCTTCTTGAATGAGGAGTCTGAGCTCAGGTAGTACCTGTGTTGTATTTTTGCTCATCATTGGCTGTCCTTGTAGCGGCTTGATAAATTTGTTTTGTCCTTGGAGTACCAAAATTGAGAGGGTAATTCTGCATCACCAGCTTGCTCATGCTATGATGGCGCTTGTCTGGGTTGTTAGACGAGGGTACACCTCTCAAAGCCATTCTATGATTTCCGCTATGCGTCAGGCCTTGAAGGTTGGTGTAAGTTTTCAAGAATGAGTTTTCACACCACTCAAGAGCATAGTTCAAGGTACTGAACATCTGGACCTGAAGCGTTTGGGAGGACGACTTGACACAATCCCAGAGACCAGCGTCTCGCAATGCGGTGACACTATCGTCGTTCTCTTCCACAGAAGATATAATAAGCTGTGTTTGAAATTCCCGTGTCAAGTTGAGAATCCTTCTGAAACCTTCAGCAGCAGAGAAGTCGATGGAATCCACACCCTTCATGTCAATGATGAGAAACTTGATGGGGTTCAAGTTGAACTTTCCATGTTCAAAGCGAGCTCTGATGGTCTTTTCAACACCACCAATGGACCCAAAGAACAACGTTCCTTGGAGTTTGACAACACAAATCTGATTGCCAACGTCCTTCAAAAACTCCTGTTGTTTTGGATGCCTCAAGACAGTCGAACGAGCAACCACGCCGGTGTAGATGCCTCTGACAACTGGTCTTCTGGCAGCTTCAATGACGAATAGCAAACAAGCAAGCAAGATACCTGCCAAAATTCCGTACACGAAATCCCAGGCGCCCATGACAACAACAATGATAATAATTGTGGAGTATTCAATCTTGCGAAGACGGCCCCAGGTATCGTAAATAGCCTCCTTCAAGAGTTCATAGCCCAAAAGGAAGATAAGCGAGCCAACGACGCAAACAGGAATGTAGCCAATAACCACAGGACCTGCCATCATAACACAAGCTGTTGCTATAGCGAGAAGTACTCCTGCAAGTCTATCATCTGCACCAGCTCTAATGAAGAGTACAGAATTTGTGTAGACAAGATAATTTTGAACGGAGCCAATGAGGCCTGAGATGGCGTTTGAGAAGCCATGAGCTACCAATTCACGATCGACGTCGAATTGGTCCATTCCCACAGTGACAGCAAGTGCTGGAACGTTGATGGGAACATGCAAAATGCCGAAAAATGTGAGTGCCAACATCTTGGGGAACTGTTTGGTGATGGCCATCCAGTCGATGAGAGAAGGTCTCAAGTAGCTGTAATGAGCATACCAAGGATCGTGGTTTACCACGGCTGGGAAAACCCAACCGTAGTTCCTCGCCTTGTCGAGATCCCACTTCGTGACAAGCGCAACCACAATATGGAAGACCACGAATACAACGATAAAGTAGACCGGCACGAGAAGCGAGTGGTGGATGCGCTTGTGTAGAAAGATGAGGACCACCGTGAGAAGGACTGGAAGAAGCCACTGCATAAGGGTAATGTAGTTTCCAAATATGAGCTTGGCTGTTTCCCAGTCGTAGCGAATACCACCTTCTAGTCTCGAGGACACTTCAATGCCTGTAACAATCAAGAAGTAGCCTACACCACCGATACATCCGACCAAGATGTGTCTTGGAAAAAACCCAACCAATGCACCGAGTCGAAGTTTACCAAGAAGGAAGAACACGATACCAGTGACAACAGCGGATACAGCGAAGGAGACAAATGTGGTTGCAATGATGGCTTCTTTAGCCACGTCAGGCGAACCGCTCTTCATATCTGCCTGAATGGAAAAAGCCATAGCGTGAAAAAACGGAGTCACTTCAATCATTTCCGAACCGATTCCAGCTTTGAAGGCAGAGCCTCCGAGAGAGTACACCAATTGAGACACGATTGTGGAAATATAGAACATCGAAAGACCAGCGGGCGCCATGTCTGCAAACAACGCCTCGCCAATGGGAAACATGATCATACCGTAGGAAAGACCGTCCAACACGTTCAAAAGCACACCCAAGAACACCGCTGGAAGGTATTGCACAGGCCGTAGCAAGTGAGTTCTAATGGACGGTTTTGGGGGAACAGCGTCCAAAGGACCTTGTTCTAGACGACCTGCCCAGTTTGCATCGGGACCCATGGAGCCGTAGACCGGTCCAGCCTCGCCCACAGTATCCAGATCAACATAGAATTTCTTGTTCTTGTCCACTAGCGGAGTGGTCGATACCACGTCTTCTTGAGCCAGATCTCGAGAATTCAGACTGCTGGACCTATCCTCCCAAATGGGCTCTTTCAAGCTTTTCAGCGAACCTTCGCCTATGGGAATGGGTTCATGTTCTGATACGTACTCGTCCAGAAAGCCCGTATCGTCTTCCTGATCCTCTCCTACAACACCAATCGAGGCCAAGTCAGCAGTTTGTCTGTGCACTTCATCTCCAGACAAAACTACCGGCAGATGTGCCGAAATGGACAGTCTGTGGTTCACCAGAACATAGGAACGGCCTAGTTCGTAGTGGCTCTGGTCGGGGGTGGACATGGGCTGCTTAGAGAAGAATACCTGCCTTGTATTATTGAAGCTGGTCTGTTAGAAATGCAGGCCCAAGCAGTGGAAATCAGGTAAGGTCCATGGACCGTTGGATATGGATGTAGTTGGGGGATCTCTTTTCCAGCGTCTAGATATCTCAGGTGCCGGACATGGGCTCTGATAAGCGCACAAATTGAAAAGATTCCGATGAGTCAGGAACCACAAGGGAGGGGGAGAGGGTTGAATGGGAATCGTGGCATTCCGTTAGAAATGGCATACTTTGCCACGATTTGTGGAATTTTAAACTGGAATTGTGTTGTAGGGTGTGTCTTGGTAGAGGAGGCCTAGATCAGAGTCAGAGCGAGAAGCGAGATTAGTGGGGTGGAGCCATGTATTAGTACAGACTAGAGGGAGATTTTGCGCCCACAGACGGAGTGTTTCTGAAAAATGGACTATGACTCAGACATTTTTTCTTTTAAATGGCATTTTAAAAATTAGTCCATGAGTGTGGGGGCTTATAAGGCTCAACGCAATGGAGATCTATCGCGAGGGTGCAACCATGAAAAATCATAGTCGTGGGGGAGTTTCACAGATATACCAACTTTTTCAATGGAGAGTGGGGTGACCCCTTTCTCAGTTGAAGGTAAATTTACTGAATCGTAAACTGGCAAGCAGCGATTCTCGAAACGACTGCAACATCGCAATCAGACAGCCTCGTGAACTATGAAATTAGCACTTTCATCTTGCTAGATGGGTCCGAAATACATACTAAGAGAAAAATGATCATCAAAGTTCAAATAGACTTCTTCACTCGAGGTACTTGACGAATGCTCATTGTCTCATTACTGCTCGCTCCCACGGGTAGGACCGATCTGGAAAGCTTCGGTTATATTTTACTCCAACGCTGGAATGGAGGCAGGCGATCCCCACAGTTCAGCTGAATGTGTATCACCATCGCTTTGAAGAATCATGCACCCCATTCATCTTCAGAGCATCGAAGCAGAGCGTCACCGAGAAGACCCACGAAACATGCCTTAAACCACTGGAAGAACTGTAACTCTCAAATTTGTTATTCTAGATCACTTTTTAGGAAAACGCCGACACAGGCCACATCAATGATCTTCTCTATTCGTCAGCAGCACCTTCGGTAGTTTGCCGCCCTTTTTGCTCAAGTTCCACAAGAATCTAGCAGAATCACAATCTCACTGATGTTCCGTGGCCCTGGCTGTTTGAGGAAAGTGCTGCATGGACGAGATACCCGAATAGTTGAAAAGCTGTTGGATTCACGCACCTCCGATAGAACGCTGTGCAGAGCCTTTCGTTGGCATCCAGGAACACATATTCGTATTGTTTAAGATGTCATTATCTAATCTTCCATTTAACGCCTCTATTGTTTGAAGCCCACGGCTTTGCATTATTTATTCATCGATTATGAAAGAATCTGTTGAAGGACACTTCTCTCGCTGTTCTGTCGCCGCACTGGACCAGAGAATATCAAGCCGCTCGAGGTACATACCCGGAATGTGCAAATTGCCTAAGTAGGAAAACGTATAGAGAAGGCCCAAGGTCGTTGCGACAGTTTATTTGAATTTTTAACCAAAATCAAATCAGCAAAAAAGAAGTTGATCACTAGCTCCCTTTTCAAAAAAGACTTTATCGGAGATTTGCCGTCCTGATCAGCTGGATGTTCGCAGCAGAAATGGTTGCAAAAAACTGAAATGTCCCACACAATAGACACAACATCTCGCCACTGATGTCTCAAAATACTCGAGCTGTTTCAGGTTGGCGATGAATTTTCCGAACGACGCCGCTAAGGCGCCCAATTCGGTAACTTCTCTGATGTGATCCAACGCTATAAGTACCACCCTCCAGCCAATGCTTCCACCATATGCTTTTTCTTTCGTTTCTCATATGGGCGGTGGCGGTCTCAGCCCAGTTCATCAAGCCCGTCAAGCCTTCTGACGATGACTTCTACAACACACCGTCGAATATTTCTTCCTACCAGAATGGTGACATTATCGACGCTAGACCAGCTCCAGCCATGATCCGGTCGGTTTACTTTCCAGTCAATGTTAAGAACGCATGGCAGCTCTTGGTGCGCTCGGAAGACTCTCACGGGAACCCTAACGCTATAGTGACGACGGTGTTGGAACCCTATGACGCTGACCCAAAAAGGGTGGTTTCTTACCAGGCAGCCCAGGATTCTGCCACCCAGGACTGCAGTCCTTCGTATTCCATCTTGTTCAATGCTCCTATGAGTACGATCGTGCTCCAGGTCGAGATGGTTCTTATTCAGACCGCATTGGCCAAGGGGTGGTATGTGGTTGCACCTGACTACGAGGGACCCAAGGGCACCTTCACTGCTGGTATTCAATCTGGCCAGGCTACTATTAATTCTCTTAGAGCTGCTTTGAACTCTGAAGATGTCACTGGAATTGACCCTGACGCCAAGTCGGTCTTTTGGGGCTACTCTGGCGGTACTATAGCTTCTGGATGGGCTGCTTCTCTCCAGCCTAAGTACGCACCGGAACTCAAAAAGAGTCTTGTGGGTGCAGCTCTCGGTGGCTGGGTCACCAATATCACACTTACTGCTGCAATCACGGATGGCACGATTTTCGGTGGTTTCATTCCCAATGCTATCAACGGCATGCTTAACGAGTACCCAGAGGTGCAAGAGGTCTTGGACAAGGAGCTTAGGGAGGATAAAGTGAAGCCTTTTGAGGAGGCCAAGGAGAAGTGTCTTTTTACCTCGATCATCGACTACATGTTCTTGGATTTCTTCGGTAGTAAGAAGCCTTGGGTGAAGAGTGGATGGGGTTTCTTCGATTATCCGCTAGTGAAGGAGATTGTCCAGAACAACACAGCGGCATTATTTGAAGACGGACCTCGTCCCGAAATCCCACTCTTTGTATTCCATGGTACTGAGGACGAGATTGTTCCATTTTCTGGTGCTGAAAGAGGCTACAACAACTACTGCAAATGGGGCATCGACAGCTTTGAATTTGCAGTCTCAAACACAACTGGTCACATTCTTGAGTGGGCTGAAGGCAGTGGAGCTGCATTGGTTTGGATAGAAAAGATGTTCAATGGAGAGAAGCCTGTGAGTGGGTGCAAAAGAACGGAGAGATCCACAAATGTGCTTTATCCTGGAGCGGACGTGCAATACAGGCAATTGATCCGGACGCTCTTCAGCTCCATCAAAGGAGGAGAAATTGGTGAAACGACAAGAAATGTCACCGACTCTACCATGGTGAGCACCATAATGCAATATGGAATCAGTGCGCTACTTGAAAAGATTGGTCCTATTCCATTCAAGAGAGACCTCGCTGAAACGGATATTCTTGAGGGACCAGAGTTCAGAGGCATCAGTGACGTTGTACGTCGCTGGAAACAGCAGGAAGCATAAGTCATACCCTACAATTACAACCATACTATTTCTTAGCTGTCTATGATCATGGCAGGCCCGGTGTACATCAGCCAGCTGTGCTGCTGAACTTCTCCGCTCATCTGGACCATCTGGTCAAAAGAAGGAATAATCCTCTCCGAAATAGTGTTGGTGTTTTTCTTGAACACAAATATAGAGTTTGCCTGGTCCTCGGTGAACCGGCGAAGGAGCTTCATGTAGTAGATTCCACAAGCATTGCACAAGGACCTGGAGCCGGTAGGTCCTCTTCTCCATTCTGGAGTAGACGTCAATCCACACTGGTGACAGTGCGTTTTGGGCTTTCTACCCCTGCCTTTGGAACTGGACGTCTTCTTCTTGGTTAGTCTGCCTTTCTTGGGCAGATGATGCTTTGAGCTGTACTTTGGTGAATGGCCTAGCTTTGTCATCAGTTCGGATCCTGGAGTTGAGGAACCCAGTGAAGCTGAACTGCCACTCTGACATGACTCAATAGAGCTTCCACTTGGAGAAACATCGTTGTTTGATCCATTTGAAACTCTTTTTGGCGATCCAAAATTGCTGAGGCTGGCTGGAACTGGTGAAGAAAGAAGGGTGTCCTTGATAGACTCAAACGAGTTGGTTCTAACTATAGGCTGCCCCATGGTGTTGAGATTGGTTACCTTTCCAGGTTCCCTTGGTGGAGTAGTTACTGCTGTAGAGTTGGAAATGTCAGAAACAAACAGCAGTGTCGATGCTGGACTCCAGTGCATATGCTGACCCTGTGGATGAGACTCATATTCCTTGATCTTCATCAAGACTTCGGCCACCGAAGGAAGCCTGACGGGCTGAACATCCCTTCTTACACGATAAGGCGGAAAGTGGGGATAGTTGTAGTAGGTGGACTTTTCCCAATCGGAGACGTAAACCATGATGTAGAGATAGCGGTTCTAGTAGGAGCTGCTTACTTGTATAAGTAGGGGTTTTGAAAGCTGGGGTGTGCTGACGATAAAGGCAATTATAGCAATGTGATGACCGAGGAAGAAGAAACTCAAGGTTTTGTTTTGGGTAAAGTTTGAAAGCAACTGGTTTAAGAAGAGTGTGGTTTGTGGTTTGTGCGTTTGCAGCCATTTCTATATAGCGAGGTTCACTACAGCTTTTGACGAGTTTCAAGCTTCTGTGACGGTGATGAGCAGAGGAGAAAATTGTCTTTGTTGATTTCTACAACCATGTCTCTCCCAGATAGGAAACTTTTTGAAAAGGTGTTGGTTTTGATCGCCACGTCTAGACCCGTGGTTTGGACATGCATGACCCACTCTATGGAAAAGAAAGTGTTCATTTTTCTTCTTTCTTGCACTGGTCGAAAGATTTATGTTGACTTATGACTATTGTAGAACAGAGAGCAACACGATCGATGGTAGATGATTTGAGTGAGACCCTCTCCCACGATCCTGAGCCCGGTAGGTGAACAAACAATTTCATCTAAGTCTTACGAGCCATATTGAGCAATAAACACAATATTGTAGAATACTAATAATAGAAAAGGCTTGATTGGCCAGGGTATGATCATAGAGAGGATGGATTCAACGTCCCGCTTGACAACACCGATTTTGCAGTACAGAAACAGAAACACAAGACACAGAGAGACAGATGATACAAGAGTTTGGAGAAACAACGCTTAAAAAGGGCAATCATACACGGAGAAATTTGGCTTTTAAACTGCTACGCCTGCAATGTGCTATGGTAGCCTCCCCTATTGAGTTTCATGGTACCACTCTAACACCCTTCACTTCAATGCCAGCAAGCCGTTTCTTACAAATAGCACAGCCCTTACAAAAAGGACCGTAATTGGTTTTTAACATTTTTCTAATCTACGGCGCTCAGTCGCTCTCGTATAGCCCCGCCAGGGTCAACGACCAAAAGCAACGTCACCCAGCAAACCCCCAAAGAAAACCAATTTCAATAAACCACCACTACTACACTGCTCCATCACCTCCAAACCTGAAATCCAAACTTCGTGCCGAGTTCGGACCAGTCCACGGTCACCGTTAAATACTGTACCGAGACAGCCGGTTGCAAACGCTCACCGACCCGTGGCACCCCTTCAAAAACGGCATCATTTGTGATTTTTTAATAAAGCCAATATTTTCATGGTCAAAAATATCCATGTCTTTTATGGCTTCTTTGAATTTTTTTTTTTTTCCGTTTGGTCACCCCTTCACCTCTTCCCCTAATACATCATCTCGCTGCCCCAGAATGCACCAGACCGCGCCGCACCCTAAACCTACATCACCACCTACCACTCTTTATCATGTCTGAAGAAGCACCCTTGCTAGGGACGTCCAGACAGCGATACGTCGCTGACGAAGATAATGCAAACGCTCCTGAACTCAGAGTTCCAAATAATACAGAAATAGAGGGCTCCCTGGGCTCCGCCTCGTCTCCAGACACCACTGTGGGGGAGGAGCTGTTGAAAACACGGCCTTCATTGCGGGAGAAGCAGCGCCAGTTTCTACGGAAGCGGTTCTGGTGGTTCTGTATCTTTGGCTTGCTCGCGTTGATTGTGCTCCAGCTTTCATTTCTCCCTCGAACCTCGCTTAACCGAGACTTCAGAAGGTGGCACGACTTGCACCTCAACAAAACAGACCTCAAGCGGATCTTTTTGGCCCAGTTGAAGATTGGACGGCCGGACGACACGGGCGTGACGAACGAAGAGCACATTGGCGAGTGGCTCCGCAACTTTACCAACATCAACAGCCAGGGCGTCATAGTGGCTGATAAAAACTACCCCGAGTTGGCCTCCTTTGTGGAGAAACGCTTCGCCGACTTTGGCCTATCCACGCTGTCCTACGAGTATGAGCTTCCCAGGCTGCTCAGGCTCCCAGGCGCGTCCCGAGTCGAGCTTTTCGACTCCGAGTCACACAGGGTCTTGTATTCCGCTGACTTAGAGGAGGTCACGAGCTCCTGGCGCTTCAAGGACATAAAAACTCCTGCTTTCTTTCCGTTTGGATCCGTGGGCTCCGTGTCTGGCGACTTTGTGTACGTCCATGGCGGCACGCCCGCAGACTACGCCTTACTCGAGCTGAATGGCATCTCTGTCGTGGCGAAAACAGCCTTGATCGCTAGTCTGGAGTCCAAGGACTACTCCGTGACAGACCGTGTCAACTATGCAATCTTCAGAGGCGCCCAGGCTGTGGTTGTCATAGGCTCGGACGACTTGAAGCTGACCGTGCTGAGAAACTACAAGCCAGCCGAGGTGCCAAAGCCAGAGATGCTGCTCCCGGCTAGTCACGACTCCATGAAACCGATATTGGAGGCATTGGGTCCTGGCAGGGGTAACTTCTCGCACTGGAAGTTTGCACCATACTCAAAGCTGCTCCGGCTCAGGTTATCCGCGCAGGACAACGGCCGTGCTGGTTCTGCCAAAGTGGTCTTCGGGTCTATCAAGGGCGTCATCAACGATGGTGAAATCGTGATTGGTGCTGCCAGAGATTCTCTTACATCTTTGAACCCCAGCAGTGGGCATGCGATCATGTTAGAGGTCATGAGAGCTTTTAAGCGTCTTCGTAGTCTCGGCTGGAAACCATTGCGTACGATCAAATTTGTTTCGTGGGATGCCTCTAGAAGCAGCCAGCTTGGTGCTAAGGCAGCGTTGCTGGACACGAAAATCTTCCCAGACAATATGCCTTTAATTGCTTACATCAATCTAGACGAGGATGTGGTCACAGGGAGCCACTTTTCTGTTGACCTGAGTCCGATGCTCAACCACATCATCAACCAGGTGGCTGACATTGTGCCATTCTCAAAGAACTCAACAGCTTACAAGCGCGTCATGAAACTGGCAGGCGACGAGCTCCCTGAGGACGATGACGATGATGAGACTTCGTTATATCGCTACTGGCGTAAAGAGAGCGGGGCGAACATCAACAACATACTTGGAGATACTTTTACTGCCAAAGACGCTGGCGTCTTTCAGTTCAGAGGTGATACCCCTGTTGTCAACTTCAAGTTCTCGGAAAGCTCACAACACAATGAATCTACCTATGTCCCTGAGCTGGACCAATACTCCTACAGCTGGTTGAAGGATGTTGATCCTGACTTTGATCTCCATGGCCTGTTGGTTCGTTTCCTTGGCCTCTTAGTACTATCTTTAGAGGAGCGTGAAGTGATCGACTATCGTTTGGAACCTTACTTTGATTTGGCCCAACAGCGCTTTTCCCATTTCCGTAATGTCATGGGCAAACAGCTTGAAGAATGGCGGTCAGAGAAGGTAGACTCTTTTATTCTCGAAAAGTCTACCATTCTCAAAGATATTCTAGAGAAGAGAAAGTCCACTGCATATTTTGCACCCGGATTCTGGAGTCTCGAGAATGAGGAGGTCACTGTCGAAGACGTCCTTGAACAATTTGGCAAGCTTCTCAAGGACGCAAGTGCACAGTCTTTGATTTTCGATGCATACAACCATGATGTCGAGAACCTCCTCACTGAAGATTACCCTTGGTACAAGTTACTCAAGAAGGTACACATCTATGCAAAGTTTAAAGTTACAAATTACAAGCTCTTACGTGTGGAGAAGGACCTTGCTGCAACCGATGACGATATCAACTATGGAGGGGATATTGTCAAACGCCACTTTATGTACGAGGCTCCTGTCAAGAAGGGGACCTGCTACAACGCGAAGGAGAAAGAACAGAGGGGAGCGTTTGCCGGTCTTTTCCGTTCAGTCGAGGAAGGTGACTTAGAGCAGCTAATAAGGTTGATAAGCGTGCGGTACGAGCATCTTCACGTTATTCACAAGAAAATACAATAAGTATGGTTTGGTTAAAAGTATGAATATTTGGCGTGGAATGATCCGTTTGCAGCCATTCCCGCGGCGAGAAAAAGAAAAGCACCAAGAATGTACGGCAGTGCGAAAAAAGATATATTGTCTGGGGAATCTTTTTCAATCAGGTGGCCTCATCGCTTTTTGCATTACTTCAAAATGAAAGATCTTAATCAGATATTTTCGATTCAGATCTTCTTCATTATTCTCAGGGAGACGCTAGAAACGGCGATCATCATCTCGGTGCTCCTTTCGTTTATCAATAAGAACAACCCCGAGCCAGTTCAGGAAGACTTGGATGAATCGGAGGAGGCTTTGGCTGAGAGACGTGCCAAGGTAGCACACGTTAACCTGGTTAACAGGGGCCTTCGACTTCAGGTTTGGCTCGGTGCCATCTGTGGTTTGTTAGTTTGTCTCATAATCGGCATAGTCTTCATAACCCTCTTCTATTTCGTGGAGAAGGATCTCTGGTCATACACCGAGAGACTTTGGGAAGGTGTCTTCTCGCTTCTCTCCAGTGTCATCATCACAATCATGGGCATTGGTCTTCTTAGAATAAATAAGTTTATGAAGGTCAAGTGGTGGGTCAAACTCGGTGACGCATACGCTACGCAGCAGCCCGACAAGCTTGATGCAGACACTAACATGACTGAGATGGATGACTTTGCCGGTGTATCGTCATCGCAAGACTCAGACGCTCTTTTGGGCAATGCCAGCACTACTCCGGTCAAGAAGGAACGGAAAGATGGCTTCACCAGCAGATACTACTTGGCCATTTTGCCTTTCGTCACCACCCTTAGGGAGGGCCTTGAGGCTGTTGTGTTTGTTGGAGGTATTGGTATGTCCCAGCCTTTGACATCGCTTCCGCTTGCCGTGTTGGCGGGTGTTGCTTCTGGTGCCGCTGTGGGCTACACGTTGTACAGAGGAGGTAACAAGCTCTCGCTCCAGTACTTCTTGATCTGCTCAACTTGCTTCTTGTACATTGTCAGTGCTGGTCTAATGAGCCGAGGCGTTTGGTTCTTGGAGTTAGAGAGATACGTGAGACTCTGCGGTGGTCTCGATGTCAGTGAAACCGGCAGTGGCCCTGGATCCTACGACATTTCCACTGCTATCTGGCACGTGAACTGCTGTAACGGTCTTACAGATGGCTGGTGGATGGTAGCCAACGCCTTGGTGGGTTGGACCAACACCGCTACATACGGCAGTGTGTTCTCATACTTGGCTTACTGGATTCTCGTGTCCTTGTGGCTTCGAGCCAAGTTGTACGAGGAGAAGCACGGCAGGTTGCCATTGATTCCTGTGAGATGGCAGGTGAAAAAGATTAGAAAGAAGTTGAAGCTTTACGAGGCAATGCACAAGCAGCAGTTGACCGCCGAAGGTGAACGTCAGGCTGAAGCTGCGGCATACGTCGCTTAGACAACATACGTTGCATAGGAGCAAAACGCAAATAGGATGGAAACTAGGTAATATACCCGGCGCATGAATAAGTTGTAGGTTGCGGTAGCTCTACTGTTTATCAGTTTCGAATTTGCATTTTGCGCTGTTTCCAACTCACTACATCATAGTGGATCAATTGGATCTCCGCATTGTGAGCTTGTTGAGTTTGTGCCGTGAATCTTGTCAAGCACGGCAGTCGCCATGCATCTATTGCAGAATCATAAACATTATATCAAGTGTAAGGGTTTACCCTGGTGTAAAATGCCGTGTATAGCTGAAGCGTGTTTGCATGTTTCTTCAATGGTTGCAAAATGCACCATGATGTTCCGACAATCATACCTATATCTTTTGACAAGCATTAAACCAAAACTCACTTATTTATGGTAATACTTACAAGCTACACGTTCCGCAAAGCCATCCATATCACCAAACCATTTTTAATGCTGGCACGCACTTTAGCATCCTTACATTGGATACGACACGGTAAGACCCGTTTTGAGCCCATATCGAGTCTCACCCCCAAGCACGCAGTCAAGATGAAATAGCAAAACATGATTGGACAAAACGAGTGATTTCGGGTAACGAGTGCTTGGCCCATTCTGGCATTATCAAGCCCGACAAATAAACCTCAGTTCCAGGTCGATCTACGTCATGGCCTGAGTCTCCATAGATCTCAGCGCACATCCTCAAACCTTGAATTCAATTTCAATGAGCAATTGTCGGGTGGCTCCAAAAGATGAAAAAGCGCTTTTGATGACCCAAGGTCGCTTTTTCGTAGATGTGCTACTACTCGTTTACGGTTTCCCGGTTTCAAATCACGCCAAGGCTCCTGTACGTCTGCGATGTAAGGTGCCTACGATGACACCAGCGGATGGACGTTGATTTGAACGGTTCAATATTTGATTCATTTGACCACATCAAAAAACATGATTTTGATACCTGTAGCTTACAGACCTCCAAGAACCTGAAACAAGCAGCCCCGGTCGACCCCTATCGGATGTATGGCCCCTTCTTGGCTGATCGCGTTTTCGCAGCCATTGCCAGGAACAAGCCCCCCTGGTTTCAAAGAACATTTATAAGAAAAATACCGGCCTTATTGCAAAAAAAAGCGGAAAACACCAGCCCTTTTATATTCTCAGGGTCCCCTTCACGCCAGCCGTACAACAGCATTGTGTGCACCGCGACTGTGCATTCCGAGGTGAGATATCAACACCAAAATAAGCAGGATCGAGCTGATCTACAAACCTCATTCTTACCCCGATTTCAGCCACCCCGTCATCTAAACGCTGATAACATTTCCACATTTTTTCCGATGACGGATAGCCCCACGTTGGAGTCCACCAATAGGCTCCTTCACGACCTCGAACGAAAACTATCGTTGGGTCTGGAGGCCTCTGACCAAACCCACCATTCACACACGTCCCACGCTTCCCTGGTTATCGTTGACCACACTGTGGCGGGTCTTGCCCGCCTGAGTATCCAGCTGAGCGTGTTGCTGTACATCAAAAACAACGATTCTGACTTCGACGCTGATCTGGTGTACCAGGACCGTCAACAAAGACATGTCACCCAGTTTGCACGGGAGTACTCGCCCAGCACGGCTCCCAAGGTGGAGACGGTAGAAAAAGAGGTGGACGAGACGCTCTTCAACGGCTCCTTTGAGAGTCTAGATCGAAGTTTAGAGGACCAAGACGATTACGACGATTACGATGATTTTGGCGACGACGACGACGAAGACGACGACGACGACATGCTCCTACCGCCGCTGCCTCCGCGTCTGCCTCCGCGCGAGATGGACCCAGACAAGCTCTACGGGCTCTACGACTTCCTGGGGCCCGATCCTCTGCATTGCACGCTCTCTAGAGACGAGCCGGTGTACTTGGTCAACGACCTGGACAACTACTGGTGGCTCATCAAAAAGATGACAAAGAAAGAGCGTTTGCATTTAGGGAGGCGGCGCCAGGAGCTGTTCCCCGAGATCTCTGACGACGAGGATGGGAAAATCGGCTTCGTGCCAGCAGAGTGCCTAGAAACGTACGGGGAGCGTCTTGCACGACTCAATTGCTTCAAAAATGAAGAGCTAGAAAAGAGCGGAGCAGACTCCCTTGCGCCCGAAGCACATTCCAAAGAGAGCATCGACTCGACTGTCGAGTCGCACAGCATACAAGGTTCGTCGGAGAGCGTCCAGGGCGCCCGCCAGACCCCACTTTTGGGAAGGACCGGCTCTATTCTCAAAAAGAGCGGAAGCTTGCGCCAGTCCAACAAGCTGGTCACATTTGAGAACCTCGGGGCACTTGTTCTCGAGGGAGAGATATCAGACACAGAGGCAATTGACTTTGCCGATCTGTACTACAGCTTCAGCCACGAGGATCTCCACCATCCACAAGAAGACGACGAACGCCAGTCAGAGGTGCTCAGCGACTTGTATCCTACGGAAATGCCACTCCAGGTCAGCAAGAGCGCCCGTAAGAAAAAGCCGGACTTGGCTGACTTGCAGCCACCTAATTACGACACAAGCTCCATTGGGTCATTCTCTCCCGACACGCCCCCAATTGGGCATTTCCAGCACGATGAAGAGCACCGCACGCTCCGGCGCTCGCTTATCATGGATCGTCTATCGCAAGTCACCATGGATATACAAGAACAGATGAGCAGCGACAACGAAGACTACACTTGTGACGTCTACAGCAGCTACGGAGACGACGACGAGAAAGCACACGGAGACGATGCTTTCCTGGACTGCTCCCAGGACGATAACGTCACGCCCTTGACAAGCACCAACTCGCTCAATAACGTCGCTCTGTCACCTAAA
Source organism: Candidozyma vulturna (assembly GCA_026585945.1). Lineage (NCBI taxonomy): Eukaryota > Fungi > Ascomycota > Pichiomycetes > Serinales > Metschnikowiaceae > Candidozyma > Candidozyma vulturna. Next base: position 237,103 of record CM048833.1, on the reverse strand, counting down.
AGAGTCTCCTCTGCTCCTGTTGGGAAGAAGCCGCGTAACGAAATCGTGAGTCCCATACTCGGCAAGCTCGATGAGCTAACAGAGAAGCTAGCCGAGCTCGAGCACATGTTGTAGTTGCAACCAGTGCGGTCACAGCTACCCAGCATCCAATGCATACACTAATTGAAAACCACTTGGAGAACGCCAAGTATCTCTTCACTCTCAATCTCTTTTCTATCTCCTCTGCCCTTGCAGTTTTTCAAATCCACATATTGGCACCTCACAATGCCGGCATCTCATCACCTACACCATCTTCAACACTTCGCACAAAAAACCACCAACCTTCTTCACAATGTGGACTGCAGATCCAGGGGCTCTCGAGCAGCTCAGGACCATATTTAAAGGAACCTTATCCTCTCGTAAAGTGGAAAGGTCCCAAGCAGTGGACGCCTTGAAACAGGCGAGGGAAGAACCGGAGTTTGAAAACTACCTTGTGGACCTCTTGATCAGAGACGAAGCTGGATCTGATGTCAGAGCCGCTGCGGGACTCAACCTTAAGAACTCAGTGCTCAAGGAGCCCAGAAAAGATAGACCTTATGTTTTGGACAATATCATGAACGGTCTTTTGGTGCAAGACACAATGGCTAGAAACATCACTGGTACGGTGATTACATCCCTTTTTTCCCTGTACGGCCTCGAAAAGTGGCCACAGGCATTGCAGCATTTGTTGTCGTTGGCTGAGTCGGCTGATGCTGGCCAATTGGCTAAGGAAGCAGCCATGAGTGCTTTGAGCAAGATCTGTGAAGATAGCGCCTATCTGTTGAACAAGGACTTCCACGGAGAGAGACCTTTAAACTACATGGTTCCCAAATTCATCAAGATTGCTGCGCAACCTGAATCGTCTAGCTACATGAGAGCGGAGGCCGTTCGTTGTGTGAACCAGTTTGTGCCTCTCAAGACTCAGCTGTTCTTGGTGCACATTGACGATTTCCTCCATGTGCTCTTCCAATTGGCCCTGGACAGCGACAGCAGGGTGAGGAAGAACGTTTGCACAGCTTTCTTGCTGATTATGGAAAATAGACCCGACAAGTTGGTGCCCCACATGGACGGAGTTGTGAACTACGGTCTTCACTCGATGCAAGACTCCGACGAGGACGTTGCCATGGAGGCCTGTGAGTTTTTATTGGCTCTTGCTGAGCTGCCTCAAAAGGGCCACAAGCAGCTGTTCCGTCCCAAGCTTCAGCAGGTTTTGCCTGTTCTTCTTGAGAAGATGATGTACTCGGAGGAGGAGCAGTTTTTGATCCAGATTGCCGACGAGAAAGATGACGCTCGTGTCGCCGACAAAAACGAGGACATCAGGCCCAGCGCCGCTAAGGCCAAGACGCATCAAGTTGGTCGTAAGGGTGAGCCAAAGAAGGAGCAGTCTGCCGAACCAGAAACTTCATACGATCCTGATGACGATAGGGTTGAGGACTCCGATGGTAGCTACACGGTCCAGCCTTTGAGTGACTCGGACGAAGATGATGACTCAGACGACGAGCTTGATTCCTGGAACCTTCGTCGCTGTTCTGCCGCTACTCTTGACGCTCTCTCTATTGAGTACCCGGAGGAGGTGATCGAGGTGACTTTGCCTATTCTTCAGGAACGTATTGTTTCGAACGAGTGGCCTGTTCGTGAGGCTGCTATCTTAGCTTTCGGTGCCATCTCCACTAGTTGCGAGGAACTTGCGAGTGACAAATTGCCCACCCTTGTTCCTTTCTTGGTGGACCGTTTGAGAGACCTGGAGCCAAGAGTACGTCAGATCTCGTGCTGGACGGTCTCTCGTTTTGCCCTGTGGGTAGCTGGTGAAGCTCACGAAGGCGGCAACTACGCCAACTACTTCCAGCCTACTTTTGAATCAATTGTGCTGTGTGCAATGGACTCTAAGAAGGTCGTCCAAGAGGCTGCTTGTTCTGCTTTGTCTGTCTTCATTGAATCTACTGACATCTCCCTCATCAGCTACTACGTCGGACCCTTGTTGGACCACTTTGCTAAATGTCTCCAGGTCTACCAAAGGAAAAATATGGTCACCTTGTACGACTGTATCCTGACGTTTGTCGACAAGATTGGCCAGGACGTTTTCAACTCGAAGCCTGAGTACGTCTCCACGTTGTTGCCTCCTCTCTTGCACAACTGGCAGGTTTTGCAAGATACTGACTCTGACTTGTGGCCGTTGCTTGAGTGTATGGCACTGGTGGCTGCCACTATGGGTGAAGCTTTTGCTCCTTACGCTGTTCCTGTTTACGAAAGAGCTGTCAAGATCTTGAGCAATGCCGTCCATTTGAACCAGGAAGTCCACACTCATCCTGAGATTGAAGCTCCAGAGAAAGATTTCATTGTCACCTCGCTTGACTTAATCGACGGCCTTGTCCAAGGTTTCAAGGGCCACTCTATCGATTTGATGAAGCAGCACGGCGCTGACTTGATGAAGATCGTGATGGTGTGTCTTGAGGACCCTGACGACGATGTTCGTCAGCTGAGTTACGCTCTTTTGGGCGACTTGGCTATTCACGCTTGTGAAGAGACCATCAAGCCCAACTTCAGCACTATAATCATGTGGATCGGCAGCGAGATCAACGGACACACCTATTCCAAGTACCCGGTTACCAGTAATGCCATTTGGGCGTGTGGTGAGATGGTCCTTGTGGTACCTAAAGAGATTGTTCAACCTCAGGTGTGGAACATTTCCAACCTTCTCATCACCATCATCAACCAGCCAGATGTGCAGCTGGCTGTGCTAGAAAACACTGCCATTTGTCTTGGTAGATTGGGTTTTGCTGGCCCAGAGATCATTGGTCCTCGTTTGCCCGAGTTTATCTACTCCTGGTGCACCCACATGATGTATATCCAAGAGAACGAGGAGAAGGAGTCGGCTTTCCTCGGCATGATTGAGATCATTCTCCAGAACCCTGACAACGGATTTGGTGGCTTGAGCAACCAACAAGGCCGCAAAAACTTGGCTGTTTTCCTCGATTGCATTGCCAACTACCTTGGAGGCAGCGAGAGACTCAAGCATAGATTCCACCAATTTTTGATTGGTTACAGAGACCTTACAGGCCCCAATTGGGCTCAAGTCTTGGCTCTTTCCAGCCAGGACACACAACTCGTGCTTCGATCATACAAGTAAGTCACGAGTATAGAACCTCCGAAACCAACGGCGTCGGAAGGTCACGGACTCCGCTCGGCGCCTTGTGAATATAGGCAGCGGGGTCCTCCGGGTATATAGCGTTTTCGTCGGTGAGGACACGGGGATCGTCCAACGGTAGCGTCTTCACCTCAGTGTTGTATAATGCTAGGCAGATATACACATAGAGCATGAGCATGAGCAGGTAGGCAGGCACCGCCTGGGCCCAGTATTTGTCCGGATAGTAGTAGACACCGAAGTAGTTCAAAGCTGTTTCTGGAAGAAGTAACCATGCCATGTAGCCGAGGAGTAGCACGGCAGAAAGCACGTATATGAAGAATCCTTTGTATTCAGCGTACGACGTCACGTTTGTGGAAACTGTGACATCTGATTCACGAGCGAGTTTGTCTTCGTTTCGTAGTGGCAGTAGAAGAGACGGAGCTGGAGACGGCAGGCGGCTCGTTGGTGTTTGAGTCCTGACGATGTTGAGCTTGTTCATTTGAGTTGTCAAGATGGGAAAACAATACAATATGGAAATAAAATTGAATTAGTGTGGTTTGTTGACGTAAAGGGCAGTGTACGTAAGCAATTGCACTGTTTGTGGTGAGAACCTTGGGGTATAGATTGAGTAGTGGATTTGATGATGTGTGGTGATGTATGGCGCACGGCTGCGAAATGTACGTCAGTGAGAAAATTAAAAATGGCTGGATCTGAAGTAGTCAAGATTCAGTACCAATTACTTTTTTTTTTTTGATTTCGCAAAATTCCTCAGAAAGACAGAGAGGCAATAACGAGAATGATAGTAATAATATAAAATAAAGAAATTGAAATGAGTTCAGGATCCACTGATTGAGTTCACCTTGCCATGAAAGCACCACATTGATGATTTGAAATGCTGATTTGAAATGCTCGTCCAGAGATAATCGCTTAGTCAAAGATAATAGCATGCACGGGTCTTTGGGGACTGGACAAATTCACAATACTTAAAGCTTCCACCGAGCAGCTGTCAAGGGGTGCAATCTCCCCACCATTGGGATCCAGGGGAAGGGATTCAAACCTCCTTTAGACTTTTAAGTAGTCTGGGCCATCGTCCTCATTTCCAGCCTCAAATAAAAAGCTCTATATTTCATCGATGTCATCATCTCATGCCGAAGTCTGTGGTACTCCAGATTGCTAAGAGTCCAAAAGTCGTGCAAAGCTCCCTCAACAACGATGAGTCCCTCAACAGTGAAGAGTCCCCAAAATCAAACCACATTGCAGTATATCCCCAGATTGTACTGCTCCTGCTGGTGTAGTGACGCAACGACTCTGTTGTCCGGGTAACCGTTACTGATTTCGGATCGCGGCTAGCGCTGAGTCATTTCCCTTTTCGGCCATCTTTTTTCACACCTCTTTTCATCACCACTTTCTTTCACAACCAATGTTCAGTGGTGTTTCCATATGGCACCGCAACATACAGCGGCTCGCGTCGCTGCCTGCTAGTTTCACTCGCTTCTTCAGCGTTTCTTCCAGGTTTCACAATGCGCAGCCTGTCTACCATGGTGGTGAGTTCTTGAAGACCTTACCCCATTTCAAACCACAATTGGTGGATGTCAGCAAGGTTTTGGTTATTGGATCCGGTGGCTTGTCGATTGGCCAAGCGGGTGAATTTGACTACTCTGGCTCCCAGGCCATCAAGGCCTTGAAGGAAGCCAACAAGCAGTCTGTCTTGATCAACCCCAATATCGCTACCAACCAGACGTCCCATGCTTTGGCTGACGAAATCTACTATCTTCCTGTTACTGCTGAATACATTACTTACATCATTGAGCGTGAGCAACCCGACGGTATCTTGTTGACCTTTGGTGGCCAGACTGGTCTCAATGTTGGTGTCCAATTGGACAAGATGGGTGTGTTTGAGCGTTACGGCGTCAAGGTCTTGGGCACACCAATCAAGACTTTGGAGACTTCTGAGGACCGTGACCTTTTTGCCCAGGCTTTGAAGGAAATTGATATTCCAATCGCCGAGTCCATTGCAGTTGAGTCTGTGGACGATGCCTTGGACGCTGCTAAGAATATCGGATATCCCATCATTGTTCGTTCTGCCTACTCCTTGGGTGGTTTGGGCTCTGGCTTTGCTGCCAACGAGCAGGAGCTTCGTGACCTTTCCTCCAGATCCTTATCTTTGGCTCCTCAGATTCTTGTGGAGAAGTCCTTGAAGGGCTGGAAGGAAGTCGAGTACGAGGTTGTCAGAGACAGAGAAGGCAACTGTATCACCGTGTGTAACATGGAGAATTTCGACCCCTTGGGTATCCACACCGGTGATTCCATTGTGGTGGCTCCATCTCAGACTCTTTCAGACACTGAGTACCACATGTTGAGATCTGCTGCTATCAAGATCATCCGTCACTTGGGTGTGGTTGGCGAATGTAATGTTCAGTATGCTTTGCAGCCTGACGGGTTGGACTACAGAGTCATTGAGGTGAATGCTCGTTTGTCTCGTTCTTCTGCTTTGGCCTCCAAGGCTACTGGTTACCCATTGGCATACACTGCTGCCAAGATCGCTTTGGGCCACACCTTGCCAGAATTGCCAAACCCTGTTACCAAGACTACCACTGCCAATTTTGAGCCTTCGTTGGACTACATCGTCACCAAGATTCCTCGTTGGGACTTGTCCAAGTTCCAGCACGTCAAGAGAGACATTGGATCTGCCATGAAGTCTGTAGGTGAGGTTATGGCTATTGGTCGTACTTTCGAGGAGTCTTTCCAGAAAGCCATTCGTCAGGTTGACCCATCCTACATTGGTCTCCAGGGCGACCATTTCGAGAACTTGGACGACGCCTTGGCCAACCCCACAGACAGAAGATGGTTGGCTGTTGGCCAGGCTTTGCTCCATGAGAACTACACCGTTGACCAGGTCCACGATCTCTCCAAAATCGACAAGTGGTTCCTCTACAAGATCATGAACATTGTCAGAATGTACCGTGAGTTGGAGGCTGTGGGAGACTTGGGCCGTGTGAACCACGACTTGATGCAAAGAGCCAAGAAACTCGGATTTTCCGATAAGCAGATTTCGCTCTGTTTGAATGCTTCTGAGCTCGAGGTCAGAGGCGTCAGGAAGCTGTTTGGTATTGTGCCTTTTGTCAAGAAGATCGACACCTTGGCAGCCGAGTTCCCTGCTAACACCAACTACCTTTACACTACCTACAACGCGACTTCCTCCGATATCGACTTCAAGGACAACGGCACTTTGGTGTTGGGATCTGGTGTCTACAGAATCGGTTCTTCTGTTGAGTTCGACTGGTGTGCTGTTGCTACTGCCAGAGCTCTCAGAGAGCTGGGCCACAAGACCGTCATGATCAACTACAACCCAGAAACCGTTTCCACAGACTTTGACGAGGTCGACAGACTCTACTTCGAGGAGCTCTCTTTGGAGCGTGTTTTGGACATTTACGAGTTGGAAACCGCACTGGGCGTTGTGGTCAGTGTGGGTGGTCAATTGCCTCAGAACATCGCCTTGACCTTGCAAAACGAAGGCTGCAATGTTTTGGGAACGAACCCCGAGGACATCGACAAGGCTGAAGACAGACACAAGTTCTCGCAGATTTTGGACTCCATCGGAGTGGACCAGCCCCAGTGGAAGGAGCTTACTTCGATTGAAGAAGCTGAAAAATTCGCCGACGAGGTCGGATACCCCGTTCTCGTGAGACCCTCTTACGTTTTGTCTGGTGCTGCCATGTCGGTGATCAACTCCAAGAGCGAGTTGGATGCCAAGTTGGGCAACGCTTCCAAGGTTTCCAGAGACCACCCCGTCGTTATCTCCAAATTTGTCCAGGGAGCCCAGGAAATCGACATTGACGGTGTCGCCCACGAAGGTAAGGTTTTGGTGCATGCTGTTTCTGAGCACGTTGAGAATGCTGGTGTTCATTCTGGTGACGCTACGTTGGTTCTTCCCCCACAGAGTCTTTCTCCTGTTATTCTCCAGCGTCTCAAGACCATCGCTGACAAGGTGGCAGAGGCCTGGAAGATCACCGGTCCTTTCAACATGCAAATCATCTACGACACCAAGGACGGATCTTTGAACGACGAGGACTCCCACCTCAAGGTGATTGAGTGCAACATCCGTGCTTCCAGATCGTTCCCATTTGTCTCGAAGGTTTTGGGCACCAACTTCATCGAAGTGGCTTCCAAGGCTCTTTTGAACGAAAACGTCCCTGCTCCCGTTGACCTCATGGCTGAAAAATACGACAGAGTCGCTACCAAGGTCCCTCAGTTTTCTTTCACCAGATTGGCCGGTGCCGATCCATTTTTGGGTGTCGAGATGGCCTCCACCGGAGAAATTGCCTGCTTTGGCCATGACCTTCTTGAGGCCTACTGGACCTCCATTCAGTCCACCATGAACTTCAAGGTTCCTTTCCCAGGAAGCGGTATTTTGTTCGGTGGTGATTTGACCAACGACAAATTGGGCAAGGTTGCCCAGATCGTCTCTGGCTTGGGCTACAACTTCTATTCTGCTTCCCACGATGTGGCCCAGTATTTGGCCCAGTATGTCCTGGAACCGGTTGAGGTGATTGACTTCCCAAAGACAGACAAAAGAGCATTGAGAGAGATCTTTGCTGCTAAGCAAATCAGCGCTGTGTTCAACTTGGCCCGTGCCCGTGCCGAGGACTTGTTGGACCAGGACTACGTGATGAGAAGAAACGCCATTGACTTTGCCATTCCGTTGTTCAACGAGCCCAACACATCGTTGTTGTTTGCTCAGTGCTTGAAGGCCAAGATCGCCGACAAGTCCAAGTTCGAGACGGTGCCAAAGGCCGTGGAGATCCCTCAGGAGGTCAAGAGATGGAGCGAGTTCCTTGGAGGAAAGCCCGTGTAATACATAGAATAAACTGCATTAGATAACTAGGTCAAGTCCTCGTCGTCCTGGTCGACCACGGAGTTCTTGATCTTCAACAACAACTGCGTCTTCAACTTGTCCAACTTGGAGAACTGGTCGTACTCGTACACCTTGTCGGAGAAGGTCTGGATGTCGCCGTTTTCAATGGCGCCAAAGACGTCCTGGACAAGGTTGTACTCTCGCGTGGAAGGCCAGCTGGGCTCTTCTTCGGCGTAGCCCTCGGACCTCTTCTGGGCCTCCACAATGTCGTCGGCACACAAGGTGCACAAAATGTTCTTCAAGAAGTAGTCCTTCAAGTTCCACTTGGTCAACTGGTTGCCCAACGAGTTCTTGATGACGGTGTCGTAATGCTCACGGGCCTTCAAGTAGTTGCCCAGCAGGGCGTTGAGGTCAGCACATTTGAGGTAGGCCTTGTTGGAGAGGGAAGGAGCATGGTCAGTGGAGAAGTAGTCGCCGGCCTTTTCGTAGCTCTCCGAGGCGTTGGCCACGTCGTCAATCTGCTCGTACAACTCGGCCAAGTCCATCTGGAAGTTGGCCGCTCTTCTGAACTGACCGTTTTGGGTCAAGAAAATGTGGATCGCCTGTTTCAAGGCGTCTATGGCGTCGGTGGGAGACACCAGCTTGAAGCACTTGTAGGCCTCCACCAAGTGGTTAGCAACGTCATTCTGGTTGTCGAGCTGCTTCTGGAGCTCAGCGGCCTTGACAAATTGCAGCCCAGCACTGCTGAAGTCCTTGTTCAATCTGTATGAGTTGGCTGCCTGGACACGGAGGTCAGTGGCCTCTTCTAAACGGTAGGAGTTTCCGCCAGAGAAAAACAGCATGAGCCCGCTCTGGGGCTTGGCGAGCTTCTCGGCCTGTGCAACTAGGGAACGTGGATCCAGCATGATAAGAGGAGTGTTGTAGGTGAGATACTTATCGGTGTGATAAGTGCAGCACCCTGCGAAACTGGTGGGAGTGGAGTGGAGGCAACACAAGTAAAGATGATGGAGAGAGAGATTTTAGGTTTTTACGTTTTACTTGTTAGTGCCTCTTTGGGCATCTCTGTGATTTCCGTTTAGGCGAAATGTTGGTGGTATGATGGTGGGTGGTCCGGTATTTCGCAAGACATGGAGCAATGCTAGTATGGGGTTCTCCATATAATTATGGAATAACGTGTGAACCTCTTCTTTTTGAATCCTGAGTGATATGTCAAGAGGATCAATACATTTTTCATAGTGAACTGGTGAGGAAAAGAACGTGGTACATGTAGCTATGAACAGTGGCTGCGAAATCAAGAACAGGTGAGGATCGAATGTAAAAATTGGCTATCGATTCAACCCATGTTTGCTGTAGTTCATGGGACTGTGATGATAACTGTGATGCTATCAGACTTGTCTATCACTTTTTGGCTTTATTGAGTGAAGTATTTGTATGGCTGCAGAGGGGTGTTAGATATGTGGAAACTCTCTCTGGAGTCCGAACAGATATGTAGAAGTAACACGAATGGCAAAATCTCACAGCCTTTAAAATATCATGGCTTGCAGAATGGATCGAACTTGACATACATAAATCTAAATAACAGATCTAGCAGTACCATCCACTATCGCGATTGAGCACCCCAGCTCATCCACCACCACTTTCTCCAGCACCATTTCTCAACAGCAAGACTTTCAGTAGAAGAGCTATATAATGAATGCTCAATCAAATCATAAAAGATTTCCAAAAACATTCTTTTGAATGTTTGGTCCTAATCTACATCTCCATCCTCTTTACCTCTACGCACTCGCGCATAAACAAACATCAACAAACACCATGCTGTACGAAAAAGTCCGGTTCGACCGCCTACGAAGGGTCACTGAAAAGGCCGTGGAGCAAACTGTCAAAAAGCTGCTTCAACAAGAGCAGATTGAAAAATGCTTCCCTACAATCAGCGAGATGAAAGGTGGAAAGTCCGCCTTGGAGACCGCCAGAAAGCAGATCCTACAATACTTCCAACTGACTCTGGAAAAGCAGTTCCAGTATATATTCGAGCAGAATGACATCGAAAGGAAGCTCGACGAGCTTGATGAGATAATCCAGGCGGCTCAGGCAAGAAGAGATCTGGGTACTGAAGAACCGCTTTTCATAGATAAACTCACACCACAACAGCTTATAGACGCTCGAGTTGGGGCGTCCAAGGCAGAAACAGTGACCAAATTAAAGTTGATTTATGAACAGCTTCTTCTAGATAACAAGCAGCTTCACGAGGAGATTGTCGGGCTCGTTGAGGAGGGGTCTTCAATCAAGGACGATTTGCTTCTGCAAGTGGATGCTTTGGCAAGCGGTGTTGACGAGATCAAAAAGGCGGAGTTTGACCATAATTACGACAAGTTAATCGAAAGGGTGCTCAGATAAGTGGATGGGGTGGTATTTACTAATAGTGCTGTCTGAGGTAGATTTAAACAAGGAATCGCTCATAATCGTTTTATCGCCCACTGCTGCCAACTTTCTCCCGACAGAGAATATATCCTTGATCAGGCCCCGGGATCCCCATCTCATAACTATCTATTGGATCCCCATCTCATAACTATCTATTGGACTACCAGTGGTCTCCTCACGAATCACTACTAATTAATGAATTTACGGCTGATCTACAAACCAGATACCATTACTACTGTATGCGTTGATGCTATGTACATGTTTAGGATGCCTGTCCGTAGAGGATGTCGTAGTTCTTCTTGGCCAACTTGTTGTAGTCGGCAACTCTCTTCTCCAAATCGCCAAGCTGCTCCTGCTTCTTTTTGGTCTTCTCCGACTTCTTCACCAATTCGCGGTCGCCCCACACCTTGTAGTCCTCGAAGTATTGGTAACCCATACTGAACTCTCTAGTAATCACATCGTCAGTCAATCCCAACTTGGCGAGTGTGTAGTAGTATCTCTCGGGGTCCACACGCTTCAAGTACTTTAGTATTCTCTGCCTCTGGTTCACGAGGTGACGAATAGCTTCTGTGTGAGAGTGGTCTTTCTTGTTGGCCTTAAGGTGGTTGAAGTTGAGGTGGATCTTGGCGGTCATGACGGCAGCCTGGACTTCAGGAGAGCCGCTGTCGCCTTCATATCTCTGGAACTCCTTACGGGCGAAGTCCACCGCCATCTTCTTTTTGTCCTTGGCGCTGGTATTTCTCAAGTTCAATATGGTCAAAACAGCGTTTCTCTTCTTTTCTTCCTTGGCAGCTACAGACTCAGGGAACATGTCGCCGGCAAGATTTGAGTCAGTAACAGCCTTTTGGGCACCGTAGAACAACTTCTCGACCTCTTCCCTCTTGTAGCCTTGAGCCAAGTTCAAGGGCTCATTGAGCTCTCTGCGTAATCTTGTAATAAATGGCACATTGTCGGCACCAAGAACGGGGTCGACCTCAAAAGGAGCGAATTTGATCTTTTGTTTCTTCAAATTGTTCACATCTCTGATGATCTGGCGTTTCAAACGAAACTCTCTTCTTCTGAGTGCTCTTCTCTTGGATCTTCCAGCATCCTCGGGTATGAACTGCTTGGCTGCCAAGTATGGCTGGAGTTTAGGTGCCTCCTGAAACTGGCGAGCCAGAAGCCCTAGAAAACGGACCGCAGAGCGAAACATGGGTAGTTCAAGGGTGTGGATGGGAACTGGTCTTGGTACGAAAATTTTGTAAGTGTGAGCACAAATCGTGCACGTGACCACAGGTTGAATTTTGTTGATGTTGTTTTTGGGGGAGGTGAAGATGTTGTTTGAAGCTGCATCGTTCAAATTTGAGATCGAACAATTGATTGTAGAAATGGCCAGAGTTTTTTGTAGGTTCAAGGATAGAGTTTTCGTGGAGGGCTTCTCAGTTGCATTTACGGGAACTCCACCACAGCATGGTTGAAGCCTTTGGACTGAAAGCTTGTGAACACAATTCTTACATAATCCCGTGCCCAAAATTCTATGAAGTACTTCGTGCAACGAGTTTTGAAGGACAAAGTCATCCTTGATATCCACTGAATAAGCGGGGTGCACGGGTGCGTTACATGCCTATACACCTTCTGCAAAATACCACCCATCACACATAGGTCCCAATGGATATATGACAAAGCCCACCTACATAATAGAGCACGGTTTTCGTCGAGTGGTTCCGTACTATCATGATTTTAGCACTACAGTCAAAGCCAGGTGGTTCAAAAAACCTATATCCCATGTCCTTACTACAGAACTAGGCCAGGACTCCAACACGATAGAACAGGGCATTCAAAATGGATCCATATACGTCTCTACAAACTGTAACAAAGTCGATCTGGGCATAAAGCTCCTGCCTGAAGAGACCAGAACCCACCTTTTTCGAAATCACGATATTCTTCATGCCACACAGCACATTCACGAACCACCCATTCTATATAAGGGACCAATTGAGGTGGTTATGGAGAACGAGGATGTTGTTGCTGTTTCCAAGCCTTCGGGTATGCCAACGCATCCAAGTGGAGCTTATCGCTGGAACTCTCTTACTAGCATTTTGAGAGAGGAGCACGGGTACCAGAAGCTTTATCCTTGTCACCGTCTTGATAAAGCTACATCTGGAGTGCTACTACTTGCCAAAAATGCCGAAACCAGCAGTCGTTTTCAATCGGCTTTTAATGATAAGAGCAACACGGACAAGTGGTATTTGGCGAGGGTTGAAGGTAAGTTTCCCTCTCAACCGTTCGTTTTTGATCACCCCGTGTTTTCGCTAAGTTACGGGGGCTACATCAATATAAGGAACACAAGTCAAGTGCCCATATCGTCAACAGGTTTCGAAATGGTGAAATACTCCGAGAAGCTAGATCAAAGCATTGTGCGATGCAAGGCCATTACAGGTAAGATGCACCAGATCAGAATACACTTGAGGTGCCTTGGATTTCCAATCGTGAATGACTACTTATACAATCCTTCAATGGAGAACACGAAGGGCCAATTTAAGCTTCAAATCGAACAACAATTGCATGAATTGGTAAGGCTGAAGTTAAAGGAGACAGGTGAAAAGTTTGTCGACTTAGATGCCCTTGTTAACGAACGCCCTGAATTAAAGAAACAGATGGCAGAGCTCAAAAGGCTCAGGGATACCAATCATGATAGGGAATTGAAGGACGTCTGTCCGGAATGCTCGAAGATACAACTTAGTGACCCTGTGAACGAAGAGATCTACCTTCATGCTCATCGTCTAAGGCACAGAGGGGATATTCCACTAGATATATCCACGAAAATGCCCGAATGGGCCAATATTTGAATATTGCAGAATTGTTGATAGATCGATGAAATGGCTGCGAATCGAGCTTATCTATCAAGCATCCGTCACGCTAAATACGATGCAGCTGACGTTTTTTGGGGACACCTTTGGATAAGGCGTGATGCTAATGAAAGAGAAATACACACGGTTTTCCCTCAATCAATTTTGTAGACCTGCTTCAAAGCATCTTAAGGCGGCTCTTCGGTGCACATACAGTACTATCAACAAACCCCATCGGTAACTACTACACCGATTATCCTAGTCAAACCACATGGCCCCTGCATCAAAAAAGTCGCTTGTGGCAGTGCTTTCAGCTCAGCGACACCGTCCACCTAAAAAGTTCCTGCCGTCCTTGATCACTGATGTTTACGATAAGGTGAAATCTCCAACTGACCTCGACAACCTCCAAGAGGCATATCTCCAGAGCGTAGCCTGGAAGTTCTTTCACGCTGATGTGACCAACAACCATGTTGAATTGATCCTTGCCATTGTCTTCTATTCCTCCGTGGATGGCAGGAGTGAAAGTGAATGGTCTCTTTTGTCCCTGGATAGTGAAAAACTCAATGCCTTGCTAAAGCGAGTTTTACAGACCACATTGAACGCCTTGGATGAGCTGATTGTGGACTTTGAATACTTGAGCTACCTCTTTTTAGAGTGTTGTTCTACGTAATAATCCAGAGTCCTTGTTGAGGCATGAGCTTTTCCACAGATGGTTGGACTCCACACTAGATAGTTACACGGACCACTTCTTGAGTGGGGAGTTTTCAGTCTCCAGTGCCAAAACAGCATCGGCTTTGGCGTACCTTTTGGGTGTTGCACGAGTTGAAAAAGTCGATGCCATTACAGAAGCCGTGGACTCAAAGTGCTTCCTATCTGTTTTTGCCAATTGCGAAGACCCCCAACTCAAACATCTTCTTGACATTCAATCAGAAAATCCAAGCCTCTCACGGTTCTCAAAGCTTCAGGAGAGAGCGAGGGAACTAGGGTTTGGCGTTCTAGGTGACTGTCTACTGCCGTATGACCTAAAGAGGTCAGACTTGGTCGAAAGTCTCGTGGACTTGGATATCGAGAAACTTACGCAACTTGCCGTTGTGGCAGGCTACGAAGGTGACAATGAAGATACTGACTTTCTTGCTGATGTGATCATTCGTAAGGCAGTCCCTCAGTTGAAGAAAGAACCTATTTCAGAGCTTGAACTTTTTGATTTGTTCAATCACCCACCCACGCTAGGCCTACGTATCCCCTCATACTTAGCATCTGATGATCATTTGGAAGCCTGGAAATTCCAACTACTCATCTCCATCAACCGTCATCTCCAGCAGTGTCTTCAGAGACTCAATATCACCAAAGAAGGCATCCAGGGCACCAGCAAGTACTACTCTGTTGTTGAAAAATCGGAAGGTGAGGGCTCAAATTTAGCGCTTTCCTTAGTGCCCGGAAGAAAGGATGTTCGTCAGGGTGACTACGTTGTTCTTCTTCATCTTGAAAAACCCGTGAAGCACGAGCACTTCTACCGAGTGTGCAAGTACGGACTAATGAAAGCAAGACTTGTCGAAGTCAAAACAGTATCACAAAAGGCTTTGACTGTGAGTCTCGCAGAAGACAATCGGCCTTACAATGGACTCATCACATTGCCTTCGCTACAGAAAGTCCGCTTGCTACCTTCACTTGAGAAGTCAAATATTGATTTGATGAAGAGCAAGACAGTGGAGGGACTCTGGAAGGTTGAAGGCATTCACGAAAGCTTCACCACTTCCACTAAAAAGAGAAGAAAGGACAACGAGAACCTGACGATCATCGACTACAAAGCATCAAAATTCGAAATATCCGATTCAAATAAGAAACTTTCTGAAGATGAGTCTCGGGCTCTTCTAGAGATTCTTTCATCCCCGGTGCTATATATAAATTGTCTCCCACATTCAGGAGGTGATAGCTTGGTGAGGACTTTTCTCGAGACTATCTATATTAATCAGGGCGTATCAGAACGCTGCCTTGTCATTGTTCCAACAAATTTGCATCTCGAAAGCTTCACCCTCACAGATAGGTTGCTCCCAGTGACATACAAATGTGGCGACATTGGCAGAATTCGTTCAAAGGCTGATGAGCTTCTTCGACACGTTGGTGAACTAGCGAAATACCTCCAACTTGAGGACTTTGACTTTACTTCCTCCTTGAGGAACGCAATTGTATTCCATGACTCCCAAATCAAACCTCGTTGGGATGAGTATCTCAAGACATTAAAAGAAACCATACCCTCGATTTCGAAGTATCCTTTTGCATCGCTTCAGTTTGAGAAGGTCACTCCGGTAGGGGATGCTCTAGATGCCGTGGTCAAGCATTATCATGGCATCAAGGGGACTTTTGCACAGATCCAGCGTCTACTTCCATTGGATAAGGCAGACATCGAAAGGTATCCAGATGATGCTGAGAAGGTGATAAGTTCATTGCACCCCTTTGTCATCTGTGCGTCTTCTTCAGTTCACCTCGTTGGAAATAATTTCAAGCATATCGTCTCCTTTGTTGAAGCAGAGACTGAAGCTGTTGTCACGCAGAGTACAGAGAGTGTGGTTTTTCTTGGAGACCTCAACCCGCTTTCCCTGGTGCCTCTGGTGTCACTTGAAGAGCTGAGAAGTGTGAGGCCTGAAATTGCCAGTTTGGTTGGAAGGCGAACCGCAGCTGAACCTTCTTACAATCCCGGTCTACAGAATACCAACATGATGATCAAAGTTCCTTCTTCGGAGAAGCATGTCAATGTTGATGAAGCTACATTCGTCGTCGGCCTTTATCAGTTCATGCGGCTTTTGGGATATCACCGTGAAGACATATGTCTTGTGGTGACATCTCCCTATATGAGGCTTCTTGTGGAAGAGATCTTGGAGGGCAAAGATATCCGCAAAGGAAGCCTTCCAAGCACTTCTTCGTTTGAGTTTGGCTGGCCTATTATCCAGCTTGCATCTGAGTCATTGGTTCCATCAAAATATGTGCTTTTTTCTACACACGGCGACCTCAGCTTCAAGGATTTGAAGAAAGCCGTTATCAGCTCGTCCCTAGGCTTTTATGCTTTCGGCAGCCTTGTTATACCACCTTTTGACAAACCATCTACTTTGGGCATCTACACTGGTGCCAATCTTCTGGAGAATTCCGACGATAGAGAAACCGGTCAGAAACACCACATTATAGAGAATTCTGAACACATGGCCGAATACGTGGACCAAGTACTACAAGCTAAAAGGGCACAGGGGACTCAGCAGTAAAGTGCGTGAAGAGCTCTCATTCTACAGCCTGGAAGTGACTCCAAATGACCACCCTGCGGTGCCGTTATTCACCAAATAGCAATGATTCGTTTACGATGAAGAATGGTCGTGAATCATAGCTTAAATGGCTGTCTAAAAATGGCTCATACAGAAAGAGCACATGAGCAAATTTTCAACCCACAAAGTCCACCCCTCCTTGATCGACATACCAAACCACACTTTCACCTCCACAAAACCCAAAAACCGGCACAATTCCTGCAAGGTTCGATACAACATTGTGGCGTAACGCCCGACTTTAGCTACCTTTCTTTAGCAATTACCGCTAGCGCACCATACCTTATATCGAAGAGCCCATGATTCGGAGATTTATAAACTTTAAGGGTGAGGCTAGAACGTTACACAAACGGAAAAAAAATTGACAACGGCGATTGCTTCGTCGGTGCATAATGAGGAAAATGCAACGCTACTTAATTTGCGCCGTTTTGCAACCGTCTGACGAGATGCCGGACGCTTATCAGAAACATCAAGTACATATTTGGGAAAAATCCAGATTCTTGAGTGGCTTTGGATCTTGCCTATGTTTGCTAAAAAATTGTCTGATTTGGATGTGCCGATCTAGACTGGTAGTGTACGGCGATTGCAGACAGGATTTTCACTGGTGACAGGGTGTTCCGGCAGTCTCGAAATAGTAAAAAAAAGGTTGTTTTCTGTCCTCGACGAGGAGCCTTGGGCTCACGTGATGCGCAGCGACATCGCGACATTCTACCGGGTCGGCGGGATGACCATCACAATCCGCTGATAAGGGATAATAAAGGGTATCAGTAAAATGCGGGAATCCCAGTTCACGTAGCCAAGCTGTTCAATTGCTCTTCAGCTTTGTGTGTGTAGAATTGTACGGGTCGTTCATCAACCAATCCGCTCGCAACCCTGTTGTTTAGGGAATATGTCGCACTAATCGCCTTATCTTGCTTAAGTAAGCAGAGAAGTTATCTTATCCCACGACAATGTCGCACCACCAACAGCTGAGAGAAACCAGAGATCAAAGGCATCAATTAAGACCGTAGATTACAGAAGTGGCATCCCCGAGTAGCAGGATATCCTCACGTGATCGAGGAGCCCCTCTCCCGTTGCTGGAGCGGCCAAGGCAGAAATGTCGCGCTTGGCTTATCTGATGGATGGAATTTTTTTCAGGCTACACCTGAGACAGAAAAAAAAAAACCTGCAAAACACACACTTCTTTTATCTACTCAACAGTACAAAGTGGCCTCGGATCGAAATCTCCTCGGATCAGTATCCCTCATTTCGCTGTGACATAACCCCCCTCACACGCACCCGTCCTTTCACGCTGATTTCGATAAGCGCCAAAGGTCGATAACAAATAAAACACCCCTTCATCCAAAATTCTCGTTGCAACCAGTATCCCCCAGATGAGTGAAATCCAGAGATTACCTCAAATGGTGAACCCCAACCCGGTGCACCCCAACGCCAAAACAACAACGCTGATCAACAACGGCACCACCACAACGAAACTGAACATCCTGTCACCAGTTTGTCGGAACTGCAAAACACAAACTACTCCGCTATGGCGCCGTGACGAGACGGGCCAGGTCTTGTGCAACGCATGTGGCCTCTTTTTGAAGCTCCATGGCCGGCCCAGACCCATCAGCTTGAAAACGGACACCATCAAGCTGAGAAACCGGATCAAACAGCCCAACTTCCTGAAGAAGAATAGCGCCAACACTCCGGAGCTCAAGGCCAAGGAGCTGCGTCCGCCGCTGTCCGGCCTGCTGCTGGGCCTGAGCCTGCTGGTGCCCACGTTGCTGAGCAAAAAACTGCCCAGACAGAGCCGCAAAAGAAGCCCACCTCCGGATTTCGCCGTGCAGCCTCAGCATCAACAGCAACCTCCACAGCACCAGCAGCACCAGCCACAGCACCAGCCGCAACACCAGCCGCAACACCAGCACCAGCATCACGCGATCCATCATTTGCCTGGTCTTGCTTCCTCGGCCTCGGCGGTTCCACTGCCTCTTTCCCACCCTAGGGTTCCTCTGGGCCATGCTCCTTTGCCACACCATTTGCACCATCTTCTGGGTATTTCGTCCCAGGTGCAGCTGTTGCACTATCCTTCGTCGACGCCCACCCAGTTTGCTCCAGGATTGCAGAGAATCACCTCTCCGCTTATGCTCAGTACGACGCTTCTGAATGCTCGTTCTGTGTCGTCTACGGGCGCTGCTTCGCCCAAGGGTTCGCTTTCGGCAGCCCAGGCCGCTGGTGCTTTGGAAAACATGCTGAATGTTCTCGGCCCTTCTGCCACTTTCAAGGGTCCGGGTCACGAGAACATGAACGGTGTTTCGCTCATGGGCCCTTCTGCCAAAACCCCAGCCAAGCAAGACTCGAGGATCTTGCCTGGAATTGCCCCTTCCCTGGGCACTTCCACCGGCGCCTCCTCCAACGTCATTGCCTCTCCTTCGTTTGGTCCTCAGTTCCACTTGGACTCTCCCAAAAGAGACCACCTGGGTCTTCCAAAGCCATCCTTGCCTCCGCTTCACCAAACGGTTTCCAGAGGCATGACGCCCACTAATGGCCCTGGCACGCCTGGTCTGGGTCCGACCTCAGGTCCATTGCCCTCAATTCTGAATCTCCATCCTGTCAAGACGGAAGAAATCAGCCATTTGAGCAGTGAACATGCCAAGATTGTTCAGAATTCCTCCGGCGAGAGCCAGCCTTCCCAGGCGCCTCAGCAAAGCCAGCAGTCCGGAGAATCCAGTACAAATCCCAATCCTGAGAAACCCACTCAACAGCAGCAGGGCTCCGGAAACGACGACGGCGACAGGAGCAATAACAACAATAATAACAACAATAATAACCAGAACAGCCATGGTGCTCCTGTTCCAACGTCGGCAGAAGGCGTTGCGTACGAAAACACTCTTTTGAAAACCAGGATCTCCGAGCTCGAACTTGTCAATGACTTGTACAGAACGAGGATCATGGAACTCGAAGCAATGGAGCAAGCCGCTCGCTTAAGGGAATCTTCTATGCGCAGAAGGTTGGATGAGGTGATTGCTTTGCAAAGCCAGAATGCCCATGAGGAGGATGAAAAGAAGGCCAAGCAGGAGCCCTAGATACAAGATGCTAACGTTAGTGTAACATGTATAATTATTTAATGACTACCAATGAATGCAAGGTCCAGGAAGCAGTGATGAAAAGTCGAAGGTAAGATTAAAGCCTCTTCATTTTGTAGACCCAACGAGGAAGTAGATAAGATTTTCATCATGTAATTACTTTAAGTATTGATACTGTGCTCAAGATTGCAAGTGGACTTCTCCCATCTTGAAAGAGATATAATCGAAAGTTCACTGTCGTATACTCAATCTTCTACACCGTTGATTCTTCGATTATCGGCTACTGCCGCGTCCATTGGTTACTTACTCCAATGCATGCAATTAGGTCTTCACATCTGGCTGGTCCTTGCCCAAGAACTCCTTGAACTTCAACAACTCCAAGATGAAAGCAATGTCTTTAGAGAAGAAGTTGTCAACTGGAGCGGAGTACGTGGATGGGTCAGCGGAATGCTTCTCCAAGTACAATCTCACCGTGGCTCCAGAAGATCCAGTGCCCGACAAACGCACAATGAAACGCAATCCGTTGGTGAACTTGATGAACAAACCCTGGTTCTTCGACACAGAGCCGTCCAAGTCAGTGTAGGAAAAGTTTGCGGCTTCCTTCACGGTGTAACCTGGAGCCAACTCAGAGCCCTCCTTCTTTTGCTCGACAATAGAGCCGAGAAGCTCCACAAGCTTGGCAGCACCCTCGCTGGAGACTTCCTCGTAGTCGTATCTGGTAAAGAAAGTTCTGCCGTACTTCTGCCAGAACTTCTCCTGGACGGCCTTGATGCTGGTCTTTTCGTTAGGGTACTTCTGGTTGAAGTCAGCCAAAACGTTCAACCAGGCACAGATGGCCCATAAACCATCCTTTTCCCTGATGTGGTTCGAACCGGTACCGAAAGATTCCTCACCACAGATGGACAACTTCTTGGCGTCGAACAAGTTACAGAAGAACTTCCAACCGGTAGGCACCTCGTAGACATTGAGGCTCTTGTCTTTGGCAACCAAATCCAATGCGCCGGAAGTTGGCATGGAACGAGCCAAGCCGTAAACGCCTTGCTTCTTGAAGTAAGGAATAGCGTCAGCGTATTCCGCAATGATAGCCACAGAGTCACCAGGAGAGACGAAAGCGCCAGCACCGTAGATCATGTTTCTGTCACCGTCACCGTCAGAGGCGGCGCCAAAAGCAATGTTCTCGGCGTCAACCTTGCTGACCAAAGTCTCCGCGTAGGTCAAGTTGGGGTCAGGGTGCAAACCACCAAAGTCTGGCTTGGGCACAAAGTTCTGGACAGAGGTCTCAGGCAAGCCCAATTCCTCGACAAAGATCTTGTGGCCGTAAGGACCGGTGATACCGTTCAATGCGTCGAAGAGGACCTTGAAACCTCGAGACTCGCCGGCGCTGTGAATGAACTTCTTGATGAGAGGGAAGTCAAAGATGTCTTTCATGAGAGCGACGTAAGCGCTGGTTGGGTTGATCACCTCAACCTCAATGGGACCGGCCTTGCTGGTACCTTCATTCTGGAGGTCAACCTTATCGAGCTTGTAGGTCTTGTACTGAGTGAGGGACTTGGAAATCTCGTAGATTTTGTTGGTGACAGACTCTGGAGCAGGGCCGCCGTTCGCCATGTTGTACTTGATACCCAAGTCCTTGTCTGGGCCACCTGGGTTGTGAGAGGCGGTCAAAATGATACCACCTGTGGCCTTGGTGATTCTGATGATGTGGGAGGTGGCTGGAGTGGAAAGCAAGCCGTTCTGGCCCACAATGATCTTCTTGACACCATTGGCAGCAGCAATCTCAATGATGAGCTGCACCACATGGTCATTGTAGTATCTGCCGTCACCGCCCACAACCAACGTCGCGTCTTGGGCTCCCTCTGGGATGGCCTCGAGGATGGCTTGGATGAAGTTCTCGGTGTAGTTCTCCTGCTGGAACACAGTGACCTTCTTTCTGAGGCCGGAGGTTCCGGGCTTCTGGTCAGCGAAGGGCTTCGTTTCTACGACGGAGGACATTGGAGTTGTTGAAGGTGAAGAAAGTTGCGGTGTTGATGTCGCGCCGGCCAACAGTGCAGGCGAGAGGTGCAGTTTTGTGCAATTTAAGAAAAGTGGGAAATGGCGCCCTATTTATGTTCCCCGGTGGGGCAACGCGGGGCACCCCCTTGCGGACCTGAAACTCCCGACCCTCTACCCCACCATGATCTTAGGATTCATGGTTGATTCTTCTGAAGGGATTTTTGTATTATTCTCCACATCCTGGTCCCTTCCCCTCAACCTCGTATTCGGGTGTCAGGAGACGCATCGTGTAGAGGAGGTGGTGTCATCAATATGAAGCTATAGAGTAAATGACGGAAATCTTTAGAAAGAACACTTTAATCTCATCGTTGGAATTATATATAAGATTCATTCTGTGGGGCTCAAGGGTCCGACGCAGGGTGGGGCACTTCCACACAATGGAATTCTCGGAGCATTTGTCTGAAACCCGGGGACTACTTCAATGATTTTCCTAGAATGAAAGCATTTCAAATAATGTTGTAAAATTTGATAATCATCTGATGGCAGGATCTCCTGATTTGGTCAGGATCCAGTAGGACCAGTCTTACGCACCCCGGAATTGGCTGAAAATTGTGAAAAATTTCATGTACCAGTGAAGCTCACACTTTACTTCACGATCAGGGGAATTGCTTCTAGAAGCTCAGGACCCCAAACCTTATGTCTGAATTTGTCTGCGTCAACTGATAATGCACCTCAAACCTTATCGATGTGTCAAACCGGCTTAGCCTTCCTCATCTTCATCGATCTTACTACCCTTCATTTCTCCAAATTACAAAGCACTTCTCATTTTCGTCGTTACTATGAACAGCTAGGACACCCAGTGACCTATTTCTTGATAACCTGGTTGATGGCGTCAGCCAAGTAGTCAACGTTGTCCTCATTGACACCAGAGATGGAGAAACGACCGTCCTCGGTAGCATACACAGAGTACTTCTCTCTCAACTCAATCACCTGCTCGGCAGACAAACCAGTGTAGATGAACATACCACGCTGCTTCAACAAGTGGTCCCAGTTGTAGTTGGACTTGTCCAACTTCTGGTACAACTTGTCTCTAATCACGTTCAAACGGCCCACCACAGCGTCCAAGTCGGCCAACCACTCGTTGTACAAGTCCTTGTTGGAGAAAATGGTCTCTACGATTCTAGATCCGTGGATTGGAGGGTTGGAGTAGATTGGTCTGATCAACTTCTTGAGCTGGGACTCCACAGCCTTGGAGTGCTCGGCGGACTCAGTGATGATGGAGATCGAACCGGTTCTCTCACCGTACAAGCCCATGTTCTTGGCGAAGGACTGGCAAAGAGCGTAGGTTGGGATCTTGCCCTGCACAACGAGCTCGTTCAATCTTCTGATCAAGCCAATGTCCTCGTAGGTGTTACCGGAGGCGAAGCCCTGGTAGGCCATGTCCACAAGAGGGAAGAGCTTCTTCTGCTGGATGATCTCCAAAACCTCCTCCCATTCCTGGGGAGTCAAGTCCATACCAGTAGGGTTGTGGCAACAGGCGTGCAACAAGATCACAGACTCCTCAGGAGCAGCAGCGACAGACTTCTTGAGATTCTCAAAGTCCAAGCCATTGTTCTCCTTGTCGTAGTAGGCGTAAAAGTCAGCCTTCATACCAGCATCGGTGAACACAGCGACGTGGTTAGCCCAGGTTGGCTTAGGAACGATGATCTGACCCGAGGAGTAGAATCTGTTGAGGAAATCGGCGATAACACGGAGAGAACCGGTACCGGAGATGGTTTGGGCAGTGACAATACGGCCGTCCTTGATCAATTGAGCACCGTTGGTGTCCTTGTCAGAGTTGTTGAAAATGAAGTTCTTGACCGCGTCCTGGTAGGTCTTGGAACCGGTGATACCCGTGTACTCCTTGTTGGACTCGTTCTCCAAAAGCACGGTTTCGGCCTTCTTCACCGAAGGGAACACAATTGGCTTACCCTTGCCGTCTCTGTAGGCACCGACACCCAAGTTGATTTTTTTGTTGTTGGTGTCCTTGACGAAGGCCTCGCTGATACCGAGGATCTTGTCAGGAGGAGCCAATGGGATTTCGTTCCACTTGGCCAATCTGGCGCAAACAGAAAAGGATCTAGAGGAGCGGAGCATTTTGGTTAGCGAGAAATTTGGGGATCTGGGGTGCTTATATACTTGTGCGAAAGCCGATCGGAGAAAATTTTCGGGTGACTCAGACACGCCAGAAGACGCCAGATTTCGGGGAGGAGGGGTAACACGACGCGGAGAGTGCGCCTGAGACGTTGTTGGTCGTCAATGGCGTTGAATATGGCGGTTCAAACGGTCTTTTCGGGTCGGCGGAACTGGCACGTGAGGTCGGTACCGTCCCCCGCGCTGGCCCCGCTAGGCTACCCCTCCTTCCCGTGAACACCCGACTGAACGTCGTTGGATTGTTGGCACTGAACGGTGAAAAATATGGAAAATCTCGGGCCAATGGCCGCAGATACGGGCCGGTCTCGGCGTTAGTGTATCCAAGAGGCCGTTAACTATGGCAGTTCAAGCCGACCTGGCACAATCAGCCACACCGCGATCGGCCCATTCTCGGCATCTCCAGGGAAACACGTCTACCAGGTGAAAAATATGAAAAGTTCTCAATAAGGGGAGTCAAGAAAAGTCGACACATGAAAAGACAAGAATGCGTGTTGTTTCATTGTTTCAACGGCTCCGCTTCTGGCTTCTGGATTAGCTGCCCTGTCGGGTAGTAACCTCGCTTACGCAGGGAGTGCAATGTCGAAATCGGCCCATCCTGACTATAATGATGATTCGTGGGAATTATGATATTGCTGAAATTGTAATTAAGTAATTGCCGGAATTCTTCGCTTGTTGGGCCGATGATGGCGGAGATTGCAGGTTGCTTCCTGGTGTGGCTTACCTGCGTCGATATACGAGAATGCGCTACGGTAAGTGGAGTGCGCTACCGTATTGAGTGGAAAAGTGGACCCTTTCTGGGTTTTAGGGTCTGTGATAGAGGGGGCTGGTAAGGGCAGGCTTAATTGGAGTATGCTTTTGGGAAATTAGCGAAAATCAGTATTTTGGTTTTTCCATATCTAGTGAACGAGTGAGTGGAGTACTGGTGGAATGTGTCAGTCTTCCAGATTCCATTGCATTTATTTTCGTTGTCTACCGGTTTGCCTACTGTAGATCGCTATTTCGGAACAGTAAAGAAATCTTCAACGTTGGTAAAAACTTATGATGTTTTTATTGGCAGCTCATCACTTCCAGTGCGGTTCATGTGAACGCCTCATATTTGACACATTAGTGAGAAAGTATATACTTCTAGAAACACAGCACCGAAACGTAAATGTCAAACACATGCTTTCACTTATTGACAAAACAAAGGCACAAGAAACATGCAAGGAATACTCGTGACTCGTAACTTTCCTCCACTTTTCTAAGGAAGCATCATCACTGCAAGTTTCTGCAAACATCATCTACCTAGCAACACATCCACCTGCATTGATCTTCATTTTTCAGAGTTTCAATTCGTAATTTCATTTCTTTTACACTCCAATTCTTTTTCGTCAGATCAACCCCGAGGTATCAAAACTACACACCTGTATCGGTAAAACATCATTCATTCAAAATTAGAAGATTAAGCCCTGTGAATGTTCAGTGGCAGTAAATTTATGACCGTCTAAGCAGTCTCGGTCTTCTCGGCCTCTGGGACGAATCCGCTGGTCTTCCAGGCAGCCAAGCCGGAAGCGTACATCTCGTCAACCTCCTCCAAAGAAAGACCCTTTGTCTCACAAAGGAAGAAGTAGATGAAAAAGACGGAGAACAACATGGAACCGGCAAACACGAAACCGTAGTTGAAGTGGATAGCGGAGGTGATGAAGGGGGTGAAGAAGGCAATCAAGAAACCAAACACCCAGTTGGCTCCGGTAGCGACAGACATGGCCTTGGATCTGATTCTCAATGGGTAGTTTTCGGAAAGAATGCAGTAGACACCACCGGCCCAGGTGGAAGCAAAGAAGAAAATGTTCAAGCAGGTGATGAAAATCATGGCGTTACCTGTTGGCTTTCTGGTGTTTTCTTCAGTGTTGTCGTAACCGTCAATGTACAAGTGGGCGGAACCCAAGGCGGAGTAAATGACAAGACAGATGGTCATGCAGACGGAACCAATCAAAAGGGTGAGTCTTCTACCCAACCGCTCAATGGCCCAAATGTTAGCAAAAGTGGAAACAAAGTTGACAGCACCCAAAATGATGGAAGTCTTGAAAGAGTCGTTCATACCGACAGCCTTGAAGATGGTGGTACCGTAGTAGAAAAAGTAGTTGATACCGGAAAGCTGCTGCAAGATGGCGGTAATGATACCGATGATGACTCTTCTAAAGATCTTTGGCTTACCGTTGATCAACTCCATCCAGTTGGCGTTACCAGCAAGAGCCTCCTTGTCAAGACCAGCCTGGATAGTTCTGATTTCAGCTTCGACAACATCGTCGTTAATGTCAACCTTGTTGGATCTAGCAATGGATCTTCTAGCATCGTCGACTCTCTGTTTGCTCATAAGGAATCTTGGGGACTCAGGCATGTTCAACATACCACAGACCAAAAGGGCAGCCCAGACGAAGCAAAGACCCAATGGGATTCTCCAGCACTTGGCATCGTCGTAAGTCTTAGTACCGTAGGTGGTACAGTAACCAATAAAGATACCCAAGGTGATGCAAAGCTGGAAACAACAGACCAAAGTACCTCTAACCTGCTTGGGGGCAACCTCGGAAATAAAGACAGGAGCAACAACGGAAACAGTACCGACAGCAAGACCAGTAACCATACGGCCAATGAAGAATTGGTACCACTTGTCGTCAGAAGAAATCTGGATAGCAATGCCCACCACGTAAATAGCCATAGCCAACATGATACCCATTCTTCTGCCCCACATGTCACCGACTCTGCCAATGAAGATACCACCAATGCAGCAACCAATGTTAAAGATAGAAACCATCAAACCAGTTCTAGAGTTGGAAAGATAGTATTCACCAGAACTTTTGAGCTGACCAAAACGCTCAATGAAGTCGGGCATAGCGACGAAACCGGAAATCGTACCGGTGTCAAAACCGAAAACAAAACCACCAAAGGCAACGAGGAAACAGAAAATCGACATGGCAATGTACTCTTTGCCCGAACGAGTGTCGACTTCCTTGGGAGGCTCGACTGCCAAGTCCTTGTCGACCTCCTTATCCAAAAGAACATTGTCGTTGATGTTCGTGTTGGTAGTGGGAGCTCCCAGCTGGGTCTGCTCCAAATTAGTTTGAGACATGATTATGTATTTGTGTTGATGTGTTTGTAAGTGATGATGAAAAAAGGAAGAATAGGGGGTCGCCAGGCCCGATATTTATAATGCCGTTGGATGTGGTGGAGCTGCCTTGGTGGGATGGCCACGGCTGACTGTGGGCTCAGCAGACGGAAAAACTATGGTGACACGGTTTTGGTTGCAAAATAACATCGGAAGAATCATGCGACGGTGCATTAGAGACGGCGCGGCGACGTTACAGAAAGTCGTAACAGGGCGCTATGTGCCGGAGTTTTATTGCTGGATGCCCTCTTCGGGCGCGCATGCAGTGCAACAATCCACTCGCCTTGCACATACGGAGAAAAAAATGCACCGTCACGCAGCAGCAGCCCATTCATCTCGTGGCTTTGCAGATCGTTTTGCAACTTTTCACCGCAAAATACCTCGGCAATCTTCTGAGCCATATTTCAACCTGCCCTTTTTGGACCTTCTCCAGACACCGTTGGTCGTAAATTATGCAGCTTCCGATGCCCCAGCCACTCTGTCACAAGGTTGGAGTTCATCCTCGGTCAGTCAGCCTGACCTTATTTTCACGACACTCTCTACGGGGAATATCGGCTCAGAATATCGTCCCATCCCCAGAAGTCCCCAATTTGTTTACTTTAGAGAAGGCTGACGTGGATGGAGTGGCGGTCTGTGATGTTTCTGCGATATATTGTAGTCATCTTGATTGGATTGTGAATTCCTCTTCTCTATGGCCTCTACAGCATACTCATCGCTTTTTGAAAAAAAAACTTGAAATTAACTTATCATACTCTTAAATTTACCATAGACTTTGGCATCTCTCTATCCATCAGCCCCACCATCTGCCCAGAAAGGTGAGTCGTTTTCGTATACGCGAGAATACCGCCACTGTCGTACCCAGTTGTATATATCAACAAACAAACACCATTGGAACAACACCAATGTTCCTCAAAAATACATCATTGATTCTTTTCGTTGTTATTGTGCTATCTATGCTTTGGACAAATCTATAAGGTCCTTTCGTATCGTCATTAAACCTGTTCATCACCAGGCTTTTCGTCAGCAGCGTACCCAGTGGAGTGGGCCATGTGGGCCACCGAAGGAGGCTCCCAGTTGGCGGACTTCCAGGCAGAAACACCAGAGGCGTACATCTCATCGACCTCTTCCAAAGAAAGACCCTTTGTCTCGTAGACAAAGAAGTACACATAGAAGATGGAGAACAACAAGCAGCCGGTGAAAACAAAACCGAAGTTGAAGTGGATGGCGGAAGTGATGAAGGGGGTGAAGAAGGAAATCAAAAATCCCCACATCCAGTTGGCGGCAGTGGCCACAGACATGGCCTTGGCTCTGATTCTCAATGGGTAAGTCTCAGAGATGATGCAGTAACAACCACCTGCCCAGGTCGAAGCGAAAGACGCAATGTACAAGCAGGTGATGAAAATCATGGCGTTACCGGTTGGCTTTCTGGTGTTTTCTTCGGTGTTTTCGAAACCGTCGATGTACAAGTTGACGGAACCGAGAATGGAGTAAATGAGGAAACACACAAACATGCTGACGGAACCGGCAAGGAGACAGACTCTTCTACCCAAACGCTCGATGAGGTAGATGTTGAGGAAAGTCGATGCAAAGTTCACCACACCCAAGATGATGGAGGTCTGGAATGAGTCCTTAAGACCAACGGCCTTGAAAATGGTGGTACCGTAGTAGAAGAAATAGTTGTCACCGGTCAACTGCTGCAAGGATTGAAGCATAATACCCATGATGACTCTTCTGAGAATCTTAGGCTTACCAGTGATCAATTCCATCCAGGAGGCATTACCAGCAAGCTTCTCACGGTCGATACCAGCCTGAATAAGCTGAACTTCGGTGTAAACGGCAGGGTCCTCCACGGAAACCTTGTTGGATCTGGCAATGGAATTTCTGGCATCTTCAATTCTGCTCTTCTCAATCAAGTATCTTGGAGACTCAGGCATAGAAACCATACCACCCAACAACATAAGAGCCCATGCAAAACAGAGACCCAATGGGATTCTCCATTGTCTGGAGTCGGAGTAGGTCTTGGTACCGTAAGTGGTACAGTAACCCAAGAAGATACCCAAGGTGATACACAACTGGAAGCAGCAGACCAAGGTACCTCTGATTTGCTTTGGAGAAACCTCGGAAATGAAAAGTGGACAAATGACAGAAACGGTACCGACGGCGAGACCAGTGATCAAACGGCCAATGAAGTACTGGTACCAGGCGTCCTTGGAAGCAATCTGAATAACGATACCGACGATGTAGATGACCATGGCGAACATGATACCGATTCTTCTACCGTAGACATCACCGACTTTGCAAATGAAAATACCACCGATGGCGCAACCCACATTAAAAATAGAAACCATCAAACCGGTTCTGACGTCACTGAGGTAGTACTCACCAGAGCCATTAAGCTGACCGAATCTTTGCTTGAAGTCAGGCATGTTCACGAAACCGGAAATAGTACCGGTATCGAAACCAAAGACAAAACCACCGAATGCAACCAAAAGACACAAGGTGGCCACCACAAGATACTCTGCTGTAGATTTCTTGGGCAATTCAGGAAGGTCCTCCTCAGAGGAGTTCTTCTTCTGCTCTTGGATGGACTTATCCAAAAGCGAATCGTTGGTGGGTGTTTGCACACCCGAGGAAGTTGTTTCTTCACGAGACATGATCGTAAGTTGTTGATGATAAAAAATAGAAGGTGGGATGGGCCCACATTTATACTTTTTGGCAGTTCCAGGTGGGTTCTAAATTTTACCAGCGCTGTGAGGCATTTCATGTTGCAATTGCCTGCGAACAATGCAAGCTGCATGCACGGCGACGCACCACGCCAGGGTGATTGCAAATGCACTTAGAAACGTTGTTCTCATGCAGGCTAGCCCTTACTAAGCTGAGCAGGTCCTGCGAGTCCATCTGCGGGCGGCTTTGCGTACATGACGCATTCCCCAATTCGCTCCAGGTTTCTCCGGAGATGCCCCGGAAATTTTCTCTGGAGTTAAAATCTCCCTACCAAAAGGCAAAGAGAACTGGGTGCGAAAAAGGCCAAGACTCGTGGGGCCCACCGAGCATTGACAGGTAATTGGCACCTGCAAGGCTGAAACTTCGAGATGAAAGTGCGTCTTCTGATGATTCCCAAAAAAACCTGCTTTCGGGAAAACGGTCTAGACGAGGAGCGGCGCCGGGAAGCTCGTAAGGTATGATTCCCGGAAAAACCTCGCTTGCTGTCCGTGGCATGTTATGTCAACTTTAGGCTTCAGGCGCATACGGCTTGGATTTACATTGCGAGTTTGCTTTGTACTTGGACTCTTTCAGGTAGGTGTGGAGTGCCTGGGGGGACATCACAGTGTGTGTGGAGGCTTGCTGGAGGGCGGGAAAATGGAACATCGATCGACGTTGCAATTAGCCTCGAGGCACACCGGAACAAACCATGATGTCAAAACGGCGCTCCTTCACACAGGACCTGTAAAAGTCCGAACGGCAGTACGACACAATTGCCTTGCCATAAAAAATGGTCAGTTTAACGGAGGTTTTAGTTGCCGACTTTCCAGCTGCATCGAATCGTCCGAAAAGATCGAAAGTTTTTCCGGATACCTGCATGACTTGCTGAGAGATTTGCAGGCATCACCAGACGCTCAATTTCAGGTACCTGAGATGAATGATCTGAGGGTGCAAGTGGGTAATAATAAACGCAAAAAAAAGAAAGAAAACGGACCAAAGCAGGCAAGGTCGCCCTGTTTCACTGCTTTCTGCTGAAAGGGTCCAAAACGCAAGAATCTCGCTTAAGCGCATACCACACCACGCAAGTTGAAAGAAGTGGGTAACAAATTAGCTCACAACTGCGAAGCATTGGACAAGCTGTCAACGGATTAAAATAAATTACGTCAATTAGTTAGCAGCCACTTTAAAGTTTGACCAGTCGCTTTCCTCTCCCATTTCTCTTTAATTTCAATGAGAGATCACTTATCGTTGCTCGCAGGACGTGATCGAGTTTCATTGCTCAAACAGGAATATTTTTAGACGCTTGTGAATTTCTTTTCATGCCTCCAGATTCGAGGCGAACGATGGTCTGATGGTACTTTTCTTAGGTGAAATTGTGGGGTACAGAGTATGAGAGAGTTCTGCATTCGGTTTTCCCCGGGTTTCTAGAAATAATATCAGCAGGTCAGGAACGATCTCGAGTGCATGGGCTATTGTGCCAGTTTGATCATATCGATATGGAAGCCGTGCTTGACTCCGCTTCTAGAAAATCACACGAGTAGTCATACGGTACTTTAGGGGATTGGAAGGGGGTTCCGTGGAATTGGATAGATTGCGACGCAGAATCACAACGAGAGTGATCAGTATGTTGCAGGGAGCTCAATTCCGCTTTCGTGAATCATGTGCTAGTAAAGTTTTGAAAACTGGCTCGACTGAAGGTGTACCTTATTGTCCTTTGACCCCAGGGCAGCAAGATTCATTAGTAGCACTATGCAAAAAATCAATTCGTCCTTCTAAGCTGAGTTTTCATGTGAATCTTCCTCAATGGCCAGGCTGATCAGCCTAGGGAGATGTAAAAGTTGTTTCTGGTTGCACCAGCAAGAATCTCCTTCTTCTTCTCCCTTTTCCCAGTCTTTGGCTTCTTTCCATTCCAGTCAAATAGCCAGTATGCCACCTTGTTGGCTTCATGGTACTTCACTTGAGAAAATCCCACTTCTCCCATAACCTCCAAAAACAACTCCCTGCTCATATACCGGGAATTCGACACACACGGCAACGGCAAAACCATAAAAACACTCAGGGGTGTTTCAGTGACAGGAAGCAAAAATTGA
Source organism: Candidozyma vulturna (assembly GCA_026585945.1). Classification (NCBI taxonomy): domain Eukaryota; kingdom Fungi; phylum Ascomycota; class Pichiomycetes; order Serinales; family Metschnikowiaceae; genus Candidozyma; species Candidozyma vulturna. Next base: position 205,361 of record CM048833.1, on the reverse strand, counting down.
GCCATCCTCTTCAACATCTCACCTCTCTTTTCAGCGGAAGGAACAAAGTTCAATACGAGAGAGCACAGTATGAGATCAAAGCGGTCTGCATCATCTACAGGTAGCGGTCTTTCCATAAAATCCTGCTGGAGAATCTTTGGATCCTGAGAATTCAAGTCGATTCTCGTGAGTTCTCCAAACAACCCACTGGTTGAGATCTGGTTGTTGGGACTGAGACACCCGATTTCCAAGCTCTTTGTTGCCGTTCGTCCGAGCTCCTTATACCATTCAACTAGCTTCTTTGAAGAGTCGCCCCCTCGTTCAGAAGCCTGCCCCACTGTGGATGCCATCTGGTATATATGGAGTCCTCCTCTTAGTTCAACTTCCTTGTCAATGCGGCCTAGCATCTTGGCAATTTCAGTTCTGGAGGTCGTGTTATCGAACTTGAAGAGCTCCGGCTTCTTCGGAAGCTTGAATGTCTCAAACTCTTTGGTGTACACCGATCCTAACTTCACCTTGTAGTCCGACTCATCAAGGTCTAGGATTCTCAAAAGAGCCGTCTTGTTTTTTTGCAAAACATGGAAACGTCTTATAATCTTGCGAGCTTTCTGGGGCTTGAGCTTCGGTTTCCGCTGCACCCCTGCAGACGAACTTATCGTCTTTGGTCGTTTGAGCATGTAGTTGTATGTTGGTTCGCATCGGTAGTAGGATCAGTGGGGAGCTACGTCTCTGCACCACAGCACCCGAATCGATAAGATTTTCTCACTATTGTTAGTTAGCTCCAAATATTATCGTGAAATCTAACGGAGGTCTTTTTATACCGTGTATTGGGGAATTCCTGGGTCGCACGTGCCCAGTATCACGCGAGCTCATCTCGGTGCTTTTCAGATACATCTACCCCATAATCCTAGATTTAAACCACTATAGACATTTCAATATGCCTCCGCAGGGAAAACGCAGCTTCAAGCTGCTGGCCAAAAGGGTCACGCCTACGATGAAACAGAAGCAGGGCAGAACCAACAAAATCATCAAGGCTGATGCACTCAAATGGAAGCCCGTTGACGTTCCAGACCACATGGAAGACTACGGTGGTTTGTTTGGCATTGAAGAGCTTGAGGGCGTTGATGTGAAGATGGTTAACGGTAAAGCCGAGTTTGTTTCCAGAGAGAGCGATTTGGAGGCCTCCGATGACGAGTTCTTGGGCTTCGATGAGCCCAAGAAGAAGAAACAGAAGAAGAGTAAGCAAGATCTGAAAGAAGAGCTGAAGGATGAACCGAAGGACGGTGATGCTGAAGAAAAAGCCGCGGAAGTGAGCCCCCAGGATGAAAAGAAAGCCAAGCAGAAGGAGAAGAACAAGGCCAAGCTCAAGGAAAAGAAAGAGAAACAGAAGCAGAAAAAGCTCGAGGCCAAGGAAGCCCGAGAAAAGGCCCTTGAAGACAACGAAGACGATGATGGAAATCTCAGTGCCAACGCATTTGCCGGTTTGGACATTCCCCTTCCGGATGACGATATCGATTTGCCCAATTGGAACTCGGTTTCTCTCAGCCCGTATCTTTTAAACGGTCTTCAGCTGCTTGGTTTCAAAACCCCCACGGCTATTCAGAAAACGGCTATTCCTTTGGCTATAGAGGGCAAAGACGTCATTGGTAAGGCTACAACCGGTTCCGGTAAGACCCTAGCTTATGGTCTTCCCATTCTCGAGAGACATATTCAAAAGTTGAACGAAATCAAGGAAACTCGTGCCAGAGAAGAAATTCCACCACCTTCTGGCATAATCTTTGCCCCCACCAGAGAATTGGCACACCAGGTCGTCGATCACTTGAACAGAATCTCAAAGTACGCTCCACTTTCTCAGCATGGCATTGTTTCTATTACCGGTGGTCTTTCGATCCAGAAACAGGAGCGTATGTTGGAGTACGGCCCTAGCATCATTGTGGCCACACCAGGTCGTCTTTTGGAACTTATAGAGAAAAACTCCGACTTGGCTGCTAGACTCGGTGCTAGTGATACCGTGGTGCTTGATGAAGCCGACAGATTATTGCAGGACGGACACTTTGAGGAGTTTGAGAAAATTCTTGAGCTCTTCATCAAGAGCAGAGATAGCAAGAAGTATGGTTACAAATGGCAGACCCTAGTTTTCTCTGCCACATTCTCCAAGGACCTTTTCGGTAAGCTTGACAAGAAGGGCAAGCAGAAGGAGAAGAAAGCTTACAGTGGAGGCCTTATCGGCAACACGGAGATTCTCGATCTTTTATCCAAAAAGCTTCGGTTCAAGGACCCTAAGCCATCGCTTTGTGATGCCAACCCTAAGGAAATCGTTTCTGGTCAAGTCACAGAAGCTCTTGTTGAGTGCGGTGCAGCAGAAAGAGACCTTTTCTTGTACTACTTTTTGCTCATGTACCCTGGATCCACGCTTGTCTTTGCAAATGCTGTGGACTCCGTCAAGAGACTTGTTCCATTCCTTGAAAACCTCAAAATCCCAGCATTCTCCATCCACTCGTCGATGGTTCAAAAACAGAGATTGCGTGCTCTTGAACGTTTCAAGGCCTCTACTGAGAAGAACAAAACATCTGTGCTTATAGCCTCCGATGTGGCAGCCAGAGGTTTGGATATTCCCCATATCGACCATGTGGCTCATTACCATTTGCCCAGATCTGCTGATGTTTACATCCATCGTTCGGGTAGAACCGCCAGAGCCGGCGAAGAAGGTGTTTCTGTCATGTTTTGCTCTCCACAGGAGGCCTCGGGACCTTTCAGAAAGTTGAGAAATCTCGTGGCTGCAAGTGCTGAAAAACACTCCAAGGTGTCCGGCAAAGGAGATCTCAAGATGTTGGACATTGACTACGACCTTGTTACTCAGCTTAGAGAGCGGGTTCGTATTGCATCCAAATTGGCGGATTCGTCTATTGCGTCTACAGCAACAAGAAAAGAATCGTCATGGGTCAAACAGGCTGCTGAGGATTTGGGAATTGAGGACCTTGACGGTATCGAAGATTTCGAGGATGATGTGATCAAAAAGCAGAAGAAGAGAAACGACGGCAAGAAGCTCACGAATGAGGAGACCAAGGTCGAGAAAGCCAAGCTTAGAGAGCTTCTCAGTGTCCCTCTTCGGAAGAATCACAGAAGATCATATCTCACCAGTGGCCTTGAAAACTTAGCTCACCAGATTGTTTCCGGCAAAACATCAGAAACCGTTCTTGGTAGAGAAGCCGTGAAGGCATTGGACGAACTCAAGGGCCAAAAGAAGAACAAGAAGAACAGAAAATAAGCATCTACAGCGGAATCGTTTCCGAATTGCATTCTAAAATACACAGAAGCGGGCCTGGCAGGCCGCGTCTAACCACACACCTTTTAAATGAAGTCCTCATCACTGTCGTAGTACTCGTCCTCGTCGGACTCGTCAACCAACTGCTCGAAGTTGAGCTTGTATCTCAAAAGAGCACCAACACCACCGAAACCCTGGACGAACTGGGCACCCTCGGAAGAACGGTCGGTGACAAACTCAAGAGCAGCACCGAAGCTCTTGTAGTTCTCAGCCAACCACTCCAAGAACATTTCCTCCTTCACGGTCTCCATCTCGTTACCAGTGGCCTTGTCGATCAAGTAAGACTTGTCCCCCAATTCAGGGTTCACGTGAGCAATCACCTCACGGTCCTCGGAGTCCTTCAAGGTGTATCTGACGATGTTCAAGTTCTCGTAGACAATAACGGTCTCACAAGCACCAGCATCCAAGGCCTTCAAAGTGTCCTCGATACCGTAACAGAACTTACCAGTATCGAGGGAAATCTCCTCGAAGTAAGTGTTCAAAAGCTTCTTCTCCTGGACGAACTTGACGTTAGCCAAGGTCTCGGCAGAAAGCTCAATGGCCTGGTTGAAACCGTTCTCACCACCGTAGGACACATCGACAATCTTCAACACACGGGCCTGCAATCTGGCGTCGAACAAGTCAGACTTGGACAATTCGTTCTTGAAATCGGCAGAACCGGCCAAAATCAAACCCTTACAGTTGACCTTGTCGTTCTCGATAAAGTTTTGCACAGCGACCTCGGCGACTTTTCTGACGTAGTTGTGTCTCTTTTCCTCTCTCAAACGGGAGAAACGAACAGCAGACTGACCACCTCTGCCGTGCTTCTTGGGCAAATCAACAGTAAACTTATGCAAAACCTCACGGTTGTTACCAGAAACAGCACCGAAAAGAGCTCCATTACCGTCCATGATGATGAAACCGAAACGGTCGTCGTCCTGAAGCAACTCGGAAAGCGCCTCCACGTGGAACTTGTTGTCACACAAGTACAAGGACGTGTTAATTGGCTTGAAGGGCTCGAAGTCAATGTTCAACTTCTTTTCCTTGCCCTCATCGGTAATGACATCACCACAGTAAAGCACAAGACCGTTTTTGGGGCAGTGCGTGTACAATTTCAACTTCTGCTGGGTGGACGTGATGGCGGAAAGAACGGAAAGACGGTTCACTCTCGACTTGATATTGGAAGCGGTACCGTATTCTTCGGTCAACTTCTTCTGAGTCAAGGAGATCTGGGATCCTGGCGGGATGATCAACGAGATCATGGAGGTACCGTTACCACGGGCAAGCTCGAGGGACTTGATCAACTTCTTGATCTTCCAGATTTCGATGTTTTTCTCTGCGCCGTCCATTGGAAAGAGTGGTTTTGATGAAAGCTGAAGCAACCGCTAAAAAATTTGAACATACTGCACGCGCGAAGACACTGGTGTTTGACCACCGATGGGATTGGCCTACTAGGGTGGGTTTTTGGGGTAGTATTTAAGGATGGGTTTGGAGCTGAAAAGGAAGTGATATTGGTGGATAAGACTTCCTTTCTATGTATTTGTGTGGCGCAATGGCAGAGAATGGGTGGTGTTGGTGTTTCGTTGAGGGCAGACTGAGAAAGTGAAAAATTTCCAAAAGTGGGGATTTGAGCAAATGGATAAGGTTTTCTGAATACCCAGGAGTTCTTGATGCCTGGATCATACACAATTTGTTTTTTTTTTGAATCGATGTGTGTCTGGTGTGGGTGTTGTTGGGATTTTACTGAGAAGACCGATTTCGCAGCCATTCCAAAAGGAGATCTGGTGCTCATGGAGGTTTGTAGCACCACGAGAAAGAGGCACTTTTGAGGTGATTTTCCTAGTAGCGCTCCGTAGATTATTATGGCGGATAACGTTGTGATTTCGAGATCAACCAGGAACTAGTCGCTATGAAGGCACGAGGTCGAGGAATCTGTGACACTCACTGACCATGTAGAATGTGCCGAGTTTTTTGTTATTTTTGTTATTCATCTGATTAAATGGAAAACCCTAAACGATCACCTGGTAAAGGTTTGATTTCATTCGTGTTTTGTACTTTATCCTGTTCCTCAGTTTTGCTCACTTAGTGCTACTACGGCTCCACGGCGTGAATTAGATTTCTCAAGTATACCGAGGCACGATGGGCTCCCACAGTCAAAAGGATACTCTTTGGGCTTCATGAGTACAAGTAAAAAAATGTTTAGTGTAATGAATCAATACGTCTTACCGTCAAGGCAACGTCTTGGTCTGATAGCACAGTACGAGCCCACAGAACCTTGATTAAATTTAGTTCAAATGATTCGTAAGGTTAGGGCATGAAGTGTTGTCTGTGGGTAGCACTTACATCAGGCGAAGCTGCATCACGGATCATGATTCTCCTATGACAACAAAACCCTGCCACCAAGACTCAGGCATTTCAAAGGCACCAGCGACATATGTAAGCAGGAAATTAACGTATATCTCTGATATCTAGGCAGCCACCTCCTCGACCAGCTTTATTCTCAAGTACTTCTTGCACGATCGAGCATCTGTCAAGAGAAATTCAGAAGAAATTAATTTTTATTTTCTTGAGTCGGTTCGGGGTGGCTTCAATAGTGGGCGTGTGTCCAGCGTTATGGTGCATTGTTGATATGGTGGAATTGTTGAAAACGGTGGCTTTTGAGGGTGAATCTAAAATTTCAGGCTCTACTTCGGCTCAATTACGTTGGAAATGCAGCATTAAAGAGACTTTTCGTTGTGGTCTTTAAATTTTGGTAGACTTTGGGTATCGGATTCACGAATGTCTCACCAAGCTTTTAGAAGGGTTTCACTACGCCTTTTATGATGCTAACGTCTGCTATTCAACAAGCGCCAAAAATTTGAAAATCGTATCTTCACGTTATCATGAGTATACATTCCATTGAAAATCTGTTTTAGATCACATTCGTACAGCATCAGATACCAGCATCTCCGAATCTACACCTTATATCTCTCGGAGACTTCCTCAACTTATCACCTACAGCTTTACCTATCCACCGCTGGGCTTCCCACCGGTCTATGCATTCTTATTAACGCTTCTTCTTCATCGACTTCTGGATACGTACCAAACCTCCCCCTAGACGCCTCAAATCACAAATATTCCAAATCCCACCAAATCCACTAATATCAAACCAGCTGTTCCAACCCCGCGAAGCTTCTTGGGACGCCATGTTCGGAGCCACGAGGTCTCGTCACCAATAGCCTATCTACGTCCACGACCGCAAGAAGCTCGAGAAAGTCAAGCAACCTTTGGTGTGGTTTGGATGTTCACGAAAGCGAGGAAAATCGACGTTGTGACCGCTCAGACAATAATAGGTAAAGCCGATGTGACCTACTCCTCCGGGTGTGTTCCTGAGTGCGGGTCCACGGCTTAGCACAAATGCCGAATGAACCGTAGCACCGACAACAAAGCGAGTCAGTGGGCGCCGAAAGAAAAAAATCATTCTTCTTCAAACTCCTTGACAAACCCTTGACCTTTTCAATCAATCAACAAGAGATTTGCATAAACTTCTGCTTGCAGTATCCACCCACCCCGGCATATCAGCGTTCCGCAGAGGTCTCAATCTCATCAACTTTCACCTACTCCTCTTTTCCATGAGCGTCAAGGATTCCAGCAACGACGTGCTGGCGCCCGAAATGCGGGGTCTGCTGGCGTCCGGCTCGCCGTTCGACGACCAGTCCGAACCTGCTTTTGAGCAAAGAGACGATTTGGAGACTGAGTCCGAATCAGACTCCGACTACGAGATCGAGCCCAAGAAGGAAAAGCTGAGGCGGCCCAACGACAACGCGTTCCAGCAGCAGCGGCTCAAGGCCATCAACCCGGTGATCACCGCACACTGGCTCATTCCGATTCTTTTGGGCCTTGGTGTGTTTCTTCTTCCTTTGGGAGGTGCCATGTGGTTGGCTTCCCACAGAGTGGAGGACTTCACCATCGACTACACCCAGTGTGAGAACTTGGCCTCGGCGGACTACTGGCTGCCTATTCCGGACGAGTACACAAACTACAACTTGGATTACGCCGATGTTCCTCAGGCGCAGTGGAAGTTGGACACCAACGAGAGCCAGCCGTTTGAGGACGAGAGACGGGTGTGCAAGATCCAGTTCCACGTTCCCCACACGTTGAAGAGCCCGCTTTACTTTTTTTACCGTTTGGAGAACTTCTCGCAGAACCACAGACGGTATGCCAAGTCCTTCTCTGAGGACCAGATCCAGGGCACTGCGGCCTCCTTGGCGTCCATCAAGGACGGTGTGGGAGAGAACTGCGAGCCGCTTTCCCAGGACGACAGCGGCAAGAAGTTGTACCCTTGCGGCCTTGTAGCGAACTCCTTGTTCAACGACACCTTCACGCCCACATTTTCTGGCGTCAACGGCACCAGCGACGACTATGTTTGGTCCAGAAACGGCATTTCGTGGTCCACCAACGACGGCCGTTTCAAGAAAACCAAGTACGACCCCAGCGAGATTGCTCCTCCTCCAAACTGGTACAAGATGTTCCCTGAGGGCTACAACTCCACCAACGTGCCCGACATCTCGCAGTGGGAGGACTTCCAGAACTGGATGTTCACATCGGCGCTCCAGAAGTTCAACAAGCTCTACATGCGAAACGACAACGAGGCGCTCCCGGAGGGTGTCTACGAGGTGAGCGTCGGGTTGCATTTCCCCGTGTTGCCGTACGACGGCAAGAAGAAGATCTTCGTTTCGCAGCGGTCTGTGATTGGAGGCAAGAACTACTTCTTGGGTTTCTCTTGGATCGCCGGCGGCGCCTGCTGCATGGTGGTGGGACTCCTCGTGCTTGTGGTGAACATCGTGAAGCCGCGGAAGCCAGGAGACGAGAGATTGCTCAGTTGGAACCGGGAGAAGCTCGAGGCTGATGAGAAGGAAGCCGCCGAAGCCAACAGGAAGGAGGCTGGGGAAGCGGAGGGAGCACGCAGCACAGCCCAGAGCGAGACCCGTGCGTGATTTTGGAATAAACGATATAACGAGCTAAACGAGGTGGCGAAAAGAATGGCACCACCCGGGTTTTTGCCATGTGAAGACCCACTCGTGGCCCGATCTTGCTGTAGAAGAGGTGTGGATTTGCGCTTGTAGTAAGGCCGTTGCACGTTGGTGTGGATCCGATAACAATAATAGCCTATCCTTGACGCACAAAGCCAAAAGCCGCAGCCACCTGTCAAAGGGAATTCCCCACCCCCTCCTCTCTCAAACAAGCCACAACGGCTCTCTCTATAATGTCGTGTCGATCAACGCACGGCTGGACCTCTCGCCTAAGCCAACGGGACAGTCTCGCCCGGTGCTTCCCCCTGCCGTATATTAGACCCACAGCCTCAGCGGAAAAACTATGCTGCATGAGGTCGCAGGGCTAAACCAAGGCACAGCTGAAAGCGCAATGGCTTATAAGATGGAGGGTCGCCTGGATTGAAGAGAAAATTTGAAAAAGACGGTTTTGGTACCACACTCTTTTTCTTCCACCATGTCCTGGGGTGAGCCGTTGGTGCACCTAGACGAAAACGTGTCGGTGCTCTTCATCATCAGCACCCTGGTGCTTCTGGCTGGCGACAAGAAGTACCTGTTTGTGGTTTCGCCAGATGACTCGGTGGAGACGACGCTCTCGAGTCTCTTCAAGATTTGCTCACAGAGAGCCCACGAGCCCTTGGAATACAGCAACATTGACCATCTTCAGCTACCGAATGGCAGAAAACTACGGCCTCTGCAGTTTGGGCATCCGATTCTGGCCTTTATTGGCCAGGACGACCGGATCTTGGTGAAGATGCAGTTTTCATGGCAGCGGGAGTTGGCTGATGGCATGGCGTACTTTGTCGTTTTCTTTGTCTTGGCTGCTTTGGTGCTTTTTGTGGTTTTACAGCTTGCCCTGATAGCCCGGAGTCTACGGACGGGCGGACATAGCTGAAGCTTTGAAAATAAAGCGGAATTCTGAAAATCAAATCGACGAAGGGACTCCCATTGCATAGCCTACGGGCGCACCTGACGGTGCTGGAATCGCCCCATGGGGCTGGGTTTATACGAATACGAACGGAAAACGGGTATTTTGTAGATGGGCATTTTGCATATTTTGTGGGTGGACGTAGGTTGTGGAAAGGCAATCCCAGCCTGCGGTTTTGTGCTTTCAGTGGGGTTTCTTATGCTGTATTGCGCTGGTGTGCATTTGACAGAAGGGTGTGGTGATGGGTCGAATGACTGGGTGGTTCTCAGATGGAGGCGGTTTAGCGAGGTGTTTCTGATTGGGAGGGTGGGATGGAAATGACAATGGGATCGGGATTGTAGCTAGACTGTGTTTCCAGGTTGCTTCGAAGGTGTGGACTGTGTAGGTGGTTTTGTGTCAGTTGGTGCTTGTGTGACTACAGTGGTGCTAGGCTGGGGATACGTAGGCAGCGAGCAAAAGAAAAACGTAAGTAGTCGATTTAGGCAGAAACGCAAAAGCTCACTCCATTGTGGTTGAATAGCTTGATTTGTATGGTGAGCTTAGTGCTTTTCGCAGCCATTGCATACAATAGTTTGGGTGATCCAGTACATCAACATGATATTGACCTTCAAACATGCTGATCACGCTATCACATTCACGCCAACTCAATTACCCACTCCCAAATTCTTCAAGTTCCCCAAAAGTCATTTTTTGGTAGACAATCTCTTCCCTCCATCGTCTACCCCAGATGCGCGTTCAGGTAAACAGAAACACCATCACCACTTTCTCAGACACAAAAACACAGCGTGAAATGCCATGGCGTCCAAAGCCTCGCTTCTCCGACGCTTCCGTGAGTCCGAGAGTGAGGTCGCCGACGAGTTTGCCCTGGACTTCGGCGAGTTTGCCCAAATCAATCTCCATCCTAAGTCCAGTCTGTCAGAACGGACTTCTGAAAACGACATATCCTCGGGCTTCGAGAAGACTTCGCCAGTGAAGGACCGGAACGGGAGAAAGCCGTTGTTCTTGAACAACTTACCCGTTGAGATTGGGCCGTTCGAGCGCACATCTCCGACAAAAGGCATGGAGCTGATTCCAGAGACTCCAGGAGAAACACAGTTTGATTTCAGCAAGCAGCTCAGGAAAGGCGGGCCGATGACGCCGATGGAACAGCAAGATGCTTCCCGAAACCACCACAGAAAAACATCTGTCAAGCTATCGTTGACTCCAGCACAACGAATGGGAAAGACTCCAGGACTACGAACAAGCAACGCGTTGGACAACTTCAAGTTTTACGAAAAAGTAGGCAGAGGAGCCCATGCTGACGTCTACAGGGGACGCAACTTACGGACCAATCAGATTGTGGCCATCAAGCAGATTCCATTGGAGAAGGATCACGACTTGCGTGCGTTGATGGGAGAAATCGACCTTCTCAAGATCTTGAAGCACGAGAATATCGTAAAGTATCATGGATTCGTGAAAACGCTGAACTCATTGAACGTCTTTTTGGAATATTGTGCTGGCGGGTCCTTGAGGCAGTTGTACAAGAAACAAGGCCACGGCTTTCTGGATTCCCAAATCGTGCTGTACGTGAGACCTATACTCCATGGTCTAGGCTACCTCCACGCTCAGGGTGTAGTCCATCGTGATGTCAAGGCTGCCAATGTGCTTTTGACAGACTCTGGCGATGTGAAGCTCGCCGACTTTGGTGTTGCAACCAAGGTAGCTACGCTGCACAATACCGTTGTGGGAACCCCGAACTGGATGGCTCCAGAAACGGTTCTTGGAGGCGAGGGAATCTGTACTGCTTCCGATGTGTGGTCCTTGGGAGCTACCATTATAGAGCTTTTTACCACCAATCCTCCATATCATGAGCTCAACCCTATGGCCACGTTGCATGCCATAGGTACTGACGACCATCCACCCCTCCCACCGGGTCTTACACCCCTTGCAAAAGATTTCCTTTTAGAGTGCTTCCAGAAGCAGCCAACACTTCGAATTTCGTCCAAATTGCTCTTGAAGCACCGCTGGATGGACGATGGTGAGAAGCAAGGAAGAAAACACGAGGTTTCCGCTCGTCCTTCTCGTGAGACTTTCCATCTGGAGGAAAGTCCCACCCCTTCAAAGATCAGTAGCACTGCCGGCAGTCCGTCCCGGGAGAGGTACACGAGAAATGAGTTACTCACCAAGTTCACAGAAAACGAGGACGACATGGACTTCTTGAAGGTCGGCAATGCATCTTTGAGTTTGAAAGTGCAAGAAAAGCTACAGGAGGAGTCGTCAAAGGACCCGTCGGAAGAAAATGACCCCTTTTTAGAGTTACTTGTGGAGAATTTTGACACCGATGAACTTGAAGTCCAGAGTAAAATGGAGCTTCTTTGCCACAAACTCATATCACGAGTGGACAACTGTCATTATGGCCATGAGGATACGGCAAAGTCACTCCTCAAGATCACAGGACGCATGCTTCAGCTTGTCAAGAAATACAGCATTCTGCACGAAACACTCATCAAAAATCATGGTGTCTTGACTCTTCTCGAGCTTCTTGAGAACGCTCCAGAAATGCCCGATCTGAGTCGCCTCTGGTTCCATGTTCTTGCGACACTCAATCATATCTTCGACGGCAACCTGGCGCAGCTTGAGAACTTCGCTCTTCTAGGCGGAATTCCTATGATGACGCAATTCACTAAGCTTTCATATGGTCTCCAGCCTAGGCTACAAGTTGTTAGATTTATCAAAATCATTCGCAAGTCAGACAAGGCATTGACCATGTTTGTCTCGTCGGGCGGTCTCAGAATTTTATCCCGATTTTTAGAGGAAGATTTTGATCAGACCCCTGATTTTCCACTCGTTTCCATCCATTGCATACACGAGATCCTTTCCAAGGGTATAACTCGTTTTAAATCAGACATGTGCCGTATTTTGTCGAAGTACGGAGTTGTCTTTTGGTTCGTGGTTCTCCTTAACAGGCTCACAAAGTACAAGAAGATGCCAGAAAGTTTGGTGCCTCAAGAGTACGTTGAGGTGACTATTGACAAGATTCTTGACGTTCTCAAATACTTCGGGCAAGCAGAGCCAAGAGTAAGAATCAATATCGTCAGCTCGGATTTGGTGAAGCTTCTCATCAAGGTGTATCCGTCAGTGCACCTCCAGCGGCAGATGGTTATCCTCAAATTCTTCCGATCAATCAGCTGCATTTCAGAACTTCTTCGTCTGTTACATGCAGCCGACATTTTGGAGTTCTACGTTTCCGTCTTGAATGACCATCCAGCTTACAGTGCTCACTACAAAGAAGTTCTCAACATAGTGTGTCCTTCGCTCTATAACTGTTGCTATTTGAACCATGGCAAAGAGCTCGAGTTGGTCAAGCTTGGCGCCATTCCAATCTACAAAGAACTCTCTAAGATCAATCTTCCATTCCGGCAATTCGTGTTACCCATCTTGTGTGAGTTTGTCTACTGCGACAGCTACGTACGCCAAATGCTTTACAGGCACAATATTCTCAACGTTTACCTTAATCTTCTCGTTGATCCATACTGGCATTCGAATGCGATGGACTCCATTCTTCACTGGTCATTGCAGGATTCCTCACTCCGTTGGCTTGAGGAACCTCATGCTCGCGAATGTCTCTTGAATGGGTTTATGCTTTTAAAGGTTTCGAACCTCGAAGCAGCACTCAACAACTACCTCCATCTTGTGGCGTCAAGCACTGTGGTGCTTAGATTGATGACTCGTGACTTAATTGTTTCTCAGATCCTCACTAAACTCACAGTCTACAACAGGAACGCAGTTGTCAAATTATCGCTCCTCAGAATCCTTCATTATATCATATCTAATGCCACCAGAGGCGGAGGAATTACCATAGCGGCTTCCATCCAACCAACTCTAGATGCTGTTACCGCTAAGGAAACTTCTGTGTTGATTCAAGAATTGGTTGCAAAAATCACGGCCCTATTACAGCAGCTGGTACTGCATGGTAGTGGATTCTGCGAACCGAGGCCACAAATTGTGGAGAACTGTTGATACTTTATCCAACTCCATCCATGTCACTTTTCCGAAAAATCCTATACCCTTCTCCCAGGGTATCCCAACTCGATGCATATATTCTCGATAATGAGCTCTTCAGTTTGCTCAAACAGCAGCTCTCTGATGTTTTCGCGCTACATAGTAACAAGCCCTGGTCTTACAGCCAGAACCCAGAGATCTGGTCCCTAGGCTTGAACTTGCTAATCTTCCGTCTTACGACGCTAAAATCAGGCTCATCGTATGGTCTCAAATTGCAAAACTTGAAACTCACGAATTCGAGAACAGGCAAGATAATTGGAAGTCAAGCTCGTTATCTCCTTCTAGCAGTCATCATCGGCGACTTCCTCTACAAAAAGGCCGAGTCATATTTGTATTCCGTCGACGAGAATATAAGGCAGTCCAGGGAGACTTTGATCGAAAAGGCAAAGAACTTCTTGATAAAGAACAAATCTCGTATTCTTGGCCGTATCGACGACGGTGTGAAGATTCTCAACTTGATAAACTTCATCTTGTTTCTAGTGCAAGGCAGATTCCCAACTTTGATGCATAGAATCTTGGGCATTTCGCTCACACCAGTTGTTGCTGACTTGTTGAAGTTCAACGGTGACAATGTCAACTTCGAGTTCCAGAATCGTCAGTTGGTCTGGAACGTCATGACCGAGTTCTTGGTTTTCACTCTTCCATTGCTCCAACTCAGAAAATGGCGCAGGATGCTTTCAAAGCTTGTTCCATTTAATAAGAACAAGAGCTCAGTACCCCTTGTGACTGCCTCCCCGGTTCAGACAAAATATTCCAATCTTCCAAGGTCACAATGTGCTATTTGCATGGAGTTTGCACAAGCTAGTGGTATCAAAGCAGCATCTACATACGTGACAAACGCGTGCATCACTAACTGCGGGCATATATTTTGCTATGTGTGTTTGGCAGTTCGATTCAATGCTATAGAGAACGGCAGCGAGGAGGCTGAGAGTTGTCCAAGGTGTAGAATGAAGCTCACCTCGTTCAGACTTTATGGATCCGAAAGCGCTGATGTTGATGAAGATGCAATTGTGGTTCCCTATGAGGAGAATGAGGAAGATGAACTGGACGATGAGGTTGTCGAGGAGGAAAAGACTAATAGTCAACGGAATGAAGATATCGAAGACGACACTGAATCTAGCCTGGATGAGGAGTCGAGCGAGCAGGACTTCAGCGATAATGAGGACCTCGCAGAGGAAGTCGATGATTTCGAGGAGGATGACTTCGATGAGGCCATGGATTTTTAAGCATAATTCACGATAGCATTAATCAATCTTGTAGTTTTTTCTGAACCAATTCGACGAGTTGTTGGCCGAATTTCTGAAGTATAGCGTCATTGTCCGGGGGACCCACGGTTCCACCTAACACACTTATCAAGTCCTGCAATTGATCGATCAAACTTTCCTTTTCCTCACTTGTAAAGAGCCCTTTTTGTGCGTGGGACTTTATGATTGTGATATACGCAGACGCTCTATCCATAGAATCTGAGCTATTCTGCGGCGCTAGCCGAGGTTGTGTGTTAGTGATTGAATCAACAGAAGTCTTTCTGGATGGCAGTACCAGAGACCGTAATGTAGTATTGGATTTGCATGAAGCTCTTGTTGGAGACGATGTCCTGGTTGGAGAGGTCCGTTTTGGAGATGGGCTTTTTGCAGGTGAAGCTTGAGTTCCTTTTCGAGCCTCCATTCTCTTGATGGTTGCGTTCGTAAGTCTTGGGGTTGTAGTTGGGGCTGGTGTAGGTGAGCTGGGATCGAGGGTAATCAGGGATCGTTTTGATGGAGAGCTCTCCCTATCGAACTTTGGTGTACTTTGTGTGCTTAATGGCTTGGATGCTGTTGCAACCGGGAGAATCTTCCTCGTCACTTTGGCAAAAAGAGGCAGGTTGTCCGGTTCGACCAAGCTCAGATCGGATTCGTCCTCCTTAAAGCTGGAGTGGTTTGAATCTGCGGACTCCAGAATATTCCATACAAAAAGACATCCATCCAGCCCAATGCTGTACAAAGCAAGATCTGAAGTGACCATTTTAAGAATGGCTTCTGAGTGGCCCCAGATGACAGCCTGCAGCTTCGAGTAATGAGAAGAGTAGAGACGAATGGAACGATCATTGGACGAGACAGCAACATAGCCATCAAGTTGTGCAAAGTTCTCCACACTGAGCGACTCGCCTTTCTCATTAGTGAGTTTGGTGGAGTATTTGAAGTCAGCACTTTTTGCATCGTAGACATGGACGGACTTGTCGTTCGTTGCAACATGAAGCTCGTTGTCTACAATCTCCATTGCTGTAGGAGAGTGTTTCAAGGTGAGAACTCTCTTTTGGTACACCTCAACAGGCAATTCGTCCCCAGGAAATTCCCTGAAGCCGTAGACGGAAATGGATCTGTCAGCCGAACAGACGTAAAGCGATTCCTCATACACTTTGCAAAAGACAAGGTTTCCCGTATGGCTGGCTATTGTCTGAAGAAGCTCCCACTTATCGTCATTCTTGAAGAACAATTGAACTGTTCGGTCTCTTGATGTTGTAACGAGTAGTTCCAACGAGCTCGCATTGAACCGTATGAGGTCATTGATCGAAGAAGAGTGGGCCTTCAACTGCAAGACATCGTCACCAGTGTTAGTATCATTGACAACGAGCTGGCCGTAGCGATCTCCAAAGTAGGCATATTTACCGTCATAGTCCACAGCAGTGAGCTCGTTTTCAAGCTGATCAGTCTGTGGCAAACGGATGGAGGCTAGCTGGAAGATTCCTTGACCATTGAACGCTTTTAGGCTGCCACATTTGGAGTAAACCAAAAGGTCGCCGTTTGAAGCCCGCTTCATTCCCCCAGCTCGACTAACTGGGGCAGCGACAAGCGTCTTGATATCTCCGGACAGCGTGTGCAAGACGCAGAGTTCTTTATTGTTTGTAAGGTAGATTGAGTAGAGTTGACTATCATTTGAAAATAAGTGGGACGTCACCACCGGATAGTCTGGAGTCGTGGATTTCAATGAAAGATTGGAGAACATCAGGGCGATTTTCGAAGGCGAAGATGGCGCCAGTCTGTTGGACGAATGCTTAAGCTCATCAAAACCAACAAGCCTGGCAGTTTGACCATCAAAATAGCTCACTTTCTGGGAACCAGCCTCAGTCTCTAGGCCATAGAACGTAGATGAGCCGTTGGGTACCTCCACTGGCACAATGCTAAGTCCGGATAGCGAAAGCACATAGAGAGCACTATGGCAGCCTGAGAGAAGCACCTCATCGCTAGAAAGCGAAACCGCCTGGGTGAAGTCCACCTCTAGATTCAGTCCTAGTACCACATTGCGTCCTTTAAGAACAACAGCTCTACTGGAATCGTGAGCTTCGTAGCTCCATACTTTGAGAAAACGCAATCCAGCAGTCACGATCGTGGTCAGCAGGTGCCAGAACACCTTGTTCACGATGGACGAGCACTTGTTCGTAGCTTTGAGTGAAACAGACGTGGCGGTGTACTTCCAGATATGTAGAAAGCCGTCCGAGAGCTGCCCCAAAGAGACAAAGTGGCGTGAATCCGGCAGAAACGCAATGCTCTTCACTCCAAACGTATGTTCGTGTATTACAGCGAATGGAATCCCTGACGAGTTTGCAGCCAAGGAGTAAAGGAGAATCCGGGGATGGTACCCAGACTCACCCACAGCCAAAACACGTCCATTTGGCGAAAGCGCCACACAAGAAACAGCCCTGACCCTATCCTTGAGCTTAGACGGCAGCGCTTCTCCATCCACCGTAGTGTCTATACGGTCCTTTCCGTACGTGTATGTGCTTTCGAGCGGTATGTCATATTTGTCCCTCTTATCCGTTTCTCTCTCCAACCGGGCCAAATCATCGCTCTCCACGCCCAGATTGGCCACAAATAGCCGCTGTTTACCCAAAGTGCCGTTTTTTGCATCCACCTCACAAACTATGACACCTCCACTGGCCACATACGCCATTCGCAACGGCAGAAACGCCACGTGCTGCGGCGCCGTCGCCAGCGTTCCGATGACCTCACAAAACAGAAGTTTCATGGTTTTCCATATGTAATTGAGGAGACAATTGGTGATGTTTGTAAACAGTAGGTGGTGTTCGTGCAGTCCACACACATAGAATGTATCGCGAATAGCTGGGGTAGATGAGGTAGCTATGGTTGAGGAGATCCTGCTTTCTATAGAGGAAACCAATAGGCTTAGGGCCCAGATCGGGTTACCTTTGTTGCCTGTGGAGAAGAAGGAAAGCCCCAAGAAGACGGTCTCTCGAAAAGATGAGCTTTCGATCGAAGAGACCAACAAGCTCAGGGCATCTCTAGGTCTTAAACCGATTGTGGTGGAGGAGCCTTCCCATGAACCACTAGCGGAAAATGCTGCTCCTTCTCCAGAGAAAAGCAAGTCAAAGGACCAGTTCAAGGTGGACACTGACCTGAAGTTGTTCTACAATGACGCAGGCTCAGACTGGCTTGAGAACATCGGAAAAGGCAAGAATGTCGTGAAGGCGGCTAAAACAGAAGATTGCAAAGTCCCTGAAAGAATTGCCGTTGGTCACACTGCCCTGGCATTGTCAGATGTCAAAGACGGTGATGTTTTCACCCTCGAGGACCAGAATGTCTTGGATGACGAGGAGGAACGTATGGTGAATGAAAAGATAGCCAAAGCAGAGAAACTCCGGAATGCCGAAGCAGAAAAGCGGAAAATTGCCACGTTGAAGTTTGGCGTCAGGTTTGAGGAAGAAGAGGAGGATGAGGCTGATGAGCTCGCTCAGGTTTCAGGATCGACGATTCTTCTACCGCAGAAGCAGAATGTTGAACCCCCAGTCAAGACAGGAACGACAAAAATGAAAGCTTTATTTGACGACATTGATGAACCTAAGCCGGGAGTAGTCAAATTCAAGAAGAAGTCCAAGAAGAAGAGTCTGTCCAAGAAACGAGAGTTAAACAACGATGAGGAGCTCGACACCCTCCAGCCGATGGTAACTGAGGAGTTGAGGTTTGAATCCGAGGAAGGCGAAGATGAAATCCAAAGTGTGCTAGCCAAAAATCGTGAGAAGCAGCAGAAGAAAAGAAAACTACTCACCCCGGAGCAGTTGGCCCAGGAGATCCAGCTGCACCAGCGTATTGATTTGACAGAGAAAACCAGTGGAATGGTCTTTGACGGGACCTCAGACTTTTTGAGCAGCATTGGCCAAGCCGTCCAAGGCGACGAGGATGTCCAGAAAGAGGCTGGGAAGGATGTGGAAGAAGAGCTTATAGAGCCACAAGATGGAGCTCCTTCACAGCTGGATGAAAAGACCGCGACCGAGGAGCAAGAAGCGCCCAGTAAGCCCAAGTTTGGCAGCATGGCAGCCACACTCAGCTACCTTCGTGGCAATAAGATGGTTAGTGCAGAGCTGGCGAGGGAGAAGGAGGCCAGAAAACAACAGGAACAAAGAATCAAGGCAGCAGAGCTTCAGCGTATCGCCATCTCGATTGAAGAACGTACAGTCAAACAGGAATTGCAGCTGGATCTGTCGTACAAAAAACTCTCCAAAGAAGAACAAGATAGCACGCTTGACAGGATTCTCAACGAGCGTCTTGTTGCAAAAGGTCTAGTGGAGGTCCCCAAAGGACGATATTCCAACTACAAATCGGACCCTCTCTCCAGCTACAACCCTCAAGTAAACCTCAAGTACAAGGACCAAGACGGGAATGAGCTCGACCTGAAGCAGGCTTTCAAGCAGCTCTCGCACAAGTACCACGGAACTGCGCCAAAACACAAAAAGAAGAAAATAGGAAACAAGTCTGAAGTGGAGCATGTTATAAATTAGCCTTGCTTCGGTCCAGCCTAGCCAAGCGCCGTGACGCACAATTATGTGCCCTTCTTGTATTTGAGAGTATGCAGATGTCAATGGCACATGGCCATGGGCGACAATTACCGAAGCAAATTTTCAAGAGAATGAGAATTTTCTTCTATTGCATCAAAGAATAGAGTGAGCTCTCTTCGTTTCTTGCATCAAGGTTGCTGTAACCTGCCACGATCTGGACATGAGCCAGGGGTGATGATCGTATTTTGTGGATTTTCGGACGTTCCTCAATTTGACATACTGCCGCAGTGCCGTGCGCCGTTCGTTATACATTAGCAGACACAATTGTGCAGCAGCCGAGGATAAGTGTCCACTGGATTTGGAGACATTTTTGGTGACATTTTGACAATGGTTCCAGGACGTTGAAAAGTACCTGAATCATCAAATTCAGAAGAAAAAAAGATCGGTCCCACCGTGATCCCTGTTCACCAGATCTGCTGGAGAAGCCCCCATGCCGAATCGGCAGCTCATCCTCCCGCCTATAGCGAAGCGTGTACTGCACACATACACCTCGCACAGTATCTTGTGCCATCAATTCTCCTACCTACAGACCCATTTAATACGCCCCAATTTCCACATATTCCTGTGCTACTATTGATTGTGCTGTTTTGTAAACTATGGAGTCTCGCATCAGCGTGGGTGGCATGACGTGCGCTGCGTGTCTGGGCTCGGTCACCGAGGCTTTGGAGGCTGTTCCGGGGGTACAATCAGTCGCTGTGCTGCTTCTTACTAATGAAGCCAAGGTGCTTCATGGCAGCGATGTTGATGCCAAAACCTTGGTGGATGCTGTTGAGGATTGTGGCTTTGATGCACTGCTTGATTCTTCTATTCCGCCACCGTCCAAGCTGGTCACCACCAAGATCGGCGTTTCCGGAATGACTTGTGGGGCATGCTCCCTGAGTGTCACGGAGGCTTTAGAGGGCCTCCTGGGAGTCGAGCTGGCTTCCGTATCGCTTCTTACCAATACAGCATCGGTGAAACACTCTTCTGCTGTGGGTGCAGAGGAGCTTTTAGGAGCCATCGAGGACTGTGGTTTTGACGCTACATTAGACTCTACCGGCGGTGCACCTCCAGTGGTTCCACAGAGCTTGCTCACTAGTAATTTCACCGTCACCGGAATGACGTGTGGTGCGTGCCTGGCTCTGATCACTGAGGCCTTGGAGAGTTTCCCTGAGGTTGTCTCAGCCTCTGTATCTAACGTCACCGACTCGGCAGTGGTGAATCACACACAAGAAATCACGGCCGAGAGGCTCAAGAATGCCATCGAGGATTGTGGATTCGATGCTGTCATCAACTTCACCTCACTGCTCGAGAAGGAAGAGGAAACCGAGGAACAAGCAATCCTCCAGATCTACGGCATCGATGAGTCCTCTGACACCTCAGCACTCCAATATAATGTCGAGGCTGTGCTAAGTAGTTTGGCTGGTGTCACTGGTTTCCTGTTTATCTTTAAGGGCCAGATCGAGGAGTCCACTATGGATCTCGAGAACGATGCTGAGGGTGCCGAACATTCTATAGACGAGCTCCGAGTATCTTACATGGGCAATATGCTAGGGGTCCGTGGGCTTGTGGATGCTCTTAATAATATTGATGACGAGCATCAGTTCGTCATTCTCAACTCGATCGACCAGTCGCTCAATACCCAGTTGAAACTTCTATCTAGAAGCAAGGAGATCAGCTACTGGCGATCCACCTTCTACTGGTCACTTGTGTTTGGCCTTCCAGTTATAGCCCTCAATGTGACTCAAAGCATGTCTCTCTGGCGCAAACTCATGGTTTTTAACGGCCTCTATGTGGTTTCAGTTATTCAGTTAGCACTCACATCTTTCATTTTGTTCACTTTGGGATCAGTATTTTTCAAGAAGATGGCCGGCTGTATTCGCCGAAAGGGTAAGAATGCCAATATGGACGTCCTAGTGTGCATGTCTACTCTGATGGCATACAGTTTTTCTGTCTACTCGATAGTTTTGAGTGTTTGGACAGGCCAAACAGAGAAGCCACCAAAGGTGTTGTTTGAGACAACAGCTATGCTTATCTCATTCATTTCATTCGGTAAGTGGATGGAAAACAAAGCAAAGGGGGCCACCTCAACTGCCCTTTCGAGGCTTGTCTCGCTTACTCCAACAGTATGTTCTATCGTCACTGACTCTTCTGCTTACCTGCTGCTCCTTCTGGAGCGTGATAATGAGAAAGGTGCAAACGAAGAGCTCGCTGACCTTCCTACTAGAGATATTGGTATCGACCTTTTGCAGACGAACGACATTGCTGTCGTTACCGCTGGTGGCAAAATTCCAGCTGATGGTGTGATTGTTCACGGCTCAACAGAAGTCGATGAGTCTATTATCACTGGTGAGTCCATGCCAGTGCTCAAAAAGAGAGGAGATACTGTAATTGGTGGCTCTATCAATGGCCCACACTTAATTCACATGAGAGTCACCAGAGCGGGTAAGAACTCGCAGTTGCATCAAATCATTGACATTGTTAAGGAGTCACAAGTCAGCAAAGCGCCTGTTCAGAGATATGCAGATTACATTGCTGCTCGTTTCGTTGCCGCCGTGTTGATTCTTTCCAGCATCACATACGCCTTATGGTTCATCCTTTGCTCTTACATTCATGATGATAAGCTTCCAAAGGCTTTCAGAAACGAAGAGAATGGAAAGTACTTCGTTTGTTTGAAACTTGCGATTTCCGTAATTGTTGTGGCATGCCCATGTGCTTTGGGTCTTGCTGCACCAACCGCTGTCATGGTTGGAACAGGTGTTGGAGCATCTCGTGGTGCTCTCATCAAAGGAGGTGATATTTTGGAGAAGGCTAGCGGCATCAACGTTATTCTCTTTGACAAGACGGGAACATTGACATCTGGCGAGATGACTATTTCCAGCGCTAAACCAATTCTTGATGACCTCAAAATCTCTCCAAGAGACTGGTGGACATTGGTTGGCTCTGTAGAAAAGAACTCTGAACATCCTACCGGTAAAGCTATTACAGCTGGAGCAAAGCAAAAGCTTGGTCTAACTTTCGAAGGTGACACCTTCAGTACCACTATTCAGGGTTTCGAAGTGTTGACCGGTCTAGGAGTGAAAGCCAAGGTTGCCTTAGAAAATCAGACATTTGATGTTGTTATCGGCAACAAGCGCTTGATTGTTCGTGACTGCCCGGAGAGCAGAGAGCATCTTGCCACAGTTTTAGAAAATGATCTCAAGGATTCAGTCTCGACTTGCGCCCATGTTGTTATCAATGGCACATACGCGGGATATCTCGAACTCGTTGATACAATTAAAGAAGGCGCTCGTGAGGTCATCGATTACATCAGAGATGTTGAAAATATTCAGGTCGCCATAGTCACAGGTGACAGTGACGAAGTCGCCGTGAGAATCGGTTCGCAATTAGGTGTTCCAAGAGGCAATATCTTCAGTGAGGTATCGCCGCTCGAAAAGGACAAGGTTATTGTCGATTTGAGAAAGAAATTTGGAGGCCCAAAAAATATCTCAATTGCCTTTGTCGGCGACGGTATTAATGACGCACCTGCGTTGGTGCAAGCCGATATTGGTATGGCGATCAGTAGCGGAACTGATATTGCCATTGATTCTGCCGAAATTGTTTTATTGGGTCTGAAGAACTCGCAGCAGAATGACTTGGCCGGTGTCATCACCGCCTTGAAAGTGTCGGAGGCCACGTTCAAAAAAATCAAGCTCAATTTTATTTTTGCTACCATCTACAACTTTGTCATGTTGCCGTTTGCTATGGGATGCTTCCTTCCATTTAATTTGATGCTCCCACCGGCAGCGGCGGCTGCTGCTATGGCTTGCAGCTCCGTAAGTGTGGTTCTCAACTCGTTGATGCTCCGCAAGTGGAAGCCACCAATTCTCACAAATTTGGACAAAGACTTCAAACTCGAGGAAGCAGCGATGGGCGACCAGTTTACCCTTAAGCACTCCTCGCTTGAAGATTTTAATGCGATCAAGCGAGGCAGCTACGGCAAATCGTGGTTCCCACGCGGCATTATTCTGAGATTGAGAAGAAGAATTATTTTGAGGGGCCAAGGCAGCTCGTACGAAATGTTGCCCACGTCTGTCTAAGACGCCGTAGAGCAATTCTCTCTGGAGAGGTATTTAATGACGGGGAAATCCCCAGCTGTTTCGAGCAGCATCACTAATAGAAAGCATTACTCGACATGAAGTTTACCACCGTTTTCATTACTTTTATGGCCGCCTCGAGCGTGTCTGCTCTTTCTACTGAAGACTCCTCCTACCTTGTTGCTAGAGCCAACGAAAACAAGGAAAACAACGCTGCTGCTAAGGAAGTGTTGAAGGCTGTTTCTGATGCTGCTAAGCAAAAAGCCGCTGCTAAAGGCAAGGAGATTGTGGAGAAGAAGAAGGCCGAATTGAAGGCCAAGGCTGAGGCTTCCATCAAGGATTCCAAGGAAATTGCCCAGCACATCTTTGAACAGCTCAAGCACCACTCTTTGTTGAAAATCAAGGAAATCACCGCTCAGCTTTTGGAGCTCATCAAAAAGAAAATCGCCGATGCGGTGGACCTTGGCAAGACCAAGGCAGGTGAGGTGGTGGACAAGAAAAAGGGAGACATCAAGGATGCTGTGGACAAGAAGTTGCACCCAAACACTACGACTGAAGCCCTTGTTGCCAGGGAATTTGACGAGTTCAACTTGGAAGAGAGGGGGCTTCTTGACGACGCCATGACCCACATTTTCGTCATTCTCAAGAGATCAGGTTTGATCAACAGCATCATCAGACAATCCTTGGTTGACGACCAGGTCAGACACGGAGTGGCCGGTATCACTGTGGAATTGATTGAGGCCGATGTGATTCCATACACCGAGGTGTTGGAGGCCATGAAGGACTCTGGCTTGGCTCTTGACGTTATCAAGTTTTCGCTCACCGACAATGAGACCCGTGCTGGTTTAATTCAGCTTATCATTGAGCTTATCCCTGAGTTGATTCGCTCTGGAGTTTTGAACCCGTTCGACTACATTGGCGGCGATGCCATTGCCCAGGCCCAGTCCGTGGAGTCCAGCACCGTAACTCCCGTGCCCACAGCCGCCTAAATTGTTTTAATAGATTGAGTTCTGTTTGGAACAGAGTAGATCTTGTAGTGGTTGGTTTTAGGTGTTTTGGTAACCAGGAAGGGGAATTCACATAACTGACTACCGATGCAATTGCACCTTCGGCTATTAGACCCAATCGACACCAAAAACGGATAAATGCCGATCGAGCTGCCAAGCAGTTTCTCACAATGGTAAGTTACCACCACGGCGCTCTCTAAATCCATGAAAATCACTCCATTTCCGCCTCGCCATCTATTACAAGAAATCTCACAATGCTCTAGACGACCGCACAGATGAGCCCATTTCCAAGCCCTCGGCTTTGCTTATCAGTGCAGCTTGGCTTAACAGGGAAAATCCTTACTGACGAGATTCGGTGTATTTGCAACAATGGGAGAATTTTCACGATACCCCCAAAAAGCCATCTCTTATCGTGATACGTAGGAGGGGCTAATTTGCTGGATGGAACGGCAGCTATGCAAGCAACTCAGTAGACTTCTTAAAAGAAAAAAAAAAAAAAAAAAAAAGAAAGCATGAATGCATAGCAAATGAAGCCTCGGTATAACCGTTCTGGCGAGTTTGGCTCCTAACAAAGAACAAACGTGCTCTTTGGGGAATCCTTCACAATGGAGATGGCTATCTCTGCAACAATAGAGATGTGTTTCAGGATGAAACAGTCACACATTCCACCGAGATAAACAGAACGCTTGCTGTGTAGTGAAACATAATGTCTGCGTAGTGAAACATAATGCCCATTGGTATCGCCAGCTGAAACTCCTGTCAGCGTTCTCACTTCTGACATCTGGTTACAATACCACAATGGACGTTGATGCCAAGGCAAAGTGCGTAAGTCTTGAAACACAGTAAAGATGAAACCTCTTGACTACAAGTGAATTAATTTAAGTTAATCTGTATTACTCATATATTATACACCAAGAACTGAACCTTGCGGCCATGCGCAGTCTAAACAGGGAAATGCTAGACAGCTTACAAAGCCAACAAAGCACCAGCAGCCAAGGCAACGGCACCAGCGGCGAACTGCTTGTTGGCAGCACCCTCGTAGGTGGAGACGTTGGCAACGGTGGATGGGTGGTGAGCTGGGCAGTCAGTGACCTCTGGACCGCAGTCGGTGATGGTGACCAAGGTGGAAGAAAGGTCAGTCACGTAGGTGACGTTAGCGGAAGCAGAGACAGCGGAGGCAGCAGCGGCGAAGATGGCGACGGTGGAGAATTGCATAGCGAAAGACGAAGTTGGTTGATGAAGAAAAAAAGATTTGGGGTGGGAGCTGGGCCGTCTTATATAGACCGCCGGGCACCGCAAGAATTTTCTTTATCTCTTGTTTTCTTTTTGCAACCCCCATCGATTATGCATCAAGCCTGCTTTTGACGCCCCGGCCTGCACGTGGAGCTATTCTGCCTGCCGTGCAAACCACCGAAAGGGGAAGGCGCCCTCCCGCTTTGGGTCACGCCCGCAGCCGCCCTGGTTTCTGGCTGCAATCATCTCAAACAGGGTTCCCTTGCTGGCCAATAGAATCCGCCATATTGCCCTAGAACGCCTCAGTTGCAAAAAGAAGAAAGACAAATGCACCACCGTTCAAACCCGTGGCCGCCATCTGTGCGGTCCAGGCTAAGGCAGAAGAGGCTGTATTCCGCCGCTTTCGTTGCAGGGACTAAAAAAGCCAGCGCCAGCCCCGTGAAAGGGGTTTATTTTTGGAAATGGCAACTGAGCCAGATTCTCTGTTGAAACGAACAAGCCGAACAAACCAGACAAGCCTGGCTAGGCATTCTCTGCCGTCAAATGTGGTCGTAAAACGTTGCCAACCCATACCGGCACACACGGCAACCGACGAACGCCCAAAGCTTATTTTCGTTAACGTGTCTTCGCTTGGCTTTGATCTGCCTTGGCCTTGGAAAAGTGCCCATTTTCTTGGTGCCGTGGTTTACTCGGCCCAGTGTGTACATCTCGGCACTGCCTGTCATATGCTCGTAAGATTTTGTGGCTGCCTCGCTTGCGTACATGCGGCCTGCCAAAAAAAAAGAAATTGCGCCAGATGCAGAGATCCACCTTCCGTTATGGAATCTGGGGCGTTCTATAATTAGTGCCGCCTCAGATAAGCATGCTCCTTGCCCAGTGTCAGATAAACCATGTATTTCACGAATCAGACATTTCCCTCTTTCCAATACTTCCAGCCAGTCAAACAAAAGCAGCCGAAAGCCTGGGCGCACAACCTATTGTTCCCAAAAGAAAAACTTTTTCTGTCAAGCCATAAACAACCCCGTGTGCAGGTCTGCCAAAAGTGGCTGCAAACGGCTGCCAAAATGGGTGTCAAGCAAGCCCAATTTCCCCTGTTTGACCCCAGCCGTTCCTGAAATCAGCTGGCTTCCATGTGCCTGAACTCCAGCCAGTTTCTGGATCAGCCTTCAAATCAGCCTCTAAATCAGCCCCCTGGCTGCCAGCAGAAGCCAAGAACAATCGATTTCATCAGATCAGGCTGGCTAAAACGTACTTCTCAGATTCACGTTTTTGCGGGAGTACCAGCTGACAAAATCTCTGACTGCCATCCTGACTCTTCTGTTGTCCTTGTTCGGAAGTGCCACGCCGATGGACCCGATCAACTTTTCAATCTCTTTCCCGCTAACGTTGGGGAGGCTTTTGGCTGCATTCTGAAGCCAGCCGACCGCTTGCTCTGTGTCGGGCGACACCGTCAAGATTTTAATCACAAGATCGTTGGCGTCGACGTCGTTGTAGAATTTGAAAATGAGCCCTTGAAGAACAACTTTGATGAGCTGCTCGCCATGGCCTCCGCTAACCAAGAAATGCTTGACAGACTGCTGAATCTGCTTGGGGTCCTCGTCAAAGAACGAGATGGGTGGGTAAGGCGATCCCCACGAAACGTAGTCAATGAAGAAATGCACACATGCAATTAGGGGGTTGTACTCTTCACACATGTTGAGTGTGAGGATACCGGCGTGGAGAATCGA
Organism: Candidozyma vulturna; assembly: GCA_026585945.1. Taxonomy (NCBI): domain Eukaryota; kingdom Fungi; phylum Ascomycota; class Pichiomycetes; order Serinales; family Metschnikowiaceae; genus Candidozyma; species Candidozyma vulturna. The sequence goes on along the minus strand of CM048833.1, from coordinate 178,230 downwards.
CTTCATGAGCCCCTCGTTGCTGATTGTCTTGTTGGGATAGAACATGAGCAATTCCGTCGACATGTTGAAAAAGTCCTCTATAACATCGGGCATATCCCTGATGGATTCGGGTTTCTGTTCGAGAAGCGTGAAAAATGACGAGCTTTGTTCCAAGCCGAGCTGGTATACTGCCTCTTGGATCTGTGGATTGACTGTCTCGTCGCTGAACTCTCTGAGCATGGCTCCGGAAACGTACAAGTAGCATCCAAACGTGGTGGTCTGAAAACCCTTGTGAATGGTGTTAGCTATCAGAGGCAACACTGGCGAGATGAAGATGCTGCAACTATGCAAAGCGTTTTTGAGAAGCTTCACAAAGCTCTCGCTGACATGAAGAGAAATGCTGAATTTGTCGAGAACAGCCTCGACGACTGGCCAAATAGAGTCCATGAAGAATTTGGCCACTGGATAATCGTGAGCTTCGAAGTTCAGAGCCCTCAACACACGCAAACAGATACTAAGAAGCTCGGCTTCGTCGTGCAATGCATTGATGGCATTCTCGTCTTGAACTGAGCCCTCAGATGCCAATTGTCTGATCTTTTCCACGGTTGGACCCAAGAACATCTGGCAGGTTTTGTATTGGTCCTGCTCGGGGATCTTCTTCATGACATAGGCCAAACCGGTCATCAAATCATAGAGCGCTTTGGTCTGGAGCTCGTTGTGGACCTGCTGGTACAACATGTAAAGCTGCTCGAGGTAGTTGACAAGATCAGATGCACAGTCCTCGCAGAAGAACATCAATGCCTGACAAGTAGCATTATATATCGATTCCTTATCATTAGCAGATAAGCTGTTAACAAGATCGCCCTGGAAGCCTTTGGTGATGTAGTTGAGCTGAGGTTCAAGGAATTCGGGGTTCTTGGATGTCCACTGGGAGTATCTGCCCAAGACCAAAGTGGCAGCATATCTAAGCTTGGGGTGCTCTGGTAACTGTACGAGCATTTGCATGATAGCAGGCAAAATTGTCTTTTCCTTGAGGGAAACCTCCTTTGCCATCACTCTCATACTGAAGAGCGAGGCCTCGAGGTGCTGCCAATGAGCGTTTTGTTGAGACAAGAGGGTCTGGAGTTGATGGAAAGGAACATTAAGTGCCTTTTGAGGACCAACAACGGCACAACAGTCCTTCAAGACGTCTCCCATCTCGTACCTGAACTCTTTAAACTTGTCCTCTTGTTCCTTGTCTCCTTCGAAAAGGTTATCCTCGTTAGTGCCAACGGGATAGGCAAGATGCTTGATTATGACCTCGATCAATTGCAAGTAGACGTCCAGGAATTCAACTCTGGAGGCCTCGAACTTCGGAAGAGTGATCATCTGCTTGAGCTCGTACCAGAAGTAAAATGTGTACTTGACCACGTCCAAGTCTTCCTCGTATTTACAACAGGTGAGCAAGATCTGGACTAATGGTTTGAAATGAGCGGCATTCTTAGCGATCAACACATGCCACAGCTCTCCGGCTTCAACGTAAAGCTTGGTGAGACCGTCGACAACGTCGGGATCATCTAATCTGTCAGGGTGGCTGGTATAAAACTCGTTGATCTTCAAAATCTGGCCATACAAGGCATCGACCAAATTAAAGTTGTCGATGTCTCTGGTTTCACGCAAGATAGAGCAAAGACAGTCAACTGCCTTCTCAAAAGTGGCCTCCTCGGTGATAGAAACAAAAATCAATTGCACAAACAAGTCCACCTGACATATGCTCTCCACTGGGCATTCTTTGATCCAAGAATTAAGACAGTCCAAGACTATAGTGCTGGGAGCGGACTTCTGCTCAATGATGTTTTTCAAGAACAACAACACATTTTCTACGTTGTGAGTAATAAGGTCCGCAGATCTGGTGTTGAACTCCTCGTCGGTCAATGCCGACTTATTCGATTCGGATAATTCTTCAGGCAAAACCTTGAAAAATTCGAGCAATGCAGGCATGTACTCTGGCTTTGACGATAAGTAGGCCGATATTTCACTCATGGCCCCGTTCCACTGTAAGTACTGAAGGGATAAATGAGCCAAAGTAAGGCATAGCTGTGTCCGAATAAGGCGGTCATTATCTCCAGAGTATGCCGCCACAAGTTCCAAAATAGAGTCCTTTAACTGTGGTAGCAGGTCTGCAGGCACCTGTCCCAAGTCGTACATGGCCTTTGCTTTTAGCGTCTGTGATGCAAACATCTTATATTCCATGGGCTCATTTGGATTGAGAAGAAGATCATGAGAAACCTGCCAGGCCTCGGCAGATTTCTGGAATTCTTCCAAATGCGACGTTGCCCTTTTCTTGTCCTCCTGGCTCGCGCCCGAGTACATAGCACCAAGTGCCTGTTTGACTCCGTCCATGGTGAAAATTGTGGAGAATCTTTGGCCTGAACAGATCGGTATACTTGGTGATGGTGTGGTGTGTGCACTACTGGAGCAGGCCAACTTCGGAAAGCGGTCCACTGACAGAAGAAGAAAGCGGTAACTGAGAAGAATAATAAATCAATAGAAATCATGAGCTATTTCACTGTCTTGGTGGCTTTTTCCAGTTGCTTTGCTGGATTGTGCCTGCCAGGGGCCAGACAAATTCCGTGAAAAGCTGGTGCACAATCAGTGATTGAAAAGCGGAAAGAATGAAACGCCGTTTTTAAGCGGTTCACAGACTTTGTGATACAACTAAAAGCGCTGAGGAACTTTCGGCATAATAATAGGACATTGTTGCTCTATGGAGTATTGTCAGGATGGCTGCGAAACTTCCTAGAATTGACGTAGTGAAAGAGATACATACCTTGGGATTGGCAAATATGGAAGTCATGCAATTATACAGGGGTGTCGCGAATTGAGCCTTATTATAATCCTCACTGAAGCCTACGGGTAGATGACGGCTATGAAGCATGAGACATCTACCTCTGAAAGTCCTGAAATGGATTGGTCCTGTCACCATGAAATACGTACTTCGCATGAAAGTCACGAAATTCATAGGATTAATTTAAATATTCGAGAACGGTCTGAACCTTGGAATTCAAAAAACGTACCCATCACGCTTCTCTAGCTACACCTCCTCATTCCGTTTCCATACGCGATCGTTCAAATTTCGCAGCCAGTTTTCAGTCACAATAACGAACTCACGAGTTTCGAATAAAGTGGCCAATTTTCGTCTGACTTTGTGTAATATCTTTCTTTAAAAAAGCGACTTTCTAAATAAATCATGGTTAAAAAAAATATGCCGCAGAAGTTAATCCCTTGGAATCTCTCTACACCACCTCACCTCTGTTTGCATCCATCGCTACTTTTACACGGTGCGCGTTGAGAAAAAACCAACTTGACATCTTCACTCATTATGCCCAGACCAGTTGTGATCTCCGGCCCCTCCGGTACCGGCAAGTCGACTCTTCTCAAGAAGCTCCTTGCTGAGTTTCCAGACAAGTTTGGTTTCTCCGTGTCCAACACAACTAGATCTCCCAGAGCTGGTGAGAAGGACGGTGTGGACTACCACTTCACCACTGTGGATGACTTCAAGAAGATGATCGAAGAGAAGAAGTTCATCGAGTGGGCCCAGTTTTCGGGCAACTACTACGGCACGTCCATCAAGGCCGTGGACGACGTGGCCCAGCAGAACAAAATCTGTATTTTGGACATTGATATGCAAGGCGTCAAGGCCGTGAAGCAGTCGTCGCTTGACGCCCGTTACTTGTTTTTGAGTCCGCCCTCTATTGACGTTTTGAAGGAGAGATTGACGGGGAGAGGCACTGAAACGGAGGACTCCATCGCCAAGAGAATCGCTGCCGCTGCTGCCGAGATGGAGTACGCCGAAACCGGTGCCCACGACAAGGTAGTGGTGAACGACGATCTTGAAAAGGCGTATGTGGAGTTCAAGGACTTCATTGTCCAGGAGTAGACACTAGGATACACGTATTGAGGTAAGGATATGTAGGGTGTGTGAGACAAGAGGCTGGAAAGGACGAGATACAGAGATTCTTGAAGGTCTGGCAGATTGGTGTGTTGATAAGAACTCCAGACGAGTCGTCTCGGTAGAGACTTGCTACTTGGAATTCTTATTGTGGCAGCGTTGACGCGAGTGACAAACATGGATGATATGGTTTTGATGGCTTACTTGAGACTCATTGCTTGTATGGTGGTTGCTTGACAGTAGCCATTTGGTATATGGAATTCGGACTGGTTGGGTCAATGCAGTGAAAAATGCTCGTCAACCTCATCCAGCTGAATGGTAACAAGCATACGGCAAGAACTCATTTGAGAGGTGAACCATACTCTTCTCAAAATGGGTAATTGTAACGGCCTGTTGTCTGGGATGAACCCCAATTCTTGATGAATGGTGTAGGAGACCTGGTTAAGTATGAGATGCTAATCTTTTTAAACCAAATGCCAGACCCTCTCTGAAACATGAAGGCTCATAACGACCTGCAAGGGTCTACTTCTTCAGGTAGTTCCTTTCGGCAGTATCTTCGCTGGCACTTTCCACACCTAGGGAAGTACGAAAGAGTTTCCATAAATCTCTGAAAAGAGCGCAGCTCATTATGAAAATCAACCAAACACCTCTTCTCCATTACTCATGCTGTTCCTCAAGCAGGGTACATACATGTGCATGCGCTAAAAAGATCCCTGAAGAGCTGTGGCTTTGTCAACAGGGTCCCTACTCAAGCCCATTTTGAAAGCCATCTTCCATCAACACTTTACTCCCATCGCTCACCGCAACCACCGTAACAATGTGGCGTCACCGGTCAAATGCCTCTGCTTTCTTGGCTCCCATTATCTCCGACTGACACCTCCACCACAGCGCAACCCACAACACCTCCAGCGAGAATTTTCAAATCAATTACGTAAATCCGCTCCGCAAACCTTAACCAAAACCACCAACCTCCGAATAACGTCCTAGCCTGACCAATCTGCTTAGTCTGAATACGTCTGTGCCGCACGGCGATCTGAGAGGCTGTGAGACACAAAAGCGAGTGACACAGTTTCGGGACTCGTACAGAGAGGCGGTGTAGGATCTTGATAATTAGGCTTTTGCGGCTAATGGTTTGGAGATATGCGATGGATCAGCCAAGCCGTTGGCGTCCGAAGCCACCGAAGCCGCCGAGGCCGTCAGTGACACCCACCGAAGGCTGAACCGCAGAAACCTCAAAAATTCCCGTTTTCTAAATTTGATGCCTTCTTCGACAACCTCCGATCGATGCCACGGCTAAAAACCATCACCTCTTCCCTTAGGTTATGATGTCAGCGGGGCAGGTTGCGCTGCGACGGAACGGAATAAAGCTTCCAGCCAGACCTACCACATACTCATCACCCACAACTTCCCTCAAAAACAAGAAAGCCAAATCCAAATCAAGCTTTTCCAGTACTGCCCAAACTCTTGGCCTGAGTCATATGGCGCTGTCGTCCCCTCCCTCGTTTCAAGCCCGTGACAGCCATCCAGGTGACACCGCGGTTTGCAGCCATTGTGTTGCCACCTCCTAGTTGCTAGGTGCCAGAAAACCTACCTGCCGCTTGAAAAAAGCATGATATCGAACCATTCATGCCTGAAGCGCAAGCGCTATTAGCCGCTCCAACGGAATCCGCAGTACACCCTTCGCAGCTCGCTAGTCACCGTTTGTCATGAGACACCGGGGGGGTCCAACCCATTATGGTGAACTTGGTCTTTGATTTGCTCACTCTGTGTGTTGCGCTAAAGCTGGGGAATGTAGCTGAAAACGCCACCTTCCAAAAAACACCTCCAGTGCTCAAACCTCCATCACTCAGGGTCCTCCACATTTCTCATCCCTGGTCTTCGCAGCCAGACTCGATTTCTCGGCCTCAGCCTCATGCTGCCTTGCTTAACGCCAGACCCGCTGCTTTCAGTAACATTCGTCATTTTGCTGCTGGCCCGAGCCCACGGGCCTGCCCACTATTAAAGTTTTTTTTGCCCCCGACTTTTTTTGTTTTTTATTTTTTCGGTCCTCTGTTTATCTTCTGTGCGTCAAAGCGGCCTTTTTTTTTTTTCCTTTCTCACACTCACCTGCTTCATTCTTAACGGTCAGGCCTGAGGCACGTCCTTAGCCACATTTCTTCATCAAGATGGGCGAAAAACAGAAAAAGCCCGAAACCTCCAAAATGTCCAAGTTGGGCCGCCTCTTTGGCGTGTCCTCCTCCTCCCTCCACCTCCTGTCCCTTCACGAAAAGGACAAGGACAGGCAAAAGTCTCCTGAAAGACAACAGCTGAAAACCCCAGACAGAGAGAAATGGCTGCTTCTGCCGCTGCTGCTGGCGCCCCAGTCCCCCCACGGCGTCCTGGTGGCCGAATTCGCCAAAATCGCCTCGCCCCCGATCCCAGAAGACGATGTTTTGTACCCCTTACCTGCTGACAGAAAAGCAAACGCCACGCTGCCGTCAGGCGCTTCGGTCAACTCCGACTCCAACGGCGCCTCCGCCAACTCCTACGACCACTTGGTCCATCCACAGCCTCTCATGCTGGCTCTCCACGACGGCTTTGCTCAGAAACTGCCGCCCTCATCACGGCCTCTGTCTGCCAACTCCCACCAGGCGCCACGTAAAACCTCCGGTCTGGGGCCTAGCGGGCTTCTGGCTCCTCCCGCTTCGGGCCTGAAACTGGCGTCGGTGCTGAGATCGCTGAGTGCTAAGAGAAAGACTCCGCAAAGCACGCTGCGGTCTCTGGGCAATGTGCTGCCGCTGGCGTCCCAGACGAACTTGCCGGCGGCTCCTCAAAAGCTGCGGTTCAAGATGATTGAGGATGGTTACCACGAGCACAATCTTCGTGCCACCAAGCGCCAGGAGAAGCTCAGCAATATGCTTAAAGACCTCTTGGGTGCGAAGAAACTCCGAGACGAGGCCAAGCTGGCGGTGCCCAACATCCTCTCGCCCGTGCAGAACAACGAAAACAAACCAGACCCGGAGAAACCACCCACGCTTTTCGCCGGCTTGGTCCACCAGGTCAAGAACAACACCTCTCCCTACCAGGTGCACGGCGAGCTACTAGACCCCATGAGCCAGCAGGATTGCCGTTCTTTCGTAGAGAAGTACGGCCGCTGCCAGGAGGTGATTGGCAAGGGCTCCTTTGGTGTGGTGAGAGTGGCCCACAAGAAGGTCGAGGCTACTAGCGCCGACGAGGTCTTGTACGCTGTGAAGGAGTTCAAGAGAAGACCCAACGAGTCCGAGAAGAAGTACTCCAGGCGTTTGACGTCGGAGTTTTGCATATCCTCCTCCTTGAAACATTTGAACATCATCGACACCCTAGACTTGCTCAAGGACGCCAAGGGCGATTACTGCGAGGTGATGGAGTTCTGTTCTGGTGGTGACTTGTACACATTGATTATTGCTGCTGGAAAATTAGAGTACGCTGAGGCTGACTGCTTCTTCAAGCAGCTCATACGAGGTGTCAACTACATGCATGATATGGGTGTCGCTCATCGTGACTTGAAGCCGGAGAACTTGCTTTTAACTCAGCAGGGTGTGTTGAAAATTACCGACTTCGGTAATGGTGAGTGCTTCAAGATGGCCTGGGAAGAGGAAATCCAGCTCAGTGAAGGCATTTGTGGCTCCAGCCCTTACATTGCCCCAGAAGAGTTCACCCAGGAATCGTTTGACCCCCGTTGCGTTGACATCTGGGCCTGCGGCGTCATTTACATGGCCATGAGAACCGGCCGCCAATTGTGGAAGTTGGCCGACCCCAAAAAGGACGAGTTCTTCCAGGAATACTTGACCAAGCGTAAGGACGCTACTGGCTACGAGCCCATTGAGGCTCTCAAGAGAGCTCGGTGCCGTAACGTTATCTACTCCATTCTTGACCCGATGCCCAACCGCCGTATCAACGGCAAACAGATTCTCAATAGTGAGTGGGGTCGTGAGATCAAGGTTTGTGCCGCAGGAGACGGCCAGCTTCAAGCCTCCGTGCTTAATGGGGTGCTGGAGTAGGCGCTACATCAAAAGAGCAAAACGACAGGTCTATGTTTAATTTCCCCTATGCATACAGTTAGGACCAGCATTAATTTACGACGATGGCCAGGAGGCCCGGTACCTATAATTGTTGTAGTTCTTAGAGCGATCGTACATGTTACCCAATTTGTCACTTGGCCTTGAATCGACGTTCTACAAGATATTTGCTATTGCCCTTAAAACAACCACAACATAAGGCAAAATAATTCTAAACTTATTTTCAAAAAAGAACTGTTTTGTAACTTCGTTCGAAGAATGTCACAAATATCAGCTGTTTGTATAATTATGCATGCACGTTGTGAAATTCACCCAAAATGTGAGAAAGTGGAATGTAGGGATGAGAAGGATCATGAGATGCCATGGACTGGATTCCAAAACTTTTCAACGAACTTCTTAAATGTTGTGCCTTGAATTGAGTAGAATCATAATCTGACTTACCATATATTAATCAAGTAGATCTTTCCACATAATCGAATTCCCCATTTCAGCCATGAGCATACGGCTGCGAAAAACCCGAACGGAGATACACACTCCAACACCATCTTTGAAAATGGATGTTTTCAATTCGGTAATTGGAACTAGCTTAAAACAAGAAGGTTCCTATAATTCATTTATTTTAATCGAGAATACGACAAATTGGTAGGGGTTTGTTGAACACCCGTGCATCTCGTCAACAAGCATCCACCTCCAACGCGAATAGACGCGACCTCCTTCTTCCACAGCATGGTGGAGCTTTCTGATTTCCAGCGCCAGGAGAAGATCGGCGAGGGTATGTGAATTCATATTTAAATCTCAAATTATGCTAATGCCAGGAACATATGGTGTGGTTTACAAAGCCTTGGATACCCGCCACAACAACCGTGTGGTAGCCTTGAAGAAGATCAGATTGGAGTCTGAGGATGAAGGTGTGCCTTCTACAGCTATCCGAGAGATTTCGTTGCTTAAGGAAATGAGAGACGATAATATAGTGCGTCTTTACGACATCATTCATTCCGACTCACACAAGCTCTACTTGGTTTTTGAATTTTTGGACTTAGATTTGAAGAAGTATATGGAGCTGATTCCCCAGGGAGCAGGCTTAGAACCTTCTATGGTCAAGAGGTTCATGCACCAGTTGATCAAAGGTATCAAGCACTGCCATTCACACCGTGTTTTGCACCGAGACTTGAAACCGCAGAACTTGCTTATTGACAAGGACGGTAACTTGAAGCTCGCTGACTTTGGTTTGGCTCGTGCTTTCGGTGTACCCTTGCGTGCTTACACCCACGAGGTGGTGACGCTTTGGTACAGGGCTCCGGAGATCCTTTTGGGTGGTAAACAGTACTCGACTGGTGTGGATATGTGGTCTGTCGGATGTATCTTCGCTGAGATGTGCAACAGAAAACCGCTTTTCCCTGGTGACTCCGAGATTGATGAGATTTTCCGTATCTTCAGAATTTTGGGTACGCCCAACGAGGAGGTGTGGCCTGACGTGACATACTTGCCGGACTTTAAAACAACATGGCCAAAGTGGGAACGTAGCGATTTGGGCCCGCACATTCCTTCGTTGGATAGGGACGGTGTCGACTTGCTTGAGCAAATGTTGAACTACGACCCCAGCAACAGAATCAGCGCCAAGAGGGCGTTGGTGCACCCTTACTTCCAAGAAGACAATGACGAAGCCTACGACAGCTACCCTCGCTCAGTGAACATGGGCTAATCCACCACAGCCACTCATTCATTTCATTCCCCTCGGTCACAGATAAAGACCGCGTATAGTAGCATTGCAACGATTGCAACAATGGCTTTGTAGGAAGATCCGTTTTGGCTCTTCTTTATGTAGTCGTCAATGTACTCCGAAGAGTAAATGGGAGAGGGGGGGGGATCGCCTTGACCTCTTTTATTTCAGGCTCCTTTTCTGGTCTGATGTATTGTAAGCAATGACCCACTTCGTTTCTCATGGCTTCAAGCAGAGCTAACATGGCACCGCTCTTGCTTAAGGATGCGTCTAGCACTTGTCTATGTCGGAGACTATCTGATGCTAGGGATTCTATTTTCTTGGTCATGCTGTTAAATCTATCATCAACGCAATCATGCAATGTGGCCATGTCATCTAGAAATTTGTGTAAATCTAGCTTATTAGTGAAGACAAGTTCATCGAAGATGGATGCAGCCAGGGAAGGCGATTCTATAGATGCACAATCGAACAGGGACACTTCGTCGTAGTCATCGTAGATATATGGCTTATGGGGTGGTAGTTGAAGGTCTTCCATGAAGAATGATGTTGAATTGTTCGCTAAATGTAGGGTCTTGCTAGGCGCTACTAGGCTTGTTTACCGAATGTCCCAATCTGGAAAGGTAATTACATGAAAAGCCTTGCACACGGCGTGGGTGTGTGCAGGAATGCAGCTTCGGTGAACAGTGTTTGCAGCCACCGAAGAGTGCGTTCAAGCGGTAGATGGCTGTTGGAGGTGAAGGGTGACAAAAAAAGCAAAATTCCTTTTGCCGGTCTTTGGCGAAAGCACTAGTGATATAGACGTCGTTTAGGGATGTGTATCGTTTGCAGTCATAGTGGTGAGACAAACGGAGCACATATCGCTCGTACCTTCAAAAGATCACAACACAAACGTAAAAATCGGACTCAAATCAACCGAAAGTGGTTTTTCGTTCATTTCGGGATACCGTGGCACTTGGCCCGAGGCTTCGGACACGCTTCTCTTTGGAGCTCTCCAACTTACTAATGCTTACTCACTTTAGTCATTGCCTTGAGGTGATGAATAGACTTTGTCGGATTCATCGGCTCGAGCAACGGAATTACGGCGAGGCAATTGACAGCATTGTATACTGTGGCTAAGCTCTCTAAAGTCAAACAGTTACTCCAGATTCCGTCGGCGCAGACCACCAAATCAGTGCTCCACCTCCAAAGATGTCTCGCATCCTCCCACCAAAGTCTTCATCCGTGACTACTCTATTTCCAGCTTCTTCCACGCTGTCTCTGCCCCACTTCACAAAAAACCCATCTCCGTCTAGACGAGCCCCGCTAACTGCATTCAGAACAAATCCTGAACGCACTGACCAGTCCGTTGAGAATGCCGACCTCGGCACCGATGTTCCAGTCGCAGACAACGGGGTACGTCAAATTTCATTATTCCCCTGGATCAGGAAATAAAGCCGTGTGGCTCCGAGCACTGAATATACGAGATCTCTTCGGCGCCGGAAGCCTCAAACACAGCACCACCAAGCATGAAAATTTAAGAATTAATGATTTTAAAAGGCGAATTTGAAGCAATAGTAACAAGAACTAGCTGAAAAAGGAATTGTTCCTGGTCCCAGGGAAGCCCAGATTTCCCGGCTCGGGTCCGAAACTATACTCCGTCTCCGTCTCTATACACACTGCTTATTAGCGCTGCCACACATGCCAAGGAGACAGCGCTTCGGAGCCGCTCTTTATCTTTTCCATCATCTAAGCCCCTGTCAGTATGACCCTCCTTCGCAAAAGCAACATATACGCCGAGATTCACGCAACGGTGCCGTTTCCCTGTATTCCAGCATAGAAGCCCTGCATTGCCTTAGTTTTGCACCCACAGCTATATAAGACCCCGGATTTCCCCAAATTGTTCGGTAATAATGACGATTGCATCTGCTGTTCTGAAGCTGGTGGTTTCCTTATCCACGAACGTCTTGGTCGTTGGTGGCTCCTACGGAGGCATGGCCTTCATCAACCACTTGAAGAACTTCTTGAAGGAGAAGAAGGTGGACAAGAAGCTTACTGTGACGCTCGTGGAGCCCAAAGCAGGGTTTCTTAATGTGCTTGGTGTACCTCGGTCAATTGTGGACCCGGAGTTCTCCAAAACTCAGTATGTGTCCATGGAGGAGTACAGGACTTGCCGTTTCGATAGGATGCTTTCTGACGACGAGTTTGCCGTGAACAAGGTCGGCCCTGCCATTGAGCCAGGTGTAAATGAGGACATCGAGCTTACATTTATTCAAGGTAAGGTGACCGAATTGAAGGAGAAAGAGGCAAAATACAAGCTCAACAACTCCGAGAATGAAGAGAACATCTCCTTTGACTACTGTGTTTTTGCCGCCGGCAGAAACAGAACATGGCCTTCGTCTCCAGATGCCCTCAACTGGGAGAGCTATCTTGAAGAGATGGTCGACTTCAATGCGACCGTGAAGAAGCACAACAAAATCGCTGTGGTGGGTGCGGGCGCAGTGGGAATCGAGATCGCTGGTGATATCAAAACAAAGCATCCAGATAAAGAAGTTATTTTGATCCATCCACATGCCACGTTCCCTCCAGAGCCACTTACCGATGAGTTCAAGCAAGCTGTTAGAGAATCACTTGAGCGTGCAAACGTTAAGATCATGACTGGCGTTCGTGTGAAGCAAGAATTAGAGAATCACAATTTGGAGCTCACCAATGGCGACATTGTCGAGGCTGACTTCACGTACTGGTGTACCGCTTTCCACAACAACACAGGTATTCTTGCTGGTGGCCTTGAAAAATACGTTTCCCCCAAGAATAATATCTTTGTGAACAAGTACCTTCAGCTTGAGATTCCCGGCAGCAATGAGCCTATCAAGCACTTTTTCTGTGTGGGCGATTTGGTGGAAATTCCCATCATGAAATCCGCAGGCTGGGCTATGGCCATGTCGAGGGTTGTTGCCAACGCCTTGGTGAATTCTCTTCACAGTCTCGATCCAGTTGAGGAGATGCCTCCACCAGCAAACGGTATTCTTCTCGTTTGCGGAAATGAGGACATTGTGTCGGAAGTTGGTGGTAAGGTGGAGCTCAATAACCAGAACTATGTCGACCAGTACAAGACCTACCGCTTCGAGGTTGGCAAGCCCTACCTTGGAATTTAGGTTTTCAGTATAGTTTCAAGAGTCTCCTTCGGATTTTGACCCTGTAGCGCTTCGGGTGACAAGTGAGATCCATTTTGCAGCCACTATACCAGAATCGTTATCTTCGGATTTAGTGCAGAAAGAAACACAAAAATAGTACAAACGGACAAATCACAGGATAAATGGCCAAGATATGCCCCAAACTCTTTGAATCACAAATTTCAGCTTTGTCTCTTTTATGTGATACTCCATTAAGTAGCACACCTCTACACCCCAGACATCAACACTTCTCACCTTGAACTACACCTTTCTCCATATGAGCGGATACAACTACGGGGACAGAGGTTACCCGGATAGGCAATACGAAGGGCCACGCGGAGGGCGAGGAGGCTACCGTGGAGGAAGAGACCACTACAGAGGCTCTGGTTACAGAGGCCGTGGAAGAGGAGCTCCAAGAGGCAGAGAATACAGAAGAGACTATGGAGACTCAAGAGACCCAAGAGACCTCAGGGACAGAGAGCCACGTTACAGAGATCCCAGGGATCGTGACCCCAGAGACAGAGATCCCAGAGACAGAGATCCCAGAGACAGGGATCCCAGAGATAGCTACCCTAGAGATAGCTACCCTAGAGACAGAGATCCCAGGGAGCTAGATCCACGAGACAGAGATCCAAGGGAAAGGGATCCAAGGGATAGAGATTCAAGAGAATACAGAGATGAAGATAGGAGGGACGACTACAGAGATCGTGAGCCCTCTTATAGCAGAGATAGACCTCTGCCTCGAGATAGCAGAGACGGGCACTACTCAGACTACAGAGACAAAGATAGAAGAGAGTTCACCAAGGAGCCCAGCCGCAGCAAGTCTGTGGGTACACCAAAACATGATACGTCGTCGCCCAGGCACATTCCAAGCTCGGGCTCTTCCCCCCGGGCATCCAGAGATCAAGGTAGCTCTGCTCCCGCCTACACAGACCCATGGATCTCCATACTACATATTAGGGACGGAAAAGTGGCCCTGCGCCTAGAAGCACGTCACCAAGAGCTTGCAAATGTGAACAGGTCTCTTGGGCTGTTACAAGCGCAGGTGCACAAGCTCAAAGCTCACATGGGTCTTCTTGATGTTTATGCCAAGAGGGACGCCTTGAATGTAGAGATGACATCCGAGAAGCTTGATGAGTTTACGTTTTTGTGAGTCTGAGATGTGTGGGATGAGCACAAGCAAAGGCCTTTGGCTTTCCCTGGCACTATTTGTTACATTGGTGCCGCTTTCATTTCACACTCAACCTTCCACAATGATTAACAAGCTGTTCACAACCCGCATTGACTTCATTTCGTCGATGCCCATCCACATCGATGTGGAGTGTACCATAGTAACCTGCTCGCTACTACTATCAGGCCCCGGACTGCTGGTATCCGCGGGCACAGAACCTTCCCCCACATGTTCTAAATCGGCATCATCGCCATGTGCTAATACTAACAAAATCTACTATTGGAAAACGGACTCTCTCGGGATTGCCTCTACACATTGTCTCCTATGTACTCTGCCAAGGATGGCTATGGCGCGCAACACTGAAAAGTATACTGAAGTCACCTACACCAACACCACCATCATGGCTATTCAAGACTTCATACTCTCTGCATCGGAGTCAAAGCTCGTGCAGGCCTTTTTGTTTGCTGCTCTTTTCACAGGTATTTACAGAATCACCAACTTGACCTTGTCGCTTGGTGCTTTGTTGGCTGACATCTTTGTCCTTCCAGCTACCAACTTTTCCAAGTATGGTGCCAAAAAAGGCAAATGGGCCGTGATTACAGGTGCCTCTGATGGAATTGGCAAGGAGTACGCTCTTCAGCTTGCCAAAAAGGGTCTCAATGTTGTTTTGGTTTCGAGAACTGCTTCGAAGTTGGAGGCTCTTGCTGACGAAATCACTGCTAAGTACGGTGTGGAGGCCAAGTACGTGGCATTTGACGCGTCCACCGATGCACCAGCAAACTACGAGCTCTTGCGTGAGTCAATTGCCGGTTTGCCCGTGACTGTGTTGATTAACAACGTTGGTCAGTCCCACTCCATCCCAGTGCCATTCATGGAGACCGAGGAAAAGGAATTGGTGGACATCATCACCTTGAATAACACCGTTACTTTGAAGATCACCCAGATTGTGGCCCCATTGATTGCCGAGACTGTTTCCGACAAGTCCTCTAGGGGTCTTATTCTCACCATGGGCTCTTTTGGCGGATTGTTGCCCACTCCTTACTTGGCTACCTACTCCGGCTCCAAGGCGTTCTTGCAACAGTGGTCTGCTGCTTTGGCCGGTGAGTTGAAGCCACAGGGTATCGATGTTGAGCTCGTTGTCTCTTACTTGGTCGCCTCCGCCATGTCCAAGATCAGAAGAACCAGTGCTACCATTCCTTCGCCAAAGGCTTTTGTCCAGTCTACATTGGCCAGCGTTGGTCGTCGTGGCGGTGCTCAGGAGAGATACGCTACCTCAACACCATTCTGGACTCATGCCTTGATGCACTTTGGTATCGAGAACACTGTCGGTGTGTACTCGAGCGTTGCTAATAAGTTAAATCTCAGCATGCACAAGAGCATCCGTGCTAGAGCCTTGAAGAAGGCTGCCAGAAACAAGAAGGATTAGTCTGTTTTATGCTAGTAATGCAACATCCCGTATGAATCATATATAAGTGGTTGCTCAACCAGATAAACTCTAATTACACTTACGACATTGCCCTTAATCCAGACGTTTCTAAGGAAGGATTCAGATCATAATGATCTGTAATCTCTATGCTATACTTAGGTGTAAGGCGCAATAGTTGATATTTCCCATATACCGTAGCTCTATTCAACCAAATGAGTATACCACACAAAAGCGGGATAAGCTTTGATTTGAATTTATATAATGAGATACGAAGCTGTTTATTATTTTACCTTGTTATCCGGACTCCACTGGGCAGGGTATAGTGACACCCGTGCACCGTAAATACACCGTCTTCTGGTTTCCAAAAGACATCTTCACAACTACCACCATGGCGCCACCTGTGGTCGTTCACTCACGTGCAGAGGTGCAGCTGCAGTTTTCAGAGCAGCTCAAAAATCCCGAGAAATACAAATGCCAATTGAAATCGCTAACTCAGAACGAGTGCACCTACAAGATTCTAGAAGAAGGCTACGAGTTCGTCTGCTTACCCTTCAAACGAGTGTTCCAGCGATGTTTAATACCTGAAACGAGAACTATCAACGGGAAGAAGCACCACGGGGAAAGATGGATCAACATAGAAGTCACCGACGCCCAAACGAACAATAGCCGGCGTGTGAAGTATGGACCGGATATTGAAAAGTTCCTACAAGTAGAGAAGGAGACCTACAAGTGGCTTGAAGAACACGGTGTGCCGGACTCTATTCCCGAAAGAGCCAAGGAGTGAACAATGAAGGTGATTAAAGCAGTATGAAATTGCTAATACGTGGAGCCCTCGGCCGGCTGAGGGAGCTTCTTGTTGCTGGCCAGCGCCATGGCCTTCCGCAACTCTAAAAGAACAGTTTCCATGGTGTAGGTGCGCTTCCAGTTCTTCAACGTGTCGAACTCGGAGATGACGACCTTGCCCTCGGAGTTGACACAAGGAAGGTTGATTTTCGACACAAAGGTGACGTCAGGGGGCTGGTCTGGGTAGTCGTTACCGCAGACAATGCTCAATGAATAGATGCGGTTCTCGTGGGTCAGGTGGGGTGGGCCCAAGATGGTGCCGTTCCAGTAGGTCATGGTGATATCGTCCTGATTGGACAAGCCATAGGAGATGGATTGGGCACCCAAGCCCTTCTCGCCTTTCTCCAATTCCTCTAGAAGCTTGAAGTTTCTGGGTCTGCTGGGTTAGTACAGTTTGACGTAATGGATACTCAGCACGTACACTTTGGACATGATTAAGCGTGGTACGGTGTTCCTGGATCGCTCAAGTATTGAAGTCATGGTGCACGGGTGTTGCAGCTGTGGAGTCTTCCGATGGAACCAGGCAGTTCCCAGAGGATGCAAAATTGTTGTTAGGGCATTGGTGGGGCTTAGTGTTTGCCACATACGCCTATATTTACAAATGTAAGATTTTCACTTCTATACTTCGAGACCATAATCTATGTAGGGGATGTTTCACAAAGCTGTTGCAGCAAAAGCAGCCATAAGCAGGAAGTTTCTAAAGCTTTTCAGGTTTACAACCATGGTAATTTATACGTTTATGTCATGACTAAACATGAGTAGGCCTTTTGTTCCAATCACTCTGAGCAATTGTAACATTTGGTCTGACGCTCGTCTACCAATGTATAGAAATCAGAAAAGAAAGGACGTCTACCGCATGACATACGATAAAAGCGGCTCTTTTCTTCTATGGCGAGGATTTGTTATTCAATTAGTTAATCAAGGCAACCCTTAATGCTGGATGAGCATGGTGACTTATTTCGCAGCCAAACATGGTCCACCATCTTAGAAGAGCCCGATTCACTTTTGAACCCTAGCTCTCATCTCTGATCAATCCGTATTGATTTCGTTTGCTCATAAAATCGATTTCTATTATTGTCCATTCGACTCTTGCGATCCCCGATGCTTCACCACAATGACTACTGCAGTTCGCGCCATACTGAGCAAAACATCAACTCCACCCACTTCATGTCCCAACGAAGCCTGCTGCCATTCGTCGAATTCCGACTGTCAGACAGCAAAGGCGACTTACTAGGGCGGATCTCCAAATTGGAGTATGAGAATGGAGCTCTTCGAACCGAAAAACGGCTACTTCAACAGAGTAGCGACACACTGAAGAAGAGGTATGAGGACCTTCTTTCACGGAAAAACGAGGAGTTGGCCGCATTGCAAGGCAATTTTGACTACGTGTTCAATCAGAGAAAGGAGCTACAGAGCAAATTGCAGAACCAGAAGGACATCGCTGGGAAAAGCTCGTCAGACTCGTTGGCAGAATCCTCTACATTGAAGAAAGAAAACAGACTGTTGAAACAGCAGCTTGATCGCTTAGAAAGACTGTACAACAGCGTGACAGGCAAATGTGAACATCTCAGGGCAGACCTCAACCGGGAGCTCACAGCGAACGACCAATACAGAGACCAAGTCAAGGTGCTTGAGAAGGAGATCCTGCGCTTGTCCCAGCTCAATGATGACTTGGCCGGACGCCTTAATATGGCAAAGAGACAATCAGAAAATGGCTCCGTAATCAAGACTGCGGAAGATCTACGGTTGAGAAACATGTCCCTTCAGCAGACCAATAGTCAGCTTCAGGCCAAGGTAGATCTGCTCCTCCAGCACAAGACGAGTGTGGAGCTTTTGAGACAGAAGTGCGCTTCGTTGTCCAATAAGGTGGAAAGCCTTGAGAGTGCTGATCGCAGAGCTGCACAGCTGGAAATCGGTCGTCTTGAGATCAAAGCCAAATTCGACGAGTATTTTGGCTTTTTAGCACAGAACTTGGAAGGCGGCGATGATGCCGAGAGCCAAGATGCCAAAGTCTCTAGCCTTCTTCTGGATTATAGGGGTTTGCAAAACAAGAACTTGGTTCTCTACGATAAGCTCAATCAGGCACAGGTGTCTATCACGGAGCTCACACAGTCAGGCGAGCAACTTATAGCCAAGTTAGAGCAGGAGCTTGAGCCCGAGAATCGGAAGTTGAAGGAAGGGCTCGAGAAAGCGCAGGCTGAACTCAAGGAGCTTCAGAAGATAAAGCTTCTCAACACTCGTGAGATCGAGTTCCTTCGCAGATCGGTCAAAGATCTCGATGCAGCTTTGTTACGCAAGCTGAGTGCCAGCTCTGAACCTGAAGACAAAGACAAGAGCCAGGCGACTAACCAGTATCTCTCTAATTTGGAGAAGTTGGTTGACGACTACAAGAAAGAGATAGAAACCCTACGCCAGGAAAGGAATGGTGTCAGTGTTGCTCCTTTAGCACCCACAAAACGTCCAAGAATTTTAGAAGACGATACACACGTTTTCAATACAAAGACGCTTCGAAACGAGAACATCGAGCTCCTTTCCAAAGTAAAGGGACTCAAAGATGAGGTAAGCATCCTCAAAAATAAACTTGATGCTTATGACAATGCAACCACCCAAACGACGCACATTCTCGAACTCAGAAAGAACCCGTTCAATAGGAACCAGCTCGTCAAGCAAGAGACGCTTGATCTTCTTCGCAAGGAAAACGAAGCACTCATCACAAAGTTCGTTAACAATGCGGATGTCGAGAGCGTTCCAATGGCTCTTTTTGCCAGACAAGAAAACGACAAGGAAAATCTACAAAATAAGATTGATCAGCTCAATAAGAAAAACAGTCGCCTAACAAGTGTCTACACCGACAAAAGCAAGAAAATTATGTCTTTGGTGTCTAAATTCTTTGGCTATTCCATTGAGTTTGTTCCGAGTCCAATGAATCCTAATGACTTGTGCTCAAAGATGAAACTCTATTCCAAGTTTCAGAGCAGAAACGGCAAAGAGTCTGAAGCGTGCTACTTGACCCTTGATGTGCACACGAAAGACCTCAAAGCCCATGGTGCCTACGACTTCCGCAACCTATGTTCTGAATTAGTTACACAGTGGGTGAATGAGAAAGATCTGATTCCGTGCTTCTTGAGTGCATTAAACCTTCGCTTGTACCAAAACAAAACCACTAATTCTTGATGAGTCCTCGCATCATTTCGCAACTGACGTCTTGAGCAAAGAGTGAGAGACTTGCTCAACGATCTCCTGTGGTCCTTTGTCAAAGTTCTTCGGATCCTTTTTGACTGAGATCCAAGTCTTTCCTTTGTTTATCAGATCGAAATGCGTTGCCAAGTCGTCGATGAGTTTAGATTTCTCCTTGGGGGTGCCCAGCTTATCTATGAAGCAAAATGCCCAACCCCATACATCACCATTGCGTTTATCAGCGTTGAGAGCCCTATCAAACCAGGCCTTGGCTTTGGCGAAGTGCCCGTCGATCCAAAAGAATACACCTATACCCAATAGAATCTCGGACGCATTGTTTGTTTGCTTCAATGCATCAATAAACGCATTCTTTCTGTGTGACATTTTGGGAATCATCGTGAGGTGATGGATCCAAATTTCGGGGGAGGATGCAAATTGCTGTCGAGCACGATTGATGAGCTGCCTTGCTGTAATGATATCTTTCTCTTCCAATTCCAACAGAATCTTAGCAGCCCACAATTCGGCGCTTGCTGGGTTCTCAAGAATTGCAGTGTCAAGGATAGATCTTGCTCTTGAGGATGCCCCCTGTTTGACGTCAAGATTCGCTAAAGCAATCCACACCTCTGCTGATTTGGGACATTTGCGGGAACCGATTGATAATGTTTCACGAGCACGGCGGAGATCCCCGGTATCTTCAAGCACCTGTGACTTCTGTAAATATAGCTTTGGGTTTTCAGGGAAATTCAATAACGCCTCATCGCATATGTCTGTGATTGAAACATCTGTGACGAACTCTAGCTGTTTGAATTGACAGAACCTTAATAAATGAATGTATTTGTACCACAATCTGGGCGAGGTACTGGGTGATTCTTCCAATGCGAGTTTGGCTACATTGAAAGCCTTCTTATAATCATGATTTATAACTTCAAGCTTGAGTTTAGCCAAGTAAATTTTCTCACTTTTTTGCAAGTCTTTCTCGGCTTTATCGAGAACACTTCTTGCATGAGGAATGTCTGAACAGGTGACCCAAGCATCCTTTGCAAACATCAAGCGAAGAACTTCCACTTCAGGATTAGCTTTGATCGCCTTTTCATAAAACCGATAAATCTCCAATTTGTCGAGCTGTTCGTCTCTGAGAACCTTGAACAACCGTGACCAGCAGCTAATGTTGTTAGGGTACTCGTGGGTGAGCAAGTCGTAGATATGAATGGAACTCTTGGAAGCCGACTCCTTCGATAGTTGCTCGGCTGCTTTAAAGATCTCCTCGATCTGGGCATTGCCTTTGGAAAGCACCTCAAATAAATTCTCCACAATAGCTTTGGCTGTGCTGGGGAAACCCTCTTTTCAGCTATGGCAGCCTCCTCCAACCAGAAAGTCTTGTCGTGATCGTACGAGTTCTTCTCAAGCTCTTCGAAACCTTTCTTGAGCATTTTTGTCAACTTTTGCTCGCTAACATCGGTATTCTCTCTTTCCTCAAGCTTGAGAGCAGTGACCCAAATATGTGGATTCCTCGGTAACTGCTTTCTAGCCGAATTGAGCGCTTTCTTACTGTCGGAGTAGCTTGACAACTTGAGCAACCCAAGCCAGAGTTCCCAGTCGTCTGGACACAACTGTGTGGCCTTTTCCAAAATTCGCTTCACTTCATCATCGTCAGATTCCAATTCCACAAGCGCCTTCCAGAGCTTGGAGTTCGAGGGAAGGAACTCTAAAGCCTTCATGAGAATCTTGCGGCGAGAAATGACATCTGCTGGATTTTCAAGCTCCATTGCCTGCAACCAAAGCAGCTCTGACTCCGAATTGAGCCGTAGCGCCTCGTTGATGATATACTTGCACAACTTTGTGCTTTCTGACGACTTTCTATGGATTTTGATGCTTTCGAGCCAGACCAGCTCGGAATGTGGAGCTCGATTGCACCCTTCGACAATGAGCTTCTTAGCTGCCTCGAAGTTCTTTGCCTGCTCTTCTAGCCTAGCCGAGGCGATCCACAGATCAGCTTTGTTAGGTTCAGTTTTCCGAAGAGAAGCCAAGATCTGTCGGCTTCTGTCCACGTCAAAACGCTGAGCGGCATCAGCCTCCAACTCCTCCAAAAGCGATTCGGTGTTTTCATTCACCTCGTGTTCATCATTTCTGAAACCCGCCCCACTGCCTGCAATAAGCACATCCGGAGCAGCATACGTTCTTTGCAGCTGTTGCTCAAGAAGTCTCTGTCGTTTGTTCCTCCTCGTCAAATCACCCACTTCAGGCAAACTGGCCCATTCCAGAGCCAGAACAGAGGCCAATTGGCTCTTGAGATCCAGAAACTCAGAGGTGATGGTACCCGATCCCGTTTCGATCTTGACCACGCCGTCCTCGGCATCCTGCTCCTTCCGCTTCCGCCTTTTCTCAAGTCGCTTCTCAATGGCTTCGTATATCTCGTCTGCCTCTTCGTCTTCAACATTACCCTTCAGTGCTAGTACTCCACGGTCCTCGTCCTCTGTGCCAAATTCCGACTCAAAACGAACCGGCCCGGTATCAGCACTAGTAGTAAAGCCGGTAGCTCCTCGGCCCACGCCAGCCACGTACCCTGGTGGTGGTTCCTGGTCTAAGAAGGCCTTTCTCTCCATGGTTGTTGATGCTGCGAAGTCAAAACTAGGTATATGTGGGGAGGTGGATACACCTTGCTAAGCGGTCGAAAAGGAGACGTGACAGGTACTTTTGCCTGAAAAAAAACGCAACAACCCTTCGTTTCAACAAATTTCAAAGATATTCGGAGATACGCCTCCTAGACGGGTCGTGCACGTGACCGTGAGTCGTTTTTTCAGCTCATCGCAGGCATCTACAAACTACATCGTATGCCCAAGGATGCCCAAAAGAGCCGCTGAAGACGACGTTAATGGTGTGAACAGGGGAGCCGCCAAGGCCTCCTCCGATGCTGTTCCCCCCGTTGCAGGTGCACAAATTGAAGAAAAAGACGTTGATATGGGTGACTACGAGGACCCTTACGGAGATGACTTTGAGTCTGATGGAGAGATCATTGAGCTTGACTCTGAAGGCGAGGAGGGTGCCACCGAAGGCGAGGGCAAAATCGAAGAGATTGAAATTGATAACAACCAGAACCAGCCCGAGATATACTTGCCCCACAGATCGAAACCTCTTGGTCCAGATGAGGTGCTTGAAGCCGACCCTACCGTGTACGAAATGTTGCACAACGTGAACATGCCCTGGCCATGCTTGACGCTTGATATTTTGCCTGACAACTTGGGTAACGAAAGAAGAACATATCCTGCTTCGTTGTATGTGGCTACTGCCACCCAGGCCTCTAAGGCCAAGGACAACGAGTTGATCACCATGAAATTGCTGTCTTTGGCCAAGACATTGGTAAAGGATGACGGCGAGGATGATGATGACGAGGACGATGACGAGGATGAAGAGGATTCCGACCCTGTCATGATCTCCGAAACCGTCCCTCTCAAGTCCACCACCAACAGATTGAGAGTTTCTCCTCACGCCGCCCAGACCGGCGAATACTTGACAGCAGCACTGCAAGAAAACGGTGAAGTGCTTATTTATGATCTCCTGCCCCAGTACAAGGCGTTCGACACCCCAGGCTACATGATCCCCAAGGGTGCCAAAAGACCCATCCACACAATCCGTACCCACGGCAATGTTGAAGGTTACGGTTTGGACTGGTCTCCGCTTATAAATACCGGTGCTCTTTTGCTGGGTGACTGCCTGGGCAGAGTGCACTTGACCAACAGAACTACCTCCAACTGGGTTACCGACAAGACCCCATTTTTTGCATCACAAGCGTCCATCGAAGACATTCAATGGTCCACTAATGAAAACACTGTTTTCGCTACCGGAGACTGCGACGGTTACGTGAGAATCTGGGACACGAGATCCAAGAAGCATAAGCCTGTGATCTCGGTGGAGGCCTCCAAGTCTGACGTCAATGTCATTTCATGGAGCACCAAGATCTCCCACTTGCTAGCATCCGGTCACGACGACGGCACCTGGGGTGTCTGGGACTTGCGTAATTTCAACGGTAAGGACAAGCCTTCTCCCGTTGCACACTACGATTTCCACAAGGCTCCTGTGACCTCGATCTCGCTCAACCCATTGGACGAGTCCATCATTGCTGTCTCTTCCGAGGACAACACCGTGACCTTATGGGATTTGGCTGTTGAGGCTGACGACGAAGAAATCTCCCAGCAGAGAAAGGAGGCACAGGAGTTGCACGACATTCCTCCACAGTTGTTGTTTGTCCACTGGCAGAGACATGTGAAGGATGTCAGATGGCACCCGCAGATTCCTGGCTGCCTTGTTTCGACTGGTGGTGACGGTTTGAACGTCTGGAAGACGATTTCGGTGTAGAATGTACAATAGAACGATGCATAGCGTCTGGTGAATCAATGAAGAAAAGCTAATCATTCTGATTTTAAGTAGGTGCTAAGAGCTCGTAAGGGGACGTGTTTTTATAGTGATAAAATTTTCGGGTTCTGTGGAGGGCAGCTCATCTTTACGAATAGGAGATATATCTGGGGGGATTTCGAACTTATATCCATCATGAAGTGCAGTAGCCAACTGAATGATCGTCACTTAGTTACTGGGTAAGGAAGAGAGAGAGGGAATAAAAGAGAATTCGATTTCTTGTAAAAAAGTGATTTGTACCTTCCATCGCCTTGAATACAAACCTCTGCCATTGTTGGGCTGGTACCTTAGTAGAGCTTCAACTGGTGCAATTGACCTTCTTCCACCCCCAAAACGCAAGTTCTCAACAGATTCCTCCGTTCTCTTTCCAAAATGGTCACCTTCATTCTATCAAACCCCAATCTACCAAATCCACATACATCGTCTCCCCACCTCTCACCCTATGGCTGCGAAATCGCGAAGCCATCGCTACCACCATGGGAAAGAAAGACAAAAAGTCCAAGGAGGACAAAAAGGCCCGTGCCGCGGAGAAGCAGAAGAAGAATAACCAGAAAGCCGAGCTGAAGCAGAAAAAGCAGGCCAAGAAGTCTGGAGAAGAGGAGGAGGAGGACCAGGACATCGATGCCATCTTGGAGCAGTATGCCAAAGAACAAGAAGAGCTTCTTGCTGTGAAGGTGGATGTCGTGGACAGGCCGTCGAAAAGACTCAACCCGGCAATGGTAGCCAGCCCCCTTCAAGGAAAAAGAGAATTGCTTTTGTTCGGTGGTGAAGCCAACGAAAATGGTATGGCCAGGTTCTACAACGACTTGCACACCTACACCATCGACAACAACACATGGAGAAGGTACACGTCAAAGAACGCACCTTTGCCTCGCTCCTCGCATGCCATGTGTGCCCATCCCTCGGGAATTGTGGTGATGTTTGGCGGTGAGTTCTCGTCACCGAAGCAGTCCACCTTCTATCATTACGGTGATACCTGGGTTTTAGATGCTGAGACCAAGGAGTGGGAGAAGATCGACCAAAAGAAGGGTCCCTCGGCGAGATCCGGCCACAGAATGTGTGTGTGGAAACACTACATTATTTTGCATGGAGGTTTCAGAGACTTGGGTGTGCTGACCACCTATCTCCACGATATGTGGCTTTTTGATATCACCACGCACAAGTGGACCCAGGCAGAGTTCCCTCCCGCTCATCCTGTTCCAGATGCCCGCTCTGGCCATTCCATGGTGCCACATCCGGAAGGTGCCGTGATTTACGGTGGATATTGTAAGGTGAAGGGTAAGAAAGGTCTGCAAAAGGGTAAGGTGCTCACGGATACGTGGTTGGTGAAGATGAAGGCTGATCCTAAAGGTATTCGGTTTGAGCGGAGAAGAAAGCAGGGATTCAGTCCGTCGCCCAGAGTCGGTTGCTCCATGGTGTTCCACAAAAACCGTGGTATCATGTTTGGTGGTGTCTACGACTACGATGAGAGTGAGGAGAAGATCGAGTCTCAGTTCTACAACACCCTTCAGTCGTACCAGGTGGAGGTCAACAGGTGGTACAACTTGACGTTGAAGCCTCGTAAGAAGAAGAAGCAGGAGCCTGTCAAGGAGAAGAACAACAGAGACGAGGACTTGGAGGATATCTTGAACTCGATTTTGGCCAAGGCTAATTTGAACGATGACGATGAAGAAAAGGAGGAGGTTTCGCAGATTGAGCGTTTGAAGCAACAGGAGGAACGAGAGGAGATGGAGAGCGACAAGGTGGAATTCCCTGTTGTAAACCAACTTCCACATCCCCGTTTCAATGCTACAACCTGTGTTGCTGACGACTCGTTGTACATTTTTGGCGGTATTTTCGAAAGAGGTGAACAGGAATTCAACCTTGACTCGATGTACTCTATTGACTTGAACAAGCTTGATGGCGTGAAGGTGTTCTGGGAAGACCACAGTGAGCTTGACAAGACCTATGTGGGTTCTGACGACGAGGAGGATGATGACGATGAAGAGGATGACGAAGAGGAGGAGCCCGAGGAAGCTGAAGAGGAAGATGAGGAGGAAATTGAGGAAGAGGAAGAGGAAGAAGAAAACGAAGACGAGATTCCTGACCCTCGTCCATGGCTTCCACATCCGAAGCCTTTCGAAAATCTCCGAGCCTTCTACATCCGTACAGGTGCCCAATTCCTCGAGTGGTCTATTTCCAGTAACAGAGATGCCAGAGGTAAGTATCTCAAGAAGGCTGCCTTTGATCTCTGTGAGGATCGTTTCTGGGAGAGAAGAGAGCAGGTGAGAATAGCCGAGGACCAGCTCGAAGAGCTTGGTGGTGTTGGCGAGGTGATAGAGAAGGATACACTGAAGAGCGGTAAAAGACGATAGATGATAGATTATATAGTACAAGGTTATGCAAAGTGGATGCCCACCTGGTGGAAGGCGTAAAGAAGCTTGAGAAAGTCAGTCTGGTCGAGCTTGGCAGCACGCTTTTCAGCGAAATCGGTTTGTCTCAACACAGTTTCGATTTTTTCCTTAACAACGTCTTTCAAGTCCGTTTTGGAGTCGACCATCATGCCATCGTCAGCGTTCTGAGTCGCCAAAAGCGTCTTGTAGTTTTTTTCCAAGATCTCAATGACGTTACTTGATTTGAAACCAGCGGAAATAGTCTTATTCTTTCTCACAAATACGATTCGAAGCAAGCCGTCCCACTCGTTGAAGTCTATGTTGGGTCTAGGCTGTTTGATCTCGATTCTCACCACAGAGGACTCTACCTGAGGAGGGGGTCTGAAATTGTTCTTGCCGACCTTCATGATATGCGTGACATTGGCCCACATCTGCACGTTGGCAGAGAGACGACAGTACAAGGCGTCGCCAGGACGGGCCAAAAGACGTAAAGCGAATTCTCTCTGGAACATAAGAATGGACACCCTAGGAGGGTAGGGTTGGTTCAAGAGCTTGAAGACCAAGGGGGAAGAAATCTGGTAAGGAGTGTTCGAAATGCAAACGTCAAAGTACGGGAGCTCCGCCTTGATGAAGTCACCCAAGATGATTTCAAGCTTCTTCTGGTTAGGTGTACCAGCGACTCGCTTGGTAAGCTCAGCAGCCATTCGAGGGTCCATTTCCGAGGCAATAACCTTGCGTGCTTTTTCCAAGATTCTGACCGTCAAGTTACCGGTACCAGGACCGACTTCCAAGACGATATCACTAGGCTTGATTTGAGCCTTATCCACGATGCCCTGGGCCACAAGCGGGTTCTTGAGAATATGCTGGCCGAGGTTTGTGTTGAACTTGAAAACCGAGTTCATGGCTTTATCTGCCGCAACGGTCTTTCCCGTAGGGTCTGGAGCAGACGAGAACTTCTTTTTAGCCACCTTAGCCATGGTGAATATTGGTTGTAGCGATGATCCGGCTCATCGCAGAGATAACCCATCGCACCTGTACACCAGCTGGTCTGTTAGAGATTGTTACCCATTTGGGAAGAAGATCTTCAGTTTATATGAATCGGTGAAAAGAAGTCTTCTCAGTATATAGAATTGATGAGTTTGGGCAATGCTGCTTTTGCAAAAAGGGGTATCTGATGAAGTTCACGAGTCCAAAGGACCACATTCCATGAACATCTCTGTCCACTGCCTTATTTACTTTGAGGAATAGGATGGATATTTGACGTTACGAAATATGTAAGAAAAACATCTGGCTTGATAGCACTACGTGGTGCGGTGTTATCATGGCGATCCTAAACCCAGTTTGCAGCCATTACATAGTTTCGCGGCCTTTCTAGTTAATATCCAGAGATACTTAAAAACATACCGGGATCTTACTGAGAATCTTCTGTTTTGCCACCTGACTCATTCTCTCCTAAGAGATTTTGGGCAGCCCGTATCAAGTTGTCTGCGGTGGTGCAAAGACTTTCAGTGCCGGCGAACCTAGGTTGTGATGGATCATCCAGGCCTCTCGATTTCGGCACAGACTCAGTCCCAGGAGTTGAAGTAGACCCAGAAACGCCTTTCTTCTCCGTCTTTTCATCAAGAAGTAAGGTCACCAGTAAGTGGCCTTGCGTATCGAGATGCACCTTCGTTCCAATGCTTGAGCAACCGTTATTTCGCAGCCATGCCCAGTGGTGATCTAACTCAGGAATCTTGATGCCCAAGGACCTAGTAAATTCCGCTGACTTGATTCCCAACGGTACCATCCTCTTGAACCCACACTCCATCTCTTCTACTGCGGACCGTGCTTTCAAGGCCATGCTAACGGCATTCTGGAACCCACAGAACCCTTGAAACCCTGTGAGATTCAATTCGAGAAGAAAGTCTTTCGACAAGGTGACCCTTTTCTGACAGCTCATAAAGCTCTTTATGAAGTTGCCGTAGTGCTCTTGTAAAATCATGTTGTTGAATCGCCTTGTTGTAGACTTGTCCCACTTCTTAGGTTTGGATTTGATGGGCTTCTTTACCAACTGCCACGAGGAGTCTCGAGATCCTGGCACCGGTGGCTTTTGGGTATCTTCTGAATGGCTCCTTATTTTATCAGCTTTGGAACTAATCCTTGGTTTCACCTCCGCTGGTTCCACTCTGGAGGAATTCTTAACGCAGTTGCTTGATCTCTTTCTTTGGATGTTAGGAACAACTGCATTCTCAGTAGCTTTCTTTTCAAACTCCATTTTGTGCTTCAGGCGCCTCCCTCTGATCCTTGGTAAAACCCCAGAGCAGCTGATACTCTCCTCTGACGATTCGTCCTCCAACAAACCTTCTATATTCGGTGATTTAACAGATCTAACGGGAAGCTTCACCTCGACTTCAGCTCGGTATCCCAAAAGTGCTTTCACTCTTGCTCTCATTGCCCTCCAGCCGAAACTTACCGCCTTGACTCTATGGTATTTCCACACGCTGTTCAAGTAGTAGACACGCTCTAGTTCCCTTAAGTTCCTACAATCAAGTGTGGTGATTCTCGGCATTGTCACTATTCTCGATTTTGTGGCTATTCTTGGGACCATTGCTGGAGTCAGCTTTATAGGCTCTCGGGGAAACGGTTCTAGTTCCGTGGGTTTGTGAACAAGCACTGGGGTACCTTCCGGGATCGTAGGAAGTGTATCGGCAGTGGAAACCCTGGACCGGTCTGGCTCTACTGAGTCAGGCGACTCAATCACAAAAGGACTGCTTGCAGCAAAAGCACTGAATATCTCGTCAATGACAGATTCGTCACTTCCTGGGGATAGTGGTGAAGAGGGCTGGTTTGAAGGAAGATCGAACACAGAGGAGCACAGACGGGGTCTGTATTTTTGGTGGTAGAACCCTTTCTTGTGCTTGAGGGTTTTAGAAGCGTAGCGCATGCTTCGGTGGATTTGTTGAGAAGTAGTAGGAGTTGTAAGGGTTCGTGATTTTGGGTGCAAACGTTTTCGCAGCCATTCTAACGTGTTTTCGCAGCCATTCTAACGTAGACTAAAACCAGAAGAATGCACCCATGTCAGGGAGCATAGATGCAAAACCACGTAATGCCACTACCAATCAACAAAAACTAGCATAGTTTGCCCTTTTGTGTTTTGCACTCTCTTCCAACCGTTACGCTGTCTCAGTGGTATGTACTTTAGTATGCGTTGCATACCACCCATCTATGGTTTCCAGAAGATCTACCTACACCCACACAAAATGTCTCATCAAAATTTCCAGAGTCATTTCCGAGATCGTCAGATCAATTAACAAATTACAATAGTGCCTGAATCCCCTTACCACAGGTCATCTCTGTGACCGTACCTTGTCGCCTGCATGCACCTGTATCAGATCCATAAACAAAGCACGCTTTATCAACAATCCCACATTAGGTCGATTGGACTTGTCCTGCTACATATGGCTTCAATTTCTCAAAACTTCAGGATAAACTATGTCTCCGCCATGGGCCAAGCGCCACTTCGACTTTGTCGCTCTAATAGGAAGCGATCTAACAGACCTGAAGCATCAAGAGAGAGGTCTTCTGACGTTTGAGAACTCAAAAGCAGTGGCTATCCTTCTCGATGTCGAGCTGTACCTACATCAGATCAAGGCTCTTTTTGATAAAGCCGAGGATGAGACCCCAGGATGGTACCATGAAGAACGTGCATTGGTGAGTACCCTATACAAGGAAGTCACCCTGATTGAGCTGTTTGTGGCTCTGACAATGGCGCTACCGGGGGCTCTAGACACTAAGGAATTGCTGGGTCACCTCAAACACACAAGCGATCTTTTAGCCAAGGCGAAGCAGGCTCTTTTGCAGGCCCAGACCGCTGTGTCCATATCGGCACAGTATCACGAATTAAGATTCGAGAGCATTAAGGAAATAAATCGCGAGATCGCGGCCTGTAACGACATCTACAACTCTTTGCGGGATGTGGAGCTCTTGCAGCTTCCAAATGACTTGACCATGGAGAAGGTGGTGTCCAAGGTGAAGCTCACCGGGTCAGATAACAGCATAGATACGCCGATCATGGCATTCTCGACCGAGGAAAGGGAGTTTTTCGAACACTTTGAGCGCTTTGAAAGCAGACTCAAGCCCATTAGTATATCCATCAAATTTCTCGAGCATCGAATCGGCGAGTTCAACCAGCATTGTGGCATTATTTTCCCATCTGCCATCGCTGACGTGAACCAAGACTTCCATTCTCTTAGAAAGTCCTGGAGAAAAGTCGTATCCGATTTCAGTGAACTACGAAGTTCTGCAATCGTTCTGCGCTGGCGTCACTTGTGCACGTTCCTCATTGATCTGATGGTAACAGAGCTAGACGAAATGATAGAGAAGCTTAAGAAGAGCCAGGAAATGGGCGTCTCGGAAGTGAGCGACGAGCTAGGTATGTCATTCAAAATGTGTTCAAACGCCAACATGCTTCTACATAAAGCCATGGTGGACTATGTCGGTGATGATAAGGGCATACGAGAGATGTTCCGATCAGATATTCGCCCAAAATGGGCCGAAGTGAATGAACTTCTTAGTGGCTCCATTAGCATTGGCAAATCACCTGGTACTCCCAGGGGGTCCACTCCTGAGCTTGGTGAGGATGGCCTTAAGCCTGTCAAAATGATTCAAAAACGGACACCGCTGGCGTTGTCCGAGACCAAAAGATTGTCGTCTACTAATTCGCCTAATAGTGGAGGCTTTGACCTTCGACTTGACGTCAATCCCTCTCCTAATGTACCTATCAGTGCTCAAAAGACAGACCGGTTTGTGGAGTTGGACATAGAGCCTAGCCAGCTTCGAAGCTCGAGGCTCCAAATGGCGCTCCTTGGACTACAACTGTCTCCCAAGGATGAAGAGGTGAAACTATCGCAGGATGATAGCACAGAAACACTTGTCCACCCAAAGACTCCAGAGACACATCCCAAAGAAGCGCTGTCTAATTACACTCAAATTCTCCAACAATTCAGTCTGACTTTCGACCCGCAGCCCTCTAAGATACCTATAATTGTTGAGAACTATATACAAATGAGGTTTCCAGTGATCAAAAAGATACCGGCGAAGGGATCACGCATACCCAGCATTAGTCCATCGCATCCAGTTTTCATATCACCGGACAGGCGACCTGATTCCAAGCAGCTCCCCATTCATTTAGCAAATCCATTGCTCAAGACGCCACATATGTCGCCTACAATGTTGAGGAGTCCGCCGCTGTTCACTTTGCCCAAGAAACGTATGAGCGGAAGAAGAGCATCGTCAACAGGATCCCTGTTTGCCGGGGAAATGACGCCACAAGAGCGTTCTCGAGCGTCGCTGCTAACAATGAGAGCTGACAAACTCTCTTTGGCGGGACAGACCACGCCTAATTTGGCATATGAGACCGGTAGCATAGATGAGGTCGAGCCTGCTCTTGACCGGTTGAGTTTACGTTCAACGTCGCCTGATAGACCGGGTTCATCTATAGGCTCACGTTTCGACGAAAGCCATCTCTTGCAACCAATCAAATCAGCAAAGAAAGCATGGAAATAAAAGGCTATTTCTCGTCCTCCTTTTTGTCGTCACGCTTCATAGTTTTACTGGTGAAGCCGTCCAAGAAGAAATCACGGCCAAATATCTTGTACAAGACACTGTCCTTCTCCCTCTGCCATTTTTCCGCCTCCCCAAACTTTCTCACTTCCTTACCCTCGATGATCTCACCTTCCTGAACCTTCTTGGTGGACTTGCCCTCCACTCTTCGATAAAGCTCCCATCCAGAGAGTGCCATGATGGGAATGGAGAAAAGGATCAAAAAGATACCATTGTATCGTTGTTTCACAGCTGTTGGGGCCTTTTTCCAATTGGGTCTGCCGGTTTTCACGAGCTCCGTGAAAAATTCATCCTTTGGGGTTTTCGGCTTTTTCGGAGGCTCATTGCTCACGACACGGCCCTCTTTGTGAAAAGAAGAGTTTGCAAACTTCCCTGGTTTCTTCATACCTGAGCTGATGTTGTACTTTCAGGAAAATGCAACTCTCATCTACACAAGCGCTACATGAAGGTGCATGAAGCACTAAGAATACCCTTTTGGCATAGCCTTTGTGCAGTACACAAACAAGGGCTCATGAGATCTGTACTTAGCTGTCCCCGGATGATCCACTAATCTTTTTCACCAAAATGATCAAAGACCTAATTTTCGAACGCATTAGCAAGTGCCCCAAGCCCGAGGGTGTGACCTACGCCTACGGCACTGCCGGCTTCAGAATGAAAGCCGATTTGTTGGACTACGTGAACTACACTGTTGGAATCTTAGCCCTGTTGAGATCCAAGCATTTGAAGGGACAGACTGTTGGTGTCATGGTAACTGCTTCACACAATCCTCCTCAGGACAATGGTGTGAAGGTTGTGGATCCATTGGGTAGCATGTTGGAGAGTTCATGGGAAAAGTACGCCACTGACTTGGCCAATGCTAGCCATTCGGAGTTGGCGGCCACAGTGGAAAAGCTTGTTAAAGAGTTAGAAATTGATCTTAACACTCCTGCCAATGTCGTGATTGCCAGAGACTCTCGTGAATCTTCGTCGAGGTTGTCTGATGCCACAATTGCTGGCGTGGAGTCTATTCCAGCCTCTACCTTCACCGACTATGGATTGTTCACCACACCTCAATTGCACTACGTAACACGTACTACGAATGATCCTGCCTTCGGCGTGACCCTGGAACAAGGTTATTACCAGAAATTGGCCGACTCTTTCAAAGAAATCTTCAAGTACGGTGGAGACGAGAAGGTGGAGATCACTGTGGACTCTGCCAACGGTGTGGGAGCTCCTAAAGTCAAGGATCTCTTCGAGAAGTACTTGAACGACGAAATCAGCTACTCGTTTGTCAATAACGACTACACCAAGCCTGAATTGCTCAACTTCGATTGCGGTGCTGATTACGTCAAGACGAACCAGCGTCTTCCAAAGAACGTTTCCCCTACCCCAGGCAAGTTGTACGGCTCATTTGACGGTGACGCAGACAGATTAGTTCACTACTACCAGACTGAGGACGGTACTTTCAAGTTGTTGGACGGTGACAAGATTGCCACGTTGATTGCCTTGTTCTTGCAGAGATTGTTGTCTAAGATCGACACTTCCAAACTCAAGTTGGACATTGCCGTTATCCAAACCGCATACGCTAATGGTTCTGCCACGAAGTATGTCAGTGAAGTGTTGCAATTGCCTGTTCGTTGTACACCTACCGGTGTGAAGCATTTGCACCACGAGGCCGAAAAGTACGACATCGGCGTCTACTTTGAGGCTAACGGCCATGGTACTGTCATTTTCTCCAAGGATGCTGAGGAGAAGATCTTTGCTCACGAGGCAGCCTCGCCTGAAGAGACTGAGGCCTTGAAGGTGCTCCAGCAGTTCACCAAGTTGATTAACCAGACCGTGGGTGATGCCATTTCTGACTTGTTGACTGTTTTGGTTATTCTTCACTACTTGAAGTTGACACCTAAGCAATGGGACCAAGAGTACACGGACTTGCCAAATAAGTTGGTGAAGGTGGTGGTTCCAGACCGTACCGTTTTCAAGACTACAAACGCCGAGAGGACCTTGGTGGAGCCCGCCGGCATGCAAGATAAGATTGATGACATTGTTTCAAAGTACTCTGAGGGAAGATCCTTCGTGAGGGCCTCGGGAACTGAGGATGCTGTTAGGGTATATGCTGAAGCTGACACCAAGGAGCATGCAAATGAGTTGAGTGAGGAGGTGTCAGCATTGCTCAAGTGACTGGGCAAGGGAAAATTATAAAATGCACGATGAGATGATGCTTAGCTTCGTTTAAACTCTCCGGGAGTGACGAGCTTTCTGCCCAACGACCATAAGCCCTTCTTCTTTCTTTTTGCTTTGGCCTCTAGCTTTCTGTACCATGCTTCGTTGTCGCCGAATTCTGCTCCGACTTTACCTTCATACACCAAACCTAGTCCATGGCGGAGCATTTCTGCACTGACATCTTTTCTGCCAGTCCATTTCCAAACTTGAGCTCTTGCAACCACGCGCTTATATTGGTCAATGGAATATGGTGTGATGGTTACGTAACGATCAAGCAAATAACCTCTGAGCCATCCGAGTGCTTCTTTGGAGTATGGTTGTGCTGGTTTCCCGAAGTGGGCGTTTTCTGGTGCATCGACCCCACAAAGTCTGATCATCAAGGTCTCATCCTTCAACTCCAGCGGCTTTGTAGGGATTTTACGAAGCCAGCCCCAACCAGCAATGATCCCACCGGGTGTATGAAAAAAACGAAAGTTGTCTCCGTCTCCCACTCTGGTTACTTTTCCATACAAGTTGCGCTGACCATCAAGAATGTCATGGCTCAAGTCGAGGTAGCTTCGTATGCGGCGGATGTAGCGAGAGTAGAACTTGTAAGAAAGAAGGATTGACGCAGTAGCTCCTGCTGTCATTAGAAGCACCTTAGGGTGCAAAAGTGACACCTTTTCTTCAGAGGCCATGGAAGCGTAGTAGATCAAAGCGAGACCCAATCAATGGAAATGTCAACAAAGGTCACGTGAACGAATTTGATAGATCGATGATTGTGGGGTCAGAGTTGATGAAGGTGGAGTTAAAAGTTGTTGCTTTCAGCCTGGTCTATTGAAATTTAGCTTTCGAGGGCAATGGAATGCTGAGTGGATGGGGTGTTGTTCGTAGAAGGAAACTGGTGGTGCGTCTAGATTGTGCTGACGTCTTGAGATAGAATTGCAGGGAAAGGTTTTGAGTGATTAGTATTGAGTATACTAGCGTATAATGGAATTCAAAGTGGCCTTTTCAAAGTTCCTGGTGTTCATGATGGTGGTGTTCACAATTTTCACTTTTCGCAGCCAAATACTAGCAAAATGGCTCGATGGCTCACCTCCCACGAACAGACACTTCCAAGAACCCAAAACTCAGATTGGAGATCATTGACAAAATGAAATACCCCTTGAACGAGTATTTCAATGATATCTAGACGCCCCTAGCTAAAGAAGCCATCGCTCTGGACGATTCACTGGACATTCATGGATCGATCAACTAGATCACCAATATCCCAATGCAACACAGTGCCAAACCTCGATCAACCTTAGCTACTTCAAATCTGTCTACAAGCAAATCCGACTTTCATGAAACTACCGACTTCACCACCCCTTCCCAACCCATGATTTCTGCACGATCCAGCCTCGCCTAGAGTTGCCATGCCCTCCACCCATTACGGAAACCCAAAAATAACTCAACCACCATGCCCGAGATCTTTCCATTCTCCGGAGCACCATCCAAACCTTATCATCAAAGAAAGCCCGATCGGCCTTTCTGAATTCCTCATTCCCGTTTCTGGGCATGAATGGATGATGCTGCCTCAATAAGCGCCCTACCAACCATCTTAATTTCCATATTTTCTGAGCATCCCCTTCAAAACTCTCCATTAAGGCAACGTAATAACCACAAGACATTCATTTTTATCGTCCAGCCTCATTTCCCCCCGTTGTGGTCTTTCCCTTTTTGACATCACCAGGCCCTCACCACATTCGTGCCTAGTGCGCCTCACCATACTCCTCCTACACCATTTTCTTCCACACTCCTTTCGATTCTCCCCACCATGCTTCCTGACGGCGAGTACGACATCGACTTGTCGGTTCTAGGCCACGAGAACGAAACCGCATCATCCAATGGACCGCTAGCTCTCCGATACGGCTTTGTTCCTGATTCCATGAGCCAGAAGGAGCCACTAAAGCTCTATAGAGACGACCAGACGTGTGTGCTTGAAGCTCAGCTGTCTCTTCAGAAGGGCAAGGCACCTACGGTGATATTCGAAGGAATCCAGCAAAGACAGCGAGCTGGCGCCAGTGGGTCGGGGCCAGACTCCTTCTACTTGGCTTTTGAAAAAGACCCCAAGGGAGCCGTCAAGGTGCTGCTACAGCAGCTCTCCAACACAATACGAATGAGCAAAAGCAGAAATGCCGACAAGTGGCGAACGGCGATCGCCGAGTGGCAGAAGGCGCCCAAGGATGGGATCTATATTCCCGAGGTGAAGGCACAGCAGCAGCAGGCTGCCACTGGGCCGACAAGGACGAATGGCGAGGTGAAGAAGCCCGTGAAGAAACCTACAAAGAAAGCGGCCAAGAGACCGCCTACAGCGACGCCCGATAAGGAGATCATCAACATGGAGGACTTTGAAGACTTGGAGAGCGAGTCCGAGACATCGAACCTCATGACGGGCAGCGCCCTCAAAGAGGTAGAGAAGCCGAAGCCGAAGCCACGGCCGGCGAAGAGGGCCAAAAAGGACGGTGACGTGGACATGGAGGACGACTTCAAGGACCTCGAAGACCAGCTCCAGGAGGTGTTGGAGTCGTCGGAGAGTCTGCCGAACGCCTTTGGCGAGAACTTTTCCGAAAGCGACGAGGACGATGATGACGGCGGCGCCCGGGAGCGGATTGTGATCGAAATGGCCGACGAGCCGGAACCAGAGAAGAAGTCGTTCGGCCGAAACGGCCTGGACGCCAAGCAGGGCAAGCCCATGAGTCTCCGAGAGCTTTACGGCGACAGCAAAAACGATGAATTTAGCAGTAGTGAAGAGGAGTGAGAGTCCTCCGTTAGATGGCTGTTACTGGGCACCAGAGGTTGCACCACCAAAAAACTCGACAGATCCTACTTAATTTGGCAGAAACCTGCAGCAGCTGCCTAGGTCAAGGAATCTAAAAGGCTTGTAGCCACGCAAAGACATTTGGGCCATTGAATTGATGATGGTCTTACAGTTACTTTGTAGAGTCTTATCACCGCCGTAGAAGAATAGGTCGATTATCACAGTCCTCTAAAGATGCAATTCTGTGGCCACGAGTTGTCAGAAACCGCCAAAACTGAAATCTGAACGAAAATACGAAATCACATTGATTTCATTCCCGTACACCATTACCTCATGCTTCGGTAAATAGGGTCCACATTCTGCGCTTACTTCCGTTTCGCACATATTATCACCATGGACTCTTCCACATTCAACAGTCTCAGCAGCAGACTAACGAGGCTAGAGCTCCAGGCAGGAGAAAAGGACAAATCTGGTCTTTCGTTGACAGCACAGGTGCAAGATCTCCAGGCCAAAGTCGATGCACTTTACAAGTCCAATGCTGAGCTTCAGACGTTGGAGAGAATCATAGAAACCGTTAGAGACCCAAAGAAACACATTCCTGAGATCAAGAATCGAAGCAGCGTTCCCGATGCGGAGAAGCAGGAGGTCCTTCTAGCCAAGTTCCCGGCAATTCGGGTAGCCTACTCCAACTTGGCTGAACTCTCCACATTGGACATTCCAGCCCTTTCTTCCGAGGCTGTGAACAAAATTGACTTGGAACTGGTGCAACAGAGACAAGAGGCGATTGAGGCCATCATGAGGGCATACCACATGTTGGTGGTGAAGAATACGCTTGTGTTTGAGAAGTACATGGCGTTGATGGAGCGAGAGAACTCGTTTTGGGTCGACGTCGAGCGCAAGCTCACCGCGATGAAAATTCGCCTCGACGAGTTGGAAGACAAGAAGCACTACGCATGATCTGCTGGCAGAAATATGGTATTATAGATATGAAAAAAATGGACGAGTCCGGATTCGAACCGGAGACCTTTCGCATGCTAAGCGAACGCGCTACCAACTACGCCACACGCCCGTGGTGTTGGGGTGTTTCATGCAGCGGTCTCAAACATGTTGATGAAAGCAATAATAAGATCACGTGATCACAATCTGCAGAATATGCATAATTTTCTATTGGTACGGCACAATGAACGTACGCCATATATACGAAGACGAGGGAAGTGTCCTGCTAATACATTCTATTAAGCAAAAAAAAAAAACAAACACAGGCTTTTTATGGAGGATAGTCCTCTGTTACAAGTGTCCTGCTAATACACATTTCCGCAAAATGCTGGAACAGGGATCACCATGAAAAGCTCAGCGGAACTAATAGTATTATAGGAACCGGACACTACGGTGGAAATGAAACTATAATTGGAAGCGGCGCAAACAGCACGTCTCACAATGCTGCCGTCAAAGTCGGTGCTTTTGGAGCAGCTGGTGTCGCTCTTGTTGCCGCTGGTTTGATTTAAAGCAGTAATGGCTGCGAAAAATGAGAGAAGTTCTTAATAAATGCCACGAAGGAAGAGTTACATCTTAATTTTATCCTCGTGGCTTTCATGGGCGAACAGTTCCAGCATGACTAATTTATTAATTTCATATCAGATAGCGACTTTTAGTGGGTAGTAGCTAGGTCGTCCGTAGCCTTCGTTGATTCATATGTTATGATTCGATTACCTCTGAAACTGAGTAAAAGAGCACTCTCTCTTAATAATAGGAATTGAATTTCTGCTAAGTTTCAAAAAGTTCTTATTATCATGTAGTAGTCACTTTAGACGGAAAGTGGCTATTGGCTATTGTCAGTGCGTTTCGCAGTCTGAACGGAGATTGCAATTTACCAAAATTCCGGGGATCCGAAAGCCCTGCAAAGGTAAATTATTAATTAACGGAGCCATTCAAGAATCCATTCATCAGAGGACATTGCAGTCATAAGAGATAAAAAATAGTATCATGTTAGGTTCGCGCAGATCAGTGTTTGACATACTTAGTGTGAGAGGTACTGACGGATTCTAGCTGAATATATAGACCAAGTTGATCCTCAGCCATCCTCCGAGTCGGAAAAGTACCAGCCAACGACAGGGCTACACGAGGATTATGAGGCTTCAGAACCTCGCGTAGTCTCTGACGTCAATGGATGCTAACTAGGAAGCTTACCAGTGAGGGATCCTGGCGTCAAGTACCTAACAGTGGAAAGCCCCAAATTGAATAACGAAAACAGAAAAGTGACTCGATGAGGGACTAGGCGTTTTTTTTACTCGTCGATTATTAAATTAAGAGGAATGCCTTTCAATAATGAAGAGACCAAAAAAGGCAGTGACTCTCGAGTGCAGTCCACAGCAAGAACAGTACCTGCATTATCAGCAGTACATATATAGACCCCTTGCCAGATGTAGATTGGATCACAAAAAAAAAAAAAAAAAATAGAAGAAAATGGGTTACGAGGTGACCCCCAATGACAGTGACGAAGAATTCGCTACAAAGGTCACTGCCTCTCCAACCTACAAGGAGAATTACTACCTCGTGGGACCCTGTTACTTCAATCATGCGATGGAGGATATGCAATTGTCGGAAGTGAAAGGGTTCAAACCCAAGTTGAAGGGTCCACAGAATTTCGATGAATGGAAATACGAATTCAAACTGTGGGCTCGTGACTTCCATCCCTGTGTCGATCATTACGTTAATGGCTTATGGCTGAGAGGGCATATCGACGATTCCGTTAAACACTTGTACGAGGGAATTCCACAGGATGACCTCAACAAATTGATGGCCAGAACTGATTTCTTTATCCTTCTTGTTCTCCGTGAAAGCATTGACACAAATCGCTTTAGTGTGACATGGCATACATACC
Source organism: Candidozyma vulturna (assembly GCA_026585945.1). Taxonomy (NCBI): domain Eukaryota; kingdom Fungi; phylum Ascomycota; class Pichiomycetes; order Serinales; family Metschnikowiaceae; genus Candidozyma; species Candidozyma vulturna. The sequence goes on along the minus strand of CM048833.1, from coordinate 138,552 downwards.
ACGATATGATCAGGTATTTATATCAGAGAGGAGAGCGGAACCAAGTAAGCAGGGATTTGACTCAATTGAAAGCATTCCACAGGAGTCATGGCAGCTACAAAAATTTCAGGCGCTACGAACTTATCTATACGTCTACACCTAAATGGCTCGAGATCACTGATTGCACTATCAATCCGTTCAGATACAAGGACAGAGACATAAAGCACATGCTCAGAGAGCTTGATACCGCCGGCTTTGAAAAGGACTATGAGGCTGCCTGTAAGAAAGATGAGACTTGTAGGCACGCTAATGAAGTCCAACACGTTATGGTGGATTTTCATCTACGGATCGCAGACGAGATCGATTTGCATCATAAGGACAAGGCTAGACAATTGTAGTATTGGAGCTCCATTTTGAAGGATTTCTTGAGCTTGACTTGAGTAGCAGTGAGTATGACGAACTCTGCCTTATTTCTGTCGTAACTAGACAAATAAATTCGCAGCCGAGATCGTACATCTGACTTGACGAATGAACGATTGGAACGTTTTACAGTATCTTTCGCTCTATACGATGAAACACAGAGAGCTTAATTGAGTTGATGATCCCTCAATCGCTTGGTCTGACGAATCTGCTAGGGAATGTGTCTCACAGGAATGTTGCCTGAGTGCACTGATTCCCAAGTTGACCTTCGAACCATATATATACGCTGGTATTGAAAAGAACATAAGAGGTAAAATATTCAATTTCCAAAAAAACAAAAAACTCAACGTCGTATAGCTAAGCAGCATGTGGGAATCCGTTGCATACCTAAGCCTGGTGCACGGGTGCGTCGTTGGCTGCCTCGGCTGCGAAAAGTAAACAACATCAAGACTCCAAACCTCAAGTATTGAGCACTTCCTACTACCGCCAGTACTCTACGCATCTTTTCACTCTGTTGAGCAACTAGAGCTGATCTGAAGCGATTTTTATCTAAGAAGATGGAAAGTCCCCTGAAAAAGCCAACCTCGAGAGTCATCGAGAGACTCCAGGCTGAGATTGACGACTTGAAGAATGAAGCAGAGGAGCTCAAGATCTCCAACCAGTCGTACAAGAAGAAGAATGAGATTTTGAGTAAGAAGAATGAATCTTTCGTGGACCAGTTGGCCAATGCCAAGCACGAAAACGATATGATTGGAGCTTTGTTGAAGAGGAAGGAGCGCAGAATTGCCGACTTGGAGGAGGAGTTTAATGATGTTCACTCGTCCAATGAAAACCTCAAGCTATCCAACAAGAACTTGAAGATCAGATGTGATAACTTACAAGAGTCGCTGTCTCTCTCCACCGCCGAACACGAGCGTTTGAAGATCGCCTATGACGCCTTGATTGCTTCTCAGCATGAATACAAACGCCACTACCAGCAAGAGTTGGACGGAATGTACCGCTTGTTCGACAACTACAAGAAAGAGCTGGCTAGGACAATCGATGATTTGTCCGCCAAGTTGGACAGCAACGACAAAGACTACGATGCGTTGCTCGAGAGCCTCATGTCTAAGCGGAAGCAAATGGACAACTTGAACGTAAACAAGAACAAGGCCATCTTGCAGCTTTTAGTAGCTTTGGCGAAGGCTGCCAAGTCCCACGGCGAGGAGTCCAAGGAGATCTTGCTGGAGAACGTGCAAGTTATTTCATCTCTTGTGGAGAAGCATCCAGATTTGCAGGATAAAATCAAGGAGCGTGAACAAGTTGAAGTTGATATCGACGCGCTTTTGCTGAATGCCAGCGAAAGCTTGAACACCACCTTTAGCGACTTGGAAATCGAAAGTGCGGGCCGTTCCTCAGGACAACGCAATGTGTCTCTGAGGAGAAGGAGAAACAACAATAACAACAGCAACAAGAGAAATCTGATGCGGTTGGAATCCCCAGACCTTGAAAACTCCTCCCCACTCCCCAAGCAGCGCTTCAGCCTGGCCGGAAGCCGCTCTTCGAGTTCTTCAGGTAACAACTCACACACCAGATCTGGCAGCAGAGGCAACAGAAACTCACAACTCTTTCTTAATGAGAACTCCAATCAGCCCTCCTCCAACAAAAATAAAAGAAGGCTGTTCTACGGTGGCAGCAGCAACTTCAATAGCAGCAATTTCAACAACGACAGAAAGCCGCTGAGAAAAATAAGCTCCGAGCCCGCCAAAGCCTAGCCTATGATGCCTGGTTTAATTTTAAATTCTTTCGTCTTGCTTATAGATACCCCCCATTCGAATATGATTTATTACAGTTCGTCTATCGTAAATGCGCTAATGAGGTTGTCGCCGTAGCCTACGAACAACAACACTTCATGCCTGGCTCTTCGAAGCCGAAGAAGCTCTTTTCGTGATGTCTGTTGAGGCGAAGCCTGAGGTGGATGATATAGATATGCACAGAGTGCCTTGGTGGTTGGCTTAGCGACTTCAGTCTGTTCTGTCTCAATTTTGATTCGTTCCACTCCTCTTTCAGATCGGCTGATTTCCTTCAAGTCTTTGGTATAGCTTTTAAGCACGCCGTCCCAGAAAATGACGTGGACTTCCTCGCCTACCTGAATATTCAGAATGCCAGCATGTCGAAGGTTGAAGGTGGAGATCTCGCAATCGACGGGCTCGAAGTCGTCCAAAGCTTCTATTTTTGGCCGTCCTAGTAGCAGCCCAATCCCACTGGAAGGGTTCAGAGGTTGCTCGATTTTGACAGTCGCAGGTTCACTTGATCCATCCTTCAAGAGCTCACCGATTGATACTACAATTAGCTTCTTGGACGCCGATCCCGTATAGAGCTTCTCATCCGCATGCTCAATTGAAAGCACCGGCTGTGGCGTGTGGCCGTTGTACGAAAACACCTCAGTCACTTTCAAGTCCTTGTTGAGAACGAGCAGTTCCGTCGCCAGAGCAGTGGATTTCGACTCGTCTGTCAATCTGAACCCCTTCACTGTTCCCAGCTCATACCCCACAAAAAGCAAGGACCGTCCAACGAACCGTAGTTTCATGATGATGCCTTGACCGTCTCGCTTAGTTTCATCCACAACACCAGTACCTACAGAGAAGCCCTGGACGACTCTGGAAAGACCCCATGGTTTTCCTGGCGAGGTAAGCTCGTATATATCAAACCTCTCTGAATCCGTCGTTGATGCCGTGGCCAAACGACCGTCAATGTAGTCCACATTGCAGAAGTTCAAGGCGTTCACTGGGATTTCCTCGTGTTTTGGTTTTGGCAAGGCATCTCTTCCCATATATGCCAAATCCGTCTCCACAGAAAGGTCCTCTGTGTTCCAGAACCGAATTGCCGAGTCCCGACCATGTGTCAACAATCCATGGGGAGTGTTGATCAAGGTGATGATTTGCCCATCGTGAGCTTTCCAGAAACCCAAGGGTCTTTTGGTCACGAGACTCCACACGACAATCCAGCCGTCTCTGTCTGCAGAAACAAGACCATTGGTGGTATCCAGAAATGCTGCAATTGGCGCCTTGTGGCCTCGTAGGGAGAACTGTCTGGTTACCATTAGTTCGCAGCCAGTGCAGGTGAGTGGTGAGGTTGAGGTGAGATGGAAGGGTATGATAGGTGGAAGATTTGAGTGGGTACTGGTGGTTCTTGATTTATCGTTGCGCTAGTTGAGTCCTTGAATCACTGGCATTAGGGCGACTGGTGATTCTAAGGGCTTTGGGAGGCATAGGTAGACCCAAGAAATGGCTGCGAAATGATATGGAACAGTTGTGAGGGATTGAGAATGTTCCGAGTATTATGGCGATTACTTCAACAGATTAATTCTAATTTCAGTAAAGAACAGACGGAAATTCAACTTGCACAAAGCAAAAGGCATGATGGCGTCCACCCATTGACTCATCTGAACGGCAGTGTGATATTGCATTGGCTCAGAACTTTCAACACTAAACAACGATAAAGTGCTTAAATTTGCGGTCAGGTGTATTAGAAGAGCATGATACTCCATTTTCTAGCTTCTGGATGTCTTTGCCCCGCGGGTTCAAGATACGCAAGCGGCTGCAACTCTAGGCTCTGATATGGAGAGGAGTCCAGGCTGATTCTGTACGTCACTGCAGCAAATGGGCCAGTCCAAAGTCTTCACAGCAGTGTTTTCATTCCCATGATCCCATTGATAGTGCAAGCGGTTCAGAAAGCTTTAGCCTACTTGCTATTTTATGATTGATGGAGCTCTAGTCTAGGAGAGAATTTCGACGATTTAGTGCCCTTGGGTCATGTGAGAGTGATAGAGATAGAGAAGTTGAATCCAGGGAAGGGCAAATTGATCAGCGCTGGCGTTAGCATCTTACTTTGTAGATCAGCAAGTCTACCTCAGGTTCCACTACGCCTAAGCCAGACCAACAATAAGTACGATACAATATGGAAACCAGGTGTATCATTGAGAGAGCCCCAAGATAAGCCGTTCTATCCAAAAAGCACTGTGCTATGAGACCAGCAGTGTTAAAAGTGCCTGGGATGGAGAGCCACTAACAACTATTCACATGCACAGTGGGTGGGATCGAAGACATTAAGCAAAAAGAAGCCATTGATCCACGAGATCCAGTCAATTGTTCCAAGAAAGAGCCTGCAACGCAAAATTTCAGTTAACCAACACCGCCGCTTCAATCAGCAGTAGCGCTAGCTCACTACCCCACGTTTCACGCCAAACACCCGCAGGTCATCCTTCCTCCTCCAGCCGATCTTTCCATCTCCGGTGCATTCCAAAGCTCCCAAACACAAAATAAAAAAAGTACCCCTCGATCCAACGTTTTTGACGTGTCCCCACTGGATCGAGCCATTTCGCAACCAACCTCGGTCCCCCACCAGCAACCACAAAACCGCCAGTGAGCAAGCCAACAAAGCGACTCCTCAACTATTGAATTATTGAGCAAGACTCTTCAAAAATAACAATCAAAAATACATGCTCTTGTCTTCCAGAAACATACCTGCCTTACTACCTTCCCGGTATACATGAGGCCACCACCCTAGCCCAACTTCCACGCCACCACCCTAGCCCCACCTGCCAAACCATCTAGCCCAACGACCTCAGCTCCCTTTTACTCTCCACCACCACCACCCAGCTGCACCTCGTTCTGACTCCTAACGAATTCCGTCTCTGACTCTGAACCGGTGCGCCGGTCCAACGGTGTCGCCGATACAACCAACAAAAAACCACCACCTTCTCCCATAGACCGCCGCTTTCCTGCCTATGCGCCCCCTCCTTCACTCAATGCCGCCCAATTCCTCTCTTTTTTCTACTACTAGGCTGACAGCCCTCCTGCACCGGCGCGCCGGGCCTGGGGTATATCTACTCGACGTAACCACCCTCTTCTTTTGATGCTATCTACCCCGGCACTCTTCCGCCCCATCCAGTCAATTTTACGTAGAAACTTTGTCAGAATGGCCTCCAACTACAAGCAACCAGAGCACAAGCTCACCATGATCCCTGGCCCCATTGAGTTCAGCGACGCTGTCTTGGGTGCCATGGCTACTCCTTCTCAGGCCCACACCTCGCCTGAATTCGTGAAAACCTTCCAGAATGTCTTGCAGAACTTGCGTAAGGTGTTCAAATCGACGGACCCTGAGGCCCAGCCTTACGTTGTTGCCGGTTCTGGTACTTTGGGCTGGGACGTTGCTGGTGCTAACTTGCTCAACAAGAACGACAAGGTGTTGGTTCTCCTGACGGGTTTCTTTTCCGACTCCTTCGCTGAGGCTTTGCAGGTCTACGAGGCCCAGGTGGACGTGGTGACGGCGCCTGTGGGCGACGTTGTGCCTCTTGACCAGATTGAGCTGCACTTGAAGAAGGAGAAGTACACCGCCATTACCATCACCCACGTGGACACCTCCACCGCTGTTGTCTCTGACGTGGGCAAGATCGCCGCTCTCGTCAAGAAGGTCTCTCCAGAGACTTTGATCATTGTCGACGGTGTGTGCTCCATCGGTGTGGAGAACATTGAGTTCGACAAGTGGGGCATTGACTTTGCCTTGACCGCCTCCCAGAAAGCATTGGGTGCCCCTGCCGGTTTGTCTGTCTTCTATGCCTCCTCCAGAGCCGTCCAGAAGGCTGTCAACAAGGAGAAGCCTGCTGCTTTCTTCGCCTCCATGAAGAAGTGGACTCCTATCATGAAGGCCTACGAGGGCGGTGGAGCTGCGTACTTTGCCACCCCTGCCATTCAGAACGTCACCGCCCTCAAGGTCTCCTTGGACGAAATCTTGGGCCAGGGCTTGGACGCCAGATACGCTACCCACGACGAGGCTTCCACCAAATTCAAGAACGAGCTCGAGGCTTTGGGCATGAAGCTCGTGCCTAACAAGGAGGTCGCCGCTCACGGTCTTACCGCTGCCTACTTCCCAGAGGGCGTTAACGGTCCAGACTTCTTGGGCAAGTTGGCCACAAAGGGTTTCACTGTCGCTGGCGGCATCCACAAGGCTTTGGTGGGCAAGTACTTCCGTGTCGGCCACATGGGCTTCTCCGTCTACGAGGGCCATGTCGACCGTTTGCTTGCTGCCATCAAGGAGACCTTGGCTGAGTTGAAATAGGAGCGTTGATGGTATGAGATGTCACAGGTTCCGTCCGTGAACACGAATCAGCCAGTGTAATTTCAGAGACATGAATGAAGAGTATAAAGACATCGAAATTGTAGACACTTCCGTCTCTCGTAAAATGAAAACCACTTAAACCAAGGATCGCGGATAGTCTGAGACTCCATCAGCTGTCTTTAGCCATGGCTGCGAATTCTTTCAACCTACCATACAGTGTAGTAAGGTTCCACACGTTTGAAGGGACATGTAGTTCCACTAGACAATAAACACTCAAGTGAAAAAAATAAAAAAAATAAATAAAAAAAACTCCAATACCAATACCTCAATTGTTTTGTTCCCTCCCACAGGCTGACTTCACCTCCACACCACCATAACCCCGGCATCGCGCGGTTGTTAAACACTTACAAATTCATCCTGCTTCAGTCATGGACATCGACCCGTACAACGTGCTACAGGTCGACAAGGAGGCAACGCCCCTTGCTATCAAAAAAGCATACAAAAAGCTATCGTTGAAGTTTCATCCCGACAAAATCCAACAACTGAATCTGGATGTGGACAAGACGGTATTTCCCCAGATCCAGTTCGCCTACAGCATTTTATCTGATCCGGCCAAGCGCAGTCGATACGACACGACGGGACTGTTGGGATATTCAGGAGAAGAAGATGTTTTCGACTGGAAAGACTATTTTGCCCTGATGACGGAAAAGATCACCATAGACATGATCGAGGAGGACAGGGCCAAGTACCAGGGTTCTGAGGAGGAGAAGGAGGACATTTTGCATAATTTCGCCTACTACGAGGGCGATTTTCTCCGGCTTTTCGAGGTGATTCCGCATTTGGAGTTTGACGAGACTCAGGAGAGCAGGGTGTTTGATATTGTGGATGAAGCTTTGGTCTCAGGCGCCATCGACATGGACAAGAATATGCAAAAGACGTGGGACAAGTACAAGAAGCTGCGAAAGACGAAGGTCAAGCAGATGTTGAAGAAGTTGGCGAAGGAGGCCAAACAGGCGGAGGAAATGTCGAAGAAAATCACGAAAAAGCCGTTGAAGACCGAGGGAGACCTTGCTGCGCTCATTCAGAGGAAAAATACTGGAAAATTGGACGATTTGATCAGCAATCTCGAAGCCAAGTATGGCAAGTCCAAGGGCAAGAAGCGCCAGGCGCCAGACCTTGATGATGAGGAGTTTGAGCGTATCCAGAAGTCGATGAAGAAGAAGCGTTAATAAGAATGCATAGACCGGTGGGAAGCCCAGCGGTGGATAGAGAAAGCTGTAGGTGATAAGTTGAGGAAGGCTTCGAGAGACATTAGGTGTAGATTCGGAGATGCTGGTATCTGATGCTGTACGAATGTGATCTGAAAGAGATCTTCAATGGATTATGTACTCATAATAACGTGAAGAGACATTTTTCAAATTTTAGGCGCTAGTTGAACAGCAGATGCTAGCATCATATAAGGCGTAGTGAAACCCTACTGAAAGCTTGGTGAGACATTCGTGAATCCGATGCCCAATGTCTACCAAAATTCAAAGACCATAACGAAAAGTCTCTTTAATGCTGCATTTCCAACGTAATTGAGCCGAAGTAAGATCTGAAGCTTTAGATCCATCCTCAAAAGCCAGCGTTTTCAACAAGTCTACCACATCAACAATGCACCATAACACTGAAAACACGCGAGAACACGCTCACTATTAAAGCCACCCCCAACCGACTCAAGAAAGAAATTATCATCTTCTGAGTTTCTCTTGACAAAACTGCGGAAAACTCCCTCTATTTATATCCCTGATGCTCCGGCGTGCTGGGATCCAACTTCCGGCTTCTCTTCTCAGCCGTATCCCGTGCGCGATCGCGTCTTTCTACAACTACCAGTTCTTCAGAACCAAAACATACAAGATGTCCGACTTTTCCGACGAGGACTTTCTGGATGAGTCATTCTCCGACATTGAAGTCGTACCAAAGAAAAAGTCAAAGTCTTCCAAAACGCCACTTCTGGATTCTTCAAACACAACACCTACATCCAATGGAGGAGCCAGCCTGGGGGCATCAGCTCAGTACCAGAAATTGTCTCAGCTCGAACATATCTTGAAACGTCCTGATACGTATATTGGGTCCGTGGAGAAAAACGATGTTGATATCTGGCACTTTGATGCGGAGACAGAGACCATGAAGTTCTCCAAAGTGACGTTTGTCCCAGGTCTCTACAAGATCTTCGATGAAATCTTGGTTAACGCCGCCGATAACAAGATCAGAGATCCAAAGATGAAGAACATCAAGGTTGATATCGACCCGGAAAACAACAAGATCTCCGTCATGAACGACGGTAAGGGTATCCCTGTGGAGATCCACGATAAGGAGAAGATGTACATTCCCGAAATGATCTTTGGTAACTTGCTTACGTCATCCAACTACGACGACGACCAGAAGAAGGTGGTGGGTGGTAGAAACGGTTTCGGTGCAAAGCTTTGTAATATCTTCTCCACCGAGTTCACCGTGGAGACAGCGGATCAAAACACAAAGCTTGTGTACGAGCAGACGTGGACCAACAATATGTCCAAAGTGTCCAAACCTAGAATCACGAAAGCTAAGAACAAGAAGGAATACACCAAGGTTACGTTTAAACCTGACTTGTCCAAGTTCAATATGGATTCTCTCGATAGCGACATTCTCTCAGTGCTCCGCAGACGTGTCTATGATTTGTGTGGTACCGTGAAGGACTGTAACGTCTTTTTGAACGAGAAAAAGCTCAGTATCCGTAACTTCAAAAACTATGTGGAAATGTACGTCAAGGCAATCCAGGAGCGCTCTCCAGACTTGGCTATTGAAACCGAGGCAAACAACCGCACAACTATAGTCCACGAGGTTATCAATGACAGATGGGAATTGGCGTTCGCTGTTAGTGATGGTAACTTCAACCAGGTCAGTTTTGTCAACTCCATCGCTACTACAGCAGGCGGAACACATGTAAAATACGTCTCCGATCAAATCATCAACAAGCTTATGGATGAGCTCAACAAAGGTAAAAAGGGAAAAAAAGCCATGATCAAGCCACAGCAAATCAAAAATCACATCTTCATCTTTATTAATTGTTTGATCGAGAACCCAGCATTTACGTCTCAGACTAAGGAGCAGCTTACCACAAGGCCATCTGAATTCGCATCCAAGGCTAAAGATAAGATTGTCATCAGTGACCAGTTCATCAAAAAGCTCTCCAAGACAAGCATCATCGAGGCTATCCAGACCATTGTGGATGCCAACGAGGGCAAGGCCTTGCAAAAGGATGACGGTAAGAGGAGAACGCGTATTAAAGGGCAGGCAAAGCTTGTGGATGCCAACAAAGCCGGTACAAAGGAAGGCTACAAATGTACTCTTATTTTGACTGAGGGTGACTCTGCCAAGTCTTTGGCTGTTGCTGGTCTTTCAGTCGTTGGAAGAGATTACTATGGCTGCTTTCCTCTTCGTGGTAAGTTGTTGAACGTGAGAGACGCTTCCACCGAAATGATCGCTAAGAATGCTGAAATTACGGCTTTAAAACAAATTATTGGGTTGCAACACAGAAAAGCCTACAATCGTGATAATATCAAAGATTTGAGATATGGCCACGTTATGATCATGACAGATCAGGATCATGACGGTTCGCATATCAAAGGTTTGCTTATCAACTTTTTTGAAACCAGTTTCCCAGGTTTGCTTAACATCGATGAGTTCCTTCTTGAATTCATTACCCCAATTGTCAAGGTCTCCATCAAGAGCAGAGGTAGAGCTGGAGACACAAAGATTCCCTTCTACTCGATGCCCGAGTTTGAGCAATGGAGAGAAACGGAGGGTAAAAACTGTCGCTGGACTCATAAATACTACAAGGGTTTGGGTACTTCCACCACGACAGAGGCCAGGGAGTATTTTTCGAAATTGGATAAGCACTTGAAGTACTTCCACGCTCTTCAAGATGATGATTCGAGTTTGATTGATTTGGCATTCTCAAAGAAAAAAGCTGATGACCGTAAGGAATGGTTACAAGGTTTCCAGCCCGGTACATACCTTGACTCTGACTTGTCTGTTATTCCTATTAGTGATTTCATCAATAGAGAATTGATTTTATTCTCTATGGCAGACAACATCAGATCCATTCCATCGGTATTGGATGGTTTTAAACCAGGTCAACGTAAAGTTATGTTTGGCTGTTTCAAGAGAAATTTGAAGAACGAGATGAAGGTTGTTAACTTAGCTGGTTATATCAGTGACAAGACAGGCTATCATCACGGTGATCAGTCTTTGGTCCAAACCATTATTGGCTTGGCACAGAACTTCATTGGCTCAAATAACTTGAATCTTCTTAAACCAAACGGTGGTTTCGGTACCAGAGCTGCTGGCGGTAAAGATTTTTCTGCTGCAAGATATATTTTTACCGAGTTGACGGAAATTACCAGAAAGATTTTCAACCCATTGGATGATCCATTATATACATACGTGCAAGATGATGCCCAAACTGTGGAGCCTGAGTGGTACTTGCCGGTTATTCCTATGGTTTTAGTGAATGGCGCTGATGGTATTGGTACCGGTTGGTCTACCAACATCCCTTCCTTCAATCCTCTTGATATCGTTGCCAACATCAAGAGACTTATGGATGGTGAGGAGATTCAGGAAATGCTCCCATGGTATAAAGGTTGGGAAGGTGATGTGCACAAGATCGGTGAAGGTAAGTTCAAACTCACTGGTCGTATCGAGCAAATTGACGACAAGACCTTAGAAATCACAGAAATTCCAGTGAAGTCATGGACAAACAACGTGAAGGAATTCTTGTTGGATGCTGTCAACTCGGATAAACCCTGGATCAAGGATATGGAGGAGCAGCATGCTGCCAGTATCCGTTTCGTGATCAAATTGACTCAAGCTGAGATGGAAAAGTCTCACCAGATAGGATTGTTAGAAAGATTCAAGTTGATCTCGACTGTTTCCACTGGTAATATGGTCGCTTTTGACCCAGCCGGCAGAATCAAGAAATACGAGAGCGCCAGCGAAATCTTGCGTGACTTCTACTTCGTCCGTTTGGAATACTATCAGAAGCGTAAGGATCACTTATCCGAGGACTTACTGAATCAGTTGGTCAGATTAAGTGAGCAGGCACGTTTTATCAAATTGATCATCGACAAGGAGTTGACTGTTTCCAACAAGAAAAGAAGTATATTGGTGGAAAGCTTGATGGAACTCAACTTTGCCAGGTTTGATAAGCAAGGCAAGAGAGTTAATGTTGAGCAGAGAAGCGATTTGTTCGTTGAGGCCGAGGAAGCCTTGCAAGAAGAAGAGGAGGAAGTCGGTGACGTCAGTCTCTTGAATTCTAGAGGTATCAACGACTTGGAAGAAGAAGACGAAAGTGAGCACAAGCCAGAGAACGTCTATACGCAATATGACTACTTGCTTGGAATGTCGCTCTGGTCTTTAACAAGAGAGAGATACGAAAAATTGTTGAACCAGCGTGACGAAAAGGAGAGCGAGCTCAACACGCTTTTGGGCAAGAGCGCCAAGGACTTGTGGAACGAGGACCTTGAAGTATTCGTAACTGCCTGGGAGAAGTTCTTGGACGAGGACGAAAAGGAGAGGAATAGCATGATTGCGGGCAAGGGCACCAAAGCCACCAAGAGAAGGCGAAAGGCCGTGAAGGACGAAGATGAGGACTACGGAGCTCCGAAGAAGAAGACCAAAAAGGCTGTGCCTAAGCTGACCAGTAACACTCCCAAGCCAACCGTGAAGAATGAGGCCATTGAAGGAGTCAGCAAGCCCAAGAAGACCCAGGGTCAGCTTCCGTTCGGCAAGAAGGAACTGCCCCAGGAGCTGCCTAAAGAGGCACCTGAGGATAATCTACTCACCTTCTTCAGCAAGCCGAAGGCCTCGAAAAAGAAGCCCGAGTCCAAGAGAAGCCTGATGTTTGGCGACAGCTCGGACGATGACCTCATTGAGCAAGTGAGCCAGACCATCGATGGGGACGAAGATTCGTCCTCTAGCAAATCCGCTCGTGCGGTCTCGACCCCAGAGCCTCAAGCTGTTTCATCGAAGCCTAAGAGCAAATCAAAGGCTAAACAGACCGTGGATGACGAGCTCGACGACTTGATGATTGTCGGGGAAAACTCGCCGCCAAGAAAGAGAAGAACGCCAGTGAGCTACCAAATCGAAGAGTTGAGCGAGTCGGAAGCAGAAGCTTCGTCGGAAGATTACACTGACGATGACTAATAGTCCACTTTGCATTTGGGGAAACCGCAAGGGCTCGTCTGCAGCAGATGTCGGGTGTTAGACTAGACTTCGAGACAGCACCAAGCGTGTGTCGGACCAAACAAGACGCCGATTTTGGTCTCGGCTTATGCCAGGGCGGGCCACGAAAAGAAATCGAAAGAGCATAATTTAACTGGTCTGCCTTGCGAAGTTGTACGGGTGGCTGGGACATGGCATGCGTGACGGGTGCGGCGTGTTTCACCTGGGTTCCCTGAAACAGCGAGAAAGCAAAAAATAATATCGAGTCGCCGAGCCTGGCTTCACAGGGAAGGACCACCTCGGCGTTAGGCTCCCTCGGCGTATATATGTGTTTAAATTGACCCGTGTCACGACCCCTTGTTTTCTGTATTCTTTTATTCTTCATCTGGTCCAGTCGGCAACGCAGCACACATCTCCGCCCTGCTGCAATATTTTTGGTCTTGCCTTTTCCTGACGCAGAGAGTTTTAGTCCCCAGCGGCCTGTGTTTTCCACTCCTACTACATCGTGGAACATCACCAGATTGCCGAGTTGCATCGCATTCTCGAGACCAAAATAGTCTCTAAAGATCATCGCTGATCGCGCCGAAAATCTTACGTTTAAGCTACCACAAAACAGCTGTTTCGTAAGATGAATCCAGAATTCCCTCAAGGACCGCCGTCGGATCCTTACTTTAAGTTGAATTCGGGATCCGCGTCCTTGTCCTCGACAGGGGGCTTTAAGGAGCCGCTTGAGTACGACGAATCCGCAAATCCACGAGCTCAGCAGAACCCTGGTAACTATGTGGGCGTCCCGGTGGCGCCTTATTCTCAATTTGACGGTCTGTTCTCGGGAACAGCCCAGACTCGAGCTTCAGTTCAAATACCACAGCATCTCCAGAATCCGCCACCACTGACCCATCAGCCTCAGCTACAACATCCACAGTTCCCAGGTCAGCTCCCACTTAATCAACTGGTGCAACAGGCACCGCTTCAGCCGCAAATCCACGGCTTGGGTCAGCCTTTGGGCCAGCCAATGGGCCCATCCCATATCAGTCAAAACAACCATCAATTGAACCACCAGCTGGCACAGCTTCAACCACACCAGGTTCAGCAGTTCCCCCAGCAAATCCCTCAGCATCTCCAGCATCACACGCCTGTCCAGCATAATCAACTCTCATCCCAGAGCCATCAGCCCACCCAGCATCCGCTTCAACTTGCACAGGCACCTCCACAAAACCAGCATCCTCGGGAGAACGGCGAGAAGGATAACAAGGAGTCGGCACACTTTCAAGAGCACGACGTTGAGCTCCTCAAGCAGCTTCTTCCAGCAGGCGAAAAACACAAGTGGAAGCAGATCGCCAAGCAGATCAACCGCCACAACCAAACAAACGGCAACAGCAACGAGAACAACACCAGTAGCACTGGCAGAAGCGGTACGCTGTCGTCTTTGGAGCTGGAGGAGGATTTGACCAATGGGCAGGTTCCCACCTCTGGCAGGAAGAATGTTTCTGCGACATACGTGGTACGCCAGTACCAGCACATGCTCGGCTTTCCAAAGGCGCTGGGTTCGTTTGGAGAATTAGCTTCTTCATTGCCTTATGCGGTTGCCGAAAAAGGCTGGGATGATGTTGATGAAAACGAGAAGCAGTTGTTAAACGACCCATGAGGTGATAGTGGTGTGGAATAAATGGGAGGTACCTCATAGGTCTTTGTATTTCCCGCCATAATCAGCATCGAGTGTGAAGTTGAAAATAATTATTAAAAGAAGGTCGGTCGTCATTGTTGCGAGCATGTCTCCAGAAGTCTGCAAGCGTTTCTTAATCTTATCAAAATCGTCCGTGGTGCTTAGTGATCAAAAGGAATTGCAGCAACCCTAATTTATTCAGCAACGTGATGGACATCCCTGTAGGGTTTTCAATGTCAACATGTTGAGTCTACTTCGCTGGCGGCGGCTGCAAAAGCAGTGTAAGTATCGTAACATCGTCACGCCAGGGAGATTCAAGAGCTTCGGATACCACCTCTCGTTCTGCAAAATCGCCAATTTCCACCATCCAACAGCCTTAGGATCAGTGCCAAACGGCAGCGTATAGCATCTTCAATTCTCGCCCTTTAATAGCATGTAGCGCCTGGACATACCCTCAATTGCCATGCCCATTTCTCATCTACTAAAGCTCAATGACGGTCACTCAATGCCTATATTGATTCTTTAGGTGTTATCTGTGGATCCCTATACCAAACCGTGATGGTGTAAGCGCCGGTTGTCAATCGACCCTCAAAGAGCCCAAAGGTTCACCCATCAACGTCAATTCAGCTTTCTTCAACATTGCATTTCTCACACGTAAGCATTAGCCCCGGTTCCCTTGGATTGACACTCTCAGCATGGCCTAGGCCTGCCTCTGGAAATAGAGCGTTGCGGAGTATCACCTTCAAAAGCTTCGAATCAGGAAACCCATCATAGAAGTACGCCTCCGACTGGCTCTCCGTCAGCTTCTTCATGCGCCGCTTGTACACCGTTTTTTCGCCCTCTTTGTCGGTAACAGTGATTTCGAAAAGTCCCGGTTGATCATAACTAGGGCACACGGCGACCTCAGGTATCAAGTTCTTTTCAGGGTCGCTGAAGGTTTGTAAGATCTCCTGGAGATACCACACGGCCCGATTTTGCCATTTGCACCGGGCACAGAAGTAGATTGACACTTTTGGCGAAGGCATTTTGTAGTTGGTTTTCGCGATCAAAGGTGGACAAGGAGCGGTGATAGCGAATTCAGGGGGGGGTTGTTTTTAAAGTTTGGGTATTTTTTTTATTTTCAATTGATTTGTCGTCTGGCCCGATGGAGAAGAGTGACGTTCCCCGATTGACGTGGGGCAGATCTCCGACGATCGTGATATACACCGTGCTTTTGGTAGGCTGTGGTGCAGAAGAGGGTGATGATTTGTGAGATTTTGGGGTTTGAGGGAGGGGATTAGGGGTATTTATAGTTTTTTGAAGAGGGAGCCCAAAGAAGCGAAAATCTATTCGTTTCAGGGGGTTTGGGTGCCCTTGCGTTGGTCTTGTCGTATGGGTATTATAAAGTACTATGGTGAGAAGTTGCGCTTCTGAATCTGGAACCTAGCAAAATTTGGGGATGTGTTGCCTGCTGATCAGACTATTGATAGTGTAGGAGTATTTCTCAGCTTTCAACATATAAACTAAGCTTCAGGTCGATGGTGGATCAAGAGACAACATGGTAGGTGCTCTTACTCTATTTAAAACTCAAAGCTTGACTCACAATGATGGGAGGCAACGGAATTGTTCTAGGGCCAATGCAAGCCTATTTTAAAATTAGAAATTATTAACTTAATAGTGATCTTTTGCCAATCCTGACAATCAAATACGTAGTTGCTTCCCTCAAACACATCCGTCATCCACTCTCCACATCCTTCCATACATCACAATGGTTCCCACCAAAGAGACATCTCTTGTTCATGCTACGCACACCGCTTCTCGTGGTTCTATTGGTCTATATCGTAGCGGCACACCGTCTATCTATATTACAAAGTCATGCTGAGCCAGTCCCACTTACCCTCGTCATCCTGCCGCTCAAACACATTCTTCTCGTCGATGGCAGGAAGCTCCTCCTTCACCACCGAGTTCAACTCGGCAACCTGCGATCTCTGCGTCCACAGAACTGGCGAGTTGGAAGAGCTTCTTTGGCCTCGTTGAGGCAGAAGCATGGAGGGCTGAGCAGGAGCGTTGGGTTTGGACACTGGCGTGGTTTGGCCTGGTTTGCGCCGTGGGTCTTTGGTTTTGCTTTTGGTGCCCTTTTTCTGTTCTTTGTCGTGGGGGGTGGGGTTGTTGTCGTCGCCGTCCGACTTGGGTTTTCGAATGTTCTTTTTGGTGTCTGCCTTGGTCTCGGTCTTTTTGCCGTCTTTCTTTTTGTCTGCTGTCCGGGCTCTTTTCTTGATAACGTCTGTCTTGAGACTGAGCGGTCTGACGGTTCCGTGGAGCTTCAAGAACAAGCCACAGGCGTTGCAAAGAGGCTCGCCCTCAGGGTTCCTTCTCCACAACGGCGTCGTCCGTGTGTGACAGTTCGTGCATTCGGTTCGGCCATTTTGAAGATTGGCATTCGAGGCCGGTCTGTTTCCTCTCGGCTCGGCTTCCTTGATGGATTCTTTTCGAGGTCTGCTATCTTTGCGTTTCATAGGCGGTCTCTGGGTTCCTTGGAAACTGTGTCTGGAGGGCATGGCCGGTCTGGGAGCCAGGGAAGCAGCCGACACTGCCGCCGGTGCATCGTCGAAAAAGCTGTCGTTCCACAGGCTCAGGTAGCTCAGGGGAATGCCCATTCCTTCTCTTTCGGGAAAGCTGAAGGCGTGCTCGTTTACTGTGGAGCCCAGGCGGCTGATGGGGGTGTCTGAAGGAACATAGGCCACCAGACCGGGTACAGAGCCCAGGCCCAGCCCGTCGTCCAAATCGTAGGGACTGTTCCAGTTTGCATCTCCGCCAAAATATTCAGCCACACTAACCAAGGAGTTGTCCTGGCGAGCAAATGAGTTGGACAAGAAGGAAGACGGACCTGCTGAAGGCGGGTTATGGAAAGAGCCGGAGATAGACCCCAGAATGGAGCCAGACACGGAGCCTGGCAAGGCATACGGATCGTACAGCAGCAGTGGGGTCTGGCGTTTGCTGGGTCGTTCAGCGACATGATTTTGGATATTGATGGGACGAGGAGCACTCAGCAGGATTCCTCTGGCGTCTGTGAGAGTAGCCTGCGAGCTGCTCATGGACATGCGGTTTGGGTTCTGTAGCAGCTGGGAAAACTGGCCCTGGAGTGGTTGTCTGAAAGTGTCGTTGGGGCCTTCAAAGGCAAGCGGATCAAGCAGAAAAGAAAATCCGTTATCGGTGCCCAAGTCCAACGGATCCATGGACACACCGGGGTCTTCGATTTTCACAGGCGCCCCTACCAGGCCTTTCAACGCAGCAGAGAGGTTCAGATGATGGGTCGGTTGCACGGCAGGCAGAAACGGAGCCGGTCTTTTTCTGGAAGCATCCGAGGAAATGGAGCCAGCCTTTCCCGAGGACGCGGATTGGTGTGTTTTGGCCGGCAGGTCGTTCATGGACGAGGCCTCGTAGTCTTGGCCTATTCGCCTAATATGGGCTACATAGTCGAACTCGTCGTGGCCTGGATCGACCCTCAGAAGCTCCGGCAGCTGGTCAGATAGCCCAGGATGGTGGAGTAAAGGAGACAGCAAAAACCCCAGAATGCTGGACATGTCGTGTTTCTGGCCCATGGTGTGCATCATCCTCCAGGTCAAGTTCTCCATTCTTGTCCGATAAGGAAGAAGGTTTTTGGCGTTTTTGTACATCAGCCATAGCAGCTTTGCGTTGGACTCTTCGGTCATTGGGGCTGGCGGGAGGGAAAGAAGATGGAGTAGTTGCTGAAGCTTCGGCGAGGACTTCCCGGTTTCTGTCGAATTTGGCGCCTGCTAATCACTGGTGATGAGAGCCGGCCCGAAAGGCCAGGGCATCGCCGAGGGTGGAGCCGAGGGCAAGGTCGGGGGCACTCGAGGGCATTGTCACAGGGGAACCCACCGCTACTGTGGGCGGACCAGCCCTCGGAAGTGCCGCCGTTCGTCTTATCTATGTGGCTTGTTCTGCCTTCTCATTGGTGCGATACCACCCACGCCCTGCCATAGACGCTGCGCAGACGACCGAGTTTCCATGTCCATCCGGGGCGCTGGTGGGAGGCGGAATTGGCTTTTCCTTCTCGAGCCAGAAAACCTATTTTTTCCCATCCCCCAAATGCTTTTTCATTTTTTTCTCTATCTTCCCCTCGTTGCCGTTGAACGGTGCATCTTGACGTCTCGCTAACGCTGGTACGCTGTATCCATGCAGGGCTGAGAGAGTATAGGACGATCCCGGGTTGGTTAGCGCCTCATCTGGTTCTTCAGGGTGTACCAGGCGAGCGATTTGGCAACTGTTCCCGACACCGCTACTAGCGGGTTATGTGCATTGGCGAAAAATCGATCTATCGTGGATCAGTCTTGTGTGTGTCGGGTCATCTGAAAATTGGTCTATTGCTAATTTTGCCCTTTGCTGATCTCATAACCGTAGTTTTTACTTGTAAAGACCGGGATTGGTGGATTTGGAACGCACGGCTCTAAATGTACGGGGCCTGGTTCATGCAGCCTTTTCGTCAGTCTGACGTTTTGCTGCCGCTTCTTTCGGAGGGATCTTGCGTGGGGGAAGTGGAGGACTTTTCGAGGCTTTCGGGTCACAAAGTGGTTTTGGGTGATTTTTGTTTGATTTGTGATAAGGTACCGGATTAGATGGTTCATGGAATGGAGTCAGTGGGACCGTCTCTATGATATAGCTCTTCTGATACGTAACCTTTTATGGTTTATTTGGAATTGGTGGGGAATAGGGGAGTTGAGATAGCCGTTATCATAGTCAAAATGGCCCTACTGAGCGTTCGCTCTGATCATTTCAACATTGAACCAGATTCGTTGAAACATTGAAAGAAGAGATAACACAATATGTCAAAGTTTGATTCCGCCATGGGTCGCTCCATACGCTGTTACTTCGTTGAAAGCGAAACACCGTTGCAAAGTCCGCATCGTACCTTGATAGGCAATTTGCCTCACTGTACCTCTCCTCCTCTTTTTTCCACCGCTAAGTACCCCTATCACGACCTCTAACAAAACGCCCAATGTCCTACTACAAAATCAAATTCCCCTTTTCATCTTCAATCAACACTTTTCACGAAAACACGCCCACCTCTAGATCAACAAACAAAGCCCACCGGAACAATCGAATGTCAAGAAAAAAGACAGTGCCTTTGGTTGCAAATGAGGGCCGGGCACCCGTACACACACAGGAAGAACAAACCGTTAAGGCTAGAGTGGCAGTTCGAATAGTTTAATTACGATTTGGGCATTTTGCCGAAATAAGCCATTTCCAAATCGTCTGCTTGTCTTCTTGGGAAATTTAGACTTTGGGGTACTGGTGTTTTGTAGTGAAGGTCTCAACGAACCTTAATGATGTCAGTGAGCAGTTTGCAGCCATAACACGCCACTTCGTGGAGAGGTGCCTCCGATTTGCCTTTTCAAATCATGAGCCGCTTTTGAAGTGTACAGCTTCTGGATTGTTATCGACGAAAAATAGTAAAGATGAAATTCTCTTCACTTTTCACCCACATCGATTGTTCTTCTTTGTGGCTTCGATAGAAGTCCGAAAGGTCGCTCGCAGCAACACCGCACACCCGTGCACCACCCAACCGCGCGGCTCTGTACCGAGTACGGTGCCAGCAGCTGGGAAAGGCCGTCGACGACAGGGCCAATGGAGGTGTTTTTCATATAGTTGCTTACGGATATGGCGACCGGACGGATGGAGGGTCCCCCACTCTGCCCCCCACTCTTGAGCCGCCCCCAAAAAACAGCCATTTTGGGGGTACCGCCCACCGGTCGGGGCCCCGCACCCGTGCCTCCGGAGCGCATTCCCTGGGCGTATTTTTCTCCTTGCTCTGGCGCCAGCCCTCATTTTTCCACCAACTTTGTCGTCTTTTCCCGTCGACTAAAACCACCATTTTTTAAAGGCCTTGAAAGGCGTATTAGGCCAGAATCATCCTCCTAGCCTTCTCGCAACAAGTCACCCGCCCGGCCGCCTCCCCACCTCAAAACTACACCTGCTTCGTTAATCCACCCTTTTTGCCCCCCTCCAAGCTGTTCCCACAAATCCTTTCCAGCCGCTAGGCAGCCTTCTAATCACCTCTTTCTGCTTCGCCATGGCCGCTAGTCTTTCAGAAATATACCCAAAGCGGAAGTTGGAGTTGGAGGATATCACAAACAGGCACAAGAAGGCAAAAGGCAAGGAGTACTTCCAACCCGTGCAAGAAAGGCTGCCTTCGCCTTCGTCGCCTTCCCTGTCCCTGCCCCACAAGCCCCGCCAAAAATCCGTATCGTTTGAGCTTTCCCGCAACGAGCATTACGAAAACCTGCCTCTTTTGACCCCGAAGGAGGACGACTACGACTCCGAATCCCACGAGGAAGAGCCAGAGCCAGCAAAGCCCCAGCAGCTAGACAAGAATCCGGACTACGTGGCATTGGCCGCCACGGTTGACATGTTGGCCTCCACGAAAGCAAAAATCGAAGACGACTTGACGGAACTCTCTGCGCTCAGGAAAGCCGCCAAGTTCGAGTCCAAGCTGGCCTTGGTCGACTTCTACGTGCGCCTCATTTGTCCCGACGCCTCCTCCAGCTCTGAGGCCAAATCCCACAGTAAAGCCTCCGATTTGCCTCAGCAGCACCGCATAGTATCCGCCCCTTCTGTCAACTGGGCGAAATACCACCCAGGCTTGCAAAATGCCTCGCTATCTCACGACTGTACGAACGATTACGAAAAAGTGTTCAAGGGGTTGCATATGTTTCCCAACTGACCCCGGCCTGTTATGTCCTGTGTATATTATCACCACCCGTTATAGACCCAGCGTGTCTCCACGTTTGGCCTTATAAATAGCTTACCAATCGGCGTGTAGCCCATGTGTCCATGGCGCTTTAAATAGCTATTCGTATGGTATTACACCTATGTAGCCTAACTAGGCACTAACCTCAAACTATCGCTATGGAAATTAAATGCTTTAGGGTCACAACACAAAAATCAATAGATAAATGTTGATTACTTGATAATTGCCTGTAGCCGCGTTGTATTTGTGTATATCGTGGTCAAGTCATACAGACATGATTTGCCTGCTTAGCAGACCTCATAAAAGGAATATTCATCACTTCTTATTCGTCGTAGCAGTAGCTGGCTCCTCGTCCTCTGAGTCTGTCACAAGAAAAGCATCCAGGGTCACTGGAACATCAGAGTTGAGTGGCTGCCATTTGGGTTCCTCCTTCTGTCCAGGGCTCTTCTCACGCTTCGGCAACAGAGGAGGCTTGTCTTGCTCGAGGTTCACCTTTTGGTTGAAGTCCAGAGACAAAATCTCAGGATCCTCATCAAAACGCTTTGCTCTTTGGTTCTGATTGAATGACAGGCCGCCCAAAGCGCCAAAAAGCTTAGGACCTTGCGCACGGTTTTGGCTGTCTGGCTCCTGTGAAAACTTCTTTGAAAGACCCAGCACCCAGCCGTTGATTGTTGTTTTGGCTTCCTCGAAGCCCTGGGTGAAAGACTCCTTCAAATGGTCAATTTCGTCAGGCGACTCGTCTCCTTGGACAGGCTGCTGGTTCTTGCGACGATGCTGAGCGCGACGCTTCCTGTCCTCTCTTTCGAACTCCTTCTGCAACTTTCTAGCCAAAAGCTCGTCGTCAGTCAATTCCTGCTTTGGAGGCACAGGTGGAGCTGGAGGCGTGATGTCGGGAACGAAGGTAGGATCCAGAATGTAGAGTAAGGCATTGAAAGCAGGGTCAGCTTGGCCTTGGGAGGCGATAAGGACAGCCTGGACATACTTTTCTTCGACATTGGGAAAGGCATCCTGGAGGTCCTTCTTCACCCTAGAAAGTGGTGAAAGCGGTCTTTCAGGTGGAGGAGGCGCACCGCCTTCTTCCTCTTGCTTCAGCTCCTTTGACTCTGGCTCCTTTGGCTTGACTGCTGTGGTTTCGGTCTCCTTGTCCTCAGTCTTGTCTTCGTCTCTCTCTTCCTTATCGTCCTTGGTAGTCTCCTCCTCCGCCAATTCCTTGGACTCGTCCTCTTTTGACTCTGCCTTGGAGGATTCAGATTCAGTTGACTTCTTTTTGTCGGAATCGTCGAGATCAACAGGGGTCGTTGATGCAACCAGCAATTTCTCTTTGGCCATTTTGGTGATAAGGTGAGTATGCTGGTCACAGAGATATCGCGGGGGTCGGCATGGTCGTGCGCTGCCAGATTGCTCCACAGTTAGCATGATCCGCTGTGAGAGACAGAAATTAAGCGATTATGAATTTAGAGAATTCTGATCAGCTTTGTTATGTCTCGAGTTGAATTCTTTCAAGCAAGTAGTTGAGTTAAGTACACCAGCAAGAAAACGCTTAACCGAAGGCTGAGACACAACAATGAACACAGCCTTAGCTTCAATAATCTGCAATTTTTGGATCATACGATGGTTCGGTACTTTTCCCTACGAATAAGTATTACAACATCAATTGTAGATTTCTTGTCGTGTGTGTCTGCATCAGCATCTGACGTTTACGACTTTTTGGAAAGTAGTGACTGTTTTCGCAGCCACTTACAATCAGTGGGCATTATTGGACGATACCAAAACACCTACCATACTCTGAAATCACCAATCACATTTTTTGCCTCCTCAAACTAACAAAACGGAATATAACCCAATAAGTAGTCCTTATGGATAAAATAGATCACACGACAACCATCATATACGTATACATAGTCTGCTGGCGTGCTTCAGTGAACAAGATGCACACAACCTCAACGAGTTACCATTTTGCTAAACACAAAGACAAAATAATTGATTTGGATAATTTTTTGACCATGGTCGCTTTCCGTCTATAAAGATGGTCCTTCCAATATCATGCACGTGACCGCAGGCACATCGCTATATAAGCTGCGGTTCTGCAGAGTTTTTCCTCATTGATAGTAATTTATTCTTCTCCGAAATATGCTAGAGCTTGGTATCACTTTCCGCCATTGATATCATAGTGTGGACAGCGGAGGTAAAACATATGGCCAGGGGCTCCGTGTTGTGTCTGTTTGAGCAGTCACAAGGCGTTCTTGGCCGAAATTCCCCAATCTTCATTCTCTTTTAGATCTCATTGAGGCTACGTTAGGGCAATTGACGGAAGCTCTGGTATTCTTGCTACTGATGGCAAAGTCATTGTATTATATCCATGGTCCTTGAACCTTCCGAACTCTGGTAGTTTGAGACGAGATGATTCATCTCGATTCACATTTGTCGTGGGATACTGACAAATGGTGGCTTCAACTTAATGTGCGAGCCTAATGTTGCCCATGGACGCAGAATTACCTACTGTTGCCGATGAATGTTACCATGACTACAAGGCGACTAGGACCATGGTATTGTTTAAGCCTCACCGAACGACCTCAGAGGAACGATTGACAAAAGTCTCCTATTAGATAGTTGCCTGGTTGGTCTACATTGGCAATGAAGCGTTCTGAGCTCTTGGTTTCCGTATCTGCTAAGCACATCAACGTACCAACCAAATATCATCAGTCACTCACACAATTCAACACCCCAAAAACTGTTCTTCCTTTAAACTGTCTATTTGTACACAGCTGATGCAATTACATAGATGCCGCCTCGAAGGCACTTTTAGGCGTTGTTCTCGGCCTTCAACTTCTCCTTGACTTCCTTCAATTCCGCCTTTCTTCTGTTCAAGTCCAAAATTTCACATTCTTCCCAAACGTGCTTGTCGTGGTGGCAGTCCACGGAGCCGTTGGCACTTTGTCTAAAGAGACACGTCTGGTAGAGGGCAAAGTAGGCAGCACATCTGTCTCTCCACTTTAAAGGCACTTTGTACTTTTGCAAATCGTCCTCGGAAACTGCGGTTAGTAAATTGCGTATAAGACGGTTGAAATAAACACATACGAAGAGGAGGGTATTGTGTGACAGCCATATTTGGTAGAATAGGTAATGGGTGTTCTCGTCCAATGGGGTTCAGTGTGTTTGAAAATGTTGATGGGTGAGGCCTGTGTGCAGGCCGCTATCAAGAAAGCAGAGGTTCCATACGAATGTCTACAAGTAGAAGGGCCGTTGAAACGGGGACGGTGGGAGTCACGCATGAGAGCTTTTGCAAATTCCAGTTGCGTTGAAGGTACAACTCATGTTTTTGGGCAACGGATGGACGGTGAAGCGCATGGGTGGATTAATCTAAAATCCTCATTTATCTCCATCAACCGCTCATTCAACTCTTTTGAACATCCCATTTAGCTTCATCTCAATTCAAGAACTCTTTGTTGAATGCTCCCCATCATTCTCCGATTCAACAGCCTCGTCTCTGTCATCTTACCGGTGGTCTGTATTCATGCTATCTAATGCTTTTCAAGTCTCTGCTGCAACGCAACGTACTGACACTCGTAAAAAGCATCCTTGGTGGCGCTGCAAAAAGAGGTGCCCTTATTGAGACACTTGTTGTACTCGATCCACTTGGCAGCACATTTGTCTCTGTTCAAGAAAGGAACATCGTGTTCGTCCAACTCCTTCTGGGAGGCTGCGGTTAGTAAGAATTGAAAAGTGAAGTACCGTGATCACATACGGATAGGGGGAAACTCGTATGACTGAGCAGCACCCATATTTGTCTTTTGTGGAGGTTCTAACGGTAGATGGAATACGGAAAACGAGCATTTTGATGTTTCTCACACTGAGTGAGATCACGTGCGCTCCAAAGGGTGGAAGTTCTCCAGGTGTTAAATAGTTCCTACAAAGAGATTTTTTGGTGAACAACTTATTGAAGCTATTTTTCAAAAATCAATACATAGTAGTGCTGTGGATTCTCTGGTTTATGGATGTCAGCTCACATGAAAAAGATAGTGCGGTTGAAAAGCGAAGTATGAAGATGTTGGTTTAATTGTCATCACAATAGAAAATATGGTCTCCAGAATCTTTTATGTAGTTTTTTGTAACACTTCAAGAATGGCGACACTGCGAAGTGTACATACCACATCTAGCCAGAAACTATGTGAAATCAAAGCTCTTCACCCTAGATGACGTGAATGGGATTTGCAGCTATGCCATAACACCCTTCTTGGCTATCTTGTAAATTTATACGCCTGAATTGCGTTGTAATGTTTGAGTCATCAGACCTAAGGCAATTTCAGGATTTTGCCGTCTGGAACTTTAAATGGTGCATGCTCTTGGCAACAAAGATTGCGATCTCGTAGAAGCTAAGACTTCACATGGCTGCCCATTAACTTCTAAATCCTGAAACGCCATTGGTCCCTTCCCGGTGCATAACGGGTGATTCAGCTTCACATTGTCACACCATCTTGCACTCGTCACATTGCCCTCAAACTCTAAACTAGCGGAGGTTCAATAGATGTTGACGCCAAAGCAACTGCATTGAAGAGAGTACAACCGTCAATTAACATAGTGATCAGGCCAAGAAACATGGCTCTGAAACCCTTTTCGGAACAACCTAGTATTGCATTCGTGTGCGGACATCAGAAAAGATAAATGGACCACGGTAACATGAATCGTGTTACATTTGATTGGTCGTCACTAATAGTGAAATTATTCCTGTGACGCTCCTCGATGATATTTTTCTAATGTAGTACGTCGTTAACTCCACTTACGTCTCGGAAAATGCGGCGAAGATATTCCAGTATTGGCTGCAACTTTATATCCGCAACCTCACTCGAGGCACAAAGGGATCTCTTTTTCTTCAATTTGAGGCTGATCAGATCTCCAGCCATTCTCTATCGCATTATCTATTTTGTGTCAACTGCTACCCGCCATTGAGTGAGACAGTGTCTCATGTGGTGAACCGCTCTGGATATGCAAAGAGAGCTAAACATGCTGGGCATCGGAGATGTGGAATGCGTTTGTCAATGGCATTGCTGGAGGATGCTTTCGTCGGATAACTAAAAAGGATGGGGTGATGGCTCTTCGCTTCAGGTTTTCAATCTGAAACGGCTTTTCACTGAGTCAATTGCCAATCTTCATGTCACTACAGCCCCACCCTTACATCCACCTACAACCTACAACCTGCTTACTTGAAGCCCTCCATCTCCTTTTCACCGTATCCTCCTTTTTGTACAAATTGGTTTTGCCGCAAACCGACGCCTCGATCGGGGAATCTGCATCAAGCAAGATTTGATCGAGACCGCTCATGGCTTAGCAAACCAGAAAGTGTTGTTTTTAATGCACCCACAAAATTCGGGCAAATCTTACAACACCTAAGTGAAATTCACGAGATCCATGGAGAGACCCCGCCTGTCACACTACGCTATTTTGTGTCGCTTTCACCGGAAACCAGGCTTATGAGGCATTGCCGACGCAAAGTCTCTGTAATTGCCGAGATAAAATTACCCTTTCGGATGTGGCCCGGGTAAGCTCCACGAGGGCTAGTTTCACTGGGAGGAGTTTGGGCTTCACAATGAGACTGGAATCGGGAATACTGGCTGGAATACGGGGAGCAAAGTATCACAGAAAACAATGCCCAAAAGGGTATCAACCGGATCATTGGGCTAGACCAACAAAATCAACACTACACCGTAACCACGCTATTAAACTCCAGCGCCATACTTCTGCACCAACCTTCTGCACCAAACTTTGGGAAACTTACGCTCCGAAAGCTTGTCTTAAATCATGCATGCGTCCCGGCTGACTCTACTCCTCAGCAGATACTTGAGCGTCGCCTCGTGGCAATTCAGCAGCACTTGAGGCGGGAAACAGTGCATTATGCTGGAACCCGTTGGGGCAAACGAGGAGAAAAAAATTGCAAAGATGAAGCCTCATGGCAAGTTCTGCCGATGGATCGTGGAGGTGCCGGAGGATCGCATGTTCCTGAGGGGCATCGACTTCGCAGGCTTAGCGATCACAAAGCAGGTTCCGATGGGAGTGGCTCATTTGTCAGTTTGACTAATTGCGGTGGAAATTCGCGGGAGGGGCTGGTTTTTAAGTTTAAGCTTTAAAGTCAGGAGTACTGGATTCGTCCCATGCAGAGAGGAAGCTGTGTGGACGAAGCTTTACAAAACTCTTCCGAACCAGCTTTGTGTCCGAAATATAGTAAAAACGCATCAGGGCCACACGGCGGATGGCACTCCTGCTTCAAGGGTTTGCGCATCTCCCTGGCGGCTATTCCACAGCAATGGCGGGTATTGAGTGACTTTAGCGAGATGTAAATATGGTGACGATGGGGGCAACCAGGAAAGCATGCAAAAGCTGCTTGAAAGGCTCCCTGGGAAACTTCGATTTTCCAGATCCCCGTCATGACGGCCTGGAAGTGCTTCCCGGGATATATCGTATGCTACACCTTTTAGAGATGCAGAGGACATAAGGTGATTTAGCGCTTGGCGTGGAGGGAGTGAAGGATTGTGGCAGTTTAGAGCGGTATTTAAGTATGGAGAGTAAAAAAGGCGTTGATGGTGATCGACGCTCGCACTTTGAAGATGCAGAAAGATAGCCTTTTACGGCCGACGAGGAGATATGGCACCGTAAACTCGCGGGTTTCTAGAAGTGTCATGTCGGCTGAGAACAACCTTCCTGTTTGGGCCAGGCGCGGGCGCTTAAGCGAGGTCGCCTAAACCAGAACGGTGTAGAAGGTGAAGCTGTGTGCAGTATCACAGCATGTTGCATCGGTTTCGATGCATGTAACACGCATTATCGCGGCGAATTTTTTGGGGGCCCCCAAAGCTCCGGGCGGCTACATAACCAACACTGGCTTCCACGGTGGCCGTTGCAACACCCTACCGGACTTAAGCGAAAGGTCTGCACCTGGGATGAGGTCAACCCCGGAGGTTTTCGTTTCCTGTCACCAAGCGCATGATTCACAAAGGGATCGACAATGCGTGGCGCGGCAGAAACCTCCCTCTCAATCTCGAATAGTTTATCCGAAAAGCACCTGGGGAGATAACGCTGAGCCTATTTCCCACAAGAACCAGATCCTATACTCCTTGCCACGTCTATGCACCAGGTGCTATTTGGAGCAATAAACCCGATCACGCCCAGGCCCTGAGAGAGACCCTGAGATCGTCTGCACACAAGCCCCAGACTTCGAGGCCCTTTACTTTTAGAACCCCATTGTGCCCGTAATAGAGCTGTCTAATCAGAATCGACTTTAGCTGTCTCATTGCATATACCTTAGTATCTTAGCTTGGGTCCTCCAGAGCACCTGATGATCGGAAAGCGCAATCCTAAAAAGCACGGTTAGGTTCTCGTTCTCACCTCTTGCCCAGATCCCGCCCCTAAAATTGCAGAATTTCTCTTAACCTCGCCTGCTGCCGTGGACCTACAGTGACATAATCTCGTGCGCTGAAGCCCTGAGCACGGCGGCGTTGCTTGCATTCGGGCGGTTCAATGCGCAAAATTTATCATAGATTTATGTGTTGGCAAGAGGAAGGCTGTATTTTGCTCCTCCTTTTCTCCTTCTTGCTCATTGATCTTTTTCTCAAATTCATCGTCATCATCGTCACGATGACTGGCTGAGCTGGTGGATGCTTTGTATTTGCTTTCTCGCTGCAGCCGTCGCCTCTTCTAACCATTACTTCGATGCATGAACGAACCTATTGTAGGAGTTAAGATGGAGGGTTTGGAACCACACCGAAGCAAAACCGGACATAAAGGTTTGCTGAGATTGCCGCTGGAGTTTGGCCTGATTCGGAGAGACTGGGGTTCTTCACTGTCTCGAGGGTAAAATGGTGTCGTGCTGTGGGAGGCTAAAGTACTGGAGGAACGACAAAATAGGCATCTTTTGCCTGTGGCGCCGTACAAGAACATTCTTTTTTTTCCAACGGCTGAAGTCGAACCCACGAGCCACTCAGTCGACTGGTTTTGAGTATTTGGACGTCTTTGCCGTGGCACTTCTCATTAACCAACCGGAGATTAACTATCGGAGTATAACCATCAGCGAGGTTGTCGTGGCAATGAACCCCGGAGGGTTTTGTTGAGGACAAAATGCCCAGCGTGTTATCATGAAGCAGATTTCAGGGCTTCTAAAATAGGGGTGAGCTTTGTCTCCATCTGGCTTGGGAAATGTGTATTTTCAGGCCGGGGACGATCACGAGATCCCTTCTCGAGTAAACTAAACCAAGCTTTGGAGGCGCCAAAAGGCTCAAATCTGCACGAACGGGCGTTTCTAGAATGCCTGTAGGGCTTATGGCTGGCTTCCAGAAATCGTCCGATTTCCATGCACCCACTCGACGCACCCCTATAAAACTTAGTGAATTCGACATACCTACAAGGTTTCAACACTCCAGAGTAGTCCAAAACAAACCATAGCCCCGTTACCCCCCTTCGGAAGTACACATCGGTCCCAAAACTTACCGAAAAGCCAAAGCCCCGGATTTTGGACGGCACGTGCTGGATCACGTGCAATTATTTTCCAAGCATAAGATCGGCGTTTCCAGCACGGCCTACATCCTCTGTCGATCATTGACCTCGCCAAGGTATCGCTGAATGCCCCAACACGGACTCCACGCCGACGGGGCTCATATGGATGTTTGGCGTTGCAGCCAAAGCGCATTTGGCGCAAATCTCCATATGATTGGGGAAGCTGGGGAACTACTGGGGTAGGAAAAAAGAAGATTTGGATGAATTTGGCAGCCAGTTTGGGAAACTGAAGCCGTGCCATGTCACCTTGAACTGATGCCAGAGGCCAGTTTGCAACGGCATTTCGACCGCACATTAACCGTCCAGCGTCGGAGCCATTTAATGCAATTGAGCCACAATGGCTGGCAGTTTCTCCATAACCCGGAACTCACAACCTAGCAGCCTCCAACGTGGGCTGCCCTAGCCAACCGACTAACCTTAAAAGGAAAATAATCATACAATTTTAAGGTTCCATAGGGGCGGGGCTAAGAGGTATGCAAACAGTCAATTACACCCAGCCAATCTGATTATGAACTAGCATAGGCGCAAAGATAGCCGCATCATCACGATAGAGCCAAACTGTCTCCTAAGGAAAACACGAGAGAGGATTGGTGCCTGGAATGGAACGGCTCGCTTTATGGAGATGTAACTCCGCCATATAGCACGCGTGCAGCATGCACGGAGTGGCAGGATTGAGAGAGTTTGTGCGGGGGGTGGCACCAGGCGTGCTGCAATGCACGCCAGCGAACGTGCGTGCTGCAGCATTCCATGCACCACATATTTTCCTTTGCCCTTGTGTGCCGCACTGCAGCTCGTCTGCTGCATGCATTTTCACGTTCATGAATTTTATCTCGGCTAATGAAACCTTATGCCTCGCCTGATCAGACCTCTACATACTACCGCCTGTCAAATATATATAACCCACCCGCCCCGTTTTTGCAGCCGTTCCTCGACTCCCCAAACCCACACCTCTCGTTATGCCCGCCGCCACCGCTACCAAAGTGAAGCTTCCCTCCATTTCAGAACTAACGAGCAACTTACTGCCCCAGCAGGATCCTCTCCAAAACATCATCTACTCGACCCCAGCCGTTCTGCCCCTGAACTTGCTGCCCGTGCTCAATCCCAATCCCCAGCGCCACTTCCAAAGGCAGCACAGCTATGACCTTATGCAGCCTCCTCCTCCGGTGTCGTCTTCTTACTACTCCTATGGCCAGGCGCCTCCTCATCTCCAGTACCAGCTGCCTCACTACGTGCCCGTGTACTACCCGCTGCCTCCCATGGTGAGCCTGCCTCTGGCTAAATCGGCTTCGGACTATAGGGTACCGGAGATCATCAACAAACCCATGAACAAGTGTCACAGATGCGAGACTACGGAGACCCCGGAATGGAGAAGAGGACCCAACGGGTTGCGGACGCTATGCAACGCCTGCGGGCTCTTCCACGCCAAGTTGGTCAGAAGAAAAGGGGCAGCGTGGGCCGCCGAGGAAGTGCTCAACAACAAGGTGTGCAAGGGGAAGAACGGAAGACGGATTCTGGTGAAGAAACAGGCGCTAGACGAGTCGAAGAAGAGACTGAAGCAGGCGCAGGTCATTGAGATTCCTCCGCTTCCGTATCAGCAGCAACTACAACAACAGAAACAGCAGCAGCAGCAGCAGCAGGCTTCTCCTCCACCATCCAGCACTCCTGTTTCCACAAGCTCCTCATCGTCCTCGCCGGTGTACCACGAATACCCCGTGTACAGGTGACAAGCCGACGTCCATTCACAATTCAAAAACATTCAATTCAGGTCTGGCGACCTCGCCCTCGGGCATTTATAGAAGGAAAATTTAGGTACACATTGACACTCGTCGTAGCCAAAGGTCCTGTCAGAAGACTGGCCAGGCCCAAACTCCCCTAACGGGAAACAGGCGCCACAAACGTGTTACAGCTCCTGCCACCGACTTGCCCGTGTAGGTGACATCGGGTTGAGAGCTTTGGTATAGCAATGGTTACGCCTCCCTATCTCCGGGTCTTCTGCAAATTAAGACATGTAACATCAAGATAACCGTCCAGACGCTGACTTGTGAGGCAGGATGGGCTGCATAACGACGCCAGCTCGAGGACGATGGAATAACCTAGTGTATTGACGGAACACCGGTATAAGACCGAGCCAATGCGCAGCCTACGATAAAGCTTGCCGCGTTGCAGGAAGGCGGTAGCAAAGCGCAATTTTATCACGGGTGCATAGCCAGACTTTCAAATACACAAAGGGCGAACTTTGTGGCACTGCAGACTTAGAAGGCTTCGACGAAGATGTGCTTGTTTGGAGCGACGGAGTTTACGCTCTCCCAGAAGAAGGAAATAGCAATGTGTTGATGTGGGGGACAGGCGGCGAGGTTAACGCACAGCGCC
The DNA here is from genome assembly GCA_026585945.1 of Candidozyma vulturna. Lineage (NCBI taxonomy): Eukaryota > Fungi > Ascomycota > Pichiomycetes > Serinales > Metschnikowiaceae > Candidozyma > Candidozyma vulturna. The sequence goes on along the minus strand of CM048833.1, from coordinate 106,489 downwards.
GCATGATGTATCCGGTAATGCAGGGATCTGCAATAGGCTCGTGAGAGGGCTGGATGAGCATGCAAGACGCCGATTGAGTAAGAGATCAAACGGGCAGGTGGCTTTGGTGGGCAAAAAAAGCCTCCCGCGTCTCGGGCATTATTGCGCTGTTAAGGTGGCTCAGATCCATGGGCAAACAAACTTAGTTCAATGGGTGAACCGCCCTCCATTCCAACACAATCTGGTAATCGATCTGGCGCCCGATCCTCTGTTTTGTGTTCGTCCGCTGGTTGGAAAAAGCGCAACTTTGCTTTTTAACTTAAGGGCGCCATAACCAATCGCAATTATGATTCAGCCAGGATGACTCGCTTGACTCAGCACCAATGCGGTAACTCCCATCGGTAGATTTGTATCACATGCATCGCTGGCCAGGGCGCTCTCCGGCTTGATCATTCATCATACCATTGAAGGTATTTTCTAAAAAACAAATAGTCACCTCCACCTTGCTAATTATTGCTCCGCTCCGTCTACTCTAACCATCAACAGGCACCATGCCTCTTCCACAATAGGAAAACGACAGCTTCATTGTCTCGCGACAATAAGGCACTCATTGTCCTCGAGAGATGAAGTCCGCTGGTATGTCGATCGAGCTATTGGATTATGAATTTGCAATCACAAAGCAGAGTTAGTATCCTAACCATTCCTTTTGCCTCGGAGATATCATGGAGCACCTCGTGGTCCACAAATAAGACTGGGTGCTTAGCCAGTGCGGCAGACTCCAGAGTACTGTTTTTTTTTTTTTTTTTTTTTTTTTTCGTTTTGACGTCCGGTTTAGAGAGGTGCGGTCGCCCTGCGAGTGAGACAAAGGAGGGGCGGCTTTTCGGCTCATTCACATCCTGCAGGCACGCGACCAGCTGCAACCCGGTCTTCTGGAAACTCGTCAAGATATTTTTTAGCTCGCTGTAGAAACCTTGCATGCCTCTCACTCTCGCTTAAAAAAAAAAAAAGCTTACATTCGCCAAGAGACTATCCAAGTGAAACTCTGCCAAATAAAAACGGGCACTAATCTAAAGGTGCGATTCCGTTCATCGGAATTCAACAATCTCTTTGTTGGATGTGTGAGATCATGGAACATTCTTTACTTCTCGAAAACAAGTTGAGCTAAAACCCCATAGTCTGCTTGCAATAGCCGCCGATCGCTCCATTGTGGAGTGATTTGAAACGCAATTATGCGCTCGCGTGCTGATATTTTTTCGACCAACGCTGGGATCTCCCATGCGTTGAGGCTCCGTAGATTGTTTCTAGAAACGTAGATCCAGCTCGTGAAAACTAAAGACCCCTCAACATCCAAATATAGGCATATTTTGATGTAAGGCGGCGTACATGCATGAGGCGGCCGTTAATCTGAAGCTCATTGAGATCACCAGATCATTCATTATTCTCCACAAGTCACCCATCGGTCAATCTGCCATTGTGGATCGCAGGGGCGTCTCTTAAAGTCGCCCAAACTCATCCCGCCCTCGCTCTCCGCTGAGGACACAATCGCCATTGTTAGCTTAGACACGAGGGGATAATCATTGTCATAGGGCGCATCAACGGCATTGTCTTGCGGATAACTTTACCGTCATCAGCGGGATTAGCTTTTAGATCGCGCAACTTATGATCCTCTTGTTTCATGAAACAAGCCTTCCGGCAAGAATTGCTGCATTTTCACGGTGCCAGCAGCTGCAAGTAATCGTACTTCCGCCATTGGCTCATTGTTTGTTGAGTACGTGCTCGACTGATTCTAGAACATTGTCAAACACCCCAACATTAGGCTTGTGCTTTATCACCGCCCAGTCATCGTCCTTGAAAACGCCCGTCCGTAACAAAACAGATCGCCATCCGCAAGCATTGGCGCCGGCAATATCAGACTCTGGATTGTCGCCCACCATGTAGATCTCTGAAAATGGCGAATTTTTGGGCCTGACGTGCAATTTAGGAATAAACCCGTGGTCTTTGTGTCCATGAATGATTTTGTGCCACTCAATAAGCACCCAATGGGCATAGTCGTGCTGAACAGGGAAAGGCTTCCCCAAAATAGTCAGCTCGAGGTTCTGTTCTGGCGTCAAGTCATTCATGTCGGCATAAAGGCGTTCTACCATCATTCGAAAAGCCCCCTGACCGAAACGAGGCAACACGTAATCGTTGGCCCATACAAAGTCGTTGTTGCTGAATGCAATAGGCACAGAAGGTTTTGGTGAACGCTCGCCGAGGCCTCTCTTGGTCCCGACAATACCGTTTTCCGAGTTGATGAGGTCCATCACGATCTGCAAGTCCGTGCCCATGTCCCTAGGATCGTTGAAGACCAACACAGCATCAAATGGAATACACAAGTCCACAGTACGGGCCATTGTGGCCAATTGCTTTTCCAGATACCTGTGGTGTGGAGAAACAGCAGGGTCCAGTTTCACGATATCCATTGGCACCACCACGTCCTTGTACCCGTACTCCTGCGCCACATAACGAGCTTTATCATCATTTCCGCCGACAACAAGGACCCTTTTGTATTTGCCCTCTTGAGCCCACACTCTCATCGGTGTATGGCTTTGGACAATCTGAAGAGGCGATAAGTCTATTTGAAGTTGTTCCGAAAGGAAGTCAACTCTGGATTTTTCAGAAACACCGCCGCCGTTGGTCAAAAGAATGAACGGGATTTTGTTTTTGTTGAGAAGATCGAGAGATGCGTGAGCCTGTGGGATTGGCTTTGATCCTCTCATGAGTACTCCGTCGATATCGAACACAAACGCCACATCTGAGCGAAAACGGTATGATGATAGTGCTCTAGGAATGAATGCGCGTTTTGAAAGCTGCTTTAACGTGGGTGCCAAAAGCATTGTGGAACGGAAAGGTCGGTATCGTCTATTTGAGATAAGGTGTTCTGAAAGTGTTGATATCGCGCGCAGTATGATAGGTAGGAGGTGGTGGTATTTGGAGCACGAGGGGTATAATAAGCCGATTTTGAGCTATGATTAGAAAATGTCATTGAGTGAGGCCATTGAGTGAGGGGAGAAGCTTCAAATAAAGCACTTTTGATTTTCCTGGACTTGTGCTTAGATGGTTATTCTAATGGCTGCAAAATCACAGACGGTCGACAGTGCATCACAACTTCTGATAGTGGACCATCCAGCTCTGAAATTATTCGTTTGATCTTCGATTTTAGGTTAGAGGAATGCTCTAGAAACTTTAAAGCTCTGTAGCTTGAACCCTATGTCATGTTACCCGTATAGCTTGTTAGAATGCTCTGTGCATCCATGGTAAATCACGAATAACACAAAGATAGAACTTCCTTGACTTTTAAATGAAAAGGGATGCACCTGAATACTGACAAGGAAAGAGCTTGTTGTGGTCTGTCGGTAAGTCAACACCTTGAGCGGTTCTCTTGTCTATCCGAGAGACCGTGAATCCTGTTATACTTTGCATCACTTAGTGCCCTTCTTCGAGTCAGAAAACTACGTCTAATGAGTAAGTTCACGTCTATTTGACACCCTTGATATTAATGTGTATCAAGAATTCCTACCGTGTACCTAAAATGGCAAATGAAAGGCCATATCACTTGTGCATTGCATTTATGAAAGTTCTCGAATTCGAGTCCGCAACTTTCGCTTTATCCTTTTGGGTTCTGGTATGCTTATTATGCCAAAAAGCCACCTCCACCCAACTACAGCTTCAAACTGCTCCACTGTCTATGCATTCATCTCTACTTACTTCGCAACAACCGGAACCTTCAAGTCGGGAGTGAGCGGCTCAGCAGCAATTCTTTCACCCTCCACTGGATGACTCAATTGTTGCAAAAATCCGCTCAACTTGGGCTCGAGTGTACCTTCCTCAACAGTCCAGTCCTCGTCGCCTTTCTTCGTCAAAACATGGCAGGCGTTACCTGCAATAAATAATCCCGGTGGTCTCGAACCCAACGCCTCAGTAGCTGCTGCCGCCTTCTCCAATGTCGTCCGAATAACCCGCTGGTCTGGACAGGAGGCCCGCTCCACGATAGCCACGGGAAGATCTGCTCTCCAGCCTTTCTCCTCGATCAAGTGAGGGATCAACAGAACAATTCTGTGGAGAGCCATGAGAAACACAGTCGTACGGGACTCCACAAATTCTGGAAGGTTCGGAAGAGCACCACGGCGTCCGGTTCCAGTGCATATAAGTACCTGATCAGCAACCTCACGGTGGGTAGCAGGGATATTCAGGTATACGGGTGCTGCCAAGGCAGAAGTGATACCAGGAAGAACCACGGGCGGGAAGCCGTGTTCGGTGAAGAAATTAAACTCTTCACCTCCACGACCAAATATGTACGGATCGCCCTGTTTCAACCGCACCACTTTGTCACCCTTTTGGAGGGCATCAAGCCCGATCTCCAAAAGCTCCTGCTGGGCACGCTCAGCGTTTCCAGGGAACTTTCTGGCAATAAATAGTCTGGTGCTCTTTTTGGGGATGAGATCAAGCACCTGTTGAGGAACTAGCTTGTCTGCTAAAATGAGGTCAGCAGAGTGGATTTCCTGAAGAGCTCCAAGCGTAAGCATAGAAACAGAGCCCGGACCGGAACCCACGAGAGAAAGTTCTCCTTTCTTCTGGAGCTTCTGTCTCTTTCTCTGGAGGCTTTCCTCCTTGTCTTGTCTGTACTGCTCCTTCAAGTCCTCCAATGAGATCTCTGCTAGTTTTGAAAGCGGATAATACTCCACAATCTGAGAAAGCCAGCGGGACCGCTGCGAAGCCTGCTGCAGTCTGGTCATGCTGAACTCCTTGACTAGCGAATTAAGCTTACTGGTGGTTATGGCGTCATCATCGTGGCCGCCCACTTCTTCAATATCGTCCTCCTGAATCTGCTTTCGAAGCTCGCCGACTCTATCGCAAATTGCAGCAATGTTGGGTGGCAAAGAGGAAACAAGCTCTCTTTTGATTCGGGACGCCAATTTGCAACCTTTTCCTGATGTTGTCACGCCAAACTGGAAGTCGCCAGCGGTGTGCGTGGATAGCAAGGTGAAGGTGCTGAGTTCGGCCGAGTCGGTGATGTTCACAGGAATCCGTAGCCTCTTGCAGTCTTCAGATATCTGTTCCTTAAGACACAGCTCCGTGTGAGATAAGGTGACAAAAACCCTGTCCACGACATTGTCGACATCCGGGCGCCCAAGCTGTTGAAGAAGCGTCTTCGAATACTCCTCCTTCACATGTTTCACTTCGTCTTCCTCGATAAGTCCCTGAAGGGTTTTGGGAAGCTCATCGGAAACTTCGATAAGTATGGGGGATGCTCCAGCAGCCAATATGGCTTTGGCTCTGATGGCAGCAACAGGAGCCTTTCCACCAACGATCACGTGCAGTTCACCAGCACAGTTGAGTGACGCTAGAAGGGCCATAGGAGGTTTGGGGTTTGTGGATGGATCCTGCTTGGTTATGTACTTTGCAGCCGTCCTGATTAGCTACTCGCACGTGAGTGTTGCACGTGAGGGGATGTAATCAGCACGTGACTCGAAGCAGATGCCTAGTCACGAGCCCATTATCGGATGATGTGTATCACGTGCTGTTGTTCACGTGACTCCCGTCTCCCGGACCAAATTTCCCCTTCCGCGTGCGGCCCGTAATGTAATATAACAATTACAACGCGGGGCAAGTCCCAGCGTGCGGGCGGGGCATGGAGATAAGTGAAAACTTCGGTTGCAAAATCTTAACACATTCTGCTGCTACGCTAAAGCCTTCGTGCTGGCGAAAATCCCAGAAGAAAAAGAAAAGAAGAAAGCAATATTGCCCGCCGCGCATGGAAAGCAATGCATGGGCCTGCCACAGAGAAAGCTTTTTCACTCGGTCTGGTCCAGTCGACAGAGCAACCAATGGCTAAAGCGGACAATTATAAGCGGCTTCTGCTGGCGGCCTGGCACGCCTTTCAGTTTAGCTTTTACGGCAACTGGCGAACCTTAAAGGGGTATTTCACCTCCCACCAACATCGTGATCGATCACAAAGGCGCCTAAATTAAGGGCTTCCGAATGCCGAAAAGTGGTCCATAGCAAAATAACCGCGTGAGCCTCGGCGGGCGGGACAGAAAGTAGGCTTCAGAGGATTTTTGATGTTGGTGTGGGCTCAGTCCAATGGGCGTGGGGGATGCTTTTGGTGGATGTTGACTTTTCACCAGCTCAGGGCGACTTTCCCGGGTCACGCGCCGATGGGCACCTTGAAGCTGGGGCTGTGATGAGGCTGGTGAGGTTTCTGACCAAAAATCATGTTTCTATCGAAGCTTCTGATGAGGAAGAAAGATGGCTGCAAAATGGGACCAAACAGAGCCCTCTGATTGAAATCACTGGAAAGGCAAGGGGTTTTGGTACACCCGTGCACCAAGACACTGGCGGTGACGATCGGGCGGAAAGTAGGGCCGTTGCAAGCACAGCGGCTAAGTTTCAACAGGCTAGTTCCCATGGTTATGTGGGTAAGGGTCGAACAAATGTCGCGCGATGGAGTGTCGCGATGTCGTGGACAGACCCACTGCAGCGCTGCATCTCTCAGTATATCCACATGAGGCGAATGAGGCGTGCATTTTTTTGCTTCTCTCTTTGCAACCAGCTCTTCTTCTCAAGAGCTACACACTGAATTCTGCAAATCCATGCCTCCAAAAAGACCGTTAGGCTTGGGCAAGGCTGCCCGGGCGAAAAAGCAAAAAAACGAAGCCGCAAGCGAAGACGGAGCTCAAGATGGCACCTCTGATGCTCTTGTGGCTAGTGAAACGAATGGATCAAATGCTGAAGAATCCAACGAGCTTACCGTGGAGTTGGGGGCTGAAATAGATGCAAACGACGCCGTGGGCCAGTTGGCCGCCTTGTGGAGAACTTATTTTGTTCTGGAGGACAAGAAAGAGCTTGTTCTCAACGGCATCATCCACGAATGCGACCGAATCTTGAGAAAAGCCCATCTGGACAAGTCAGACAGCGACGAGGAGAATGTGGACATCACGGGCCGTTTCTACGCCATCTACGCGTTGGCGCTTTCCAACTTGGCCTTCTTCCACACGGAAGAAAGAGACAAGGTGGAGGCCTACTTCACGGAAGCCATGGACCGTATAGCCCGGGGCGAGGAGCTTTTCCCAAACTCTGTAGACATTCTTTTTGCCAAGGCACGGATCATGATTAACAAGATCGCCTTGACGGTGATTTCTCGTTTGGATACCGAGAGCAGAGTGGGTGCAAAATCTCAGACAGGTGCTCAGCTTTTGGACGAGTGTCTTGCCCAGTGGGAGAAAGCCGAGGCCATTTCTGGTGAACTCAACCAGTACGACTACTACAATATCGAGAGCTTGGATTTCCTACAGGCTTTGGACGACCTCCTTGATGTGGTGGACAACTTTGGCCAGGAGCACATGGAAGGTGAGGACTCTGACGCTGAAGATGACGCTCCGGAGCACAGGTTGGACGAAAATCACCCGCTTTTCTCCATCAAGAACACAGACAAGTACAACCGATGGTGGAGAGATCACCTGATCATCTTCTTGGGCAATTTGGACAAACGTCTAGCCGGTGAAACAAAGAAAGACAAGGACCACCCGTTGACCACCTTGCGCAGGGAATTGTGCAAGCGCTTGGGCCAGTCCTACCTCATGGAGGCCGAAACTCCCTCCAACGTGTACACTACTTTGACCTACTATGCCAAGGACAAGAAGGACATTGACGGTCTTTCGAAGGACGAGGCTCAGAAAGCCAGTCAAAAATTGTACCTGACGGCACTCAAGTACTTGAAGGATTCGCAAGACGAGGACGAGCCCGAAACCTGGGTGAATGTGGCCGAGGCCATGATTCTGCTAGGAAATGTCCACGACCTTGACAGTCCAGACCAGGAAAAGGCCTACAAGGACGCCGAGGACATCTTGGTGAAGGCCAACAACGCTACGAACGGTAAATTTGATGACATTTTGCATAACTTGTTGAATAATTGATAGCATTGCCAGGGACTAATGACTTTTGTATAGTAACGATCGGCTCACTGTTAAGATTTTTTTAGAAGCGTTTCAATGATGAATTTTGGTGACGAGTGGAAGAAATGCGTTAAGTGATGACAGTGTTGAGTCTAAGAGGATGTTGACTCATATTCATGGACCCAATTGTCTGGGAGGAATGTTTACTCTAGAATGATAAAAAAGGTTGCTAAGCAGGATTCGAGACTAGGGATAAATGTAATCATTTTAATTTGACAAATTGCTTATTCCACTTTATCTATTATATTGCCCATCATCTACTAATGCTATAGACGGATTCTTTGGCAATCATGACTGCTTCAACGAAACGTATTTTGATCTCTCATTTCTTCATATTCCCACTCTGAACTCTCTACACTGTTCTACATTCATCTATCATTAACGTGTTCATCGTACAAAGGTATGAAGCAGGCAGGCTCTATCAACGGCACGGTGTCTCACACTCTAGATGCAATGGTGCTCTCGCTTTGGAGCTTCATGGCGTTTCTTTCGTGGGCATCGTCCTTGCAGTATTGCAACCCTGTGCAAGCGTGGTCCTCCAAAAGCCTGTGCTTGGCGCAGAACTTGCCGTTGCAGTGGCCACAGTCGCCCACCATTCTGAGAGCAACCGATGAGCACAGACTGAAGGAGCAGCGGTTCTTCTTGGATTTCTTCTTCGTGGCTGCCACGGGCGCCTTGGCCGGAACCAGCGCCTCGGGCGCCTCGGCGGCGTTCATGAGAATGACAGTATTGTGGGGGTTGGAAGGCACCATTTCAAAGGTGTCTAGCGTCTTGTAGTAGGGGACCAAACGGGCACCGTTGTAGATGAGCTTGAAGTCGGAAGGCAAGGAAGTGTCTGGCGGGCATCCGACCTTGGCGGCGTTGGCAAGATCCTCAACCGTGGAGTTGTCTGGGACTGTGACCGAGTAGGAGACCTCGGTGGATAATCTGAATGTGATTTTCATGGCTGAAAGCTGGTATTGGAGGGCTGCGGTTTGAAAAGTCTAAAACAGCGGGTGGTTGGGCGGTTTTATGTGTTTCGGTGAAGCAAATCAGGAAAAAGATGTAGTGGCAATAGGTTGTGGCTCGGGCGATAGCGGATCAGCGATAACAGGCGGTGTTGTATGCAGTGCGGCGTAATTGCTGGGCCGATGTGGAGTGTGAAAGTGTGGATAATGTGGGAAAACGAAGAAAAAGAAAAAAGGTGGAGTTTCACGATTTGGTGTTTCTTTTATGGTGGATCGCCAAAGTTTGATCTTGTGGGTGTTGTCTTGTGATGGCTGAGTCAGCGGTCACGAGCATACCGAGCGCCTTGTTGCATCACACTTTGGAGAGACAAAGAGGAAGGAACAGCCATATACGAGAGGCAGGTGGAGGTATTTTCGGTAGTGTTGGTTGAAACCGACCATGTGTTGTTTTGATGTTCTGATATTTTCAGGTTTCGAAGGACCATTCGGGAAAGCGCCTTTGGCGCCAATGACGTAGGACATTCTCAGGCGGGCCGATACTTTAGATATTTTCGGACCTTGAGGATTAAGAAATTTCGGAATTTTCAACCCTACTATGCGTGGAATGTAGAATACACGGGACCCTTCCCGATACGAACCATGTGATCGGCGGACTGGTTTCCGTTGTTGCACTCAATCCTGGGACGCCTTGCAAAAAGAAACAAGCGACGACAACCTGAAACCACGTTTTTCACGAACATTGTGAAGTTTCTTAAAACCGGCATTGCGCTGGAAAAAATCTTGTATTATCTCGGTCCACCGGATTACAGCTACAGGTTCCCCGTCGGCTTCAACAGGCAGAGTGCAGATACTTCACTTTCGTGTGTTTTGCAAATTTTTCATTTCATCTATTCATTATTCGTTATTGGCGGCCGGCCGCCGTATTGTAGAAATAAACTTTGCCACACCAAAAACACTGCGCCCTGCTCGTCCAGGCTTGCCAGGCTTAGATCGAAGTCAAAGCCAAAAACACGGCCGTGGGTCCATAAAGGGTAGTTTGATTGGTGAAATAGCCTTTTCAACACGTCTGGCATCAACAAAGCAAACCTCGTTGGGAAGCTTGATTTGGGGTATGTGAATGCCGAGGCTTAAGTAATGTTTATCATCCGAGGTCCGTCGAGATTTCACGATTGGAGCATCACCCAGTCAGGGCAAATTCCAAAAAGTTCTTTTCAAAAGTTTATCTTTTCATCTTTCACGAGTGATTTGCTGTGTTCAGTTTCAGCCGTGGGGTGGGTAGCATCGTATGATCAACATCCACAACATCAGCAGACTACCATGGACGAGTAAATCCTTGACTCTTCAAATCCACCTCTTTGCTGCTTCCTAGAAAAACACGAAAATGCTTCTGGCATAATCCAGTATTTGTTCCGTTCTTCACCGTCCATCGTTTTCACCCCACAAACAACAACTTCATCATCTTCATCTCTTCATTTCTTCAATCCTCACTTCTTAAAATCGATGTCAATAGCCTGGACAATCTTAGGAACCCACGGCTCTTCCTCCACAACTTCGTCTGTTCTCGTAGACGACATGGAGCACCTGGTCACTCTCAACTTTGTATCTGCTGGAATAGGCGTGGCGGCAGCCAACGCCAACAAAAACAAGAAAAGCTTCATGGCAGAGCCGAACTGTAAAAAAAAAAAATAGTTACGAGTGCTGTGGTCTACATTGGCGCCATTTATCTCATGGCTGCAACGCACCTAAAGCTGAGCCTTTTCGGCCGCACTGCCAGGGCTAGGCAACATTTTTACCCCAATGGGAAACGCATGTTAGGCAAAGGGGCAAAGTTACGATCGGCCGCCACAAGCGTCTGCCCACGTTTGTTTTTTTTCTGCTCTTCTGGAAAAGGCTAAAACGTCGGCTTAGGTTATTTTCCGTGCCCCGTTCAGGCCTTTTTTTCCCTTCCTAGCGTGATTCGCCCTTGCCCGAGCTCTCACCAATTTTCGTATGTTGTTTTCCAAATATTTGTTGCAACTGTGCCCCATGCAGCAGTTCCTAACACAGCCCTTAACAGCGCATCGCCTCTTAAGCGAGCCAGCAAACCCCAGATATCACCATCCCTTATAAATCTCGTAGATATTCAATGCACTATAATAGAACCGGAAGCCCCCCTGGCTGGTGGATCTCTCCGACGCACTCGCCCAGCGTTGCACCCAAAAGCACCTCACTGCAAGGTGGTGCAAGATCAACAACAGTCTGGCCGCTCAATGCCCAGCTTCTTCACCGCGTTATCATAACCAGCAGATTCATCTCCCATCACAGCGATTTCCGCTTTTCACATTAGCGCCAGGCTTAGCATTCCAGACGTCACGGTTGCAAATCACCGTGCAACCAGCAACTGCACCCGATAAACTTCTCCTGTTCTTCACCACCTGTTGGCCTTCTTCTTCATGGCAGTACGAAGCCTCAACCGAGCATTCTCTCTCCTTTCGTCCTCGTCGTCCTCAACTTCACGTTCTGTTTCCTCTACGTCCAAGTCCTTCTCCTGTGTTTCCTGCGTGATATCACTTACGTCGGTGTCGTCCTCCAGGGTCGTAGTATCCTTCTCGTCAACAGAAGAGAAAATCGGAATGTTGCTCAAGTTGTCGAGCCAGTAGGACTCGCTTCTAGAATACACCAGACCCAGTTCCGGTACTGCCTCCACATTGTCGTTCTCAAGCACCTCTCCAAGATCGCTCGTGCTCTCGTCGATCCGGTTGTATTCGCGATAGAACTTGTCGTAATCATCAAAGATCAGGGGCCCGTACTTTTCACAGAACTCCATCACTTCATGGGCTAGCTTCCTCCGCGTATTCTTGAGTTCTTCAATCTGCACCATATCCAGATGGTGCGATAACATTGAGATCAAGAGTGGCTTCAACGACTTGTATGTATCCACGCAGCTCTCGCCCGTTCTCAACGATGCATAGGTTGTGAGCACCATCCACAAATACATGGCGATGAAAAGAATTATGAGGGGAATCTCGTTTCTGACAAATTCACTTGCAGACCTTAAAAGCCAACATGCGATGGTAGCCCAAAAGATGTAAAGAGCCGGTGCAAGACCAAGAGCCACCAAGATCTTCCATGTGCTTATCACGTCATTTGCCTTGATTTTCACCACCGATCCGGCCAATGCCTCCTTTGCCTTTTCCTTGGAAATACGGCGTGATACTATAAACACTGGCGCAAACATAAACACGCCTGGTAACGAAAGGAGCAAGAAGAAGAACACCCTGAATGAACGTACTGCAAAACGGTAGAACACGACCCATCTATTGGAGCTTGTGAGGTCTTCGACCTGATGGTCGTGTAGCGACATGGCCATGAGCATCTTGTTATAGTGGTAGACATTATCTCTGAGGTGAGCAACGTCGGGCCTATGCTTATACTTCTGATAGCCTTTCATGAGTCGCCTGTTCATCTCCACTACCAATGGCAACGGAATATGTTCTCGGTTAGCAGCCGTGTACAATCTTCTTGCTGCTTGGATCACCATGAGTGTGTCGAAATCATCGCAAGTGACCGTCACTTCCTTGAGTCTCAATGTGATCAATTCTATCAACTTGTTGACAACTTCCCTGGAGTTCTGCTCATACTTGATGCTATCCTTTTTGGTCACACGAATGGGCTTACCGTACTCCACCACAACTCTTGACCGGAAACGATGTGGATGGAAGTAGTTGAGACCCACAGGAATGATGTTGACAACGGCGTCGGGGTCATCAGACTTAGAGACGGCTCCCAATGCCATAATACCCACACCGGGCTTCAAAGGGAGCAAACCCGGTCTGTCATGCAGCCCTCCTTCTGGAAAAATACCCATGACCTTGCCCTTGTTGAGATGGTTGAAGACGTTATCAAAAACTTGGTGATTGTCAACATGAGGAGCGGTCTTGTAATTCGTTCCGTTTGTGAGTAAATCTATGATTTGCTTGTCACGCTCGGTGGACTTCTCAAAGTTCACCTTGAAAGGCTTCTTCAACACAATTCTTGTGTCAGAAACTACCTGGTCAATCTGAGCGTTACCCAAACTATTGGGAAGGCCCAAAAGGCCCTTTGGTTCGGCCTCCTCCGTAAACTTGGTTCCCTCGCCGATGATGTCGACGTTATCTCCGTCAGGATCAAAGTTCTCCACTTTAATTGTCCCCAGAGCAGGTTTGACCAAGTCCTGAGCCCTCTCCACAGGAATTGCGCTACACAAACGGGCAGCTGTGCCAATGAATCCTCTTCTATAGGACTTTGCTGCTGTGAGTAGCGAAATTCTTCGTCCGGAGGTAGCTCTGGTTGTTGACATCACCACCAATGGATCGACAAACTGGTTGTGGTGAGGAGCAATGACGAAGATTATTGCACCCTTCTTAGGGATATTGAAGGTACCACGCAGACGGATGTCCCTGAAAAATGTGTGGATTACCATGTTGAAGAACCATATCACTAGGTCGTACGAGAGCATCAACAAGATGGTTTTGAAGAGCTCAAGAGGGCTCCTCTTCTTGCGGTGCTGGGCGGCCTCGGGATCATTGAAGAGCCCGTCAATTGGATTGATTGCCATTTCCAGATTACCCATTGCTCGTAATTTCAGTGGTTGTTGGAGGATTCTTGTTTGAGATCGAGGGGGGTATAAATCCTGCCGATGGTCACGTGTATCGAGACGGGCTTGCTGTTTGCGGAAGATTTTCTGGGGAAGCTGCAAATCCTTCTGAAAATTCGTAAACTTGAAAATATTTCTTTGATATTCTTACTGAGTGCCTGTTCTGTGTTTTTGAAAAGTCCTGAATTGTGTACTTAGTGCGATGTCTGCAGGGCTTTATAGGTGCTCGCCGGGGTAGGCCGTCTTAGGTTTCGATGTGGGGGGATTCAGGTGGGTAGTAAACATTCTTTGATCTTCCTTCGGCGTACATCTTGAGGTCAGTGGCCGAACGGCGAATGTGCCGCAATTGGCCATTCGCCAAGACTAGCAGCTTGAAAATATCAGCATCATGCCACCGAGCTCTTCAAAGTTCCTAGTTCGACAGGCACGTATTTTTTAGCCATGAACTGGCGTAGCCTCGTAGATTTGTGATTGTGGCAATTGACTCCAAATATGGTGAGATGCCGAAACCTATGAGGTTAAATGTTCGGGCCCGTTGTAGCAGATCTGTGGCCCAAGTTGCAGAAGTTGACCCAGGAGGATGACTCGAGCCTGAACCTTCCCATTGCCCATTCTATGTCCAATAAAAACCTCGGGAATCTCCTCTGCCTTAATCCTCTCCGGCGGGCACCTCATCCTTGAGGATCTTGTTCAACTTCACCTTCAACTCGGTCTTATCGTCTCCTCTCAAAGCGTCTCTCACGAAAAACACATCCGTGTCAAGCTGCACCATCTGCAAAGCGCCCCTTAACACTCCACAGTACAACTGAGAGTACCAAAGCTCTTTTTGGATCTTGGGGTCCAGCGTGACAGGAAGTTCGACGAAATCAGCAAGTGGGTTCTCCGTGAAAACCAACGAGAAGCTCTTGCCGTCGGCGCCGAAATTCTCCACAGAGGGCGTGATGTTGAGGAACATCTTGAAACCAACTTTGCTGATCATTTCGGCTGTCTCCTTGAACAGCAGGCACCGCTGGGCACCAGTCTTCGCTAAAAACTCCTCAATAAGGCGAAGCCCAATGTTGTATCCCATTCTATCAAGCTGGCGGTTGACTTCAGCATAGTTGTTGTTCAAGTCTCTACAAAGCTGAGCCACCACTGATCCGTAGGTGAGCGTGAATAGCTCTGTGTTCTATTGTTAGTTGGAGTGTTGAAGTTGACTTGGTTGGCACATACGATCTTTTCGGGGGTGTTCTTCCAGATGCTGTCAGCGGAATACTTGGATTTCGACATAAGAAAGAAGTTGGTGATTTGTACTGCACGCGTTTGGGTTATTGGTTGGAGTCCGTCTGTGGTGGTATAATGTCTATGGAAGTGGAAAAGAAAAAAGAGCGGGGCTTGGGCTTTTGCAGAGCTCAGTTTTAAGTGGTAAGTACATTTGGTTTGTTTTTTTTTTTTTTTTTTTTTTGATGATCTTGAGGGTATTTGGGTATCTTCGTCCAAGAGGCTGCGAAAAATCACCGTATTCCCTTTCAGAAGACTACTACTTGTCGTATAAATTCTTATGGATCTTTTTCATCTTCTCAACTGTCGTCGCTTTTGTCGGTGTTGTTCTATGGATGTCTTCTGAGAACTGCTCGCAATGCACTGGTCAGCGTACTTCACTGAATAGAACAGCTCTTGTGTCCAACCAAAGTCTTCAGCCGTTGACTAAATCATTAATCTTCATCTCTGTATTAGACATTGGTAGTAACACCAGCAGGCTGGCTCTCAATGATGGCGGCTTCTTCAAGCTTTATCATAGTAATAGGATCGATTGCTTAAATGTTCAAATTCTCATGTAGTAAATCCAACTTTCTGCTCAATTACCTCCATGAGAGCTATTCTTTACTATCCTTTACTCTTCCGGCTTTTGTTGCTGTGGGTCTCTGGCAATGGATTGCAACACCTCCTCAACACTATTTCTCAGCTAAGCTCAAGGCATTTTACCCGCCTCGCCGACAAACGGAATTTGCAGTGTTTTGAGACACCTCGTAGGAGTCCATTTAAACACAAAATCAAATTACGTCGTCCGACCGGCATTGCATCAGGATTTGTGATTCTCAAACCCCAGCTCTTAGACACCTCAAGATGCAAGACATCAACAACCCAGTCACCTCCGGATTCGGCAACAAGCCGGACCTCCGTAGATACCAACGATATGCAACTCAAAATAAGAGGACTTCTCATTAAGAAGCAGAAGAAATATGAGAAGACGGCCCACCTCCCGTGCCCTACCTTTACCAGCAAGTCCAAAACATTCCTACCCGACAAAACAATTGCCCAACACATGGTGGCTTGAAAACCACCGTCGTGGCCACACCCCAGCCAATAGCCTCTCGCTTCCCACGGTCATGTGTCAGCGCCCTGAAAAAGCCGTTTTGTGCTCCGAAACTCCTATTGTAGCGCCAGCTTCGCCTATCTCAACAACGTGGACCACAGTAGCGCCACAGGATTGTTTCGGAATAACCGTTTGCTGTTTTGCGAGGCCACCGTAGCTTAGCGCAAACGGCTTTGGTTTTGCGTTTCGCAGCCATTATCCAAAGAGTCACAAAGCCCACAAGTCCCGGGTAAGCGACGGAGGGGAGAAGGGGCACAATTTAGCGATTCCAAGGTTGACGAGGAGTCACAATGGGGGAATTTCTGAAAACCGTTGCACACATAAGCATCGACGCTCTAGCGTATTTTGCGCTATGGTGCTATATCAGCCATCTGAGACAACCACGGTTTTCCTTGAGACACAGGGAGCCATTGAGATAAGGCGATCCAAATACAATGAACAGGCGATCCGCAAAGAGGGGGCCAGAACGCTCGGATAAATCAGCATCTGGCTATTGTGATCCACGATGTTCCGTCACCTCGGTTCCTTCAGCCTCACCGGAGCCTCCAAGGATGCTGAAGCCAAGGAAAAGAAAAGATCGATTTTGGAAGAAAGCCAGGTTTAGGAATCGTGCATCTTTTAGGTTCATCTTCAATTGCCGGCAACTTTTCATGTGGGCTTGCGTCTGGAGTATGCGTTTGCAGCCAAAGCGCTTTCAACACCTTTGTGGCCATTGTGGCACCGAAACCGTAATTTCCAAAGCTCCCTTTCCAAAGCTGAAACGCTCCACGTTCCACGGCTCCACCCCTATCCAAAGAATGGCCAACGAAAAATCACACTAATTTCGTTTTCCATGTCCTGTCTGACGATCCGTCCAGAACTCCTCGCTTTACAAATCTCACCAGACACCTCAGGCCATGCACTACCTATGCAAGAGGCCACTTTTCGAATCAAGCCAGAAAGCACCGATTGCATGTTTGGCAAGAGTGAACAATTTTCTTTAAATCCAGCAAGATAGGGGCCAACCGGGTGGGTTGCTGTACAGCCTCGGACTTCGGATTTGCATACCTGACTTTAGAAAAAAATTACGTCAATCCCTATTTCAATTCTTCCGCTTTCCTTTACCGTAATCCACCCGTCCGCTAGACGCAATTGTCCTTCTTTAAAGTGGCACCTATTCTTGTTTCGGCCTCACGTGCTTTCCGAGCTGCGTATGGGTTTCTTTTTATTTTTCCTGGCTCCACTATATAAGCGTTGCGCATCCTCAGCTCAAAAACACACCACCGTCTTTTTTGAACATGGATGTGCTACTGCCTCCCGCTAACATCCTGGCAGCCGTGGCCGATGCTCTTTTACCTCCGCCGGTGCTAGTCGCTCCCAAGGGCGATCTAATCCCGGGAATCCCCGATGGCATTTTGGCTATTTTCGCTCCCGTTATCGCCTACTGGACTTACTCCACCTTTTTCCATATAATCGACGTGTACGAGCTCGCGGAGAAATATCGTATCCATCCCTCCGAAGAGGAGGAGCTGCGGAACAAGGCGCCTTTGCGTGATGTCTTGTTTGACGTTGTGGTGCAGCATATCATCCAGCTGGTGGTGGCCTACGCCGTTTACCGTATCGACCCCCCTCCTACGACGGGTCACGAGCTCTACCAGATATGGTACCTCAAGCACAACTGGGCTCCCTCCTGGGTTTCTGACTCCTTGCTTTGGTTTGCTTACACCTACGGCTGGCTGGTGCTTCGCATGGGCTTTGCTTTCTGCATCATCGATACCTGGCAGTACTGGCTTCATAGGACGATGCACTTGAACAAGACCCTTTACAGGCGTTTCCACTCGAGGCACCACCGTCTCTATGTGCCGTATGCCTACGGAGCTCTTTACAACGACCCAGTGGAGGGTTTCTTGCTCGACACCGTGGGAACAGGTATAGCAGGCATCATTACGCAGCTTTCGCCTCGTGAGTCTCTTTTCGTCTACGTTTTTGCTACGATGAAGACCGTGGACGACCACTGCGGCTACCGCCTTCCATGGGACCCCTTCCAGTTCCTTTTCCCCAACAACGCCATCTACCACGACATCCACCATCAAAACTGGGGCTTCCGCAACAACTTCTCTCAACCCTTCTTTACCATCTGGGACCGCATCTCCAACACCCAGTACCAGTTTGTGAAAGAGTACAAGGACAAGCAGAACAAGATCACCTTGGAGAAGTACAAGCTTTTCTTGGCCCGCAGACAAGAGAGAAAGGATGCCTTGATGAAGAAGTCGGCTTCAACCGCTTCCACAATTTCCACCGACTCGTCCGAGTCCAACACCGCTGTCAGCACTCCTGTCAGCGAGAACAAAAAGACAATCTAAGCAGAGCCCTAATAGTAACCCCCTGGCCTGCGATGTAATAGCATGTAATGAGGAACGCAATTGATAAATATTGGACTGTATTGTAGAGATCAGGGGTTGAGTATAACGCAAATCTCATCACAATCGGTCTTCCGTGCATTGATCATCGAGATAAGCAGGAAGGCTATCCGGATGTGCACCGTTCTCCGATCTATCTGGAAATAACATCGTCACGTTTTTTGCACTGTATTAATATATCCCGCCTTCATGTTATCCCAAACCCATCGTTGATTCTCCGAGACGGTCACTCAATGTCAACAAACGGTTTCCACATAGGGAACGGCATGATGTAAGTAACGGCGTGACCGTTGATTTTACACATTATGCTGAAAGATGCGGCTATTGACGATTCAGCCGGTACCGGGCTTGCACCGGTCTATTTTTAACTCAAAATGCTTCAGAATGGCTGGATATGTCACACTGTTGACTCATTCGGTGATCTTTAGCTACAACCGAAAATCTCGGTTCTCCCGTTTTGCAGCCATCATCAGGGCATTTCTCTAGCATCCAATCTGTTAGTAACAAAGCAAACAAGCGTATTCTCAAAACTCAAACAACTTTGTTTGAATATGAAGATGCTGGAATCATGATTCTACTGGCTTTTCGTAGACTCATCTATGTGCTAATCTCTGAATCGGTCCTACCTGCATCGCGGTGGATATATCCGATCCAGGGTTCAAAGTTCCAGATTTACTGATTGGTTTGAGTCATTTGGGAACATTTCAACTGAACATAAATCTGTGATTCTCTAAGAAGCTAATTCATAGAATTTTGACCAATTCTATGCTTTTTATCGCAGGTCTGCGGTGGTTCTGGACCCCTGGATATGCGGTTGATATGTGGAGTGCATACCGCAAGCCATGGAACTATAAATACTGCCTCTTTTCCTACTCAATTGGCCCAATTCCATATATCTTCAAGAATGACTACCTATCAGGAACAAGACTTCGATGCTGAGCGCTACAACGCAGCTAGACCGACATACCCAGACACCTTCTACGACCACTTGGTCGAACACCATAAGTCCCATGGAGGCTCCTTGGATCTAGCCTTGGACGTTGGCTGTGGACCCGGTTTCGTGGCCTTCAAACTCCTCAATTACTTTAAGGAGGTGATCGGTACTGACTTCTCGCCGGCCATGATTGATCATTGCACCAAGGATCCCAGAGTGGAGTTTTCCGATAAGATCCGTTTCTACGCTACTCCAGCGGAGCAGGCACCAGAAGAGATTCAACCTCACTCGGTGGATTTGATCACAGCGGCTGAGGCATGTCATTGGTTCGACCACCCTAATTTCTTTGCCGAAAGTGCCAGAATCTTGAAATCCGGAGGCACTCTTGCATACTGGTTCTACTTCGATCCCGTCTTTGTGGGCAACCAAGAGGCCACAGACCTTGTTGTTGAATGGCTGTACGACTCGTCCAAGAAGAAGTACGGAGACTCATATGAGCGTTTCTTTGGGCCATACTTTGATCAGCCTGGCCACGATATCTTCAGAACCACCTTATCGCATATTAGTCCGCCCGAGTCGGATTTCAAGGACATTGTGAGACATTACTACCACCCTCACGAAAACGACGGAGGCGCCAGTTTCACCCCATTGTACATTGAGAGAAACATCTCTCTTGAGACCTTCAGATCCCAAGCAAAGAGTTGGTCTGGCTACCACAACTGGAAGAACGACAATCCAGATAAGCCTGACGCAGCGGACGAGTTAATTGACAAATTGGCAGAAGCACTTGGCGTTGATTTGGATGAACCATTGCAAGTGGTTTTTCCCACGGTCTTCACGTTTGCCACGAGAAAATAACAATCTGGGTAAAGCAGGCGAATGAATTAGATGAGATGACGAATAGATGAACGATTATGAAAGGCCAAGAAATGCCAACAAGCTGTAGAGGCTTCGTAGAACGAAACCGTTGTTTTATTGTGTGGCGGGAATAAAAATTTCAAAGTCCGGGGTAACGATGCCCACATAGAACAACCAGGTAGGGATTTCTCGAGAAAGTATTCGATCGCCGTAACTGATAAAGAACGTGCTATGATTTCTAAAATTATGATGATTCAAATCAAAAATGTTTAAATTTTACGATGAAAATGCAGCTTTGGCGACTTCGAACCAAATCAGGCCCCGCGGAACAATGCTGTCTAATCGATGGACCAAATAGAGATGAGGCTTAAAGGTAATCCGGTCGCGTAAATACGTGATGTAAAAGCTAAAATACACATTATATATTAGCACTTCTCGAACCTTCCAGATTATTTGTCAAATAATATTTCCTGGATTTCATCACTCTTATACACACGCACAGGTTATTCCATCGGGGACAGTCCGATCTGACTAACCCTGTCAAACAAGCTTATCTCCTGCACAGATTACCCCAGGGTTTGCTCCACCGGTTGGTAGTATTTTACTAATGCCTAGTCACTGTATGCCGTCCCCGCTGACCAGCTGCCTTCGGTGCATTTACTAAATCCTGACTAGCAGCGTGCTTATAAGGGGCCGATTTCCAGAGTGGAAGTTAATGAGAATTATCTTTTTCTGCTTACTTTTGACTATTGCAAGCGCCATGACTACGAGATCCATCAAAGCTATTATGCCTGCCATCGAACAGGCTGAAGGTGTGGGAGCCAGAGTGAGAAGAAGTATAGGCAATATGAACATGAGAAACTTTTCTCCATTTTTGATGTTTGACCATTTCAGCTCCAACGGCAAGGGTGGTTTCCCTGAGCACCCTCACTTGGGTCAAGAGACCATCACCTTGATGTTGAAGGGTGCTTTTGCGCACGAGGACTTCACTGGTTCCAAAGGTGTTTTGAGAGAAAACGATCTCCAATTCATGACCGCTGGTCGTGGTACCGTGCACTCTGAGATGCCTGTGATCCACCCAGACGGTTCTGCCAACGTTGGTTTGCAATTGTGGGTTGACTTGCCTGAGAATCTCAAGGAGGTCGAACCCAGATACAGAGACTTGAAAGAGTGGGAGGTTCCCGAGGTTACTGACCAGGACGGAAAGGTCACTGTCAGAGTCATTTCTGGTGAGTCCTTGGGTGTCAAGCTGGAGAAAGACTTGGCCTACACGCCGGTCAACTACTACCACTATAAGATGAAGCCAGGCTCTCTGTTCAAGCAGCAGGTTCCTAAGGACTTCAACTTCTTCTTGTACCTTTTGCAAGGTGGCACTCTCAAGCTAGGTGACCGCAAGGCCAAGGAGTTCGACAATGTCTTTTTCAACGCTGACGGCGACACTATTCTGGGTGAGTACCCTGAATCCAACACCAAGGACGCCGAGTTTGTGCTTGTGGGCGGCCAGGTATTGGAGCAGCCCGTTGTGCAGCACGGCCCCTTCGTTGCCACCAGCAGAGACAGAATCATCCAGGCCTTCACAGACTACCAATACGCCCGCAATGGGTTCGAGAGAATCAAGTCCTGGAACACCCTTATTTCGGGAGGCGTAACCGAGGACATGATCAACAACCAATTGGGAGGCAGTTTGGAGGCTCGTGCTGCAGAGAAGGCAAAGTACTTGGGCCGCAAGGACGAGCTTTAATGTTTATAGAAATGGATGTTTGGATAAGAAAACAGCTAAGAAATTGAAGCGGTGTTCCTTTGTTGATGCCGCATTGTTGTAGGGGTATTGTAGACTAGGAGGGGAAGCAACAAGTTCAGCATAGTCCGGAGAAAAAGCTTGACTTCAGGTGTGGAGGGGAGTAATTCCGGTGAACATGAAGAATTCTGGTTTTCGAGCCTTGCTCATTATACTCTTTTCTTGTATTGTGAGTTCTCCAACTTGGGGCGCTTTGGGAAGAATTGTGCACAGACGAATAATGACTAAGTCAAGAAAAACGAACAGCATCGAAAAGGGACTAATGAGCGAAAAAACAACGACAGAATGGTGACCATCCAAACATTGTATCTGTGAGGGTGTTTCAAGCATCTCCGGAATTTCCACCCACACTCAAATATTCAAAATTTTTCAACCCAGTCGGACTCTCAGCACAAATGGCAGATCAGTCTTCAAATTTGAAATTAAAACTCTCGATGATACACTGATTATTCACGGACCCTGGGACTGGCTGAAGATTGACCTGTATATGCTCCTCCCACCACCTCTAACGCGCTTTAGTAGTCTGATCAACCTCCATCGTGAATAAGATGACCATGGATATAACCCCGGATCAGGTTAGATATATCGCTGACAAGCTTGATTCTCATACTGTCACTTTCAGCTCAGTCTCTCGTGATCTTAATGTGCATACTTCCCAGGCCAAACGGATCCTTTATGCCTACTATTCTCTGAACAAGGAGAAGTTGAACGCGTTGTACGTGGCTAGCGGGACCCAGGGCACGAAAACTGTTGTAAAAATCGTGGAAAACCCTGATGAAAATTACCTTCTGGATCTGTTCGATAAGGTTGGCTCCATCCACATATACAGCATTTCCCAGAACAAATTTTCATTTAGCACAAGCGACATAGCATTGGAGCAGCTCAGGCGACCCGTGGATTTCGATAAAGTAGAATCCTACTATGAGCTAGGCATGATCCGTGGAAGACCGCTCAAGACTGTTCTGGCGCAGGTTGCCCCACGTTCTAAGGCCGAGCCTCCAAAACCTAAAGCAGAGCCCAAGAAGGAGGCTCCCAAGGCAGAACCCAAGCCAAAGCTTCAGTATCAGTCCAGAAAGGAAAAACCACAGGCTTCATTGCTATCCAACTATGTTTCTCGTAAGGACGAGAAGAAGCAGAAAGAGGACGATTCGAAGAAGCGCAAGCCCGACCAAAGCTCGGGTTACCAGTACAAGTCTAGGAAGTTGGAGAGCAAGCAACCTAAGGAGCGTGTGATTGTCTCCAATGAGACAGAAGAACCCGAGGAAGAGGAGCCACAGAAGAAAGAAGCCTCTGCCAAAACCACTGATCTCAATTCGTTGTTCTTGGATGATCTCAGCGACTTTTCAGATAACGACGACACGAAAGAGGCGCAGGAGAAGGAGGAGCCCATCATGGTCGAGCCAGAAGCTCAATCCAAGCCTCAGGAGGACGAACAGCAGCCCAAAGCCACTATCGCGCCGCTGTTACCCCAGGGTTCCTCGTTGCGTTCTCTTACATCCAAATCGCCTACGCCGCAGGCGGGCGAGAACGCAGGCACGGCAGAGGATGCCCAGGAGCCTGAGCCTGTTACGACAATTGACGACGAAGGCTACATAGTGACAAAAAGGCGGAACCCAAGAAGAATGAGGCGCCCAAGCCAGCAAGGAGAGCCGCTCCAGCACCTAAGAAAGCAACTCCTTCCAATAAGAAGTCGGACGGCACCAAGAAACAGGCTCTGTTAATGAGTTTCTTCGACAGACGCTGATCCATGTTGGGGATCTGCTAAGCCAACCTTGTGGTCCTTGTCAAGGCGCACGGTTTCTGGGTATTCAGCAAGATGCTGCATGGTTAAGCAGTATAGGCGTCGGAACGCTAACATACCTGGCAAGCGAGAAAGAAGTAAACAAATTTACTAATTTAGCGTGGAACGAGTGGCGCCGGAACCTTGGAAGTTCCGAGAAGGTACCCTTGGCTACTAAAAGGGCTCTGCCGAGACTTGGGCCGACACACGAGGCCACAATACCCAAGGCCCGCACAAAATATTCGCAAGATCCGGGTCCTACCCGTTCGAGGAAGTGACAAAAGATGCATTCCCAATGCAGTTGTGGCTATTCCCCTTCAGACCAGGTCGCATCGAGGAGATAATGAGTTTTGTGCATATTTGCCTGCACGCGCGCAGCACTTTTCAAAATGTCACTTCCTAATCGGGTAAAGATTTTGCAACCACTGAAACACGTTATAACTTGATACAGTAATTCTTGATCCTGACGACAAAACAAAGTTATTGCTGGACGCAGTATGCACTGGCTAAATATATAAGACACTGGCGGCATGTATCTGCAATTCCTCATAAATTTTTGAGTGTTTCCTGATTCTTAAAATTCAAAGAAACGGTCGAAAGTTCACCACCCACACTCGTTTTGTCAAGCCTCACCGATTAAGAGATGAAGTTTAGCCAGTCCGCTTTGATTGCCACTTTGGCTGCTACCGCCGTCCATGCTGCCCCTGCCCAGGTTGATAACGCATCTTCCGATGTGGCCCTCCTGGACTCTGCCCTTGCCAAGAGACAAGACTTGGAGGGTACATTGATGCAATTGAAGGAGTTGGATGAGATGAGAGTCAAGAGATCCAACATGGAAGAGCAGTTGACCGCCAGAGAGTACGAGATTGTCACCAAGGTGTTGAGCGCCATTAACGACACCGACTTGGCCCCAACTGTGTTGAAGTTCTTCGTCACCCAGCCTAACTTGAGAAAGATTGCCATCAACGCTATCGTCTGGGTCTTGGAGAACTCTCAGATTAACTTGACCACCTTGTTGAAGGCTCTTGTGGACTCAGGTTTGCTTAGCAGAGTGCTCACTGATGTCCTCAGCGACTGTGAGGTTTACGTCTCTGTGATTGGCATTGCCACTGACGTTATCAGAAATCTCCTTGGCAACCTTTTTGGCAAGCGTGAGCAGCTTCTTGAGGGTGGTATCATGACCCACGAGGAGACTGTTGATCTCTTGAAGAAGGACGGATTGATGAAACCAAGCATGCTTGACATGGAGAAGAGAGACGGTCTTGACGTGAACAACATTGTCAACAACTTGTTGGAGAGTTTGGCCAACTCTGGCTTGGCTTCCTCTGTTGTCATTGCCGTCCTCACTGACCCTGCTTTCATTGACTTTGGTGCTGACTTGATCAAAGCCATTATGGATAGCGACGGTGAGACCAACCTCAGTATTGGTGATCTTGTCTCTGCCATCACCAACTCCGGTCTTATCCCAGAGTTGCTCGACCTCCTCCTTGATTCCGACACTTTGTCCACCATTGGTCGTAACGTGCTCAAGGCCGTTACTGGTCAGTGTGGTGAGGCCGACACTTCTGCTCGTCCAACCACCACCCTGGCTGCTGCCACCACCCCAGCCACCACTCAACCAGCCTCTACCCCTAAGACCACTCAGGCCCCAGCCGGTAATGGCGATGTTGGCACTGTCTACACCACCGTCAGAAAGAGTCTGACTGTGTGGCACGAGGCTGCTCCATCCGACCCATGCGCCACGTACCACGACAAGAGAGAATTCAAGAAGCTCAGGTTGAACTACTAAGGGCTGCGCTAGTCGTTGACCCCTTCTGTTTTGCCATATGACAAAAATGTTTGATTCTTCTTCCCGCGCAAACCCTTATGCTTTCGTTTGATACCTGTACTTTAATAAAACTTGTCTTGGATCTCATTGTAGTCTTGCACTCGAATTCCCCTCCGGCTAATTTAGGAAAGTGGTCTTAATATGTCGACTACTTGGACCATTTGGGCTTAATTATCAGCGAAGGCGTGATCTTGTGAAAGGGGTGGCGCCAAAGTTCCGTTCATTGGATATTTTTGCACACTGTAGGCTTTCTGTAGCTACAATTGATGAATCAGAGTACAAAGAGACTAAAAATAGGGGAGCAATACCAGGTACCCCTTGGTGAAATCGGAATGGAATTTGCATCGGGCGGGCAATTGGGATCTTCCAATACCCCTATTTTCGAATATTCGGCTTAGCCATTTTCAAGATTAGCGACTCGCCTACGCAGAACGCATTGTGGAACCTTCACTTCTCTAAGCAACAGTAGGAAAATATTTGATAAAAGTTACGAGCGCAGCTTTACTGGTCATATCAGCACTTTTAATTTCAAAAATCAATTCCAGGTGGAGTATGCAATGACCGCCCGCTGATCATATTTTCTAGGACTGGACCAATTGGCTGCGAAATTTCTCATAAGTGGTCCAACACTGTATGAAGCACCATGAATGTCCCACATTCGGCAATTACCAAACATGACAGGTCTTTTTTATTTTCACTTACGTTCCACTCTACGGCTCCTCCAATCAAGCATATTCTCATATTATTCTGTCTAATAGGCTCTTGGGTGTCTGTCTTCACCGTCAGAGTCGGAGTCCTCCACCTTCTTGTCCTCAAAGTATGGCTTCTCACCGAGAACTGTGATTCTGAAATGGTGGCGTGCAGAAGTCTGGTGGTTGAGGAAATCCAGCACGGCAGTGTGGGCCAAAAACCTGTTATCCCAGGCGATCACAGTCCTGGCATCTGTTCCTCTGTGGCTGGCTCTGACATGGATCTCAGGGTTGTTGAGGCAATGGTCCTCCAAGAAGTTCAAAATAAAGGCAGACTCAGATTCCTTCAAGCCCTTGATCTTGTGTATGAATCCCCTGGAGAAAAACAAACTCTTCTCGCCGGTCACCGGGTGGCTTCTAACTAATGGATGTTCAGTGTACAAGACCTTCTTGTCCCTGCTCAACAGGCCTCTGACTGAGGCTATCTTCTGGAGAACCTCGTTCGAGTGAATAACCGTCAACGACTCAAAGAACTTCTGCAACGCAGGTGACAATCTCTTGTAGGCCTCTCTCAAGTCCACGAAAACAGTGTCACCACCGGACTGAGGAGCTTCCAAGGCGACAAAGAAGGAAAAGGAAGAAGGATATTCCTCGAAACTGATATCTGAGTGCCACCCGCTAGTATTGGTTTTGAAGCGGAAGTTCAGTTCCCATCTTTCAGGTCCGCCCGCTCCTCTAAAGGTCACCAACAATTCAGGATGGTCTTTGGCAGAGTAGGCCACAGGATGGATGTGCAAGGGACCAAAGTACTGGCCGAAGCTTCTGGCAAAAGCAGGACCCTTGTCTCTGAAATCCTGGTTTCTGAAAACGGCAAGACCTCTGGTTTCAAGGAACAAGGCCAAGTCGTTTCTTCCAGCGTCGTCCAACTCACTGAGCTGAACACCATCGATTTCAGTTCCCAAGTTGGGAGACAAGTCAAACTTTTCAATCTTCAGGCCAGCCTTGAAGAGGTTCTTGAAAGTAGGGTCTCCCAAGTGTCCCTTGTCGTTCTTGACATGGTCTGGGTTTACATGTTCATGAACCCTCCAACTTGATTTTGTTGAGGTATTCTGGATACTTCACCTTGGAAAGCTCATTCTCGACCTCACTGGCGTCTGCAAGCTTTCCGGAGCTGTACTGCTCTTTGAGGTCTTTCAAGTGGAGTTGATCGTTCAACTCGGATCCAGCGACTTTCCAGTAGTTGCCCATATTTGATTTTGTCCGACTACAGTTGTCTGCAAAGACTCCCAGTTTTATACTCCATCCTTCGGTGTGGATCTCTGGGCTCAGGAGGTCCTGATTGATAACGCAATACTATTATAGACTCGTAAGCTTGAGCCACATAGTTAGATATGCGCACGAGCCACAACTTATAAGCCCTGAAAATAAGAGACCCTGCGTCGTAGAGCTAGTTATTATTTGGTTTGTTTTCAGGAGCAATTCAATTGCACCTAATTGAATATTTTCAAAGTACGAAGATTTTACGAGATCGAACGCAAAACCAACCGAGCCGCTTGTGGATCGAGGTATTGTTAATGTGCACCGACAGCCTCGCAAACTGTGTATTCTCCGCCGTCTTAGTCATCTTGTGGCTCCCTTTGCTTAGGTGATTTAGAATTCTCGGCATGTTCGGCTATAACTCGGTCGAATTTCTTTTCACCGAGCCAAAGGAGCAGAGTGGGTGTGTTGGCCGTCAAGGGGGACAATAGAAACCTGATAACGGCATATGCCCCATAATTTTGCAAGATTCTCATGGTGCCACGTGAGATCTAAGATGAGGCACTACTTAGGCTGAAGGGATTGGTTAATATGGGTACGGGCCAGAAGTGAGAAGTTGCTCTCCGGTTTCGCTGAACTGCGTCTCATGAGGGCAGTCTTACCTCTGGTTACGTTAGATAAATTAATGCAAAATCTACCGATCACATCTTCACGATTTGGTGGCGATTGTGGGCTCAATCGTTGTAAGCCACTCAGTAACTGTGGCATTGAGTTCTAGATTTCGTGAATGTCAGCTTTATCCTCCAGCCCTTTTTGATGTAGGTGGAGCGCTTGTAAGCCAGGTTGCTGCTGGGGCAGCGTTAAAGAATAGAAATAAGACAGATCTCGCAACGTCAGAAGAATTCACACCATCTAGCACAAACTTAAACTGGTAGGATTTAATGTGTACTTTGACTCTTCACCATAAAACAACGGAAAAAGAATATTCCGCTACTGCTGATTCAGCTTACACAATAAGTAAAACCGAACAGCTAACAAAATATCAACACATCCGGATCTTGTGAATCTACCAGAATCACAATTGCAGATATTGTCTTATGAAGAGGAGCATTCGCCAGTGTTACCAAAAGCATCCTCATGAAGCCCAGTTTTGGAAGCCAGATCTACAAACCACTCCCTTGTTAGCATTGCTGGCTTATGCTATTGTTCATTTAAGCGAACTCGCCTCGGTGGCTGCCTCATCTATAAGCTTTGTGGTACACTTAAGCTTTTCCTGAGTCGACGACAATTTTCAACTCGTCTCGAGAAGATTCAATCAGATTAACCCCAAACACAAATTACCAAAGGAGCTCATGAAGTTTGGAATGTTGAAATCCATCACTTGTCCAAATAACATCTACTCACGCTTTCGTAAGTCGCCCAGCATTGGCTGCAAATGGCTGCGAAATAACCCAGCTCACCTTGCCTAAAGCGGCTTGGCCCAGCGTCAGACTGCATGCAATGCTTCCATCAGCTAAGACACATGGAAGACACCCACTTCAAAAAAGCCAATATTATTCCTTTGAACTCAGCAAAACACGGATTCTACTGCCCAGCTCAAAGGCTTTTATGCGGCGAAATCGGCACACTCGTGCGACGCCTCGTTGTAGAGTTGGGGAAGGCGCTGTGCATGCAAGTAATTGGCTTAATCGGGACGCAACATAAACAAGCACAGATGCATCCAAACAAGCTGGAACATCTGAACATCGACCGAAGAAGCACAACCAGTCATTGTTTCATTTTATCTTCTTGAAATACAACTATCCTTATACCTAGCCATCCAGGCGTCCTTTCGTTCTTCCACCGTGATACCCACAATAACGCAGCTATCTACCCAACGGTAGCCCAGTCATTCACTCATTGATACCCCAGTCATTCGCTTCAACAACAAACAACAAGGGATTCGGAGCTTCTACCAGCTTTCGGTCTTTACTCACTCGCTCAATAACTACACCTCCCTTAGGGACATGAAAGATGGGAAAAAACAATAAAAGACGATCGTTCCAAAGCCTATTTGGCAGTCCTGGAAAACCCAAGACAGGCGTGGCCCAGGTGGCCCGTTCTAGCGCTTCAGGGCAAGTCAAACCTCCCAGAAACATGACTCTGTCGTTTCCCTTCACAGCTTCCATGAATTCACTTATATCGTCTCAGGCCGAAGTCAGTGTGGATGAATTTGCTGACACAGACTCACTGGGCCATCTGGCTCATTCCCAAGCAGAGATTGAGGAAGCAGAGACAATATACTCCATCATTTCGGGCTACGAGGATGCGGAGCGGGACTCCCGGTTCTTGTTCATGGAGGACTTCAGCCATAACTCTGGCAGTCCCGATAAGTCCACCGAACTGGCCAAACATGATAGATCCACCGAAGGCCAGGACACTTTTGACCACGAAAACACCAGTTCGTACGAAACGCCGCATGCCTCTGTGCGTGAAAGCCAGCGTCCTTCGATTTCCAGTGCCGAACTACTAGGAAGACTACGCAGTGTGGAAATTGTCAGTAACAGTGGAAGTGGCAGCCGAAGCAGCAAAGGCCGTTACAGCGGATCAAGCAGGTCGCTGAGCTCAAGAGGCGGATCAAGAGTCAGCTTCAGCACAAGATCCAGAGATTCCAGAGGCCTCAATAATTTGACTGCTGGCATAGATTCATCCTCAGGGCTTCCGGTAACGCTATACACTGTTCAAGACGCCGAACACCAGCCCAACCGGTGGTCGCTATTTGCTGGAAACAATGCACCCCAGCTGAGCGTTCCCCCTGTTCCAGGTAGTCTGAGTTCGAATTCCGCCAATGGAGTTCCCAGCGCTATTCCTGAACCGGAAGCTGTGCATCACGGACCTTTTGCTGGGGGCGACCAGCCCCACCATAGTGTTGCCACAATTTCGACAAGAGCTCTACGAGAATCAGGACATTCCGTTTTCGGAGCAGAACAAAGCACTCCATACGCTCTGGCACCTGTTCTGCCTCAATCGTCCAAAGTCTCAGACAAGGAGGCTAAACGCACAGCTCACAACCACATGTACGACGATTCAAGCGCCTACAACGACGATATCGAAAAAGGACCATTTCTTCAGGACGACGAGCAGCTCACTGCGCAGCCTTGGGCCAAATGGGCATTTCTCATGATCATGGGCCTCGTCTGTGTGCCCATCTACTTTCTTCTAGCCTTTGGATTTTTTGATTTTGGCGGTTATCGCCACTACCTACCACGGGTGCCTTTTGGTCCCGTTAATCGCCGCTATTTTGCATGCTACACATACTGGCAAAAGCTCTGGAGTTTTGTCATTGGCTTAGTGTGGTTATGCCTAGTATTTGCAGCGATTGCCATAGCGTTCGGCCTACGAGCCCGCTTCCACTGATCGTCTGGACATTGTCTCAGACGAGTTATGAGTGACGACTAATACATTAATACACAGCTCAACGTCATGACACTGTAGGATTGCTGGGCACCAAAATATACCCTTCTCCATAAGCGATGTATATTTTAAAGCTTTAACATTCGTAATTCCAGCAATTCATTCGGCTTTAACATTCGTAATTCCAGCAATTCATTCGCTAATTTGGCAATACGTTCCATTGAGTTCAATGATGACATCACTAGGATCGCCGTTATGTGGCTGCCCTGGCTGCGATCTAATGCCGCTTTCAATCTCCACCTATCTTCCGCAATTTTTCAAGCCTCACCAAAGTAATTCTGAGAGACAAGCGGAAAATTTGAATTTTCCAATGGTCCATAGCCGAGACACTGTCGTTTTTGTGGTACCTTTGCAGAGCAATCGAAGACGCTCGGTGCTTATAGTGAGACAATAGGTAAATCCATTGGGGCCCACAAACAGCCCCTGAACGGTGTACAAATGTGAAATTTTGCAAGCATAGTGTTAATTGGCTAGTCAATTCGAAGGAAGCACCAAACTCATCAAGTTCCACTGATTTGCTATTTTTTGGGACTACGATGGTTTGCGTTTTGCAACCAAATGGAGTGTGCAGCGCCTCTTTTCAAATTACACCCGTCCAAGCAACATGTGAGAATCTTATAAACCCGTATGCAAGAAACCTGAAACCTTGACGAGAAAGACAACTAAGCAAAGCAACCGTCACTTGATAGTCGCTGATTTTGTAGTCTCCAGATACTTTCTCTCGAGTCTTGTGACTCCCGATCAAGCTCAAGGCGCTCGGCAGCTTCCAGTACTGCATACACTGGAAATGGAGATCAGGTAACCACCATGATTTCCGCCCGAGGCTGCCCCGTAGACAGAAAATGATCAGAGTAATTGGCAGAGGTTTGAAAGAACAGCTTATTCCGACGGAATCATACGGCATGCGGGCCCTGACGGCCAAATAGGGGTCCTGTTGTCTCACATGATCTCGCACGTGACCGGGCTCAGTCACCCCCACGCCAGCAACGTCTTCTTCATCACCTTACTACTCCGGTGCTTTAAGTCTAAAAACCACAGACAGCGCTTTTTTTGCATATTCCTCACAACCCACCAGCCAAACTATCGCAGGCTCCAAAATCACAACACCATGGGAAACGTTCCGACCAAGGAGAGTAGATCCAGAGCCTCCTCGGTAGGAGCCCACCACAGCAACACCCACACGAGATCCTCAAGGAGGCATACGACACTGTCGATTCTTGAAAACGCCGGTTTCATGGTCTATCTGAGTGGATCTAACTCCAGCGGGTCCCACAAGCTGCTGAGTGAGGAAAGACTCAAAACCAAGCAGGCCCATTTGCTGGCTCTAATCGTCAGATACGACGAGAACGTGGACGGCGGGTTCTTGGCTCCCCACGGAATCTACAAGCTGAATTTGGACTACAACACCGAGATTGTCCGGGGGCTTATAGTGGACAGACGAATAGCACCTTTCTTTACACCACTCCAGGACTTTGATTCCTCGTGGACCGACGACGAGGTGGCCACTATCGCAAGCCAGCTACCTCTTCATGCCATTGACCAGGCGTACCTGGAAGAGGAGGAGCCGGACGACGCCGATAATCACAAGATCCACCTTCTGGCCAACTATTTCCGCAGACAAGAGCAGAAAAAAAGAGTCCGGGAGCTCGTGGCCAGCATGAAAGAGTTACAGAAACAGCATGAGGAGGAGTTCATGACGGCTCGCAAGGCATCGAAGGCAGACGAAAACGTGCCCGACCGGGAGCTTCTCCTCAAGCTCTACCGCGAGGCATCCGAGTGTCCTATCTGCTTTCTCTACTTCCCGCCCTATCTCAACGTCAGCCGCTGCTGTGGCCAGCCCATTTGCAGCGAATGCTTTGTTCAGATCAAGCGGCTTGACCCACATCCTCCGCACGACGACATGAGTAACGAAAACAAGGCAGAGCTCCCACACACACTCATCCTGGAGCCGGCCAACTGTCCATTCTGTGCGATGCCCAATTTCGGCGTCACTTACGACTCTCCTACAGATCTCAGCGTGGGAATTGGAGGCGTCCAGTCCCCAGCGAACTACAAAGCGCCAGCAGCAGCAGCAGCAGCGGCCGAGGATGCGGTGCTGTCCTCGGAAGAGGCGTCAGGTACGCCGGTTCTGCGGTCATTGAGCCCCCAAAAAGCAAAACCGAAACAGAGAAGATCGTCTGTGCCCGCAGACGCCGTCGGTGTGGTCACCACCGACTTTATTCGGCCCGATTGGGAGCAGAAATTGGCCAGCGCAAAGTCCAAATTGGCTCGCCGTGCAGCTACCGCTAGTGCCATCCACGCCTCGAATCTTATTGTTGACGATGGGAGCGGCACCAGTGCTGGGAATGGCTCTCGAGGTCTGAACAACGACACCCAAAACTTGCGCTATTTGCAGCTGATCGAGGACCGAATGATCGAGGAAGCGATGCGGCTCTCATTGGCGGATGAGGAGGAAAGGAGGAAAAAGCTGCACCTGTAGAAAGGTGATCAGACCAGAGGGGGAATATATATATTGGATATAGTGATGCACGATATGACGCAAGCCCGGGCGAAGGCCCAGGCCCAGCACTCCTGCTGGATTAAGCTTTTTAAAAGGGTGGTCCAGTCCAGGACCTCGAAGATGGGTTTTCCTGATTCAGCATGGCCGCACAGGTATAATAGTGACAGTGCGTTTACGTACTCTGACACAAAGTCGCGGTCCTCCATGGGGGCCGTTTTTCTTACCATTGACAAGAAGGGGCTCACCTCATCGCCTTCGTCTAACCGACTGCGCTTCCCCTGACCCCATCCCCCGGGTGGCTGCAACTCGATGCTGTTTACCTTTGGGATCAGTTCCTGCACAGAACCACCAGCCCACTCTCCGAATTTGGTGCCGTCGCGTTTCGAGGCCTGCTTTCAGAGCCTTCGGCGCCTCATCAGTTGAGCGTCCCCACAGGGTCCCACTGCGCTTCTTTCAATTCGGACACTAGGCAACGCGTCTTAGGCCCATCTGCAGCCGGTCGTTCCAAAATCGAAACTTCAATGAATCCACAGCGCTCTATTGTTGTGTTGACGATTATTGTTTTCTCAGCTTTGTCACATTCCGCATGAAGCCGCTTGCGCCCCAAACACCGGCAAGCTAAGCGAAGTCTCTCACACGCTCTCTTTGCAGCCGCACCCACCCGTCTCCTGTACTGCAACTTGAATTACTGCTTTAGTACAACGGCGGATCGTATTTGTTTTATTATTTTTTCTTTCAACACCTGCCCACTCCTGTTATCACCGTCGAACCTAGCGTTTCGATTGATGGCTACCATGATTAGTGTCCCGGACACCCCGGTCTCAGACACTTCGCTGGTGGCGTCGACATCCGTCAATCTGCTACCGATCCGGCGCCTACTACATTCCTCATCTCGGTTGAAGGAGTCTGTGATCCACCTCAACCGACTCGTTTCTTCCCCCGACCACGATGCTCTTCTCA
This sequence comes from Candidozyma vulturna, assembly GCA_026585945.1. Taxonomy (NCBI): domain Eukaryota; kingdom Fungi; phylum Ascomycota; class Pichiomycetes; order Serinales; family Metschnikowiaceae; genus Candidozyma; species Candidozyma vulturna. Next base: position 72,142 of record CM048833.1, on the reverse strand, counting down.
GGGTAAGACACGTTGCGGTTGACTATTCTCGAGACTTTCGAGGCCATGGCGTCGTTCCTGGTTCTCGGGTTATTGCCAAAACCACACAGCCCAGCAATACGGACTTTCTGCCCTCGGACAAACTCTTCATCTTCCCCGTGTCCGCATGCTGGATCCATTCCCCGGACGACCCATGCCAAAATTGCCTTTTCCTTCTCCACACAGATTTTAGCCGCTACGAGTCCCACAAGAGATTCCCCTGCCTACGAGACTTTGTGTACGGGCACACGATCGATGGAGGCCTCCAAGACTTTATCAAGGTCCCCAAACCTCAGCTGTCGTTGTTGAAAATACCCCCCACTGGTGTCTCTTCACGACTGCTGCTTCCTCACAGACATATCCCTTCCGTTCTACTCATACTGCAAGGACCACCTTCTCGAGATGTTGGCCAGGGAACCACAAGCTCGAGTGTTGGTGATTCTCAACGACGCCACTCGTGAGGCCAACGACTGCTTATTGGTGATCAACCACCTAGATCTCGAGCACCTCTTTGTGACGTTTGTTGATATGGAGCGGCTTCGCAAGAACCCAGCCTTAGTGCTTAACGACTACGCCAACGAGTTCCATCATGTACTTGTGTTTGCACCAGGCGCTGACGCCATAAGGGCCGCTTTGGCCATGAGCATCAACACCAAATTAGCCTCCACAAAACTGCGATACAGCGTAGCATTATTTGGGGCCAATGCAGATGCGAGATTATCAAGAATGCCCGAGGACAAAACCATCTATCGTGTCAAACTCACCTACAAGGACAAGTTTCTCATGGAGGAGCTCATATCGACGCTATCGACATTCAGTAACTCATCCACAAAGTCCAAAAAACCACTTCGATCAATGAGTATGGGGACCCTCAGCTCATCAGATCTGGTCACCGAAGAGGATGTCACCAAGAAGAAACTACGATTCAAGAAAGAAGCAGAGGTGGTCAAACAGCCGAGAACCCACATTTCGTGGTTGTTTTGTGACGACGACTACAAACTCTGCACTGAAGAAGAAAGCGATTGCCCCAGTCGGTGCCACTCAACTGCCGATATCAACCGCTTGCTTCGCCATGGATGCCAGACCAGGCGAGTATTCTACACAAACCGGCCAGCTTGCCAGCGCAAGATGAACGCGTTTATATTTGCCAGCGACCAAATGTCGTGATGCTGATGACTTATGATTTATAGACACTACATGCCAGAGCCTAAGAGGCCTCGTTTTTCTCCTTGTTCCGCTTGCGGATCGTCTTGGCCCATGCCTTGACGTCTTTATCGTAGACGCCTTCGGGGACGCCTTTGAGGAAACCTTGCTCATTGGCGAGAAGCTCCTGGGGCGATTTTCTCTTTGCATCGTCCTTCACCAAACAAGACTCGATGAACTCACACAAGTCTGGCTCGTAAGGTGCTCCAGTGAGCTTGTTGGTTTTGTTCGAGAGACAAGGTGGGTCTTCGTTGACGATACGCTGAAGTAAGTCCAAGATCCCCTCGGGGCCTGCCGGCTTGGACTGGTCGGCATCGTCGTCAACCCATATGCTCTTACCCGTGGCAAGCTCGTATAGCATGAGACCCATGGACCAAATGTCTGATTTGACGCCGTAGGTGAGGCCCTGGATCCGCTCAGGCGACATGTAGGTGGAGGTACCCACAAAAGTGTCGGCCATGAGGATGGAATTCGTGAGTTCTCGGCTGACGCCAAAGTCACAAAGCTTGAACTCGCCCTTGTGGGTCATCAACACGTTGGAAGGCTTGATGTCACGGTGGATGATTTTGTGTGTGTTGTAGAGGTACGTTAGGCCACTGAGAATGGAATACAGCGCCTTTTTGAGCGCAGGGACGGGGAACTGGCCGTTATCGCAAAGCAGAAGGATCTTGTCGAGAGCCCCACAATTGCAGTACTCCATGCATAGCACAATGGAGTTGTTGGGCCGGAGAAAAGCGCCGTAAAACTCGATGATAAAGGGCGACCTCACCTCGTGCATTATCCGTAGTTCTCGAATGATCTGGGTCTGAACGTCTTGTTTGCTTTCAATGTGGATGATCTTGCGGGCCATGGTTTTCTGCAACGGCACATGGAGCACCTTCAGCACCACCCCCAGGTTGCCCAGACCTAAGTCCTTCAAATGGACAAACTTCTCGTCTCTGAGATCGTAGCCCAGGGAGCCATACGTGGTGGCCACAGGCGACGCCGAACCCCATATAGGCAATTTCTGGTCTCGAGGCGAGGGCGTGTAGACCAGCTTTGTCGGAGAGATGGAGCTGATCACGGTCTGTCTCTTTCTGGTCTGGGGTTCGTCCAGAATGTCTAGCGTTTTCAACGATTCCACAAAATTCAGCTGAGGCTGCTTGGCCTTGTCCAAGTTGAGCAACGGCGCCGGGCGGGTCTTCTTTTTCTGCTGCTGGGCCTTGAGTTTCTGGAATCGGGCCATTTCCAGTGGCAGCACGTCTGCTGGACTTGTAGGAGAAGCTAGCAGAAAAGCAGCAGGTCGGGCTGTGTCCAAAGGAGGCACAGGAGGAAGGTCCTTGTCTCGAGAGGAGAGAGACGTTTGTGACAGGTTGTTCAGCTGCATGGAGCTGGTTTTTTGTTCAAGAGCAACTTCTCGAGAATGTGAGTTGATGGTGAGAGTGCAGGGCGGGCAGCTCGTGGACCGATATGAGGTAGGATGCAGAGGGGGTTTTGAGTTTTTTTTTAAAAAATTTGGGAATTCTTCTGCAATGGCAATGTTTTTTCTGTATCCGCGCCGAGTGTGTATTGTTGTGGCGGGGTGTGGTGGTGCTTTTGGGAAGTAGTACGTTTGGGTGTTGTAGATATAGAATATGGAGTGCGTGTTGAGGGTTCGGTAGTATGCCATTGAGCAAATGGTGCACCAGGAATGTCTAAAAAGAGTCTATTAGGCTGAATATCACAGGGCCGGCGTGCTGGGAAATTCCATTACTTATTAGCTGTGGCGTGGCAGGGCGTCTATGTACTGTTGTGGCTGTAGAGCGTACTTGTGATGGAACCTGGAAGCTAGGACCACCGAAGGAAACTACCGAGGGGAATCACTGGTAGCAAGGGGAATTGAAAGCGGGTCGGCTAGAGCTGCCGAGAGCTGCTGGCTCTGCTGAATGTAGCATTCTTTGTTTATCGATGTCTCGCTGATTGTGTGTTTCATAGCAGTATGGTCAACACCAGTAGGCCAAAGAGGGCTTTTCCTGCTTCGACCAATTCTGCGATCCAAACCAGGCGCCATTGTCCAAAGGGCAAAGCCCAGATTAGCACCGCTGCAGCTGTAAGATCGTCCTGGGGTACGTTGATCCACGATTAGTCGGCCGTGGGCGGCGCATACCACGGTTGATACCGACAGGTGGCTTTAATTAACGTTGGTACTTGAATATACTGGGGAAGGCGGCGGTAAGCCATAGGTAAGATCAAAAAACCGTTGAAATGTCTTTGGGGGAGTTTTGATGGATGTTTCCAAAATTTTGGGGAATAATAGAACCGCTTCAGAATGAGCTTTCGAGAGATCGTCGTGGAGTTTGCAGCAGCGAAAGGACTGAAGAATCAAAAAATGTGGACAATTCTTTATTGCATGCCCATCTGACGGGGCAAGTCTGAATATTGCAATTTTCGATCCGCACAACAGAGCCAAACACAGCAGTTCAGAAAAGCACACATCCAGAATCTCTAATCTCCAAACACTTCCCATCAACCACTGACAACCACATCCACAACCCTGCCGCTCATTATCATCAGTTCGCACCTCCACATGGTCCACCATTCACCGGGATTGTCGCTACATCTCCGACAATGGCACTATTGGAGTCGTCCGCGAGCGTTAAACGAGGAATGGTTTTGGTCCTGAGGCATCTGCATGGGCTGCGGAAGATGTTGCACAGGCTGGCTGTACTGGTAGTAGTCCAGGCCAAGACCCGGCTGTTGGCCCATCTGGCCCATTTGGCCCATTTGCTGGCCCATTGCCATGGGATAGCCGATACCCATGGGCGCCTGGGGCTGGAGCAGAGGCATATTCTGCTGGGGCATGCTCTGGACACTGTGGTTCTGGAAGACAGGCATTTCCATGCCCAAAGAGCTATCGGGCTCCAGAGGCAGCAGCAGAGCACCTTTCTTCTTCTTCTGGCGGCACGACGTGCACACCTTGTGCTTTCCTTGCTGCGACGGGTCCAACGCCTTGGCGCAACGGTTGCAATTGCCCATGCGCTCCAAGTTGGTTCGCCTGATTTTGTCGTTTTCTCTACACCGCTGACACACCTTGAACAGGCCCGTCTGGGACCGCTTTTCGCCGGGTTTATCCCCCATTATCAGCGCACCAATGGGCCCCAGACAGTGCACACACTTGCCCTGAGCAGCCCTATTGGCCTTTCGGAGCCGTAGCGACTCTCGACACTGTGGACAAAGAACGTAGTTTTGTTCTTCCTCGGAAATGGTGCCACCGCAACGGCGACACGCTCCTTGCTTGTCCTTGGTCTTCTTCTGCCACCTTCGGGATCTCTGTCTCTGCAAGTCTCGACAGTGGTGGCACAACTTGTAGATCTTGGGTTCTCCGTCGGGCTTCCCGTTCTTGCCCTTGACGAAGCTCTGCACAAAGTCCTTCTTGCAACGCAGGCACTTGGTGGTGATGGCATGGTGGTGGTTTTCTGTTTCTTCCTTCGAGGCGTTCTTCTGCTGAACGTGCAACGGTGGGATGAGCAGCACTAGACCGTGGTCTTCCTTTTTCATCGGGCTGTATTCGGACGAGGCCGGCTGGCTGGGCAGATCGGTTTTGTTCACCGGAGGCACGTACCCGCCAGGGTAGCCGTAGAGTCCTCGCATTCGGTTGTTTTGCAAGTCTCTCACCAGTGACATGGCGTCCTGAGGTACACAGCGCGGGTCGTCCATATTACCTGAGTAGGGCATCTGCGCCGGAAAAGATGGGAAAAACTGGGGCTGTAGTGGGGGATTCTGGAGATGTGGGGGAAGTGGGAGTTGGTGATTCGGTGGGTTTTCATGTCCAGCCGCCATGTTTACGCCGTTTTGGAGATTTTGTGGTGGGCCACCGTTAGGCTGTAGGGCGCCCTGTGGTGCATTGAGCTCGGGAGGGTAGAACTTGTCCATGGGCTGGTACTCCTGGTTTGGAACCAGGTAGCCCTGTCTGTTATTGTCTGCCTCCACGAATTGGTCCATGATAAGGGGAGATTGGGGGTGGGTTGCAGAGGTGATCTAGAGGCGATCGAGGAGGCGTGAAAGTGAGGAAGCTGGAGAAGGGGATCGCGTCCCATAGATGTGGGTTGGGGTTTGCTGGGAACGGGCTCTTTAAATGGAACCATAAGAAAAAAAAAAAAAAAAAAAATTCAGACAGCATCTTATCCGCCGGCGCTGCGATATCTGTAGCTGGGTCGGTGCTGTGCGTCTGTATGTATTCATATGCTGCAACCCTGCAGAAGCATACCCTCGGAATAGGCAGCGAAGAAGGTGGACTCTTTTGAAGGATCTACTGGAGAAAAGTTGATGAAAATTACATTGCCGTGGTCGCCATAACCTGGACAACACCACAATCAACTTCAAAGGTTTCTGGGATCCCGCCACGGGCCATTTCGTGCCCCATGCAGCCGTGCATACGCGTGCAGATGTGGAGGCCCGCGTGCATGGCCCGGTTGCCCTAACCACAGACATGCAAACTAGTCCATGTACCGTTGCTAGAATCAGGACCCTGGCGACCAATTGGGCACTGGTCTGGCCTTCTCAAATTTAGACCTTCTATATTGGAAACGGGCTGTTTGCGGCGCATGCACGGGGATTCTCGTTTCTGCTATTCCCACTAATCTGCTCAATCAGCGACTATTCCTTCGCCCTCCAAACTTGTTGGGATGTGTTGCATGGAGGGTTTCTTTGCATGGACCGGCCTCTAGGCTTTGTTCTATAAGCCCTTGTTTTGTTTCTCACACTGCGCTGGAGCGCCGCCTCCTCTTTCCTTCTTCCTTGGCAGTAGCATTTGTATGGCTGCGAACTGAATACTTCCGTCCACTTCCTCAGTTCCAATTCCATGGTTGGTCCAGTGCCATTAGCAACATAAATAGGTGGAGATCCGGCAGCGTAGGGTATGAAGGAGGGGACCACCGCTGCTCTAAGTTCTTGCTGTGTCGATGTGGATATGTCTGGCTTTGATCGGTGAACACGAGAGGGAGTCATTCGGAGGGGATCGCTCGGAGGGGGACTTGGTCTGACGCCTGGGGAAAAATACTGTGGGCTGGGAGGCCGCTGGAGAGGACGGGGAGACCGGCCCATCGAGGTTTACAATTTATTGCATGCTTCTCTGGCAGAATCCACCAGCCCAATTCGGATTAGCTGGGTTTTGGACCTATTGGTCCAGTGCCGTGATGGTTGAGTTTTGTCTCTCCAAGAAAGCTCAGATTGATGTCTACGCACGCTTTCATCCTCCTAGGGCAGCCTACACCACCGTATGTACATGTCCCATTGCTATTTACATTAGTTGGTCGTTTCGTTGATCGCTTCGTTCCTTGGTCGTTTTCGCCAACTGCCGTTCATCGATCACCGCTGTTATCGCTTACTTACCGTCCCTGACATCACTCCAGGCGACCTCCCATCCACCTAGAGCCAGTTACGCTTCGAGTAGATCTGTACCACTTCGCCCAAACGGTACATGCCCAAGGCCACAAGACCAATGCCCACGCCACGGACGCCTCTCTGGAACCAGATCGGATGTTTTCTCAAGTCCACCGTGCCGTTCTTGCCTTTGAAAGGAAGAGACAGCAAAAAGTAGCCTCCGCCGCCTAGACAAACCACCAGCTGCACAGCCGTGCACCCGAGGCACTCCTCGTCGCCTAGCAGGCGGGAGGGCGGCGGATTGAAGACGTTGATGATGTTGGACATGAAGAAAGCGGTGTACTTGTGGTGTTTGGTGATGCTGATGGCGATGGGCCCATACGCAGGCCACCCAGGGAACGAAGCCAGGGAGGCGGAAGTTTGCTCGAATTGTTTTTTTTATGTTCTTGGCCAGCCTGAATAGTAGATTTACTTCAAGAAATACACAGCTTGACGTTGGCGGCGTCCATTGGGTCTGCTGCACTGGACTGGCTGCGAAATCGCAATGGCTGCAAACGAGCCAATGGACCTAGCTGAATGAATTGACCAGCGGACCGCCCGATCAGATTAAGCAGCCGGTGGTATTTCCAACTTTCCTTGGCTAGTGCTCCAGTGCGGCCCCACGCTGGGCCCCATACCCCACGGAACGCCGTTTGACGAAACAGACCGTTACGAAACAGACCGTCACCGTTACGAAACAGGCCATTGTCTAACCATATCTCCGTCCGTCAAAGCTACGCCGTTGTGAAGCCCATGGTTCGATTTAACCGAAGCTTTAGCCAGTGCACCGAGCAGCCAGTGCTCTGCTCCAGTGCCTAGCAGTCTGGCCAGTGCTCAAGCCAAGACTTTCTTGCGTCAACCAGCCACTACAACCCATTGCTCAAAGAGCACGTTGGAGGCTCACGGGACATCGTGCCGTTTCAGCTTTGACAAATTGCCACAGCAAAAGTCATATTGAAGAATTGGCATTCAGTCGGTACTTTCACCTTTTGCCACTTTTGGCCACCCTGGACCCACCTGCTATTTGTCGGTCTGGGAAGCAGGCTGCCTAACCATTCGTAACCACGGTTTGCAGCTACCCTCGAAAATGGGACCCTTCCGCGGCTAAAGTGGCCTTTTGGCGTATGGGCCACATGAACGAAAACATCTCCGCCCACGGTAGACTTCAGCTTTTTCCTTTTTGATTCACTTTTTTTTTTTTTTGAAAGCACCACCCTCTTTGTCACAGTGGTGCATGGGCGTCTGCTGCGGCCCGCCTCTCCAGGCCAAGCCGGTCTCTCCTAGCCATTCCTGTTGTAACTTTCCGATTCTTCTCTTGCGCAGCCACTTTCGAGGGTGCCGTCTGCATTTTCTTCTTGCGCTTGCTGCACCGCGTTACATTGCTCGAGGCTGGTGAAGCAGCGGTTTTAGACAAGCAAAAAAATGGATTTTGGCGGAGGAGCGGGCTTGAGTGATTTTCCACGCTCCAGGCCGTCTTGGTTCTTTTGTCGTCAAATTATTATCGCTTGTTTGCGTTTCCTCCCGGTCTAACTGACGCAACCTGCGCGAAGCCTGTCAGTGAAGCTCGCACCTGCCATGTTACATTTGAGGCAGCGGTAACGTGGAGACCAGTGATAAGGAAAAAAAAAAATAGCGTATTGTGCTACCGTATTCGCTGCGTGACCGCACGGCGGTGCCTCAGAAACACCCTACGCTGTTGCCAGGTGCTGCGTGGCTCCCACCGCTTCCATTGTTCCTCCAACAATAGCGGTCACTGGCGTTTCTCCTCGCAACCGACCCGAATCTCTTTGTTGAGCCCGTGCTGTTGCGTCTGCAACACTGTGGCCGTTGTCAAGGGAACTGAGGCTTTGGGTGCAAAACGGCGCCCTTCGTTTCTTGCTCCATGGCCCCGATTTGCCTGTTCCAGACTGTGGAACAGCCCTAAGCCCAGAATCGAATTCTGTTCCAGCGTAAGCCTTGTTCTCAGCGTCCGGTTATGAGTGCGGTCTCGTGCATTCTTGCTCCTGTGAATACCCTCGGTGAAGTACCCTGCGTCTCGCTTGGTTTCAATAAAAAAAAAAAAAAAAAAACCACGGTTTGGTTCCCGAGACTTTCCTCGCATCAGTCGCCTCTCCTCTGGAACTCGGGCCAGATAAGCAAATTACGGGATATCCATAACTGTCATGCTCTTGACCGACGTTGTGGTTTTGTGCCTTTTTTGTGTTTTCGTACAACTCTGCGTCAGCCTGCGGTCCGCTTTTGGGGTCTCACCGTGCATTAGAAACACCTTCGATTTTCATAAGATGCCCCGACTATCCCCCTTTCATTGCTCATGATTTTCTCTCACCAATTGACGAAAAATTAAGTACCCAGCTCTGCTCCGCTGCTTCGTCAAATTAGCTCTGGAAACTCTGATTCATCGCTGTTCTCTCCCTCGTTCAAAACCTTCTCTCCGACGGTTTCGAGACCACTCCGAGGATATCTTGTCCGTTTTGCCGCCGCTTGTTCTTGCCGAGCCTCATGTGGCCCTCATGTGGACATTTTGTCCGGGACTCTTGTCCCTGCGTCTGTGTACCCCAAGAGCAGGTTTGTGGCGTTTTCCCTATTGCATTTATTTCATGTTTGGTTATGTATCATCTCCGGGCGCAGGTTATTTTCCTGGTCTGTTGACTTCCCATGTGAATTTCTCGAACTTTGTTTTTTTGCAATTAGGCTTCCTCGCTCATTGTGTTTCCTTATAGTCGCTGTTTGTCTAATGTATGGAAAATCTTTGTAAGCTTTCGGCTAGCTTGACAATGTCGATCTTTAGTTATTGATACTCGGGCTCTGGGCGGACTTTTGTCTGCTTTAGCCGCAAGATTGAGTTCTCAGGTGGGAAAGCATCCCTTTTTCGGGAACTCAATTGCAAGCTGAATGAAAGCTGGATTCGATATAAATTGAAGCTGGAGGAAAGGACAATCTGCTCAACTGGATTGCCAGAATTTTTCCTTGATTCTCCTGATGGCACGCTTCTGGTTTTGAAATATACTCATCGAAGCTGAAACTTGTGATCCAGCATCAACTGACAAACAGATAAAAAATGGGCACTCGTCTCAGCTAATTTTCAACTGGCTGTTCTTTCTTGAAGCGTCGTTGCAAAGAAAGGTAACGTCAAACACCAAGCTGAGAATCATGGTTTCGAAACCCAATTGGCTACGTCCTTGGCCTCGGATATTTCAGAAGAGTCAGCAAGCATCATGAAACTCAATTAGGGTGAATAAGCGGCAATTGGGCGGAATTAGACTAACCGTGAAGAGCTGCCATTGATCAATCCGCTTATGAAATGCTAACGTGAAAGCTGCTTTTGATGGAAATTTGTTCCGGAAGCTGAAGTTCCGCCAGAGTTTAAATAATCCACGGTTCCCCGATTCTTATTTCTTTTGCTCATGTACCTGAAATGATCTCAGAGGTCGTACAAGCAAAGCGGTTGAGGCTTATGAAGCATCTTAAAGTATTGCTTTTAACCTAACTCTCTTAATTACAGGATTATTCGACACCTCTCTGACGGAGATTTTATAGTTTCGAATTTTCTGAGTCTTAGGGCAGTTCCAAGAAGGCCTTGCCGTGATCATCGACCTTGAAGCATTTTTGCTTCAGCCTACTTGAACTGGAATATTGAATAGTGCAAGTTGTGAGACCTCTTTCCTCGACTCACGGTTCTTACGGTAAGTACTCACCAGTTTGACATATTGAATTCGCAAAAGTTCAATAAATCAGTATTTTCATTATTTAATATTCGATCATTTCTCACAATCCATAAAGTATTGCAGATTTTCACTCTACCAGCGCCTTGCTCAGACAACACTTACACAAGCTTCTCAAAGTACCAAGTATTCGCAGCCATTCCGACCCTGCACCCGTACCTCTCCACTATCATAGAATCGAGAGATCTCCAGATTTAATCGGTATGCTTGCCAGAACGCTAAAAACACAATTAAGGCTGGTTAAGCCCGGCAGAGTGCCACTCGCTCGAAGCTTCCCGAGAATCCGCTTACAGCGGAACGTTCACTATAATCAATACCCTCATCTTCCCGATGTGAATCAGCCTTCCAGGTTCAAGAAGCTGCTTTACTTCACCATGGCCTTGGTCACGGTGGGAACCTTTGCATACTACTTCTTCTGGCCCAAGCACACTTTCCCACTGCTGGTGGCGAAGATATTAAGAAAGGGTCTCTGGGCCGAGTCAAATAAGGGTGATGCCGATTGGGAATTAGCCTTGAAGCACTATTTGGAGGCGTTAGCTGAATGTGACAAGTTGGGTATGGACAGGTTGAGCGACGAGTACACTGGAATCCAATTGAAAATCGCCGAAATGTACGAGCGCTTGGGTATGGACGACGATGTGGTTTTCATGCTTACGGAACTCAACACCCATTACTTGCTTGTGCTTACAGCACCTCCAGACTCTGAGTATGGTCAGAAGATTAAGTCACAGTTCCATCGCGAACACTTGATTCAGAGAGCATTGCGGACGATTTTGAAAGCCGCTGATTTCATGGATAGCATGCCTCAGGTTTTGAGAGCCTCGCTTTTCGCCAATTACGTCGTGGCTCATGATAACATAGCGCTGAAGATGGCGGGTGACATCGTTGCTGCCGCTGTTTCCGAGAATAAAGAGTTCGAGAAACTCAAGGAACGTTTGCCATTTGAAAGCAACCCGGACGCCTTCTACCCATATGCAGAGGAATACTTCGCCTTGTGTGACCTCTTGGCTATCCATAGCTACCAGATTGGTGATCTTGAGACTGCTCTTTGGGCAAGAATGCAGCTGACGACGGATATGATGGCTGCCAACATGGCGCCGGACAAGTTGATGCTCTCGCAATGCAACACGGCCTCGGCACTTTATATGGTGATGGAGAAAAGAGAGGCAGCGCTTCACCAATTGCAAAAAATCTGGGCCGAGAATGCGGGTGTTTCTGCTGAATCATGGACAAACAGGTCCAAATTAAGCGCTGATGAGAAGACTGCGCTTGAGAAGAAGGTGTACGACCAGTTGACCGAGGAGGACATCAAGTCGCGTAACCACCTTGAGGATTCCATAAAGCAGCTTACAGAAACTGCTCTCATGACGTACAAGGCCGTAGCAACCGGCTGTGATAATATCCCCATCTCGGCTACATACCCCGAGATCAAAGAAACTGCATCTCTTGCCACTTACGGCATGGGCGTGATCCAGCTTCATACTGGCAAACTAGATGATGCAGAGCGTCTTCTTCGAGAGGCTCGTGTGAGGGCTAGAAAAGCAGACTACCAGATGTTGATGCCTGAAATCGAGCTGGAGATGGAGAAGTTGAAGACGGAAAGAGCGCTTCGTGCATCGACACCCCAAACGTCACAGCCTCAGGATACCTCGTCTCTGGTTGCTGTGGTGGAGTAGGGTAGACGGCTTCAAAGTGATTTGTTGGTTGATAGAGTATATAGGGTGAGCGATCTGCCGTTCTGAATCACAGAAACACTCCAGAATTTTGATGTAATAAATGGGATAAGCGTACCAAAGTGATCATCACATTTGTTTGCCGGAAGGGTGGTATTGCAATCTAGGACTTTGACTGTTGATAGTATGATGAAATAAGAAATTTTGCAGCCATTTACAGAAAACAGCAAAAGAGGCCCATCGCTTTAGAGGTCAATTTTTCGTGAATAGACAACTCTTTATCTTTCACTTTACCTCTCAAACACAAAATGCAAAAAGAGAAAGAGACCTTGCTTACCCCACTGTTCTTGATTCACCCATTATTCGTTCTCGTTCACGTATCCAATCACTACGGCACTTTTGAACCGCGCACGCCGCAGATTGGGTGCGTGTCAAAAAAACAGTACTTCCAAGATCAACTCAAAACGAGCTATCTCAATTCATCATGGTCGTCCTAGCAGCTTGTATATGTACCCATGGTGGTAAAGCGCTCCTTTCAAGGCTGTTCAGACACATTGATAAGGACAGAATTACGGCGCTCTTGGCCAATTTTCCAGGACTTCTTTCTCAACTGGGATCTCAAAACACCACCGTGGAGGACGAATCCGTCAGATACGTGTACCAGCCGTTGGAGGAATTTTATGTGGTTGTTTTGACCAACAAACAGCTGAACATTTTGCAAGATATCGACACGTTGCACCTTTTTGTATCTGTTGTGCTGAATGTGGTGAGAAGTATCGATGAAAAAGAGTTGCTAGACAATGCTTTCGAGATCTTGTCGGCGTTCGACGAGATTGCCACATTGGGCTATAAGGAAAAGCTCACCTTGTCCCAGGTTCAAACGTACTTGGAAATGGATTCGCACGAGGAGAAGATCCAGGAGATCATCGAGAGAAACAAGGAGTTGGAGGCGATTGAAGAGCGCAGAAGAAGAGCAAAGGAGATCCAGCGTAAGGAGCTCGCTCGCAAAAATATGGAACAGCAACAGCTGGCGATGTTTGGATCCCAATCGGCCGCCGCTGCCGCTGCTGCCAACAATGTCACTTACGGTTACCCTACCAACAACACGCCCTCATACGACACTGCCGCTCATGTTGAAAGCGACGTAGGTGGCGGAGCCCCAGACTTGTTATCCAGAAAATTGGGTGCTTCCAGTGGCGCTGGCTTGCAATTGGGCAAGAAGGCAGGCAAGGTTGCCCACCATGACCCCCACTCTCAGCCATTGCTCACCACAAACACTCCATTCGGTGGTGGTGCCTCTTTGGTTTCTGATCTTGTGAAACCCGCTCAGGAAACCGCACAAGCACCTGTGGCATCTAGAGCTGCCGCTGCAGCATCTCCAGCCATCCAGTCAGACTTTGCTTCAGCTACTGCCTCGCCTGCTCCTCAAAGTACTTCCAAGCCTCATAATGATGGTATATTACTCACAGTCACTGAGAAGGTTACTGCTGACATCTCTCGTGAGGGCTCAGTTGTCACGTCAGAGGTGAAGGGCGACTTGCTGTTGCGTATCAGCGACCCTCTGCTTGCCAAATGTAAGATCCTATTAAAGACAGGTTCCGTTCAGGGAATTCAGTACAAAACACATCCTAAGGTGGACAGAGCCTTGTTCAACAGGCAGAGTGTCATTGCCATGACCGACAAGGCCAAGCCTTTCCCTAGTAACGACCAGAGCTCGGGTGTGTTGCGCTGGAGAGCCACTGAAAGCTCCAGTGACCACATGGTTCCTCTTTTGGTGACCGCATGGGTCGGCGTGAACGATGGTGTTGCTGATGTCACATTGGAGTACGAAATACCTCAAAGCTTCATTGATTCCCATCCTTCGCAGGAAAGCATTGACAATGTCCGTATAATTGTGCCAATAGAGCTGGACGATGTCCTGCTAGAAGATGAGAGCGGTGCGCTGGTGAGCTACGAGAACACTGAGGGTGGCGTTGTCTTCGAGTTGGCTCTGATCCCTCTCGACAACCCTCTGGGTACATTCCAATTCTCCATTCCCGCTGTTGACGAAGACTCTTTGTTCCCTATCCTGGTGGACATTGAGATCCATAGAACCGAGGGCGTTACGGAAGCCGACGTCGCTTTTGGAAAAGTGCAGGTGTTGGACGTTACCACTGCCGACGAGGACGAGGCATCCTTGCCATTTACTTTGCATCTGAATGTTGTCACGGAGCTGTACACGGTGCAGTAAAAATACTACCAGGGAAAATAGATAGCAACTAAGAAGTCAAAACAAAAATGCTACCAAGGGTAGAATACTCAGAAATGTAGTGGGAAATTTAGGGCTTCTAAAATGTTTCCAGATAGCGAAATTGATGCCCATCTACGAAAATTACCATTGGCCGTCACTTGGTAAACCTTCTATGCTATTTTATTCATGCTATTTCGTTGTTGTGAAGACATGTAAGCCTATATCGTTACCGAGAGACCGCTCAATGCCATTGAGAAACGGACACCTAGTCCGCTTTGTTTCGCCAAGTCCCGAAGCTCTTGTAACACCTGCTTTCTAGGATCTAGAGCACCTGGGGTGTCTTTCACATGTGTGACTATGACGTTAAAGCCATTCAATGACTCGGAGGAAAAAGCCAGGAGAACCTCAAGTTCCCCTATGAGATGCTGGGGCATCAAATGGCCGTAAAGCTCTGCTGGTTCCTTCTGAGTAGCCATTGAGCACTCTAGGACGATAGCCTTGAGCGAGCCGTCAGTAATGAACGGAGCCACTTTGAGCCATATTTGGCGATTGTACTCCTTGCCCAGATTGCTGTCTGCTTCGAAATCACCGAATATGAGAAGTCGGCTGTCAGACGGTGTATGATGTATGAGGTATGCCAGGGACAAGTACGGCACGGGACCGTTATCTGACTGGGTCACGCCGTGCTGAAGCTCGAACATGGTGACTTTGTAAATGCCGTTGTTTGTTGTGAAAGGCGACTTTGCTTCGACAGGAGCCAATGCGAACGTTCCCAACGATATCATGTCAGGCCAGACTTTCCCGTTGAAGATATGCTTTTCGATGGTTTCGGCAGTGAATTGCGAGCCGTACACGGTGAGGCCGTTATTTTTAAAATCGACCTCCGCCAGATTGAGCACCAACGCCGCTATGTGATCGAGGTGGGGGTGGGTTAGGAGAACCGTGGGGACACACAGCATGACACGCTTCAGGCTGCCAAAGGGGTTCTCTGACAAGTCTGCAAAAGGGAAACAGGGCTTGAGCTCCACGTAATCCTCAACTTTGCCACAATCTCCATACAAACGAAGCAACCGGGACGGGCTCTGCTTATCAGCTATGAGTTCAGCCAACAGTAGGTAGCCAGAACCTGCGTCTATCTGCAAAAGAGGCAGATTGTCTGGCGAGATTGAAGAGTATTCAACGCCGTGAGGCTTCACCAATAAGGCACATGTACTGGCCTCAATGGGCCCACCCAGGGTGCCCAAAAAGGTGATATCAAAAGACATGGTAGTATGGGTTGATAAACGAGGTTACAGCCAAAATGTGCAGGCCCTGATAAGCGTTGGGCTTGGGTAAATAAGCGTGTGGGTGTTGGGTGGCCGTGATTTTATGGATTTTTGTAGACTGTGACTGGGAAAGTAGTTCTGTCAGGATTTTTGTGTTTTAAGGTATGGGCACGGCTGCTATCATATATAGACTGTGCAGCAGCTGTAGGTCTAAAGTGGGGCACGAAAAGAAGTGGGTGCGAAAGGATCTGGATTTTCCAGTGAGACAAGATCTGCTTTCATTGTCTTTCTTTTTAATATGAAGCTTCTGCCGTCTTGTATCTAATTGGTCTACTTGGAGACAAGCCACAAAGTTGAGTGGAAGGCTCAATTAGGCTTACCGCATGCCAGGTCCTTCCAGATGTAGTAATAGTGCAGTGAGGATGAAGACATGGTTCTTAACGGAGCAACGGTGTGAGTGAATCTTCGATTGGAAAATAGAGTTTGGGATTGTGGAGCAAAACAGACTGGCTTAGCTTCACAAACTGGATAAATGAGTACTTCAGCTGCAATCAGCCCAAGAGCTATCTACAAGATGTATCGTCAACTTGACTGGCGCCACAGGTTAATACCAGCCGGTGACAACGGCATACCGCTGATTCTGCCTCCTACAATTCCGTCGCTTGTTATCGTTCCATTCATCTATAGCTGTTTGCTGCCGTAACCAATGATCTTCTCCGCAAACTTCCAGCTCTGGTTCTCCACCTTCACGCCCTTCTCGAACTTCAAGTCCACCTTGCCGTCCTCGACAGTCAACACAACCAAGGAGAACTTGTCGCCCGCACGTGCGTCTCTATAGTAAAGCACTCTCATGGAGTTGAGCATGGCCTCGCGGGCCTCTTCCTCGGTCACCTTCTCGAAGTCCAGATCGTATGGCACCAACTTTCTCAACAAGGGAACAGCCAAGTGGGAGCCGAAACCAGTGGCAAGAGCCAGTGCACCGTATGCAACACCCAAAAGGTCAACGTATCTCATGAATGGCGTTCTGTCGTCGTTAAAGCCTGCCACAATGACAGCGTTCCACAAGGGGTCCATCTTCAGCCTTCTGTTGTACAAGAGACGGGTCAAGTACTCGTGCACGTGGGGAGCACGCAAGTTGTGGCCGCCGTCGGTGTCATAGATCTCCTCTTCGGTTTCCAATTGGTGCAAGAGTCTCTCGATATGCTGTAAGTCAGAGATGTCACCAGAGATTCCCACAATGGTTTCCTTGCCAACACGAATCAAACGCTCAATGTTGCTGAATCTGAGAAGAGAGCCGTAGGAGCCCATGTTGTCGGCGGCAATGGCCACACCATTCTTGAACTTGAGCCCCAAAACAGATGTACCAGTGATGATTGGTTGTTGAGTGTGTGTCGTTGGGATATCGGATGCCTCTTTGACGCCAGCAGAGGCTATAGCATGGTTGTAGGCGCCGTAGACTTCGTCACGTGGTCTGCCCCAGGCAAACGGATCGTGGTTCATGATAAGTTGGTTGAGAAGTACTATGTAGTTGTAGTTGAGAGTGGCGAGGCATAATCGCCAGGCCGCACCCGTACCTCCGGCATTGGGGTAGGAGCTTTTTCCTAAGGAAGGAGGCAGATATAATTATTTGATTCAAGAGTTTTGGGGATTGATCTTTAAAACGGCTGTAACATTGACTGTTAGGGCTTGAGTTGCATCTTTTGATCTGGTTCGTTGGCTGCGAAACGAGCACTAGACAGCAATTGGAGAGCGAGTGGACAGATGTATAGAAATTATGTCCATAACGATAAATTGAAGAAATCCTTTCAGCAGCCACTTCTTTTGCGATTCGTTTCGTTCCGTTAGGTGATGTTACTCACTCACTTTAGTAGTGAGTAGCTCGGTGGACAAGGCGGTAGGTTGTAAGGAAAAATAAGTGGCCAGCAAAGAAAATTGGCTGACTGGATAACAATTCAATAATCTGGAGATTACATCCTCTCAAACCGTTAACTTCACTAACCGAGATATGCAATTGTATGAACCGATGTTTCAACACACTCGCAACCACTGTATCGTACTGAGGTTCCTCTCAATGCCAGCTCAATCATTCAAGATCCAAGTTGAAAACTATTCAATCATGCTAAAGTTTTATGATTCTCTCATCTTGTTGTACTCATGGTCCAAACAGCTTCAACCACATCCCATCAACTCAATCACCACCTCACCAACCAAATCCTGGTCTACATCATTTCCTTTCTATTGTTTATTACTATGCATTGCTTCGTCTAGTAGACAAGCTCGGCTCCGCCACTGTCGATCTGCTCAACCTCCGAAGCACTTGGAGGCAGGTATCTGAATCTCTTCGACAACTCACATCTCAAAAGAACCTCGCCCTCCTTAAGCTCAATAGGCTTGAGTGGAGCAGATCCACTTGAGCTGCCTCCCTGAGGCAATCTGCCGTTTGGAGCACAGGGGTGGGGTTGTGGTTTGCTAGACTGAGCAGCTGGGAGTTAGTACAAATCGGATGAAAACATCAAGAATTCACATACCGTGTGGGTGAGGGCCACCGACAAACTTTATGAGGGGAACGTGCTTCAACAAGGCAACCGACTGTCTCATGGTGGGTTTCTGGAGATGAGAAGTAGATTATACTTGAAGACGGTTGGCCCCGGCGGTTTATGGGTGCGTCTATGCAGGGCCGACTGACTCCGAGAGACCCAGGAAGTCACCGAAGCAGGATGGAAAATGGAAGGAGGTGGACTGAGTTCTGGTAATAAGATTTAAGGTGCTTTACTACTGATTATTTTGTTGGATTTAGCTCCAGTGAATATGACGTCTCACAAACACCACCAAGGAGGTGACACAGGTTCCAGATACAGCTACCAGTGCAGCTTCAAGCAGCACGTTGCATCACGTTGTTCACTGAATGTTCCGATGATTAGATCATGATCTTCAGTTGCATGAAACAATTTTTTCAGATTCTTTGTTCCATTTTTGTGATGCACAGACTATCCCGTTAAAACACCTCCACTGTAGTTTTCGCAGCCATTTCACAAACCTACTACAATGAAGTTCGTCGAATTGCCCGATTGCATTCTTGACAGAATTGGGTACTTCATCCTCGAGAACGAAATGGAGCTAAAACTGCTTCACAATCTCCGCCTGACTTGCAAGCGCCTCAACAAACACTTCTCCATCTTTCTTTACACCTCGCTACCTGTCGTAATAACAGAAAAGTCGGGAGGAAGATATGAGTGGCTGGGGAAACGAGAACGCTTCAATGATTTCGATTGTTCACTTGTACGTGACCTTCAGATCTACCGATTCACCAAGTTTCATCTCCCTCAGGAAAGTCTTGTCAGATTGCGGTTCTTGACTATTGAGGCCTTGGATCTATTCTTCCTTTGCCAACTTCCAGATATACCAGAGCTCTGCTCCCTTTCTGTCATTTACAGCCACAGACTGTTCAGAAAAAAGAAGGTGTTCTGCTGGGAACGTGAATTGGAGCAGAAAATCAGCGAGGCAGATTTCCCTAGATTGGAGGTGCTCAGAATCTCCTCCAAGAAACCAAAAGTGAATGTTCCATATAAGAATTTGTTTACTTCGGAAAGTAGAAGTCCCAGAAACATCGCTGACTATGAAAGGCAGTTCTCGTCAGAAAAACGAGTGAGAAAGTACCAGCGAAGACAACGAAAGCATCACAGTCTTGGACACATGTTCTTCATGCTCATGGAAAAGTGCAAAGGCTCCTTGAGAGCCGTAGAGGTCTTGGGAATCGACTTCTCTTTTGTCATGTTTCGGGAGCGTACCATCAAATTTGGCAATCCAGCCACCATCATCCTCAACAACCCGTCCATCATACATGCGTATTCATGGATGCCACGAGTCTCTGCCAAAAGGCGTTTGAATGTCTTGATTGAAGATTGCTCTACCAGCGCTGTCCATGTTACGGTAAAGAAAAAGAATCAAGATCCAGTGAGTATGGTCAAGACAGCTTCCCTTCTACGACAGGTCAGAAGCTCCATCAGGAATTGGTAGTGCCCAAGACGGAGCTAGTCATCAGGAAATGATATGAGTCGAAGAAAAACAAGTAGATTGTAGATTCGGATCTGGAACCGAAATCCATGTCAGAACTGATCCAAGTGGTCCACATGCTTTTCGCAGCCAAATGTAATAGCCTCCCCTCAAATGTACAACACTACCGTCTAGGCAATATTTTGAAAGATGAGATCTTTTTGTGTTCTGGAAGAGTAATTTAATTTATTACTCAGAATCGTCATAAACTTGGAAAGTCATCCATGCCCGACCTCCACTTCACCAACATATCAACATTCTCATGTGTGCGACTAAAAATTACCTCAACCAACACCTCCATGTCAGACAAGCTACAAAAGACCATCGCCAGATTCCAACAGAGAATCGACAACAAGGACTTTTACGAGGCCCACCAGACTCTCAGAACCATTACAAACAGATACGTCAAGTCCAAGCAGTACACTAATGCCATTGACTTGTTGTACCAGGGACTGACGATATTGGCAAAGAACAAGGAGTACGCTTCAGCTGGCGATCTTATCGTGTACTTGATTTCTGTTTACGAGGAGAGTGCTACGCCATGTACTAAGGAGACGAAGAACAAGATCATCGAATTGATCTCCTTGCTTCCAGACACAGACCCAGCTTTGGGCGATTTGTCCAAACGTGCTCTACAGTGGTCTATTGACTACGCCGAAACGAAGCTGATTTTCGGCGATTCCAGTTTGCATCACGTTTTTGGCGTTAAGTTGCTTAATGCCGCTGCATCCCAGCCTTCTGAGGAAGACAAGCACAAGTTCTTCTCTGTGGCTGAGTTACACCTTGTATTGGGCACCTACGAGTCGTTGCCCGTTTACATTAATTTTTTGTACAAGTGGTTCGAAACGCTGGGCGGCGATCCTGGCATCTACTTAAGCAGAGCCGTTGTCAATTACGCATATCTAAAGAATGTGAAGTTTGTTCACACAGCAGTGAATCTCTTCCTCGCTCGGTACCTTGGTGCGGAAAAGGAGAATGTCGAGGAGCTAGAGGAGGAAGGCCAGAAGTTGTTCTTCTTCGAGAGCTCCAAACTTTTGAATTTCTTGCAGTTGTTGGCTGCCACCCTCGACAAGTCCAACGCTGGCGACAAGTTCATGAAGTTGTACGGCAACTATAAACCATTGATCAGCCAGCTGGGTCTTACTAACCCTGTCGACTATCTTGGCCGCTTTTACTTCAACTTGAACTTGGGCAACACCTCAGGCGGAGGAAACATGCTCGCCAACATGATGGGCAGTTTTTTCAAATAAACGAAACTTGGGGCAGTTAAAACTCCTCGCTATCTTTGACAATGCACGAGGCGTCAAGCGCCGTGACCAATTCAGCCCTCTTTCCCTTGAGGAGCTCGTGCTTGGCTTCGCTGTATGTGCACCATCTACGTTCTCTTTTGCTGCTTTCTGGCCATTCTGGGCTGAGCTGCTCAACCAACATCTCGTAAAAGTGAAACTCCAGTTTTGGAATAACCTTGTGTGGATTGAAGTCTTCGCCCTGCTTCAAAACAGGTGCTTTGGTGCCTCTAGTATCGTACACAATAGGCAACTTCTTAAGGATTCGACCCTCGCAGCCTGCTTCTTCCCAGGTTTCACGAACAGCACTGATTACATAGTCTTCTCCTTCGTCTAGCTCAATTCCTCCTTTGGGAAACACCCATTGGCCCTTGTGAGCTGACGATGAAATCATGATACACTTTTCCTTCGATTGTTCAAGGCAGATACAGCCTGCGATCATCCGGGCGCCATTTTCAGGATTATAGCGCTGGTTTTCCCTACCGACACGTGCTTCGGCTGCCTTCACAGGCATGTTGGGGTTTGTGGTCTGGGACATTGAAGTAGTAGGTACCCCGTGCACTTGATGAATCAGACTTGTGGAGAATGTCACGTGCACTTTTCAAAACCAGGGAGGCTGATGGAGGCGCTGATTTGAACTGAGTGGAGCGGAGAGCTCTAAAGGTTTATCCCAATTATTATAAGAAGGACAGATAGCGGTTAATTGGTAGTCTACCTGGATTTCGGTGTTTCGCACCCAGATGCCTAGTATATTCTGGACCTACATGACGAAGTGATTATTATAATCAAGCAAATCGTTGACATCAATACAAGTAGAAATCGATTTCGTTCTTTAATTTTCATGATTTCTGGTTTGCTGCTATCGTACTTGCATGGTGATTTAGACGAGCGTTCTCACCAGAATATAGATCGCGAGTCAAGCTGAAGAAACAGTAGCAATTGAAATTTTCAGGATTCTCAAGTCATTCTTGCAAATCATTTTCATTCTCACTATCCCTACCAGTTCTTTCGTCATTACAAGTTTGTTTTGAATTCACGTGACCTGCACTGGACTATGCTGAGAAGCCCGATATCATTCTTCATTCAACACCATGCTTGCCTCTGTTTTTCTTCTATTAAGCACAGTATTTGCCCACGGCTCCCATGAGGTGCCCGTGAAGCCGCAAGGCATGACCTGGCAGGAGTGGCACATGAAGGAAGAGCACCAGGTGGACGGTTTTGATGCGGTCAGTTTCTTCAAAATGCATGATCTACAGAACAAGGGCTACTGGACGGTGGACGACGTGTTGTACGTTTACGGATTGACTCGTGAAGAGGTTGTTGGTGATGGCAGTGGAATGGGAGAGCATGCCCAGGAGGAGAAAGTTTCACCTGAAGCTAAAGCCCAGGTCAGTAACATTGTCATGGGCCTTTTGGACCGCAACCACGATGGCACGATCACGTTGGAAGAATGGAAAGAGTTTGTGCAAAGAAAGGAGGAGTTGCCTGATTTCGGCTACGGCCCTGGCCACCATATGGACTTTGAGTCTGAGTACGAGAACCATCACTGGAACAAGTACCACAAGGACCAAGATCCAGATGTGCACATCAAGCACAAGGAGGATATCGAACACGAGTTGTTGCACCATGCCCACGAGATTGAGGGTACTCACGGTGACGATCCAAATGTCAGGAAGCTCGCTGAGAACTTTGCCAGTCCCGTGAAGCTCCACAATGTGCCACAGAAGTACTTGGCTAGAAAGGGTTGATTGGGGGTGTAAACTGCTGCCTATTGTCTGATCATCTTTTGAATTGATCGGGCTCGTGCCAGTTTGGCACTACAGGGAAGAGGACGAAAAATAACGAAAGTTAAAAATGGGGAGGGGGATGCCAGGCTTCCGTCACCAGAGGGTTTCGGAGAAAGGATATGAGTTGTAGTACAACGCCTTGGCTGCAAATAGGAATGAAAATGTCAGAAATGAGTCATTGGCATCTCAGTCCGGCGGTGTGTGAAAAACATCTTCACTGTTGAATGAAAGCAGCCAATTGTAGCGCAAGAAGTGATTGAAATACATCTTGTCCAGCCACTGATGGTGGTCCGGACTGATTTTCACCCTAGTGAACAGCTCTCCACTTTAGACGTCTCCCTCTCTCTTCAAAATTCCATACATTCTTTCGAAAACATCAATGCTCTCCATTCTCAAAGCATTCCATTGGCCAGCGGCTACAGTCCGCTCGTCTATCCGTACATTCAGCTAGATACTTCCCCACAACACCCAGGGCACATTCCCTGAGCGACTGAAGATCAGCCTGGCACTTCTTCTGGTCACTGTTGTTCAGCCTCAAGCACGCCTCGTACGCCTGGAGCTTGCCGGCACAGGTGTTTTGGATCTGCTGGAAAAGAGGCACTTTGCTCTTCACACACTTGGTCAAGGCCATCTGCTCCGCCACACAGTCAGCTTCCGAAGGCGGCTTGGCCATACACTTGTGGAACGCAAGAAACTCCCCCGGACAATGACGGGCAATGTCCTCCACCATGGCCTGGTCTAATAGTCCTGACATGATAAGAAGAGTGAGTAGTTCGCAGCCAGATGAAAGGTGAGAAGTTTCGCAGCCAGATTAGGTGTCTTGATGGAGATGGGTGAACGAATAGTCATTTGAAAGGTTGAAAATTGAAAAAATGCTGGGGTGGTAGTATCTGGTGAAATCTTGTGATTTGGAAGATTTTGTAGATTTGTGGTTGGTGGTGGGGCACATGGTCCACGGCTTCTGTGAGCCAATCAGACGCACAGAAGTGACTTGGAAGCGTCTCCTTATGCCAAGGCAGTAGGTTTATTGAAAAATCGACATTGACAAGATTTTCAAAATCAGCATTTTTTTCTGATTGAAGTAGAATCGGGTTGATGACTTTTATCAGTTAGTTCTCTGTTGCAAGCACTGTTAGGATGCGCGTTTGCATTCATAGTATATACGTAGAACAGACTAGGTAAAACTTCCTTGATAATTCAACTAGAGAAGGGTCAGCTATTTCGAGGTTTGGCCGAAATACGGTGCTGGCTCGATCGTTTATGGATAGAACCAGCACTCTATTTGCCGAAGTTCGGAACACCCTGTGAATCGTTCACCGTGTCCCTAACAAGCACAGGAGCGATGATAGCAGCTGCAGTTGGCATAACATGGCAATTTCCAGGATTGAAAAAAAAAAAAAAAGAAAGAATTCTCTTTAAAAATACTTACATTCTTTGTCTATATTGGTCAATGGCAGTCTTGTCTAGCTATGTTGGTCAATGTATGGCACTATAATCAACGGACCTGAAGTCAATTGCTGAAAAAACCGCATCCAGACCGGAAAGAAGATTGACGTTAATTCATGAGTCAAAGAATGCGGTCTTCTCTCTCTCTTTGTAAATTTCTATTTCTCACCATTCGTTGTCTCACCCCCGTTTTGGTGTGTCAACTGGCACGAGCAGTTCCTACCCAAAAGCCACCCTGCTTTATTAATCACACAGAATCCACAATCGTCTATTCCAACCAACAAAATTGTATTGTAAGCTCACACCTCCCAATCCCCTACAGTCACTACTCACATCTCCATCTACTATGGAGATTCGCAGCCATCACGAACTGAGCCACCATTTAACATAACCCACCCAAAAACCAAAGAGAGATCCATAAAGCAATTTTCGAATTGCTCAAACTACCCGGATCTCAGTGAAAAGCATCCATCACCCCCACCCCACCTTTGTGACTCTTCCTCCTCACCTACATCTCGAAATTTCCAGTCGCACTACTCCAACTT
Organism: Candidozyma vulturna; assembly: GCA_026585945.1. Taxonomy (NCBI): domain Eukaryota; kingdom Fungi; phylum Ascomycota; class Pichiomycetes; order Serinales; family Metschnikowiaceae; genus Candidozyma; species Candidozyma vulturna. The sequence goes on along the minus strand of CM048833.1, from coordinate 47,535 downwards.
CAGTCAATGCATCCACATATAAAAACGGCGCTAGTCACGCTCCTGTGGTTTCCCGTGCTTTATGCTGCTGTGGACTATGGCTTCCAGCCTTGCCGCATCCAAGGCATGTCCATGACGCCAACGTTCAATCCAGGTACAGAAACCTTAGCTAAAGACGTTGTGCTAGTTCGAAAGTTCATGGCTGCCAATGGGTCTCTGCTCAGCCGAGGCGATATTGTGATGCTCCGGCTGCCGCTGAACCCGGAGAAGCTTCTCACTAAGAGAATCGTTGGGGTACAGGGAGACACCATCAGTCCGAGAGCGGAATACCCCAGACAGAAGCCTACAGTGGTACCTAGAAACCACTTGTGGGTGGAGGGCGACAATGCGTTTCACTCCATAGATTCTAATACTTTTGGTCCTGTGAGTCTGGGCCTTGTGGTGGGGAAAGTGGTGCTGGTGTTGTGGCCCTTGAGCCGATGGGGTGTTGATTTGAGCAAAGGCGGACGAAACGCCCTCACGAAGGTCGAGGAGTCAAACGACTAGGAGAATATGGATTCGTGTTGCATAAAATTATACAAAAAGGAGCTGGGCTTTTGCATCAAAGGTCTACAAGCATTGACCCTAGTTTGAAATCACACAGTGTTGTGGTGTACCTATTATTTATTGGACGAACGCTTAATCCTTCCTTCCTTTGTCTTGGCCAACAATCGCACATTACGCCTCAACATCCATGGATCCACTTTTGCAAGACCCCGTCCATCAATAGTGCGGTTCTTGGGCGAATGTCGATAAGGCCGAGTATACATTTCCTCCAAGATCCAATTCTCCTTCTTGCAGCCAGGAACGCTTTTATCACAGTCCTCTCTCGGAAGCCAGAGCCCAAAAGTATGCGAAAACCACCAGTCTTGATGCTGCAATGCCCTGGTTCCTCTGAAGTACTCACGATCGAGAATCTTCATGTACTGTGATGGAACAGTTGCTTCCTCACCCTCAAAGGACGTTATTTCCGGCTGAAGTTCGTCAAGGAGGAAAAAATGGTCGTCTTTGCAGTTATATAGGAGGCCAGCATTCCACTGCTCTGTCTCCCGTTTTCTTAGCCTCAGCTCTGTTGACTCTCGAAGTCCTTCAACGAAATCGAACAGCATCGCAGTTTCCTCGTAATCGGGTTCAATCATTTTATGAATTCGAAAATGCTCCTTTGATCCTGGTGAATTTTGCACGGCTTCAAGATCGTCAGACCGAGCGAGACCAGTAATGTCAACATATAAGCCTGATGACATGTCTATGAAACGGGCGTCAATGACATTGGCACCATTGCCTCGCTCTCGCTGAAGAAAATGGGGATTGACATCCACGAAATACATGTGGCCAGTGGGCTCATCATCTGTGAGATCGATGACCACCGACTGGTTATAGTTTTTTGCAAGATCAAGAAGGCCCTTCATCGTGATCTGAACATCGAGGTCCTCATCCCATGGCATGTTGAGACCGTTCCAGTACCAGCCTAGGAGCGTGCCATGGGCAAGCCAGGCTTGTAGTCCGATTTCTTTGGTAAACCTGAGCCAGGCTCTCGTTAGTCGTTGCAATATCGCTGTTCTTTCATACGGCGAGTATTTGCTTGTTCTGAAGAAACGCCAGTCGTAATGGAAACCCTTGCCACTTCCAAAAAGACTAGCTTCATGGAAGTATTTCTCCTCTGGGTGTGCTGATTCGACGTTGTTCTTCAAAGTGGAATCAAGATCGCCGATAGAGGGGACTTGAAATTCAGAAGCGCTTAGGTTGGAAATTTCAGGTGTATGGGGAAGCCGAATGTGATTAAGCATGGCATCGCTCAGGCTGCCTATCTTCAATGCTTGTTCACTAAGCCTTATTTGTTGCTCGCCGCCGACACGTTTCACCAACGAGACAATATCCGATTTTTCGTAATATGGTCCTTTCTTATCGCTTGACAATGAAACGGCAAGCAGTATATTGTTCTGGGGACCTGCCCCAAGAAATACGGCTCGTTTTGGTATTTTCAGGGTGTGTAATAGATAATTGGCACCGAAATAAGCCCTAGCTGCCTCCAAAAGTGGTTCATCTGTGGGCCCCATAATTTTGAAGTTGGGAAGCCCGTCAGGCAGCTCAATCAGCTCAAATATCCCCTCTGCCTGTTTCATTCCCAATGAATGCTGAAATGCTGTACGATCTTCCACCGACGCAAGATTTGTAGCTTGTAGACTAGACTGCAAATCTAAGGCCGAAGCCCACTTAAATGGTAGTTCCACGCTTTCAGTTGGCTTCCCTTCATCGATGAGACTTGCGATCTCACTTAGCCAAAGAGCCGGAAGAAGACGTGGATCGTACTCTATAGAAAGATCTTTATACTGTGTGCTTAGTTTTGTTTCGCCTAGAAGTGGCCACGGAATAAAAGATTGTCCAATAAGAGGACTACGATCAGCCAAATATTCCTTCATGTCAATGGTGGTGTATGATCTGGGGTACCCACTGCTGACCGAACCAGTGAGAATACCGGATATACAAATGATCGACAACACAGCTACTATGGTTGGAAGTAGGTAAGACATATGCAATACAGCTAGAAGTGCTGTTCGAAGTCTCACGGTTGCCTTCCTAGATATTTGCGTGACGTACCTGAAGAACATGTAGTTGGTGATGTTTTGCAACTATGCGCACACGACTGGTACTTAAGATAAAGGTTTGGGTGCATTTATAAACTGTTAGCTCTCTCAAAATCCTTTCAGCCTAAATTTTACTATCAAAAAAGTACTGATTTGTGTCATTACATTCGTTACGTATGTGTGGGTCTTGTCAAGGTATTAGGGGAGCCAAGATCGCACCCCCATGGGCTCACCAACTTCTCCAATCACCGATTATGGGCATTCCGAGACAGATACATGGTATTCTTCTTAAAGAAGAAGGTATTCTTTAGAGTAGATGTTCACACATGTCGCTGTGGACGTGCCATTGTCGACTGATCATCAGGCCTCAGAAGTACAACTCACAAGTTTCCCTCGTCCGCTGGGCAAACAGTCCTCACCAATATGCTTTATCATAAAACTGCTATCGAAGCACACCAGCATGTCAACCCTTAACTCAAAACATCCTTAAGCAACTCGATCGCCCAGAGATGAAACCTGACGAAGATCTGCGTGTCATTGGTCAACTCCACAAGCGACTTGGGTCGTATTTTCGACCGCCGCAAGTACCGCTCGTTGTCCACGTTTTTCAGCTGCTCGGCCTCCTCTGCCAAATGCTTCTCTACCTGACGCTGTATTGCCAGGATGATTTCAGCCATATACGTGCTGACGATATCCCAGTTTCGTAGAAGATGCAGCTCCTCGTCACACCCCATCACCAAGGCGTACTTGCGCTCGCCTCCCCTTGAATTGACGTCTTGCACTCGAAACACCCTGCTCATGCAAAACCCGTTTGCCACATCACCAAAGAACACGGGTTTCAGCGAGTCCGCTGATGTCTCCACAGACAACAGTTTCATCACGAGTTTCACGTACGCCGTGTACACATTCTGTGACAGCGGGTACCTTGTAGAAACGTACTTTTCGCCGTTGTTCGTCAGACTGACCAAATTGACAGCATCGTTCGGTAGAACTAGTTCACACAGTGCACAGGACAGTAGTTTCAGTGCGTTCGAGTTGATAAGGTCCAGCTGGCTCTGTTGTGTGCAAATGACGATGGAAGACCCGTGGATCTCACAAAAGTGGGCAAGACTGAAGACGTAGTTTGGCATTTCCACACGCAGGGTGGTATTTCAGTTTATGGAAGTATGATTTTGTGGGGGCTGTTTGCTGGAATGGGCTTGAAAGGAAAGGTGCCGAACGTGAAGAAGTTCGGCGGTTGTAATAGTTATGAATCGTTGGTGTAGATAGATGATGTCGTAATCGCGATTTCGCAGCCAAATACAGCCCCACCTATTCTAGACGGCAACCTGGAAATGAGTATAGATGGGAAAGGCTAAGCAAAAATTGGTAATAGTAAAAGTAATTATGATTGTTTGGCAAAAAGAAAGAAGAGAGACTTTGACAACCTAACGGCTGAATGTGGGGTACTCATCTGGCTCAGGCCGAATAGCCGAATAATCAGACAAGGCCAAAAGCCCTCAAATGCTGCCTCCCATCAAAATCATAAACACGGCTTCAAGACCGCAGATTGATCAAATTTGAAAAATCGTCCCCTTCTGCTCAAAACCGTGGAACAGCATGGATGCTGTTCCACACCCGTGCACCCATAGTTAGCAACTACTACCTTATCAACCGACGTGCTACGCATATGAACCTCTAATGAGCCAATGACGGTGCTGTTCTCGCTTAAAGATCTCACTCTTGTGGGATTTCATGACTTTTTTCATGACGAGCCCACAGGGCAGACCCGCTGTGTTTTTTTCTCGTTGCATACTCCAAAAATGGAGCCGCTATATGTTAGCGAAACAGTTACGACAACTTCAAGTCTTTCGTTTGGCAAAGTAACGCTACCGCGTCTTCCACTGCAGCAGTACCACGTTGTGGCTAGGCTATGGCAAAAACTTGATTCTTGGACACTCCATTTTGAAACAGTGGTGGATCTACGAAGATTGGCATTGCTTCGAAGGCCGTCTAGAGAGCTAGACGACGAGGACTTGAAGGAGAACAGCATCATTTTGTGTTTCGACGAACGTGAATACACAATGCCTGAGAACATCAACAACAAAAGCATAATGGAAGCTCACCGAAGAGCCTCACTGACTAGAGGCAGAAATATATCCAAGATGTCCTACAATGTGGACGACATACGCCTATTGACTAGTCTAGATACGGGCGTCAAGGAATTGACATTGCTGAATATGAAGCTTCTGAACCAAATTGACTCGGTTTTGGATTCTGTTAAGGGGAAGGTATCTGAGCACGATCCAGAGGAATCAAGGGCCCTTAAGTTTCGCATCCACACTTTGCACAGATACATCACGAAACAACGAAATAATAACGATACATTGAGCTCCAAGGTTTACGAACGCAGAGTTCTCATTGGAAATCTTCAGCGAACATTAGAAGATCACTTCCCTCCTTTCAAGGATCTCTGCGAGGGCCAACTCGAATACGTCACATCGCAGATCGACCCGATCCACGAGCTGCTCGGCGCCGCTGTAAATCCAGAAATCGTGCTGTCTTTGAGAGTCATGGGAGATATTATTTCACGGTGTTTCCTTATAGAATCTGTGGGTGAGGAGAGGTTCTCAATATTGGGAATTGACTTCCCCGGCTCGACCAAAGAGCTCCTCAACACCTGCTACGGTACACTGAAGGCACAAGTCCCGGATCTCCCGACGTCAATTGACAGAATTAATGCAGGGCTCTCGTATATTGTCGCCTTGATGCTCATTCTTGCTGATATACTAGGGGTGCTGCTAAACTACGCTATGAAGTACTTGGGTAGTCGCAGCATAGTGGTGGACCACCTTGCAGACAGCACGAGAAAATCTGTCAAAGTGACGTACCCATTATTTTTTGATGCAAGGCACAGTGAGAAAGTGGTGGATTCCAACGGGCGCCGAACGCAGCTCAAGAATATCAAGTTCGAGCAGGGCATTCATCTCCTCAACAAAAATTTGGTCACTTTGATCGACGCTGCTTCCAATCTTTACTCACAGCTTTTTGACCACAAAGCAAGGCGGCTAACATTGCCTTCCGAAGGCATGGATAACCTTTTGTGGAACCTAAAGCATCTTCTCTTGTTCATGACGGCGCCGGAGTCCGCTGCAGCCAACGGCCACTAATTACAACAAGATTTCAACGTCTTCAAATGCATTTTCGGGTATACAACTAATTTACAACAAGGCGAGAGCAAAAGCACCGAGAGCAGCTCCCACAGGTGCAACCATGGCAGAGCCGGCTCCACCAGCGCTGGTAGATTTGGAGCTGTCGGAAGAACCAGACTCGGAACTAGAGCCAGAAGAGCCAGAGGCCTCGAGTCTGGAGTACCAAGGCAACTCGGTGGCGAAGTTCTTCAAAGCAGAGATGTCGTACTCCGAGTTGTCCAAGAGCGTCGTGTAGGAGTCGTCCTTGTAAGTGGCGACCTGAGTGGCCAACTCTGTGAGCTCAGATGGAGCAGAGGCGGTTCTAGCGAAAGCAAGATACTGCGTCTTGTGGGAATCGTAGTCAGAGACCAACTTGGTCAAGAACTCAACATCGTCAGAGTTGGCGGCTTTGACACCGGAGGCAGCAAGGGCGAGCACGCTGGCAAGGGATGCAAACTTCATTTTGAGATGTGGACGAAAAGTGGAGGATATGGGAACAAAAAAAGGTAGGTTGTTGGTGGAGAAGGTCGGGCGGGCCGGCTCGTATTTATATGTCGTTGAGGGGAAGCTCTGCGTCTAGAGGAATTTTCTGGAGAGGCAATGTGACGCCAATAGGCAAGGTATGATCTGTGCCGAACGACAGATTGGGATCCATCAATTTGCCCAAACAGGCAAGATCACAGCTGAGGACACATTGTATGCAGTATTTACTTCTCCATTAGGCATGCGCTATGCATGGAGCAGATCGCCATACAGAGAAAAAGAGAAAAGAGGTGCGAAAGAGAGGGGGCATTCACGGTTGCGAAAAAAAAAAATCTTCAATCTGTGTCACAAAGATATGGATGGATCTGCGCCGATATCCCGCTTAAAGAGAACAGTCGTGTGCACAGACGGTAAGCGCAAGAAGTGTGGGGAAAGTGAAGAGCAGCCTCGGCAGTGCAGCAGTAAAAAGACAATACCCAGTGGTCCTGAGCACTTACAGGTACAGCGAGAGAAAAACAATTGTTTCTGCGTACAAAAATGAATCATTATGCTTTTTGGAAGCTTGTCGTGGAGGTGTGCAAAGGAATCGCCGAACGGTCGTACTCCATGATTTAGCCGCCTTTGCTGATACCGCCCTTCCACTGAGCCCCACCGCTTATAGACGAAATGCCTTCTTCCCCTCTTTAGCCGTAGCGACGATAGCGTTTTATTTTGTGGATAATTGCTCCCTGTTTTATTTTTATCACATTTCATCCATTTGTAGGTCGGATTGACCAATCACCGTTCGCGTCTCTCGTCCCTCCAACGGTTAGGGGGTTTTCTGTCAGACGCCTTATTGTCTTACCAAGAAAGTGTAGAGGAGGCTATGTGAGCCATATCCTTGAGGAAGCGTGGATTCCCCTTTTTTCTCTTTTGATTTTATTTGATTAATTGGCATTTCCTATTTTAGAAGCTATGGGGTTTGGCTGAGAGGATGACGTTGTATGGCTTTTTGCGATTTGTGGGGGAGTAGTGTGATTTGCGTCTTGGGTTGAGCGTTCTTTTTTTTCAAGCAGGCGCATATATAAAGACAATAATGTGATTGTTGAAACGGCTTTACTTGCTGTAACGTAACACGGGCAGTTGTTGATTCTAGTGTTGGTCCCATCAACGAAAGATCGTCAGGATCTGCATCGCTATGGGGTTGACATGTGCTTGCTACTTTTAGCTTTTCGACAGTGTAGGTCTCTTGATTCATCTCGATGTTCATTACATCTATTTAACTTAGAGCAACAAGTTGCCCACAATGGCAGCCACAGCCACAGCACCGCCAGCGGTCTTGCCACCAGCAGCAGCACTGGCGGAGGCGGAAGGATTGGCAGAAGCACCAGAAGAGCCAGACTCGCTCAGGGAGCCGGAAGATCCAGAAGAACCGGAGGAGCCAGAAGACGAGGAGTCGGAGGCACCAGAGGCGGCAGAGCCAGCAGCACCGCTAGCCAGGCTGCCGGAAGAACCGGAGGAGCCGGATGGGGAGGCAGACTCAGAAGATCCAGAAGAACCCAAGAGTCCGCCAGAAGAGCCCGAGGAGCCCGAGCCCGAGGAGCCGCTGGACGAGTCACCAGAGGAACCACCGGAGGAACCACCAGAGGAACCACCAGAGGAACCACCAGAAGAGCCACCAGAAGAAGAGTCACCGGAAGAACCAGAAGAGCCACTGGAGCCGCCCTCGCTGGAACCGCCACTAGATCCACCGCTGGAGCCACCGCTGGAGCCACCACTAGAAGAGTCACCAGAGCCTCCTGAGGAGCCCTCGCCGGAGATAGCATTGGTAAAGGCCAAAACAGAGGCCAAGGCAAGAATGTGGGAGAATTGCATTTTTCTTTTGATTGAGTTTGTAAGTCTGTGCTTTCTGCTTCCTCTGGTATCCTTTCCCTCTGTATTTATACCCAAAGACCGTATAGCCTCAGAGGCAGTGGTGGGCTCTTCTATGGAGGTGTTTTGCACACCTTGATGGCTTTGCAGCCATTCCGCAAACGCGAGTGTGGGCTGCACTGCCTGTCAAAACCTGCACCCCTGACCAGCTATGCACCGTGAATGTGTTGTTCCTGGCGACCTTCCTATTTTGTAGGTGGTGTACCTTGGACCCTGCTGCAAATGGGACCAAGTGCGAACTGCCGTTTTGCGGACCATCTCGCAAGACTGCAAAGGCAAACTGCCTGAACGATATCCATCACTGGCGTTTCTTTTTTTCTAAAAAAAAATTATTTTGCATATTGTTTCACACCCGTAGCAGTTTGTTCTGGACATAGCCTAGCTGGTGCTTGCTGGGTGGCTGTGTGGTAACATAGCCATTTAGCTCACAAAAGCCATTGTAGATACACACTGCGAACTGATAGGGGCCAGTCAAAAATACTGCCTCTGAGGCTGAAACGAGCCAGCACTGGACGCGCTGTATATTGTAACGTCACCTCGTGGGCAGACCTCAAAGGCCGTGAATGCTTAGATCTGAAGCGAGCCTCCAGCAAGGCAAAGGTTCCTTCTCGAAAAGTGTACCTTATACACGGGTGTCTTTTTCGTGAAGTATGCTGTCATGTGGTCGCTCGTGGCGACGATTTCCTTTCTGCTCACTCTCTCAGCAGGCTTCTTCCCCTCGCCGCCTGAAGATGACGTCAAGCTGCTGCCGTTTATGCCGTCACTGTTCAATGGCTCAGGTGTAGGGCCCGCGTCGTTAGTATTTCTCTTGACGTCCCAGACTCTAACGGTATTATCAGATGCACCACTGACAAGAACACCACCATCGCGACTGAATGCCAAAGAATAGATAGAGGAACGCCCGTGACCTCTCATACTCTTTAAACGACGACCAGAACCAGCATCCCAGATATTAATCACTGTGTCTTCACCTGCAGTAGCCACCCATCTACCGTCGGGTGAAACCGCCATACAGTTGACAGCACCAGTGTGTCCCATGAAGATACGCACGGCGTTACCGGTCTGCACATCCCACATTCTGGCGGTCTTGTCTGAGGAGCCTGTGAAGACGTAGTTAGAATTTGGATGGAATTCAACGCAATCCACGTCGTTAATGTGACCAGCAAAAATACGCAATGGGTAGATATGGTCCGTTGCCCAGAGTCGGGCCGTTTGGTCGTGCGAGGCAGTTGCAAAGTAGTGGCCAAAAGGAGAGAATTTGACATCCCAAACGGGCTGATTGTGGCCCTTGTAAGAAACCAAGGCGGTATAAGTGTCCATCGACCAAAGGCGAGCCGTCTTATCTTCCGAAGAAGAGATCAAGTATTTGTTGTCGGGAGAAAACGACAAACCGTAGACTGGCCCACTATGGCCAACAAGTCGTCTGGTGTTGTCGTTGTTGCTTGAATCTCTCTTGAATACCGATTTGAGAGGGCGTCCGTCGAGGCTCCACAATTTGATGAAGCTGTCCTGGAATCCCGCGGCAACGGTATTGGAGTCCTCGTTGAACTCAAGACATGTCATGTCATTGTTGGTGTTGTGGAAAGTATACATGCACACGGAAGGAGCACTGGCCTGAAGGGCACCCAACTTGATTTTGGAGCGAGAGTCCTCCACGGCAAGAATCATTCTCTTAACGTCTGAAGCATCCTTCAAAGGTAGGGGGATTGAGTCTGCTGCAGGTGAATCCTTGTCTGGCTCCTTAAGCTCTTCAAACTCCTTCACGAGGGTCTTGCCGTCCACGGGCTCTGTCGTTTCATCCTTCACCTTCAACTCGGCCTCAACTTCTTTCTGGGTATCTTCATCCAACGGTAGTTTGCCAAGCTGGACTGGCTGCTCGTTGAACTTCTCGATCTCGTTTGTGCTGGTGATGTAGCCAGGGATTCCCTCAGCGGGATCGGCCTCTCCCTCCTGCGTGACCTTATCTGGTCTAGTCGTGGATATGATGGGATTAAGGTACTGGTTGATGATTCTTATGAGAACGGCACCGCCAACGGCCTCGTTCTCGTGAAGGAAATATAGTAAAAGGTTCATCGTCGTCTTGGAAACCAAGATTCTGTACTTGTTGGTGCGGTAAGCCTGAGCTAAGGGGTCCTCCTTCAAGTGATCAGGCAAGGAGATACCTGCAAGCTGCTTCACTTCCAATCCATGCAAAATCATATGGTCGTCCTTGAAACTGTCGTAAAATATTTTGGCGTGCTTGATAAAATTCTTGGACACGAGCTCCAAGTAGCAATGAACAAAAAGTGGGTACAAGATTCGGGACAACTCTGGCTTATACAAGTCCAAGGACGTTTCGACCCAGCTTCTGAGGATCGAGTACGCTCTAGCATAAATGTCAGGATCGTTTTCCCGTTTCTGCTTCTCCTCCTCTTCCTTCAACAGCCGAAGCTCTTCCTCCTTCCGGTCGTACGAGCCCTTGTCCTTGAAATCTCTTAGTTCCCTTTCGGTTCTTGCAACCTTATCTCTCATTTCCCTAAGTTCTATGTCGGCCTTGGTTTGTTTGCCACCAGTGGGGTAGCCCAGGGAGATTTCCGTTGGTCCGGGATACGAAGTGCTTGCTGGATTAGGCATTCCTGCCAGAGGCGTCGCCGTATTGGAACTTTCCAAACGAAACATGGCCTCTGTCTTGTGGAAACCTTTCTTGTTGAGGTACTCCATAACAATTCGGTTGAGATCTGCTTGTGTGAATTGCTGCTGGCCCTTTGCCGCAGGCCTAGTGGCCAGCGAATTTTGATCCGTCGGGGCAGGATTGGCCATTGTTAGAGTTGTAAGTTATGGAGTGCTCAGTTGAAAACACTTGAAGTCGTGTGCCGCGCACGACTACTACTTACCACTACACTAACTTATTTGATGATGTCGTCATTCGTGAAATGAATATTTGTGTTTAAGCACATATTAGACGCCGCCAGCATCGATTTGGGCGCTTTGGTGCTTCTCCTGGTGATAAGCGTCGGTGAACAGCTTTACTCACCACCCTCCCTAGATACTCACCAGTAAACCCGTTACAGTGACTGCTCTCCCAGGGAACAATATCCACTATATCCCTGGCAAGTTTCTTTTTATCTATGATGGAGGCGAGACGTCTAAGGCTTTTCCTTGTTGTATTGTCGGCACCAACTTGGACAAACTGAATGCCCAAATGCTCCTTAGGCGCCTTGAATACCTCAAGTTGCTGGACAGTCCAAGCCACTGTGTTGGCCACCTCCTCGGGGAAAGCTCTATTTGAGATGGCAACGATATTCAACGCTTTGGTCCGTCCGTGGATGAAGTCACCAAGGTATTGCTGAACAAGCCGTAGAAGAGTGCTTGCCATATTTGCAGTTCCAACGGGACTTCTGCCGTCGAATTGAAGCTGGATCTCCTCGGGAGATAAGCCCAACAATGGCTCTCGTTTGTTCACAAACCAGATCTCCTGGCCGTGGTCGTCCCATTCGGCACATATACTGGCAAGCAGGGCCAAGGCATCACGGGTTTGAGCCCAGGGTACAATCCCCAGTTTTCGATCCACCCAGCTCATCAGCAGGTTGTCGTCGACAATGTATACAATGTCATACTTTTTGAGGGTGTTGTACTCCTCGGCTTGTAGGGAGCATCTCTGGTTCTCTAAGGCAATAGGCAGTCTAGGAAGGGCATTGTAGGCGGGAGGTGGGTCTATAGGAGATTTTACCATGATACAAAAGGGGAGAGGTCAGCTCCTTAAGTTCGTAGTATTTAGCATCGTCGAATCGGGCCCCGGCTAATAATGCGGCTCGGCCCAATCGATGATACCACGGTTTTTGAAAATCTCTCGTAAATGACCGTTTCTCCGCATGAAACTCAGGAACGTGCCAAAAGGGGAACACGCCCGCAGGCCATCCAATCAAGCCAATGATATGGATATATTAAGAGCGGTGCCGTTCGGTTCCTGCACCGGTAACGTAGACCTCGTAATATTCCATCACGGTTTTCTGAAGCAGTCGTTCCGGTTCAGGCATAAATGAAGTGAACTATGATGACGGTGACTCCGCGGAATCTGACGGCTTTCGATTATGCCCGGTTTATTCCTTAGTTGTCAAACAGTTTCATTTGTATGGCTTGGCAATCAGACGTACCTTCGCCCACTAAAAGGAATGTGGGGATGGAAATGGCAGTCTAAACTTTCAGGCTGTCATGGTCAGATCAGATTGTGTTGTAGGTCTGTGGATAGTACAACCCTCCAGGCTTTTGAACATTATTTACTGCTGAGAATTTTCAGGTGCCTGTCTGTGCTGAATTAATCTTCGGTTTGGCGGTGTCCCAGGGACCCTGGAGCTCGTTCTTGTACCGCTGCAACGACATGAAGTACCAGGGAAGACACAACAGCACAAAAATCACACCCAGAACGTACACTAACAGAAACCAGGCGCCATGAATGACGTAGATGACGCTGGCCACTATGCCGTAGACAAAGAGCATCACACTGAAGTGAGCCGAGAACAGCTTTTCTCGGAGCCGTAGATCGAACATGGGGAATAAAATACAAACTTCTGTGGCAAAAACCAAGAAAACAAAAGCATCCATTGACAGCAGAAGCCGCGATGCTAGCACAATGCCGTTGGTGAAGCTGAGATTCGTGGATATCACAGCCCTGTAGTTTTGAGACGTTTCCAAGGCGTAATCGTGACACACAACGTTAAGACAAGTAAGCACGCTGGAAAGGGCCCAGATTGAGTCGGACGATGTCGATTTGGTCAAGGATCGAAGCACAGGCGAAAGTAACAAGAGCATGAGCAAAATCACCGTATTCAGCTTGACCGTCTCGTACAGATTTGTATAGGAATTGAGCGCCACGAGCCCCAAACCAGCTAAAAGGGTGCCACAGGCCGTAGCCACCAGAGCTTTCCAGTAACCCAGGTAGATGCCCAGGAAGTTAAGGTTCACTAGTAACAAGAGCAGCGCATAAAGGGCCACTAAGCTGAAGTCATGGTAAAGCTTTCGATACAGGTATTTCGAGACAGTTGTATTTCGCTTGAGCTGATCCAAAAACAGCGCCGGCGTATAGTTATCGGGAAACGGCTGCTCCACATATAGAAGCTTCTTCCACACTGCCATGGTGGAGGTCGCAGTAGTATCACCAATATCGCACTTCTCACCTACACACCCTCATTCCTACTACATCTTTGAAGAACACCCAAATAATATTAAATATGTCACGCCACGGGATCCATGATTCTGTCCTGCTGATGGCGTCATTTGCCACACTGCAACGGCAGAAACCATACCGCAACATAAACAGAAGTGAAACCAATACAACCACAGATGTCAATCTGAACCTAGACAACCAGAGTCTTCGAACCGTGGACCAGCTCTCCACGGCACGTGCTAGCGTGACCATGCTGGACAAGCTCTGGACACAAATTGACGTTTTAGACGATGTCAAGAAAATGGCCCAGGAGGTCCAGGAACGAGGGTCTTTCTTGAGTGAGGAGTTCAGCGAGAAGCTTATCCAGATGAAGGAGGCCCAGCAGCGGCTCCTAGATGTGATGAGCCGGCATCACGAACTCAGCGAAAAGAGCCGGCAAGACATGAAAGAACAGCTCGAGCAAACCCCCATAGAGCGGATGGAGGAAGAAGCTATTCGCGAGGATAATGAGGCAAAACAGAAGAAAATGCATGATTTTTTCTTTGGCAATGAGAGGGAAAACACCAACGAGGAGACGAAAGATTTTGACGAGCTTAACGATTATGTCGATGATGTCAGGCAGAACTTGGCTGCGGTAGCGAAAAGCATGGCCAAGTTCGATGACACCACCAAGGACTTATGGTGATGCTGCGGGCCAACCATCTGGTGATACAGGAAAAGTCTAAAGAGAAGGTGGGTTTGGTGGAGTTTTACTTTCAAGTGTGGCCTTTTTGCATCTTTGCATTGGCAGAGCCTCATGCCTGCTGAGCGTTTTAGGCGGTTATGATGCGTGTTGACAACGGTTATTTTTTTTTTTTTGACAACCCCTCATATGTGGCAGTTTTGGTCCGTCCAATTAAACTTCAGGATCGACACTCATCATCAGCAGTTACAGCCTGTGTGTGGACACTTTCTGGCCCGCTACTATCAGCTGAGGCTCTTCGGGTGAGGCCGGGCCAGAAGACCATGACATCCATGATTTCAGCATGTGGGGCGTTCATAGCACAGGTGACGCGACTGTCTTGCGTGCCTCCGAGAAAGTTTTTTTTGTTGATTTTCCCGCCAATGCCTATTTAACCGGAACAACTTGATGCCGGAGTATGATCATCGCGGCTAAGTCGGAAAAACTCGAAACAGCAACGTCACCCGGCAGCAACCGCAGACCATCTGAGATGCCCTGGTCATAGTGTAGGTGGGGCCCCACACGCACCCCAGGCAGGCGCGGAGTGAGGTCACCCGAAACCGTCTTCTTAGGGGAAGAATTCGGGGAAATATGATGCACCACCACCTGACGCACGATCGAGGTGCGTCAACCAAGAAAAACTACCGGTTTGATAGACAGTTTATCCGGGGGAATTTCGACTGGAAATTTATAACAAAGGGCATGAAATGGGTTCAAGAATCCATTTATAAAAAGTTCTGCGGTCGCCGTGGTAAGTGATCTAGTCGTTGTCTGCTTAGTGCATCTTGCTGGTCTGCACACAGCGTGGTTCGCTGAGCAGCTCCGAGAGCGATACCCAGATTTTTCAACGCATATAAAGGTGAGATTTTCCGGCTTGCTCACCTACAAACAAACTACATATACACAAAATGGTCAGATTAGGTCCAAAACCACCACAGCACAGAAAAGGCACCTTCACGGGCGTGTCCAAGGAGTTGCTTGACGAGATCCACCAGATGGAAGATCTCTTCACCGTCTCCGGCGAAACCTTGACCAAGATTTCCGATCACTTCGTCAATGAACTTACCAAAGGTTTGTCCAAGGAGGGAGGTAACATTCCTATGATCCCCGGTTGGGTTCTTGACTTTCCAACTGGTCAGGAGACTGGTGACTACTTAGCTATTGACTTGGGTGGAACCAACTTGAGAGTCGTTTTGGTCTCGCTCTTGGGTAACCATAAGTTCGACACTACCCAATCTAAGTTCGCCTTGCCAAAGAACATGAGAACCGCCAAGTCCGAAGAATTGTGGACTTTCATCGCTGAGTGTTTGGCCAAGTTCCTCGCTGAGTTCTTCCCAGACGGTGTCAAGCAAACCTTGCCTTTGGGTTTCACTTTCTCCTACCCTGCTTCTCAAGACAACATCACTGAGGGTTACTTGCAGAGATGGACCAAGGGTTGGGACATTGACGGCGTTGAGGGCAAGAATGTTGTGCCTATGTTGCAGGAGGCTATTGCCAAGGTTAACATCCCAATTGAGGTTGTCGCTTTGATCAACGATACCACTGGTACCATGGTTGCCTCCATGTACACTGACGCTGAGGCTAAGATGGGTCTTATCTTCGGCACTGGTGTCAACGGTGCATACTACGAGAAGATCAGCGAAATTCCAAAATTGGAGGGTAGACTCGAGGACGATGTCACCCCAGACATGCTCATGGCCATCAACTGCGAGTACGGTTCTTTCGACAATGAGCACGCTGTGTTGCCAAGAACCAGATTCGACAAGATTATCGACAAGGAGTCTGCCAGACCTGGCCAGCAGTCTTTCGAGAAGATGATTTCTGGTTACTACTTGGGTGAGCTCTTGAGATTGATTTTGCTCGAGTTGGCCGATGAGAAGAAGTTGATCTTTGAAGGTCAGGATTTGACTAAATTGCATGAGTCGTTCGTCATGGACACTTCCTTCCCAGCTCGTATTGAGGAGGACCCATTCGAGAATTTGTCTGATGTCCAGGAGCTTTTCCAGAACAGTTTGAACATCCAGACCACTGTGGCTGAAAGAAAGGTGATCAGAAGATTGTCTGAGTTGCTCGGTGAGAGATCTGCTCGTTTGTCTGTCTGTGGTATTGCTGCCATTTGCAAGAAGAGAGGCTACAAGAGCGCTCACTGTGCCGCCGACGGTTCCGTGTACGAGAAGTACCCATACTTCAAGGAGAGAGCTGCCCAGGGTTTGAGAGACATCTTTGGCTGGGCTGAAGGCGAGGATGACCCTGTGGTTATTGTTGCTGCTGAGGACGGTTCTGGTGTCGGAGCTGCTGTCATTGCCGCTTTGACCGAGAGAAGATTGAAGGACGGCAAGTCCGTCGGTGTCAAGAAGGGCACCTAGATCAGGTGAACATTGTACGAATGCATAATATAGGAAAAACCGGTGTAGCCATTTTTTGCACCCAGTGTGCACAAAGTATACTCTCACCACTCGGAATTATCACCAACTAGAAACATCATCATATACTCCCCAAATGTCTGTTTACGCCTCGCCCTCCGCCCGTCCGATAGACGTGACTGATCTTCAGGAGGAGAACGACGTAGCTGTTATTTCGTCACAGCTATCATCCGACGAGCTCGTCAACAACGAGGACATTTCCACCACACATACTATCATTGAGGCCGGTCGAGAGGAAGAAAAGGAGGCCGATGGCCAGACTGTCGTTAGTTTCAATATTTGGAACATTCTCCGAAAGGGCGCTATAAATTTGGTCTTGCCCTTCATCAACGGAATCATGCTTGGGTTCGGTGAGATCTTTGCCCACGAGGTGGGCTTCAAATACGGCTTTGTGGGTGCTAGGGTGCAGCCTCCGAGAAGACACCTTCAGCAAAAGCCCAAGTTTATTTAGGGTTTAGTTCTAATGGGTGACGGTAATGAGAGTGTAGAGTGGTGACGAAGCGATGATTTTGTTGTTCTACCTGATATGATATGCATGCAAATGAGGTGGTCCTTCTGCTGACTGCCTCGGGTGATGGATGATCTATGTGCTTTGGGTTGATGATGCTGTTGCCTGGAGGTTTTGGAGTTGTGAGAGTCGTTGTCTTGATCTTCGAATGTAAACGGTCGATAGAGTGAGGATGTCGAGAAGGCATGACTGAATACTTCGCCCCCGATGTGACCTCTTATTGCTTTTTCTGGATCAATACCAAGATTCAGGTGCTGTGTGTGTCTCTTTGGTACACTTCCATCATGTATAGGGAGGCCCTACTCGTGCTTCACGCCGGGCCGGTCACAGAACAACAAATAGTCTCGGTTCTTTCCAACAGGATACCTCTTACTGGTATCGCATTGGCTGCATTCTACCACCAACACATCGGCCTTCTCCAGCTGGTTCTTCAGTAGATTTTCAAGATGGACCGTCATCGAAAGCCCGGGCACTAAAAGCGAATGGCATTTTTTGCAAAAGTTCCTCTTCACATGCGGCAGAAGCTTGAGAACCGTTCTTTTCGCCACAAGGTCCATGTTTCTAGCCATAGACCTGGCTAGTATGGGGTTTCCATTCTGAAGATCGAGATGTGCTGCTTGGAATAGAAAGGATGTTCGAGCGTAGTGGTCTTTACTGACTCTCGGTAGTTTGACGTTTTTGGCCATGGAGGTGTTTTTATGTGGGATTTGTACAAATGAAATATGAGGAGTTGACTTGTAGATAGAGGTGAGCAGACGTATACTATATGTATTTTGCTAGGCTGCGAATTGCCATTTGCACCACAGTGGGTGTATCTTTAAAACCCAAAGGTGATTTTCAATAAAATTGATACAATTTATTGCTTTCTGGATGTCTATTTTCCGACTTACTAAAAAAAGTCAAAAACTTCAGGTCTTCTTTTTTTATCCACATACCCAGATACTCGCCTGTGTCCACCGCCCTGCAGTACCGACTCTGAAGGCGAACTGAGAACCGCTCACTCACCTTCATCAGTAGTTATATCAATGAGTGGCTACGACAGTGCATTATCCATTTTCTCGTATGTTCGAACCTCCCAAGCCCAATTATTACCAATAATACTAACCGCAGACCTGATGGCCACGTTTTTCGTATGTTACAGCTTCCATAGCTGAGTGAATCTTACTAACCAACAGAGGTCGAATATGCCTCCGAGGCAGTGAAACGAGGCATGTCTGCCGTCGGTGTCAAGGGCACTCTGTGTGTTGTTTTGGGCTGTGAGAAAAGAACCACATTGAAGCTACAAGACCCTAGAATCACCCCGTCCAAGATCTGCAAAGTGGACGGCCATGTTGTATTGACATTCGCCGGATTGAACGCCGACGCTCGTATTTTGGTCGACAAGGCCCGTGTGGAGGCTCAATCCCACCGTTTGAACTTGGAGGATCCGGTGCTGATTGAGTACTTGACCAAGTACGTTGCTGGAGTGCAGCAGAAGTACACTCAATCCGGCGGTGTCAGGCCGTTTGGTATCGCCACAATGATAGCAGGCTTCGACGTGAACGATACCACGCCCAAATTGTACCAGACAGAGCCCAGCGGGGTGTACAATGCGTGGAAGGCGCATGCTATCGGTCGTTCTGCCAAGACGGTCAAGGAGTTTTTGGAGAAGAACTACGAGGAGGACCAGACCGACGAGCAGACGATCAAGTTGACGGTCAAATCTTTGTTAGAGGTTGTACAGACGGGTGCCAAGAACATCGAGATCACTGTGTTGAAGCCTCAGGGCTCCATCGAGCAGTTGTCTGTGGAGGAGATCACCAAGTACGTGGAAGAGATCGAGGCCGAGAAGCAGGCGGAGGCCGAGAAAAAGAAGCCCTCTTCGAAGGAGTAGGTTGGTTAATATACACATTAAGGATGTGGGCAACACTTGTTGCAACCACTGTAGTTGGGGTATCAGTTAGGTCTTTTAAACATTGTCTGAGGCTCTAACGCTTCGCCTTCTTTTTGCCCTTGCCCTTGGGTTCAGCGGCACGTTTGGCAGGGCTCAGCTTGACCACGGTGAAAAATCCATCAAGACGACCCTGGGTTCCACCCTTCAACGATTTCTTGAGCTTTTCAGCACCACTGCGGATTCTGTCCTCGTTAAAGCCCTTCTGCTGGACCATAAACTCGACAAGGCCGTCCACATCGGGCTCCTCCCACTTGAGACTGACATCTTCAGCGTTGGTCACCTGGGTGATTTCGGGGTTCATGAACAATTCCTTGGCCTCAGCCCACGGCCAGTTCTCAGGAATCTTGTACTTTGTCTTTTCGGGGTTTGCCTCGATCCACTTGACAATATTCTCCAAGGAACCGTGCTCCTTAATGAGCTTGTAAGCGGTCACAGGACCAACTCCCTTGATGGTCTCACAGTAGTCACATCCTAGCAAAATACACAAGTCCACAAACGTCAGGCGGTCCATTCCCAAGCCCTTAAGCGCCTCCAGGTACTCGATCTGGTCAATTGGCATCTTTCTTGCCTCAGCAACGGTCAAATGTCTTAAAAGGAAAGGAGGTTCGTAACATAAAGTATCCATATCCTCTGAAGCTGCAGCAAAAACCTTTCCGCCTTTCGCTAAAGCAGCACATTGCGCCTCAGCTTCACTGGGGGCGATCATATAAGGAATACCCATGAGCTTAAGAAGCTTTTGGGCCTCCTCACTTTGTTGCCTTGAAGCTCTCACGGTTCTCTTCTCGTGCTTAAGAAGCTCCTCCACAGTTCCTGTTTCTTTGAGCTCTTCAAGCTTGTTCTGGGCTTCGGCTTTCCTTAACATTCTCTTCTCTAGTTCGCCTCCCTTCAACACTGGTGGCTTACCATCAAAGACGTACATTGGCTTCATGCCGTTCTCCACCATTCTGATGGTTCTGTAGAACATTCCCAGTAAGTGTGACGTTGTCTCGCCGTCTTCAGAGGTCAATTGCTGACCGTCTTGCTGTCTAACAGCAATAAGATATTGATATAGACACATAGAGGCATCGATGGCGACTTTTCTGCCAAAAAGCGTCTTCATGGTGAGCTCCTTGAACGCTTCTGGAGCATGTTCTTTAACAAGCTGATTGAGACCTGTTGTTAGACTTTATCATTTTCCAAATGTTGCTATTTTCCATACCTTTAACACCCATGGTGGTAGCGAAGAAACGCGCTCTAGATGTAGATGGATGCGCACCTACATAACGTGTCGGTCCCAAACGTGCTTTCCTAAAACTTCTATTAACTATGCATCAGACGTGCTCAAACGTGAACGTCCAGTTGCCGCTCGTTGGATCGTAGTCCTTGAACGTCATGTCCGGAAGTGACTTCAACTTCTCAATGTGCTTCTTCACAATCTCGTCCTTGGGGTCCAAGATGGACAACTTGGTTTTCTTGTTGATTGGGTAGCATCCTTCTAGCGTCACTTGTGCTGGGATGTTGAAGCCCTCGCCTTCCTTGGGCTTGTCGTCGTCAGGGTACACAATCACGTTCTTTGGTCCGAACACGATGAGATTTCCGCATATTTCGTCGAGGTTGAATGCTGACAAGTCCACGGGCTTGAGGAACTTGACTTCACCGTAATGCTTTCTGCCCACTGTGTAGTTGTCAATCGCTCTCAACTCTCCCAATGGCTTTTTCTTGAGTGCAGACAATGGAGGCATCATGTAGTAGCCGTCCTCGTCGACCTCCTCTTGCTCGATAGATTCGGGCTTCGTCTCGGAGTTTTCAATCTGCTTGTGCTCACCTTCAACAGTGAATGACACCTGCTGAGGCCTGTTGTTGTTTTCCTTGTACGTGATCAAGTTGGTGTTGCCATTCTTGCTTCCGTTCAACACCAACTTCTTGTAGTTGGTCTTAGGAGCGAAAATATCAGACGACATGATAGCTGCATCGACATCAGCATTGAACAATTCCTTCCTCTTGTCCTCCTTGCGCTCTGAAGAGGTGATGCTTTCCTTTCTTCTGGTGGTAAATGGCACTGACTTGTTAGCAGCAAAAAGTGGTGAAACCTTGTGAGCAGCTAAAAGCGTAACACGCTTCTTGGCAGGTGGGTCCACAGCGACAGCCAATGGGGCCTCAGGCTGTCCATTGACATTCTGGTTAGGGCCTTGTATGCTCTGGAACAATCTGTTGTTTCCGTATGGGTTTTGAGTGCCAATGTTGACAAGACTTTGCTGGCCTTGGTTTTGATTCTGGTTCTGCTGCTGTTGCTGTTGGCCTCCAAGCAAAGAGCCACCACCGAAAAGACCGCCGGAAGTGTTATTGTTGTTATTCTGTTGTTGGTTGTTGTTCAGGCCAAACAAACCGCCTCCAGTCAGACCACCAAAAGTGGTGGATGGCTTGCTGAAAAGGCCGCCAGAGGTATTGGAGCCGCCAGCAGCACCACCAGCAGTGTTACTGTTTGCTCCACCGAAGAGGCCTCCGCCAGTTCCTGTGTTTTGGTTGTTGTTGTTGCTCAGGCCAAACAAACCACCGCCGGTTCCGGTAGAAGCGTTGTTGTTAGAACCAAACAAACCTCCACCACCGCCTCCGAGACCAGGTTTGTTGCCAAAGCCCCCGGCGTTGTTGTTATTCTGCGTGGCACCGAAACCAGTTGATCCGGTGTTATTCAGGCTACCAAAGAGACCTCCACCGGTCTGGCCTGGGGGCTTAGAGCCAAAGAGACCGCCACCGCTGGTTTGATTGTTCTGGTTATTACTGCCAAAGAGACCACCGCTGTTGTTCGACTGGTTGTTGCTTCCAAATAACCCACCCCCTGTGTTACTTTGGTTATTTTGGGCGTTGTTGTTGCTGCCAAAGAGGCCGCCTCCAGTGTTACCAGATGACTGGTTATTCTGGCCAAAAAGACCACCGCCAGTATTGGACTGACCAAATCCGGAACTCTGATTATTGTTACTGTTTTGCGATCCAAAGAGACCTCCACCAGTCGCAGGTTTGCCAAAAGCTGAACCACCTCCACCTCCGAAAAGACCTCCAGAGGTGGTATTGTTGTTGGTGTTTTGACCAAATGCCGAGCCGCCACCACCAAAGCCAGTGTTTGGTTTGTTGGTGGATCCAAAGAGGCCTCCACCGGTGTTGCTGGAGCCAAATCCACCGGAACTACCCATGGCGTTGTTGTTGCTGGCGCCAAATGGCGAGCTATTGTTGTTGTTCTGACCAAACGCAGAACCCGTGTTATTGCTGCCAAAAGCAGATTGGTTGTTGTTCGATCCAAATACACTCGAGGTATTATTGTTTTGGCCAAAAGCTGAGCCGCCGCCGAAGCCTGAAGGCTTGTTGAACGCGGACGAGCCGCCTCCAAAAGCACTGGAGCCACCACCAAAGGCAGAATTTCCAGTGGTACCGCCAAATGGCGAGTTGTTAGTGGCTGTGTTGTTGCTTTGGCCAAAAAGACCACCGCCGGTGTTGTTGTTCAGCCCAAATCCACCAGAGGTTTGACCAAAGGCAGAGGAACCAGTATTGCTCTGGCCAAACGCAGAAGATCCAGTATTGGTTGATCCAAAGGCTGAGTTACCTCCACCGAAAGCTGAGCCAGTGTTACCTGTGTTGGCACCAAAGCCAAAGCCGCCCAGTTGTTGTTGGTTTGCACCAAAGCCAGTGCCTGTTCCAGTATTGCCGTTACCGTAACGCCTGCCTTGCTCGTAGTCCTTGAGACGCAACTCTTCGAAAGAGAAGTTGCTGTACTCAGGCATGTTTGACACATTGTGGTACAAGTTGGTTCCCGAAGAGTCCTTTTCCAGGAAGGGCGTGAAGGGTTTCACAGCGGTACCGTTGTTGTCATTGGAGGCACCAGCAGCACCAAACCCAGTGGTAGTAGCAGCTCCGCCAAATGGCGACACAGAGTTGTTTTGAGGTGTACCAAAACTAGAGCCAAAGGGTTTGTTCGCACTGCTTCCAAAGAGACCACCACCGCCGGTATTGCTGCTACCAAACGCTCCTCCTCCAGTGTTGTTACTGCTACCGAAAGGAGACGCATTTGTTTGCGTAGTGTTGTTGTTGCTGCTTCCAAACACCGATCCACCAGATGATCCAAACCCAGTATTGGAGGATCCGAATGCACTTCCACCAGTGTTGGCCGTGTTGTTATTGGAGCCAAATGCTGATGTGCCTGAGCCACCAAAAGCTGAATTAGTGTTATTGGCAGTGTTGTTGTTAGCGCCGAAAAGGCCGCCTCCTGAACTCGATCCAAAAGCACTGCCGGTGTTGTTACTTTGACCAAACGGCGAGGTCGTTGCATTATTGTTAGCGTTCGACAGGAACGGAGAGGACAGGTTGTTGGCGGTGCTGCTGAAGCCGCCGAATCCTGATGTGGACCTCCCAAACATCTCAATTGGCTGGGTTTCGTGAGATTTGGATGTTGGTAGTTGCAGTTTTTTCCTTGATGTTTTCCTACTGCGATCGCATGAAAGTCACGTGGACGTCATCCAAACGGCTACGAATTTAGGGGATTTTGGGAAAACAGGGTGGAATCTGTGGATTTTCGATTTGAAGGATGTCAAGAGCATTATTGGCGTTTTGGTAGTCATGTATTTAAGAGGGCTGTATTTGGGCACCCACGAGCTGGATGAGATAGGTCATTCAGGAACAAGTATTGAAGCCACATACAAATGTATGTATTTATGCCTCAAAGTGTTGAAAGAAATTTGGATCTTCTATATTCTTGAAAGTGATGAAAATGAATGAAATGAGGTTTTTTTTTTCACATTGAAGTTCTCAACGATGCACATATCTCGGATGCGGCTTACTTAACGAGTTCCGCAACAATTCATCACAGATTGGAAAATAAGACTTCAACACCGGATAATGAAACCCAGTAAGTTTGGCTTGTGCTCGTCTCAGGAGCAAAATATTGACCTACAACTCTCTTATTCCATCTCCATTACTACGGTCCCATCCAATGCATCACTCCTTCAGCTCAGCCTCGAGCTCTCCATTGGCCTCCTCCTTGACCTCCTTATTTACTTCCTCTTTTGCTTCACCGCCTGTCTTTCCCTTCTTTTCCTTCTTACCTAGAAGCAGCGAGATGTCCTTTTCAGCCGCACGCTTCTTCTTTGCTGTCTTTGTTTCAAACTTCTTCAACTGCTCAGCACGTTCCTTAGCGCCAAGCTTGCTAAGCTCTTCGAGCTTCTCTGTCACCTCCCCATCGGACGGTTTCCTGTCCTGTAACCACTCCAAAAGCTTGATCTCTTCTCCGTACACTGAATCATCCTTGCCCACAGGCGTCTCCAAAATGATCGGAAGACCCTGGATCCTGGGCTCATTTGCAATTACTCTAAACGCCTCAAGTCCCAAAAAGCCGTATCCAAGCTTCTGGTGTAAGTCTCTGTTTGCTCCAAGCGGAGCCTTTGAGTCGTTCAAGTGAATAGCGCTCAAGAACTCGAAACCAATGATCTTATCGTAGGTGTCCCAGAAATCCCTAAACTTTGTCTCGTCACTGACATCGTAACCAGCGGCAAAAGAGTGGCATGTGTCGATACAGACGCCCACACGGGACTTGTCCTCCACCATATCAATCACATCTTTGATGTCCTGAAGATCCGATCCGATCAAGTTGCCATGGCCGGCCATGTTTTCGATGACGATTTTCACAAACAGCGTCTCAGCAATAGCCCTGTTGATGTTCTGGGCGAGCTTCTTGAGAGCTGCTTTATGATCACCATCAAGGCTGGATCCTGGGTGGAAATTGTAAAGACCAATGTCGAGCTTCTCGCAACGCTTCAAATCGTCCACAAATGAAAGGTAAGCTTTTTCAGACTTCTCATCGTCTGGATTGGCCATATTGATGAGGTACGATCCGTGGGGCAACACGTCTGTTCTTGGGTTGTAGCCGTACTTTTCACACAAGTTCTTGAACTCCGCTACTTCCAGCTCCTTGACCTCCGGAGCAGCCCATCTGTTTGGATTTTTCAAAAAAAGAGCGAACGAATTAGCCCCAATGTTCATGGCATTGGTTACAGCTTTTGAAACGCCTCCAGCCACGGAAACATGAGCACCAAACTTGAACTTGCACTCGACCCTGGGGTACTGGAAAGTGGGTTCTTTAGCGGCTTTCTTAGCGCCTTTTTTAATTGTGCCTGATGTGGCTTTGCTGGATTTGTTAGAATTGCTGGAAGATTGTGGTAAATGACTTACCTTGGAGCCATGTTGATCTGAGATAATGTAGGTGCGAAATGCGATCATAAGTATGCGTTGATTTGAGATGATCGGCTGGTGGGAAATCACCTTCTATCTATTTACAAGGGTTAATTGATCTATTGCTTTGATATTGCAAGCATTTTCTAGTGTTGGTGTCAATTGCTGCGGCAAGTGTTTGTGTTGGGGTAACAGGCAAAGTCGTTGACGTCCAATGAGCCCAGATTGTGACATTAATGGACATAAACAGGCAATCATTCGGTCTCGAAAACAAAGTAAGCTAAATGTTTGATCACAAAGATTGCTTCTGTATCTCGATTCTTGTCTCCGCTCGTGAGACATCTCAAGGGCAAGAGGCTTCTCGACATTGTCAGCAGCTTGATAGGCTCTGAACCCTTCTTGTCGAAGTACCCTCCTCCATGAAGAGCCTTGCCATCCAGTTGTGTCCAAATTACATCTCGAAGTCCCCTGGAATAGCTTCTCTAAAACATCGTTGAAGCACCATCTACTTCTTCCACCTCTTGTGCTTGGGCTTCGACTTCTGCGGAGGAGCTTCCTTTGCCTTTTCCTCTTTCACCACCTCCACCACCTCAACCACCGATTCGGCATGTCCGTTTTCCTTCGCTGCTCTCGCTTCAGCTGCAGCTGCCTCGGCTGCTTCTCTATCATAGGGGTAACTCGTCACTTGCACCTTGCTGTTGAACCACAGCGCTGAGTCACGAAATTCTTCGAAAGTGGGCTGCAGCAACTCTAACAACGCAAAGTCCAGGAACTTTTCACGCCTTTTGTCCTCGTCACGCAACTTTTTCGGAAGATCGCTCGGGTACAACGTCAAATACGTATCCAAATTGAACCGTTCTCGCTGCTGTGGATCGCAAAGGGCAAAAGACGCGAGCAAAGTGTAGTAGGCGTCGTTGGCGGCATTGTGCAAGTTGGCATGTGGAATACCCATAGTTCTCAAGATTCCACGAAGCGTGGCGCCCTTGGACCGGGAGTAGCCGAATATACGCATCGTGTCAACCACGGAGGGGTTGTCAAACTTGACTCCCATGCCCCTGATCCACTTGATGTCACCATCTACATTGTGGCCCACAAGACTGCCTCTGCAGTCTACAAGGTAGTGGTTGAAGAGCTTAGTAAGAAACTGGCGCAGCTGAATCATCAGAAGCTCATAGGAACAGCCGCCGTTGAACTCAAACTTCTTGTTGGGTACAAAGCGCGTGTTGATCATCAGCTTGTTCTCTCTGATGATGATGTGAAGTGTCTTTATAGTCGGCTGAAGCAGAAGCTGCTGTGCTTCAGGATCGTAGATGGCCACTCCGACCTCCGTTACTTTGGAAGGATTTCTTTCAAACGCCTCGATATCTATACTGACCAAAGGTCTCTTTCTGAGGTAGACAGCCTCCATCGACTGGCGCAAGGCTAGAATATAGGTATCTTTAGTAAAGTTGAAATGGGTCGTTGCAAAGTACTGGTCGAGCGCCTCGCGGAGCGCCGCCTGCATGGTTGCAGCCTGTTTTGCAAACGCCGTTTTCATGGAGTAGTAGTATTTGCACTTTCGCAGTGTTGATGCTCACCTCCATATGGGTCTCATTAGACCAGCCTTAGATACCATGGACTCCTCTGCTGCTGGAGAGCTTGCCGCAAGGCTCCGGGAAAAGCCCCTGGCCAATGATATCCCAATACTTCTAAACCCTTACCTCCAGGGCAATCCGTCCCAGAAGGAG
Organism: Candidozyma vulturna; assembly: GCA_026585945.1. Classification (NCBI taxonomy): domain Eukaryota; kingdom Fungi; phylum Ascomycota; class Pichiomycetes; order Serinales; family Metschnikowiaceae; genus Candidozyma; species Candidozyma vulturna. The sequence continues at coordinate 20,721 of CM048833.1, read as the reverse complement.
CAGTTGGAGGTGGTGGTTGCATTACTCAAATACACGGTTCCCGAGACATATCGTCACTTGACGACGCCTACGCAGGAGATTGTGGCAGCAGCGTTCCGTTCGGCCGTAGGACTAGGGAACTTGTTGGCCAAAATCGAAATGTTGCTTCGTCTGAAGGCAGATACTCTGTTGGATGTGCTTCTGGCTGTGAACTGCCATACCCGGCTTCTAGGAAAAGTGCTTGAGCCAGGCCTACTTGGTCATCTAATACCGGGTAGTCTGAACATAGAGATCAAAGAGGTTGACCGGATGCTTTTCAAGGGTAAATGTTACTCCATACTTAGAGAGGCCGACTATAAGCTCAATGGAGTCTATGTACCCATGGTCTGCCGGGATCTGGGCACCTATGCTGCCTATCTATGCCACGAATTGCTCTCTGTACACGCAGCCTGTGATCCAAAAGTTGTCAATTCCTTGGTACACTCGCTTCAGAGTGTGAATCAGGACACTACGTTCCAATTCTTTGACACAATGTTCACGCCTGACCATGTGGGTTTTCTTCGCGGCTGTGTGATCGAAATGAAGCGGTTTGAACGGAAAAACATATTGCTTCGATTCCTTCTGTTCGTTCAGAATGCCTATGTTCGCAAGGACTCCCTAGATTCGGTGCCTGCGCTATATACCCTCACAAAGTACTGCTTCGACCACTCGGTGTGGGATAGCATCATGATGGAGTCTGTTATTGGACGCTCCAGCTATGCAATTAGCACGTTAGCTGCCCACTTAGCAAGGGCAGGCCTCGATGACGCAAACTACGTCTCTTTAGTCTACAAGACCCTACAGGTTTGGGGAAATGCCATTCACATGAAGGGCGAGCCAATCGTGACTCAAGGCTTTAGAACGCACCTTCTCGTTGCATTGTGTGCCTTGGTACCCCGGCAAACCTTGCATGAGCTTCTTGGTCAGAAGCCTTTCATCGATGCCATATCCACAAGGCTACAGGCTATCTCGGAAAGAGTGAGAAGCCTTGGAGTCTACTTTGCCGACAAAGTGTGTGAGCTAGCAGATCACGAACGGATTTTCAATATGAGCGGATCCGCATTGGGTGTGGCATTTCCTGACCCAGAGGGCCTTATTCCGACGATGGACCAAAGTGAGGCATGGAGCCGGCTTCGAGCTCCGGTGGTAGAACACCCGGAGCCTGAAGTTGATGAACTTGAAAAAGCGTTTAAAGAGTCCCTCAACAAGGAAGCAGATGATGATAATATGAGCGATGAAGAGGATGATCCCACGCTCGCCAATGCCCCAAAAGTCCAGCTGCCGATCTATATCCGCGACTTATTGGAATACCTTCTGGTTGATACAAAGGCACCACAAGCATACGAAAAAATTCAAATGGCGCTCAAGACGGCGCCAACCCTTATTCGGCAGAAGAAAGGTTTCGGTGAAGAAGTTGCATTTTATGCTGAGGATCTTCTTTCAAAGCTAGCAGGAATGACAAACTTCTATGAGGATGCATCATTTGAGTCTTTAAAGCTCAATGCCATGATAGCTGTTGTTGTGAGTCACCCACCTGTGACTAGACATTTATGTCACTTGATTCTCACGGGTGATTACTCCCTCCAACAGCGAGTTTGCCTTCTCTCAACTATGTCTTTATCTGCTAGAGAGCTCAGAGGATACAAAGACGAAATGGTAGCTCTGAGCCATTCGAATCAAATCTTCCCGACTCAAATGCTTCCAGGAAAGCTCCATCAGCAGTACTTGGCTGCTGAGGGCAAGATCGAGGAATACGGCAGTCTGGCAATACAGGCTGATATCCAAAACCAGCTTATGGGTGAGGCTGCCGAGGATGCAAGGGATGAACTTGCAGGAGGCCGGATTCTTCGAGTATCTGCCTCTCTCAAAAAGAAGCCTCAAGCATCTGCTCCGCTCATCCCCAAGGATGCTCTCAATTCCTTCAACAAATCCGTCGGAAAGACATTTTTCTTCCCACTAGTCAATGTCTGGTGGCAAAGTGGTGGTATCAATATCGGTGCTTATACCCCTATACTCACGGCACACTATCTCAAGACACTTTCGTTGATTCTACATGCGGCGTACCCTTCTGCATCTGACCTCCTCGAAATGTCAAGGGAGTACCTTGGGCTCTTGATACTGATAATCCCAACCCTCGATTCTGAGCAACTCCCTGTGATCGAAGCCTTGTGCACTGGAGTGCTCTTGGTAATGGATGTGGTAGACGACAGTTTTCTTATAACACAGATGCTGGTTGAGTTGGCCAAAATTCAGGACTTTTTCACCAATGTCTGGGAGGCACTTATAGACGAAAAAGTCAAGAGTATCTGTGCTGGGCTATTGATTCGTCTCAATGAACTACATGGCAAGTACGAGCGCACGCTCATGGACCAAATGAACCGTGGATTTCTTTAACCTAATTATGCAATACTCAAAGGGCGTGAAGTCCCAAAGTCAAGGCGGCAATAGCGCCAATAAAAGCCGTTGTCTTCCAGCTGATTTCTGTGGCTCCTCCGACTCTCATAGCACCAGAGGTCTTGTTGCCCAGAATGGAAGCTGTGTGGGACGTGGATTTGGATCCGGAATTAGAGACAGCTGAAGTGACGGTCTCGGCTTTCCAGACAGACTGGTCGCCTGTGAAACCCCACTTGTTGAATGTGGCTGAACCACCATTGGTTGAGTCCAAATCTGTGTTTAACGCAGTTTCAGTGGGGGTTTCAGTTTGGGTCTGTGCGGTGTTGGCTGTGTCGAGTCTGGTGTCAAGGGTACCTGTGGCTGTACCCGTGGCAGTGCCTGTCTCAGCTGTGGCAGTGTTGGCAGTGTTAGCTGTGTCAGTATTGGCGGTGTTAGCCGTGTTTGCTGTTGCAGTATTGGCTGTGTTAGCGGTGTTAGCTGTGTTGGCTGTGTTGGCAGTGGCTGCAGTAGCTGCAGTGGCAGTGTCAGCATTTGTGTTCTCCGTTTTCTGGTTTTCATTAGCAGCCGTGGTTTCTCCAGAATCTTGAGGGTTATCAAAACCACCCAAGTTGGCTGCAACAACCAAGGGCAACAAAGCGGGAGCCACGTAGAATGGAGAAAGAGACATGACTTGCTGAGTCATGAAGCGAGGAAATTTCAGGTTTTATAAATCGTGATTTATGCTGCGGCACGGTCTTCTCTAAGCGAGTTCTTCTGTTTACCTATTTCCGCATTAGGGCACACACCTCGTTTGACATTTGTAATATGTTTGCCCGATCGGGCTACACACAGAAATATTAAAAACGAGATATCAGAGACATATTGTATTACGTCATACTTACTCAACTGATAAACCACCAGTGGCTCTTTTAACAGCCTTGGCTGCAATACCCACCCATTTAGCGGTTCTCTCAAAGTCCTCATCCTCAATAGCCTCTCTGATACCAGGCCAGGTCTGTCCAGCGTAACCAGTCAAACGGCCAGAGGCAAACACAATGTGCTTAAACCATGGTCTTTCGTGAAGACCGTGCTTGTACAAAAAGTTTCTCTCGAAGTACTGGAGAAGCTTGTTGTGGTGCTTGATCTCAAAGTGGAGCTTAATTCTCTGCCACCAGTGCAAATCACTTCTGTTGTCGAAACGCTCCTGCAAAACGGCGCTCTCTGCGTCAAACGCCAACGAGTCCTTTTCCAAGTTCTCCAAGTGAGCGTCGGTGTGTTTCAAGAGATCGCCAAACTTGAGCTTTTTGTGGTGCAGAGAGTCCTTCATCAACATCGTCTGCATGTGTCTGCACTGGTAAGGTTCTAAGAGCTCCTCAAAGGCAAAAACGTGTCTGTCAATGTAGTAGCTTTGAGTGGCCTCGTAAACAGCCTCAAGGTCCTCACGATCGTTCGTGATATACTGGGCCATGACAGGATGAGGCACCTCCTGATCAAGCCACTTCTTAGGCACAAGCTCCTTGACCTGCTCAAAGTAGGAAATCAAGTCCTTGGCGTAGTCATTCAACGAAAACTCAATAACCTTGTGCTTGGTCAACTCCAAGGCCACAAGGGAGATGTACTTGGCAGCCAAGTTGTGGAAAACGAAACCCTTGTCACCGAACTTCTCCATCCAGTGGTATGAGTCGTAGTTCGAGTGGTACTGGTAGATTGGGTCCTTAGGGCCGCTCTTGAAACCAATGTCAGCGGAAGGGATACCCAAGTGCTCCAAGAAAACAGTGTAGTCGGAACCCGAGCCCAAGTTGATGATACGGTCGCCGGCCTCCTTCTTGTAGTGGTCGTACAAAGAGAGACCGCCCTTGCCGGGGTATGGCAACCATCTGGCCACCTTCCTCAACACTCTGTTCAAAACTGGAGAGGCACTCAATTGCAAGAACTTACCCTGAACACCAACGTCGACGTTCAAGTAAGCAACAACGTCCTTCTGCAAGCTCTTGGCAGCATACTCGCCAAATTCAGTGGATCCGATAAGACCGTATTCCTCACCGTCCCAGTTTTGCAAAATGATGCTTCTCTTGAACTTGTAGCCGGCGTCCTGAAGCTGGCCAAGGGCTCTGGCAATCTCGAGGAGTACAGCAGTACCCGAGTTAGGGTCACCAGCGCCGCCCTTAATCCAAGCATCACGGTGGTTGCCGATTAAAATGGCCTCGTTTCTGTTCTCACCCACAAACTCACCATAAACGTTCCAGATAGGAGTGATCTTGAAAGTCTGGTTGCTGTACAAGTTCAAAGACACGTCAGGGTTGGGGCCCGTGGTGTAGTCGAACTCGTCCAAACCTCCCTTCCAGTCCTTTGGTGCCTTTTTGCCGTGGCCATTGAGCTTGGCTAAAATAGGCTTCACCTCCCTGTAGGAGATAGGGAGAGCAGGAATCTTGCCAATACTGTTATATGGGTCCTTTCTCTCGACACCCTTCTTGGAAGCGTAGCCAGGAGTGGTTGGGTCACCAGGTTGAGCACCCACACCGCCCAAGAACATAGCGCTACCTCTTTGGACGGCACTTTCAGCACGAGCGGGGCCCTCAGGGTATTGCTTGTAGCCATTTTTAGGAACAACCTCGCCATCGTCGGCAGGGTCAGTGTAGAGCAAGACACCCACAGCACCGTTTTCCTGAGCAAACTTGACCTTGAGGCCACGGAAAAGCTCGCCGTAACGGGCAATAGCAATCTTGCCCTTGACACTGACGCCGTTCTCCTTCAACCAGGCAAAGTCCTCGGTACGGCCGTAGTTCACGTAAACGTAGTCCGCAGTGACATTGCCGTTGGCGGCAAAACCCAAGAAGGTGGGGATGGTGTCGTTGACACTGGTGAAGTCCTCCTCGAAGGCGTCCTCTTTCAAAGGCGCCGTGTACTCAACTTTGCCCTTCTTGTCCAACAAGTGCAAGGCGTGGTCTTCGGGGTAACTCAACAAGACGTCGTAGTCGTCCACAGTAGTCTTGGCACCATAGTCAGCAAGCTTCTTCCTGGTAAATTCAACAAGACCGTAGTTCGTACCGGCCAAGTGCTTCTCGGATGCATACGTCAACAGCCAATTGCTGGCGTAGTTCTCCTTCAAGGCGTTCAAGACTATGTCCTCTGGGTTCTCGATCTTCTCCACGGAAAATAACGAAAAGTCAAGCTTTATAAGACACACCATCACCGCCAAGGCGACAATGGTGAACTTGACAAACCGGCGCACGGGACCCTGGCGGGGCGTGGCGGTGATGTAATCTTTCTCCATATCCATGATGAGTGAAGATGAAGAGTAGTTACTGTGGTTATCAGAAACGCGATTGCGCCGCATTTTCCGTGCCACACAGGGTGGTGCACTATGGTGCCGCAGGGTGGAGGTACTATGGAAAAAGCGAAAAATGAGACCAGGCTGAAGAGGGATGAGGTGGTTTTGATCGGAAGACAAAGCTTCCCATTGAAAATAAGCAAAAATGGAGAATTGGCTTTATTGGGCTCGGGGTCGGCAAGGTGGAGTATGGCAGCCCCATCAGGCCACTGTGATAGGATACTCGAACAATTGGATGGAATGGACCGATTGTCGATTGCACTTTGCTGATTTAGGCTTTCGATGTGAGGGTGGCAAAAACCTCGAGAAGTTGGAAGATACGAAAACCCGTTATCAGATAACTTAGGGTGCGTCGAGCCTTGTGGCTTTGGACCAGGGTGCGTGTCCAGCATGTGTGTGGGTGGTCTGCAAAGGCCATGTATAACATTCGAGCCAATCTCCACGGACCAATTGAGTACGATTTAACAAGTAGCTGTGAAAATGCTTTTAAGTAGCTGCGAAACTTTTTAGGCTCTTTGATCATAGATATTGTTTGCAGCTTTGGGTCGTCTTGGTTGCGCAGTTTGCAGCCAAAGATGTTGGATCCTGAGGAACATTGGAGATTACCCAATCTGCCAAATGGCACTAAGACTCTCTCAATCTGATGACCCACTTTGAAAGATCTAAACATGAAGATCTGCTTTTAGCGGCCTCCCTATTCCATCATCAACTTCCGTTTGAGCAGCAACCCTTACAACGCACTAGGTGACTCTCCCAGCAGCCCACATCATTACACAAAATCGGAAACTCAGACTACCGACCTCAAGACCGCTAAAAACCACTATCCTTAAAGCAACACCTCCCATTTCTCTACCCCCGGGGCTTGGCCCCATGGGGTCACCTTCCCGATCGGGTAACCCGAGCTCACATCAACACCCACCTACCACTCTTTCCCATGGGTTACAAGGAGTACCAGGGCGTGCTTCAGCTCAAGGCACACAAAATCGTGCTGCGGAAGCCCACGAAATCGTATAAACGGTCTGTGAAGGGCTGCTTCAGCTGCAAACGCCGAAAGATCAAATGTGACGAAACAAAAGGAAAATGTTTGAACTGTGTCCGACGAGATCTCGAATGCCAGTACCCGGAGCAGACCTTTGCTGATCAGAAACAGCCACAGACTCTCGATATCGAGATCAACCCCCGCCAATTGGCACCGCTCGTGCCTCAGAATCACCTATCCATCCAGATAGACAGCGTCTTCCTTGTGCAATTTGCCCAGCGGTTTCTTCCCACTTTGGCACAGCCGCACTTCAACCACAAGGTTCCCACGCAAAGCCTTGTTCATTCCGTCGCCGAAAAGCTGGATCTTCTACGGCAAATGTCCATAGCTTGTGGAGCCTCACTAGTAGCCTTTGACGACCAGGCGTTCAGGGCGGTGGCTCAAAAGCGGTATGTCTCTGCGTTGTCGCTTTTCATCAAAACCATGAAAAACGGTGTTTTGGGCAGCGAAGAGTGGCTTTTTTTGGCCATCCAGGTATTGCAAACCCTCAGTCTTCGAGATCCCACCATGGGATGCAATGCTACTCGTTGTGCTGTACACCTTAGCGCCGCTTACGAGCTATTTATGAAAAATATTCTCCAAAGCCATGCCTCGGTGTCTTCGCTAGAACGAGCCATGATCGAGAACTTCTTGTTCAACTACAGCTTGACGATTATGTTCTGCGACGATGCACAGATTGAAAAGTTCATACCCAGCCCGTTTGGCCTTTTCAGCACCCACTATCAACGCTTTTTTGAGCTTTGCCAGGACTACGAGGATCCTGCTCTGAGCCGATTGTCCATTACAGCCTTTCAGATTGCAGCTAAAGCCTCATGGCTGTGTCGTCTTAGACTTCCACTAGCTGATTCAGACAAACTACTACACTGTGAGCTCCTCCAGCTTGCAGAAACGTGTCTTCTTACTCTGGAGACACTCAGCGCCCCCACGGTGCAAATTTTTGATACCCTTACCGTGGCGAAAGTGGTGCTTCATACGCTGATCATTCTACTTCGCAAAATGCTCCATCCTGGTTTGAAAGCCTCTATTTTGCAGCCACTGATAGACGCTCTAGTACGCATTGTGGGGGCTTCAAACGAATACGTGGTTATCCCCATCTGGTCGAGTTTCATAGCAGCCAGTGCCGCAACTGCTGGCAGTGATCGGCGTTTTTTTATACATACTTTGCAGAAACTAGGTACTCGGTCTGGGCTGCATCTTATCAACAGGGCAAGCAGCTATTTGGAGGGGCTCTGGGAGATTTATCGTGGAGATGAGCCGTTTGATCTTCTTTTGGACACTGGGGCCTTGACTGCCGTCAGTCATGATTCTGGTCAGGATGCTGCTTTAGGGCAGTAGTGATAATGAGCGCAGGTCGCTGAACTTTGAGATGTAGGGTAGGTTTTTTTTGGCGTCTTTGAATGTTTCTGAGGACTACTTTTTGTTTTTGAGTTAGTTAGCTGGCAATGGTTCGTTAGTTCATATTGGATGTTTCAACGATAGCTGAACTCTGTTGATGGCCTCGATATTCCCAGCTGCTTCTCTCAGACTACAAACTCAAAACCCATGATCTTTCCAATATTTCACATTTCAACATTTCAACCAATCAAATGCCAATGAATTTCGAAGTCCAAACCTTAAGTCGTTCGGGATGTGGTGGAGATCTCCGAGACACCCTGTCACTGAGCTATGAACACCGATTCCCTGGAAAAGGCCCCAGAAAATAATTTCCCCAATATACGTGCACAGTCCGTTCGAAACTCATTCTCTAAAATTCACCGTTTGAACCACCCTTCCATTTTGGCAACCCTTTATAGCGCACTGAAGACCTTGACTCTTATCAGACGCGATACGGGTTACCCGATTGGGCAACCCGAATCCAGACTACCCCAGAGCTATATAAAGCCCAGGGTTCCCGATAAGGACAAACCCCAGATCCAAAATGACTTTAACATCTACAGCTAATTCGTCCATCAAAGCAACCTCAGGCTTGTCTGTGAAGCCTGGACGCCTTTTATCTGCCATTCATGAAACCGCTCGTTTTGGTGCCAAAGGAAGATGGGGCACTCAGGAAACCGAAACAGGCGTTTGCAGACTCGCCTTGTCTGACTTGGACAAAAACGTGAGAGACTGGTTTGTGGAAGAGACATCCAAGCTCGGCTGCAAGATCATCGTCGACAAGTTGGGCAATATCTTTGCCGTATACCCAGGAAAGAAGAACGGTTTACCCACAGCCATTGGCTCTCATTTGGATACTCAACCCACGGGCGGTCGTTACGACGGCGTTTTGGGTGTGTTGACCGGACTCGAGGTTTTGCGTACGTTAAAGGAAAACAACTTTGTGCCCAACTACCCAGTCTGTGTGGTCAACTGGACCAATGAAGAAGGAGCTCGTTTTCCAGTCAGCATGATGGCTTCCTCGGTTTGGGCAGGCTCCCACAGTTTGGAGAATATCTATAATTTGAAGAGTGTGACTGACCAAAAACCAGTCAGTGTGAAAGAAGAGTTGGAGAGAATCCAGTACTTGGGCGATGTGGAGTGTTCCCACGAGGCCAATCCTTTGAAGGCCCATTTCGAGCTTCACATCGAACAGGGTCCTATTTTGGAGGAGACAAATAAGAAGATCGGGCTTGTCCAGGGCATTCAGGCTCTCAGGTGGTTTGAAGTCAAGGTGAGAGGAAAAGCTCAGCATACCGGTACTACTCCATTGAGGAGCAGAAGCGATGCCCTTCTTGCTGCTTCAAAAATGGTGGTCAAGGGCAATGAGCTTGCACAGAAGCACGATGGTCTTTGCAGCGTAGGTATCATGGAGTTGGTTCCTGCGGTGGTGAATGTGATTCCACAAGACGTCAGATTCATCTGCGACATGAGAAACCCTGACGATACCAAACTTGAGAAGATGTTTGAAGATTTCAAAACGGTTATGGCCAGTATCACGAAGGAAAGTGGTGTTAAGTTGGAGTACGAGCTTACCGAGCTTCTCCACCAGAAGGCCGTCCACTTTGACGAAACATGCAAAAAGTGCATAAAGGATGCTGCAGAGGAGCTCTATGGTGCTGAACAGACGCTTCCAATTGTCAGTGGAGCAGGTCACGATAGCGGACTCACTGCATTGAAGTGTCCTACTGCCATGATCTTTATTCCATCCAGGGACGGAGTTTCTCATAACCCCGAGGAGTACAGCACGCCTGAGCAAGTCCATGAGGGTCTTGAGGTGATCTTGAATGCTGTATTGAAGTACGACGCTCAGAGAACAGATTAGAGGGGTTTGAGATGGATTAGGTGGGCCAAGCAGCTATTGAAAGACAGACAAATACCTATTTGGGGTCGGAAGTGCAAAGAAAGAAGAAAAATTCAGGAAATGCACAAATTGATTAACCTTTTATATGTAAAATTGGCAAGCAACTCACAGGAGCTACTACGACAGTTTCGTAGTCGGTTCTTTGCCACTATTCTACTTTTGGAGTCGGAAATAAGCACGAGCCAATATAAGGCTTCTATCTTCTAGAATGCAATTGGAAAATGCCTAGCCATGTCCGATTTGTGGGAGAGTCGTACCTCTTAACTCCGTCGTATAGCCCAACCTCCGGGTTCCATTTCCCTAGCTCGATATATAAAAGGCTCAAAATCCACCATGCCTTCGAAAACTCTCCGTTTTATATAATCATATCTATCACCTGCCCCAAATCCCCCTTGATCTCACATCCACCTCTGAAACCCCACAAATCGGACATCGCGACTCTTGACCGAAAATTATCACCAACCACTTCCGTGAATCCCATGCCATTGCCCCATGCTCGGCAAAACCCGGGAACTCATATGGGGCGTCAAGCCTTCGAATCCCGTTGAGGCCCGGCTTCTTGTGAAAATTGACTGGTTTGTCCTTTCCTTTGCCTGTCTTTTATACTGGGTCAACTACTTGGACCGACTCAACTTGAGTAATGCCTATGTCAGTGGAATGAAAGAGGATCTCTCCATGCACGGCAACGAGCTCAATGTTATAAACACGTGTTTCAGCGTGGGCTACATCGTGGCGCTCATTCCACACAACTTGATTTTGCTTCGGGTTCGACCTAGAATATGGCTTTCGTTCTGTTCTCTAGCATGGGGGTTTTTGACGTTTGCCATGGCCTGGGTTCACGATTATAGAGCCCTTTGTGCCATTCGCTTCTTTCAAGCCACCCTAGAGGCACTGACATTCAGTGGATGCCATCTTTTGTTGGCTTCGTGGTACACAGAGACGGAGTTGGGTAAGAGAACTGCGGTTTTCACATCTTCCGGTCTCATTGGCAATATATTCTCGCTGACCATGCAAGCGGCTATTTATGAGAGCATGGATGACGTTGCAGGGCTAGCCGGCTGGCGCTGGTTGTTTATAGTGGATTTCCTCATCACCGTCCCCATCTCAGTTTACGGCTTTTTCTGCTTTCCCGATACGCCAGAGACAAGCCGGGCTTTCTACTTTAGCGAGGAAGAGCGCATGTTGGCACGTCTGAGGCTCAAAAAGCGCCCTAAAACCACCTTTGACTGGACAATCTTCAAGAGAGTGGTGAGTAGATGGCATTGGTGGCTCTTTTCGTTCTTCTGGGTCCTCGGCGGTGAAAACGAGTCGTACGCCACCAACTCGCTATTCGCTCTCTGGCTTCAGTATTTTGACTACTCCGTGGCAGACAGAAACCACTTTCCCATGGGAGTTTATGCTGTGGGAGTTGTGGCCAATTTCGTGTGCTGCTGGTATATCGATGCCACCAACGCACGACATCACTATCGAGCGGCTATTCTCATTGGTTTGGTAATGATAGTATCATCAATATTGCTCTTGGTGGGGCCGCTTTCCACGGGGCACGTTTTCGTTGCACACTATCTCAGTGGATTTTCATACGCTGGGCAGCCTGTATTTTTCTCCTGGGCCAATGTCGTGTGTTACGATGACTTGGAAGAACGTGCAGTGGTTTTGGCCTCTATGAACATGTTTAGCAATGCTGTCAATGCATGGTGGCTGCTTCTCTTTTACGGAGCTTCTACAGCGCCTTATTTCACCAAAGGTAAGTGGGCCATGATTGCAACTGCAATAGCCAGCATAATTGTGGCTGTAGCTATACGACATCTCCAATTGCGAGATAACAGAAGGGAGGAGTCTCCGGAGCCTTTCTCAGACAGCTTCAAAATCAACTAACATTACATATTAAATTGCATATACATCCGGTGGTCCATGAAGCATTAGTCCTCCACATTGAGCAAAATCTTTTTCCAGCTTCTCTTCTTTTTCTTTTCATCAATCTCCTCCTCCTCCTTCCTTCTCTGCTCATCAACAGTAATCGGGTTTCCATCGTCATCCTCCACGGCATTTTGAGTGTCACCAAGGAAAAAGTTACTCTGAAAACAAACAGCTATGAAACGAATTCCTTGTAAACCCACGGCAATCGGGTAGAAGTAGAAGTTGACTTCCCTGTATGCCTTGATACCAGCCTGTCTGATTTCACTGTCGAACTCGTATTTTCTGAGATTACTGATATTGGCAAAAAATGTCTTTACCTGCTCGTCAGAGACACTAGCCGGCATGTATTTTCTCAAAGCAGCCTCCATCTTCCCCTGCCAGATGGCAGTAGAAACAGCAGAACCAACAGACGAACCAATGGAAGACGACAAGGACAAAATGGACATCGACACCGCCATATCTCTATGAGGCACGGAAGCCTGCAAGGCTACGTTGGAAGCATTTACGTTGAAACCTCCAGCAATACCAGAAAGAATGTGGGACCAGATCATCCGAAGCGTATTGTCACTTGCGGTTCTTCCATCAATCATGATTCCTGAGCCCACCATTGCCAAGGTGACACCAAAAAATTGCCAGATCTTGTATCTGTGACTCAACCTCATGCAAATACCGGCAACAATACCGAAAACACAAAGGGTCAATGTCTTGGTGTTGTTGAAGTAGGTCCAGTCTCTGTTGCTCCAGTCCTTGACGATCCATGCAAATGAGGAAAAGTACACCGCAGGCACCATTCCAGCTAGTTGATAGAAAAAATCAATAACGATAGAAGCCACAAGTGTTCTGTTCAAGGACCGTTTTGGAAGAATAGGGAATGGGGCGATGAGGAACTCGTAGACGAAGAAAAAACCGAGAAGGAAACCACCCACCACGAACATGGCAATCAAACTGGGGTTTCTCCATTGGTCATCGGCATTTTTGTAAAGAGAAAATGGCAACAAGATCAAGGAAAACGCAAAGCCAAGAAGCAACAAGCCAAAGGCATCGACCTCGATGATGACTCTCCAGATGAGCTTTTTCCAGTTCTTCTTGAAACCCATTTCTTCCTTGTAGTCGGTCATTTCCAGCTCGTCAAGGTACTTGTGTGCTCTGCTTTCAAACACGGTCATGATGATGGTAGCTGGAGAAAGCACCACGGGCATGATAATACAGAACATACCGTAGCCCCATCTCCACTGAGAAGGACCCAAGTCCAGCACAATATAACCAGCATACCAGGTGTTGATAATATAAGGTGTGCTCAACGAAGAGGTAGCAAGAGCTCTCCACTTCAAGGAGGTCATATCGGCCACAATGACTCTGTTCAAAAACTGAATACCTGCGCTTCCAGCAGATGCCAAAGCGGACCCCACAATATATGCTGAAATGGAGTTACTGGCGGCCACAATGACATACCCCAACGTGTAGAAAATCACCGAAACCATGTATGTGACAGGTCTGGAGACGATATTGGCGATTCTGGCCCAAACGGGTTTGGCAATGGATCCGATAATCTGCACGGCAATGGCCAACGTACCAAGACCCATAGAGTGCTGATTAAAGGCAGAAGTGGCCCATGGCTTCAAACTGCTTGTAACTGACGAATCCAAAGAAGTGGCCCATGCACAAAGAAGAACAGACACACCCAAGGTGATTCTCATCTGAAGGCCCTTGTCATGGGAATAAAGCACTTTCTTGAGAGCCTCCACACGGTAAACACCTCTATCCTTGATGACCTCGGCATCGGCATCTAGACGTTGCCGAGCGTTGGGTTCTTCCACATCTTCAGACCTGACTTCCTTCTGACGCTCTTCGTCCGATTCCTGAACTTTTTCACTCCTGCTCGACAGGTCAGTGTCGTTTCTAAGCTCCTCCCTAGCCATAGTGAGCTATCCTAGAAATCTACTTCATATATATTTTACGCCAAATTTCTGAATCCGAAGTACGGCTGATGGAGAGACGCACATTGACACTGATGGCCAATCATGATACCGTTTAACGTGAGCGAATGCAGTGAGGCACTTGACACAGCGAGGCTTAAATAATATCCGTCACGAATGCAGCTCATCTCCTGCCAAGATAAACGGTCTCTTTCCTCTCTCAAGATGATTCGATGAAGCTACGATATTTTTCTTCTCTCTCTACTATTGGTGGCTTTGTCAGGGAGATTCTTGAATCTGGCAGACCATAATAGACGCACGGCTTCTGTACACCCCCACTGCTGCATGCCCAATCTTTTTCATCAGTGCCCCCACGTAGAGGGTACAATGATCCTTTGAGTGTGAAATCTTGGAATCTGATGGTCATGATCGACCTTCTCTAGCGGAAAGGAGTTTTTTTTTTTTTTTTTTCTGTTTTGAGATGCCAGTCTTTAGGTCTCTCCGAGAGTCTTCCCACAGTGGGGGAGTTTGGCGTTTTCTTGGCTGCGTGGAGCCGCACACACGGACGTTGCGTTCATGCGTCGGTAATTGTCCTGTCATCTCTCCCTTCTTGGAAGTACCGAGTCGTAAAAAAGGAATATTCAGGAGTTTGGGGTCCAGCCTCTGCATTCTATGTTTGGCTCAGGTTGTTATGTTTCGATTTAAAATGGTCCCTTCTTTGTCGGCATTCAGTACTGCAACCCCGAAGCGAAGAACATCGCATAAATCAAACGTTTCACCAGGGCTCCTGAATCAGCTGTATCGTCGTGCATTTGGCATGTGTCAACGGACCACTCAAATTTTATGAATTACTGCTTCGAGACTTTGTAGCTGCCAATGCTGCCGTGAGGCTTTGACGTTGGATTTTAGTTAGCAGAGGGTCCCAATAAAATTGTAACCCCAACTAATTTCAAGAGTTTATCAAATTATTGAACAGTACACTTCAAAATCCTATTTCGAACATTTGTAGGACAAACTATGCGAAATTGCCATTGCAGCATAATGTCAAGCTACTTTACACTGCTTGCATGGCTGCCGAACCTGACTTTTTGACCAGCGTAGCAAACAGGTTTCCACAAATCAAAATGCAACATATTGACTCCATCGATTAAAAAGGAAGTTCTGTGCTTTCAGTTGGCCTCTTTAGCGCCTCCGGATCATCTCTTTGAAGGTTTTACCTGAAGCCGCGCAACTGCTGCAAAAACTACAAACACCGTTAAAAATCTAAAGAACAATAATAAAACCCATATTTAACGAAATTGAGGACAAAAAGCTCCTTCAATTCTCCATTACTCTTCCAATCCAAGCAAGATGTGCTTCCAGGACTTTTTCTTTGTCTCCTCGTCTTCCTTCTTCTCGATAGGCTTATGATCATCAGTTTCCACAGCATTGTGGGTATCACCAAGGTAGTAATTGCTCTGGAAAAAGACCGCAGCAAGACGAATAAACTGCAAGCTTACGGCAATCGGGTAAAAATAGAAGTTGACCTCTCTGTAGGCCTTGATACCTGCTTGTCTCACATCACTGCTGAACTCGTAGTTACGGAGGTTGGTGATATTGGCAAAAAATTCGCTGACTTCGCTGTCAGTAACACTGGAAGGCATGTACTTTCTTAACGTCTGCTCCATCTTTCCTTGCCAAATGGCTGTGGAAATGGAAGAACCAATAGAGGAACCAATAGACGAGATCAAGTTGACGATCGAAATGGAAATGGCCATGTCTCTGTGAGGAATAGAAGCCTGCAAGGCAACTCCAGAAGCAACAACGTTGAATCCGCCTCCCATACCGTTGAGGATTTGAGACCAAATGATGTTCAAGGTACCGTCACTGGCTGTTCTGCCATCAAGCATGATACTGGAACCGAGAATGGCTAGAATGACACCAATGTACTGGAAAACCTTGTACCTGTGAGTGACTCTCATACATACACCAGCAACCACACCGAATACACAAAGTGACATTGTCAAGGTGTTGTTGTAGTATGTCCAGTCTTGATCACTCCAGTCCTTGACAATATAGACAAAGGAGGAAACATACACAAGAGGAATCATACCCGCAAGCTGGTAGAAAAAGTCAATGACAACTGAAGCAACAAGGGTTCTGTTGAGACACCTTCTAGGGACGATTGGGAAGGGAGCCCAGATGAACTCGTAGATGAAGAAAAAGATGATCAACACACCACCAACAACAAACATGGCAATCAAACTGGGGTTCTTCCATTTGCCCTCTGCGCCTTCATACAAAGAGAAGGGCAACAAAAGAAGAGAAAACCCGAAACCGATAAGAAGCAAGCCCAAAGCGTCAACCTCAATCAAGACACGCCACAAGAGCTTCTTCCAGTTTTTCTTGAAGCCCATTTCTTCCTTGTAGTCAGACTTCTCCTGTTGACCAAGGTACTCATGGGCCTTGCCCTCATACAAAAACATGATGATAGTAGCTGGGGAAAGAACCACAGGCATGATGATACAGAACATGCCATAACCCCATCTCCAGCCGGAAGAGCCCAAGTCCTGGACAATATAGCCTGCGTACCACGTGTTGATAATGTAGGGCGTACTCAAGATGGAAGTAGCCAAAGCTCTCCATTTCAAAGATGTCATATCAGCCACGATGATGGAGTTCAAGAAATCCACACCAGAGCTACCGGCAGCGGACAAAGCCGAGCCGACAATATAGGCAGAAATTGTATGACTGGAAGCGACGATAACGTAGCCTACAACGTAGAACAACATTGAAAGCGTGTAAGTCGCTGGTCTAGAGACAATATTGGCGGTTCTAGCCCAAACAGGCTTGGAGATACCGTTGATAATCTGCACGGCAATGTTCAAAGTACCGAGACCCATGGAATGATGGTTGAAAGCAGAGGTAGCCCAAGGCTGCAAACTTGTAGTGACACCAGAGTCCAAAGCAGCAGCCCATGCACAAAGAAGTACCGAAACGCCCAAAATCACTCTCATACGAAATCCGTTTTTGTGAGTGTAGAGCACCTTTTGAGGGATTCCACACGGTAGACACCTCTGTCTGTGATCACCTCTGCGTTTTCATCAATATTGGTGGTGATGACATTATCGTCGGTGCCCACCCTAGAAACAGATTCGTGGTCACCATCTGCTCTCTTTTCGATATCGGAGCCACTCTGGGCTTCTATAGAATCCTGCTGGTGCATGTCAGTTTCCTAGTAGCAGGGAAGAGATGCACTGGGTTATATAGATACTTGAAGCCGATATACGGCCCTGCAAGAAGTATTACCAAGAAAAGAGGCCAATTAAAGGGAGGCTTATGGGAGGAGTCGAAGCCTGTGCGGCTCACCGAGTGCGGCTCTACAACAGAAGAAGGGAGATAGTTTGACATACCATGGAGGGCTGCGGAGAAAAGATAGCTGATGGATACGATTCAAAGTTCGAAAGAGAGAAAAATAAAGAGAAAGATCATCATGTATCCATAATAACATATCACCGCCAGATCGATCAGATAACTGCATGGCTGTTGACGCAGTGTGGCATGGCGGGACGAAATATGCCAACGTCAGGTACAGGTGCAGCTGCGTCAAGCTGTCTTTATGCCGCGCTTCTCAAGCATCGTGTCTGGTAAAATTTTTCGGATCTTGAGATGCACCGTTCCGCAGCTCAGGTGCTGATATGATTTTACTTTAGTGACGCATTCACCCTGTGTTTTGAAAAAGGTGGATGAGATTATTATAGAAGTTCACTGTTTTTTGGGACTTAGGAATTGATAGAAGTCTCAATGTGATTTGGGGTTTGAGTATCGAAGCCATGAATGTGCGAGCAGCGGCTTGTCAAGTTGTAGTGTATCACAAGAAAGGCCAATCACAAGAAAATACGAGGCTGCATTGAACCCAAATGTGAAAATGCTGTCTCACATCTGACTGCTTCTCCGTACTTCAACCAATACAGCATACTTAAACAGATAGTTTATTGTTTAAGGCGACGATAAAAGAGGGATAAAAATGGCGAGGATCGTATAAAGGACCCACTGTGCACCAAAAGGACGTGGGAACCATCAGCCTCGTGAGCAAAACGGCTTTTGGTGAAAATTCACAGGAAATATAAACAGAATCGATACCCGAAGTGGCATGTGGTTATAAAACCAGAGTGGATTCAGTATTAGTAACAATGACTACCCCAGAGGCGGTACGCTGTTTTCCTTCATCATCAGTTGAAGTCCAAGTAGTGGTAAATGTTGTCCAGGGATCGTGAAGCTCAGAAGTAGTCGTAGATTTTGAGCCCTCGGAGTCGGTCGTGACAATAACCACACCAGTGTTGGTAGGATCCTTTCTTTTTATCAACAGTAGTGGTCCATGAAGTCGGGAAAGTCGTCCACGGCTCTTGAAGCACTGAGGTAGTCGTTTTGAGCAAGCCTTCATACGATTCGGCTTCGAGCATGCTAAGGATATGCCACAAAAGTATTTTCATTCAAAACACACGATATCATTAAAACTATATACTAGCTCGTAGTGCCAAGAAGGCGACTACAACACAAGAAGGGCGAGAGGAAGAATACATGTCATGCCCAAGCGGTAAACAGCACCAGATCCTTCCACCGTGGTGATGCTCTTAGGCGGAACGCCACTCGAAACGTAGACTGACTCGGTCTCTGGAGTCATTTCGGAGGGCGAAATGGAAGAAACGTCATTTGTGTTACCTTCCGAGTAATGGACATTTTCAGGAAGCACGGACATTTCTGCAACAGTGTGAGCATCACTTTCCTGAGAAGCCATATTATCGCTCAACGCTGCTTCTTCGTAATAATCAGAAAATACACCAGAGTGAACATCAGCAGACGTTTCAATAAGTTCACCTGCAACACTCGTTGCCTCTCCAGCAACGCTCCTCGAGACATGGCCATCTTCGACGATAGAGGCTCCAGGCTGTTCTGGGTTCATGGTCTCGACAGGCTCAATCACACTCTCGAAGATCTCTGATACCTGAGGTACACCATTGGAGTCGGTTGTCTCACATACCACTATTGTATGAGTGGCCACAGAGCCATTTGCGTCGGTCTCACAGACCGTCGTGGTGTAAGTGGCAGGGTACGTTTGTGCGGGTTCTGACTCAAGAATCGTCGTAGTAGTGGTCTTTCCGGGTTCAACAGAAATATGGCAAACTGTGCCTGTGCAATCCGTAAGAGTGGATGACTCGGTCAACGTGGAGCACATCTTATCAGAACAGAGTGTAGAGGTCTTGGTAATCTCCACAGAGGTCGAAGAAAGCGAAAGTGTTGTTGTTTGAGCACCATTGTCTTCATTTGAGGTAACAATCACCACATCTGAGCGTGTCACCTCATGGCCATCCAGATCAGTGGTTGTCGAGAGCGTCGTGAACGAGGTAACGCACAGAACTTCGTTGCAGCTTGTAGTTGTGGAAACTTCCGAAGTTGAGGAACAATCCGTAGAAAACGACTCGGAAGGCTCTGTGGTTGAGGCTGGAGAAGTCCATGACTCTTCTTCAGAAGGTTGAGCAGCCGACAGAGAAGACAGGCTGGTACTGACTAAGCTTGAACCGCCCACCACATCGGAGGGGGAAACACTGGAGACGCTATCAGGCGTTTCAGATGACCCACCGTCGCTGATACTCACAGATGTGTGTGCGCAAGTAGAGGTCGTCAAGGATCCGTTCTCGTCACAGCTGACTATAACCACGCCATCGTCGGTAATATGGTCGCCATTTTCGTCGGTGGTGGTCCATGTGGTAGTGTAAGTTGTCAAGACGTTACACTCCGACTTGGAAGATGTTTCGGATGAGAGAGACGAGTCCTGAGAGGACTTGGACGAGAGGCCAGGGAAGCTGGAAGCAGATAGCGAGGATGTCAAAGTATCAGACAATGAATCTGAAGTTTCTGACGTTGATGAAGCATCAGGAATCGACTTTGACTCCGATGTAGATGATACATCAGCGATTGACTGTGATGTTTCAGATGTCAAGGATATGTCTGGTTCGGATTCCGATCTTTCAGACGTTAACAGCTGTGAGGATGTTTCAGATGTCGAAGATATCGCTGGGAGCGTTCTCGAAGATTCTGGGGCTGATGAAATCTCTGGCAAAGTCTCCGAGCTTTCAGATGATGGCAGTTCTGAGGATTGCTCAGTTGATGAAATATCTGGAAGCGTATTACTGTCAAACGATGACAGCTCTGGGAATGACTCAGATGTCGAGGAAATGTCTGGAGGCGTTGCGTTGTCAGAGGATGACGGTTCTGAGCATGATTCAGATGTCGAGGAAAGCTCAGTTTCAGATGACGACAGCTCTGAGCGTGATTCGGATGTTAGAGATACCTCAGGAAGCGTGGTAGAAGATGAAGCGTGAAATTCTGAACTTGATGAAGACTCTGTTAACGTCGTTGAAGGTTCTTCTGGGGCTGATGACTCTGATTCAAATGTGGAAGCTTCCGAAGGGGTTTTCTTAGGGATGTCTGGGTTTTCTTAGGGATGTCTGGGTTTTCTTAGGGATGTCTGGGTTTTCTTAGGGATTTTCCTTAGGGATGTCTGGGTTTTCTTAGGGTTTACTTAGGGATGTCTGGGTTTACTTAGGGATGTCTGGGTTTTCTTAGGGATGTCTGGGTTTACTTAGGGTTTACTTCTTAGGGATGTCTGGGTTTTTCTTAGGGATGTCTGGGTTTTCTGAGGTTTTCTTAGGGATGTCTGGGTTTTTCTTAGGGATTGTCTGGGTTTTCTTAGGGATGTCTGGGTTTTCTTAGGGATGTCTGGGTTTTCTTAGGGATGTCTGGGTTTTCTTAGGGATGTCTGGGTTTTCTTAGGGATGTCTGGGTTTTCTTAGGGATGTCTGGGTTTTCT